>CM073569.1:3880000-5130000 GCA_037074615.1 Leucaena leucocephala
TTACAGTACATATCCACCAAGCAAGAGTTAATCAAAACATCATCAGCCATATCCATGTCAGAATTCTTCAAAATATAGGCATGAGCCCAAAAACCTAGAGACAGAACACCTAAACCAGTACAAGCAGTTATAACACTCTGCATTGTATAGTTATCAGGTTCAAATGCATTTTGCATCTGAATGAACAGCTTCAGGGCAGTGTCAAATTCACCAACCCTCACATAGGAATCAATTAGTACATTCCAAGAGACCTTACTTCTCTCAAACATTTTATCAAACACTATCTGCGCTAAGTCTAAGTTCCTACAAGTCGCATAGAAATGAATCAAACTACTACAAATATGGATATCAGATTCAAGCCCAACCTTCAAAATGTGGCCAAGAATTTGTTTCCCTTAAAAAAAAAAACATGTACGCACAACCTTTAGAACAAACGGGTATGTATGTTTATCAGGAACAACACTCTCGTCTTCCATCATCGCTCTGTATAGTTCTATGGCGCGATCTTTGAAGTGGGCGCTTCAGGCGTAGGCTCTTATGAGAGTGCTCCACATGAAGGAATTGGGGTTTTGGAAGTGATTGAAAACCCGAGTTGCGTAGTGAAGATCAGCGAGAGACAAGAAATGGAGAATTCTGCTATACAGGAAGAGGAATTGTGGGTGGTTGATGGGGATGGAACGCAGTGTTTGAGAGTGAATTTGCTTGAGCTGAGCGATATAAATGGAAGAAGGTTCCTTTAACAGTTGAAGAAGACGATTAAGAGTGTTGTGCCGATGCGATTACCCACCATGGTTGACCTTGTTTGCGCAGATAACGGTTCCTGTTTACGTAGTCATAGCCATTGTCAGAACCCAGAAATATCTTTGCCGAGCCAAACAACAAAATGTGCCCGTGCACATATATATCCAAGACAAAAACTCTTTTTTTCATAAAAAAATTGTATTTTTTTAATTAAATATTACGTTTATAAAATTAATATTCGAAAAAAAATACATATTAAAATTTTCTTCATGGATAAAATTTTTTTGGTCTCCACAATTTTGGCATCAGGTTTCTTATTTATTTTAGTTTCTGTGGACTTAATTAAGTGCCTGTTTGGCACCATGGTTTGAGAATCAATTATGGGGCAAAACCTCGGTTTGGAAAATTTTCACACAAACAGCAATTTTTGTTGAGAATTGATTTTGGACAAAACCTCGGTTTGAAACCTAGGTTTTGAATAAGCTACTGAAAATAGCTTTTTCTTTGAAACTTAGGTTTTGGATTATCCAATTACTATTATACCCTTACTTTTTTTACACCCTCTCTCCTCTCTCCTCTCTATTATCTCTCCTCTCTCTTCTCTTATCTCTCTTTTTCTCTCTCTTCTCTCCTCTCTTATCTCTCTTTTTCTCTCTCATCTCTCCTCTCTACACTCTCTTCTCTCTCCTCTTTCTTCTCTATCATCTTTCATCTCTCTTACTTTTAATCATATCATACCCTTTTTAGTAATTTACCAATATAAAAAGTGATTCTACTACTAATCATCCAAACATCTTTATTCTCAAAATCTATTCTTCCCAAAATCTATTCTACCCAAAATCTATTCTCCAGAATCTATTCTTCCCATAATCTATTCTCTAAAAGCTAATCCAAACACACCCTAAAGCATAGTATTCATCGATTTTTTTCCTCAGTACTTGTGTTCCATAAAATCTCGCGTTGTCATTTTTTCTCTCTCTCTCAGAAAAAGGATTTGCTTTATAAGACATTCATATAAACAAAATAATTGCGAAGGATTTCACATGATTTTGGAGGCAAAAACACAAAAGTATATATATAGATGTGAAAGGATTTACATAATTAATCAATATAAAATATAAAACTTATAATAATTAATAAGTGTCGTTTGAAATTGGATATTCCTCTTCAAATTCTCTCCCCGTATTTTTTTTACATACATACTTTGGAGCAATCGCTCAATCTAAACAAAAACAGAGACTATCTCTTACATTAGAAAATTAATGGAAGAGATTCAAATGGACTGTTCTCTCCCAAAAAGCTGGACTAAGATATGTGTGTTTGGGAAACCCAAAATCAATTTAAAAAAAGTCTTTTTCACATAATATGAGGAATTTTTTTTTATATATTTATCTCGTATCACGTAAAATTATTTAAAATAGATTAATTCAAATGCACACTTGTTATAGCATGGGCTTTCATAAGACAAATTAGGGTTAAAGGCAGACTACATGAAACTTGAAAGATGTAAATTGAAGTTCAAGAATATTATGGAGTTGACTAATTAATCAACACAAAAATACCAAAGTTTTAACAAGTTATATTATTCAAAGTCAACATTATATTATGACTCAGTTTTTGGTTTCTGTTTAATGTATGACAAGGATGAGTTAATTAACTAATATGAAAAATCTGCAGGGATAATGTTCAAATTAATTAATTGGTCTCCAAGAATTAGGTGGGTTGGTTTGTTGACCCCGTCAAATATAATTAATTGGCTTCACTTACCAGCTATACAACTAAAACGAGTAGTTGACTCGCCCAACTTGCTAAAAATTAAAATTACATTAAATAAAAGAGCTGACAGCAAATATATGATGGAAGCTGGTTATGTGACTCTTAAACCACACATTTACATTTAATTATATAATTCCTAGTACAATATATGTCCACCGACTCCTCTTTTTCTTTTTCTTTAGAATCTCTCGCCCTCAGATAAAAACAAATTAATGGTCTAGTTTTAATAATATTCTATAACTTAAATATTTTCCATATTTATTTTATTTTTATAATAAAATTTATAGAATGTTAAATTTGAACCATCCATAAAGAAAAGAAGAAAATGAGAGAATCTGAACCTGAACACAAGTAAACTTTTCAAAGGGATAAAAATGAAGGTAGGAAAATACAGAAGATACATACCTATACACAATTGTGTTGGGAGTATGGGAGCTTGATGATGGCGCATCAGGTTGTTCCCTCCCGTTAAGTACCAACCTCTCATTCTCTCTCCGCCACAAAACATCCCGTAGATTTCCCAGTATATTTCGCCTGCATAATTTTTATGTATTATAAAAATAATGCCATTTAAGCTCTTAATTCTTATGAAGATGGATCTTCTCAAGAAATAAAGGAAATGAACTTACCGATTACTTGAGAGGCATTTATTGGGAAAGGACTCTTCAGGTGTATGGTCCTGTGAGTCGCCTGAGTTAGGCTCGTCGGAGTAATTGTGATGAGATCCAAGAAGGCTCGCACCTCCCAGTTCGCTTGCAATCCTCATTGATTCCAGTTTTCTCATGACGCCGTTCGCTATTTCCTCCACAAGCTCGGCTTCGCTTCTATACAAAGAAGAGCCACCATATGGAGACAGTTTTTTGAGCTCTTCACAATTCGATCGAGACTCTCTATCATCTGATCATCTCTTAACATTGATATATATATACTTAGTTATATATATATATACATGCACACACACACACACACACACTCTATTTTTGAAAGTTTTAGAGACGATCCGACCATGGAGATCTCCATAAACAAACTCTACAAACAACAGTATATCTACTATTAACACAAATATGATTGCTTCGCCATGATTTTAATCGCTATAGAGGATGAGTTTCTATTGAGAAATGGATCAGAAAAAGAGAAATGAATCAATCAGTCATAGAACTTGATCATTACCTAAAATCTGAGCACTCCCAACCCGAGAGATTGGCTGCTTCAGTCATGGCTCTCGTCCACTGTTGAACTGTGTCATTGTTAGCCCTAAACAACTTCTTATGTCGTTTAAGAGCAGCTTCATAGTTTCCCCTCTGGTGTCTTACATCTGAGGGACTCACTTTGTAGAAAATGGGGATCACATGTTGTCCCCTTGTTCTCTTGCATTCCATGATCTTGGAAAGTTCATCCAAAGTCCACCTCGACTCAGCGTAGTTTGCTGAGAAAACGAGGAGTAAGATCTTGGATTTCTTAATTTCCACTAAAAGAGAGGAAGATATCTCGTTCCCTCTCTCGAGATCGTAATCCACGTAAGTTTTGATTCCATGCCTTGTAAAAGCAGCACGCAGATGGCTTACAAAACCGTTGCGAGTGTCTTGGCCTCTAAAACTGATAAAAACATCGTGATTAATACTGGGGCTAGGGTTGGCTGTCGAAGTCTGAGAAGATGAATTAGATGATGAAGCTATTGATGTTGACCAAGATGCTCTCAGGCGCTTGTCGTCTTCAGATCTGTAGCTATTAATGGACACGCCGCAATGAGTGTTTTCTCTGCTGGTACTAGGGCTAGGAGTGAAGGATGAACACTGAGAAGATGAGGATGAAGAAGATGGTACTGCTTCTGCTGCTGATGGCGATGATTTCATATGAATGTCTTCTCTGAAAACGACGAACCCATCATGAGCGAAATCTTTGTTACTAGGACTGGGAATGGCAGAGTAATACTGGGAATCATATGAAGACGACGATGACGACGAGGCTGAAGATCTCATGTGGGTTAAATCTTGCTAATTAACAATTCGTTCGGTTCATCCTTGCGAGTTGCGAGGTTGTTTCTTTGCAGGGTTTTGCAGCAAAAGCAAAATTCGTTAGACGTTTGTTTGCTGAGTTGCTTGTTGGGTTTATTTTATTTTATTTTGTTCTATTCTGGCTAGGGAGTTGCTGTTAGGTTTCTCAGCCAATTTCCACGAAAATAAGGTAAATGATATTTAAGAGTGGGGCAAGGTTCCAGAATATTCTCTAAAAAAATTACGTCATCCATGACAATAGCCCCTATTGTATGTATTGAAGAATAGGGGGAGTATAGATGAAGACTTTTCAGGTATAGACCCTATTGCAGTAATACTCGGTCCCATCTTGTACATAGGTAACAAGACAAAATTTTTGTAAAGTTCTAATTCTATTTATAAGATATACTTAAAATTTTAACTAACTTTTTTTTACTTTTGTCCCTTTAATTAATGACATGTTATATTTCGGTTCATTAATTATCTCACTCACTCCCCCGATAGATAAGAGTATTTTTAAAAAAATAAAAAAAATATTTTTTTACATATTTATTACCTTTATTAATCAGTTTTAACCACTTTTTTATCTACATAACTTACTATTATTATCGTATAATAGGACCCAGGGGTAGTGTGGAATGGATCAATTAGAAGATTCCCAAGAAAATGGTTTAATATTTGATAAATGTATAACAAGGCAAATCCATCAACATTCAGACGTGATTAATTTATCCGTGGCAAAATTACAGTAATATTTATTCACCGCAGATTTTTGAAGTTGATGAATAATAATAAAAAAATTGTTTAATACGTTTCTAAGTATTTTTTAAAAAGAATACGTTTTTTATTTTCGGTGTTTAATTTCGGACGATATTGATATGCCAGTTACATAATTAATTTATATATTTTTAGTGTTTGCCTTGAAAAGTTGAATAATATATATTTGCTTCACACCAACCTCATAAATAAAATACATCCCTTTCAATTTAATTATTATTCATTAAAAGCTAAGCAATGCTATTTTTCTCAAAGATCCACATCCACATCACTATCAAATTATCATACTATTTTTTTTGTCCATTAGTTTTTACCGTATCTATAAATACACTTTCACTTTTGATTATGATGTATTCACTGACTATTTTTCATAAACTGTACTCTAAGAAAGAGATGTGGCCAAATATACTATGATTTCTGGCAAAAACATATATATATATATATATATATATATATATATATATATATTCTACGATTATTTTAGTGTTGTTTCTTTGGCTTACTTGCAAGCATATAGGAGTTCAGCTTGTTTTGGAATGGATGAAGATTCCAGAATTTTTCTTAAGAGCACTCAGCTGATATTCTGTATTATCGATCAGTTAATTAAAATTTCAGTTGTTAAATATTCTTAATGGGAAATTAAAAAAATTCTCAGTGTAATTTTTTTCTATTTATAAAACTGGAGATTATGCTTTAGCCTTTAAGAGACATCATATTTTTTTGTATCCAACCTAATTGTCATTAGTTGCTGTGTGATTATTCTCATGGACATAAACCAACGTTACATTACATCTGCTTTAATATAATAATTATATATACATCACAACTTTGATAATTTAATTTGCTTGTAAGCAACCTGTAAGTTATAGTTATCTATCTCAGATATTATAAAATTTTTGGCATCTTGCTGCGGTGGACAAGACCAGAGATTTCTATAATAACTGACCTATAAATGAAAGTGTGCGACAGATAAACATTTATTTTATTTCAGAAAGCGAAATTATGTCTCTGATTTTTCTTTGTAATTAATTGAATGTGATTGTTACATATAATTGGCATCTTCCCTTCTTTCTAATTAAATATAACATAATATGGCTTTTATGGCTAACGATTGGGAAAAAAAATCCTTGCCAGGTTACGTTGTCAATATAGTGGTTTGATTTAATAATCAACAATTGGCAGATTGGGTGAGCCTAATAATCAAATTTCAAATTCTTTTTTTTTATATATATAGAATATATTAGAATAAAAATATCAACTCAAATTGGGGTGACTCTCGGAGACTTAATTTCATTGTTTAAACAAAGTGTTCATAACATTCTAATTCTAATATAAACAAAACTAGTTTAAGGAAACCCTATATGGTACAAAAATGTTATTCTCTCTCTTGATCCTTACAATGATTCAATTTTTTATTTTGAAAATATGATAAGAAAAATAAGTGCCTTTTTGAATAAACGATTTAAATTTAGTATAAATGATTTATTTTAATAAAGTAAAAAAATAAATAATTTTGATTACAAACCGATCATTATGGATTATCTCTCTAAAACACAATTAAGCACACTGCTCTGACGATAAAACTGAGGTTAATATATATCCGTGTTATATATATATTTTTTTTGTTGCCCACCCGGTTCACCGGAGCTTTACCCCGACTACATCCGGATCCGACCCGCGTCGCGCACCTGGCTATGGTGGGTGAGTCTCCCAACGGGAATTTTCTGCGTACGCCAAGGCTCGAACTCGAGACCTCGCTTAAACGATACCGAGCCGCTTACCACTCGGACAAATTCCCGTTGGTTATCCGTGTTACATTTGTATAAAGTGTCAAATTCACCAACCCTAATGACGTAGGAATAATCGAACAACGAACACATTCCGGGAAACATTTCATCAAACCCTATCTATGCGCTGAGTGTAACAAATAAGAATGTGGCCTTTATGTATATGCAACGCAGCGTTTGGGAGTGAATTTGGTTGCAGAAGATGAGGAATTAGGCTACTGTTGTAGAGGCTTGTGTTGGGTTCCCCACCATATATGCTCTTGTTTCGGCACATAACGGTTCCTGTGTATGTTCACATCATTCTCATTAATTTCCTTTCTCCATCACAAATCCATATATTAACCTTATATTAATCTTACTTTTTATGTTCTATTCTTTTATTTAAAAAAAAATATTATGAAGTCTCAAATAAAAGATATAATTATTCAAAAGTCTCAATAATAATTAAAAATTTACTAACGATAAATTTTAGTATAAAAACTAAAAAAAAATTACATTATTTAGGACGTTTTAATGATAAAATCTCTTCCCTCATAATAATTCCTCTTAAAAAATTGTAAATTATACATGCAGTATTTTATGGGTGGCATGAGTCTAGCCTTATAAGATGACATCAGAATTCTAAATTACAATATTGAATGGGGAGATTTGTCGAGCCAGTCAAACAATTCTTAGTCTAACTTGCCAGCAAGAATCACAAGGACTGACTATTCCAACAAAAGCTTAAAAAACCAGTTAAGGGAGTATGATATAAAATCTATGTGAAACCAAACTGTTTGTAAATAATAAAAATATACCTCATTTCAAATTTAATGTGAATATCAAGCACATCTTCTGGTTATTAATTATTAAATATTAAATTAAATATATATATATATATTCCCTCACTTCTTACTTATAAAATAAACCCTTTTTATTAGTGCTTAATGCAAGATATTTTACATAATTTAACATAATATCTATGACTCATTTACAAAAGCATAACTCTCACCATCTTTTCATGATAGGAAAGGGCTTATCATTTTCAAAACTTGCTTAATTTAACTAATTTTAACTAAATTTTTAATGTAATTAAAATTGTTAATATAGGTACTTATAAAAAGTATTAGAGGGCATATTACTTATTTTAAAGTATTTATATAAGAAGTATGAATATAATAAAAGATACATACCTATAGACGTAGGACCTTGAAGTATCCAAGGTTGATGGCTGATGAGGCCTCCTGGTTTTGAGTATCAAGCTCTCATCCTCCTTCCTCCACAAAACATCCCATGTCCTACACCCCAGATAGCCCAGTAAATTCAAAGTGCTGTTCATTTGTCATTAATTAATCAATAATTGTCGAGTCTTAATTAATTAATACTGTCAAAAATATAAATTAATTAAGAAAATGGAGTTACCCTTGTGATGATAGGCATTTGGTGGGAGAAGAATCTTGAGGAGTAGGGTCATCATCATGATGTGATGAGCCGCCGGAATTAGGTAATTCCTCCGGTGAACAATTCTGCGACGATGAAACGAGTCCCTCACTTCCCTGTCTCATAGATTCCAGTTTTCTCTTCACTTCAATAACTATAACCTCCACAAGCTCAGATTCCGTTCTACACAAAGGAGATCGACAGTTTTAAGACACAAATAAAATTCCTTATCGAGAGAGAGAGAGAGAATTAATCCGTACCTATACTTGGAGCTATCCCAGCCGGCGAGTTTGGCAGCTTTCGTCATGGCGTTCGTCCACCGCTGCTCTGTCTCCTTCATGCTCGACCAAAGCAGGTTCTTGTGTTTCTTAAAAACAGCCAAATAACTCCGTTTCTTTCCTACTTCTGAAGGACTGATTCTATAGAAAATTGGGAGGACAATTTGTGCCCCTGTTTCCCTGCAATTCATGATCTTCACCAGTTCATCCAAAGTCCACCTTGAGGAGGCATAGTTTTCGGAGAAGACGATGAGTGAGATCTTGGATTGCTCTATTGCTCTCAAAAGCGATGATGATATTTCGTTCCCTCTTTCTAGATCGGAATCATCCATGTAACTTCTGATGTCATTCCTTCTCAAAGCCGAATGGAGATGGCTTACGAAACCCTGGCGGGTGTCTTCTCCTCGGAAGCTGATGAATACGTCATGATGAGTATTTTCTCCTGTACTAGGGCTAGGATTAGAGGATGAAGGCTGCGAAGAAGACGAACATGAACAAGATGATGCTGGAGATTTCGTTCGAATGTCTTCTTCTCTGAAGCTAATGAACCTGTCATGATGAGTATTTTCTCTAGTACTAGAGCTAGGGTCGAGGGAGGAATAAGCCTGGGAAGAAGAAGATGAAGAAGACGATGTTGCTTCTGATGCTGCTGATGATTCCATGCGGGCGTCTTCTTCTCCATGGGTGTTTTCTTCTCTGGTACTAGGGCTAGAGGCCGAGAAATACAAGGAATCATCATATGAAGAAAAAGAAGATGATGATGAGGTTGATGATGATGCCATGTGCTAATTAACAATTCGTTCAATTCATTTTCAGGAATATTGTTTCTTGGGGCGTGCCGCAGGAGGGTTGCGAAATTCATAAGCCGCTTTGGTGCTGAGGGATAACTTTGCAAGAAAATAAAAAGTAAAATTTCAGTACGTGGTGGACAAGATCCCAACAGAACATTTTAAAACCCTATGACATTGACAGATTTAGCTGTCAACAAAATCTCCGAGAGGAAAGAACATGGAAGGAGATAGGCCCAACATATAGCAAGCAAGACTGGGGAAGATAAAGATTCAAGGTAAACGCAGAGTTTTTCTGTCGTTGGATCTATCTGACAGCTGAACGTGCGTGGTTCATATGGTCCGTTAGATTTATCTAGTTAATGGCCTCCTAGATCAAAGTCCTGCAAAGAAACGACTGTCCAAGATAACGAATCGACCCATAGCATTATGCACGACTAAGTCATGTCGCAAAGACGCATACAAGAAGAAATAAGAGTGTGGAAACTTGCTCGAAAATGAGCATGCCAAATGTATAACATTAAATCCCTTTAATTATCCCCCTCTTTTCGTTGTTTTAAGTTTTTATGGCAAGTTTGGAAATCATCGCAAGTGTTTGAGGTCAAATTTATTATTCCTCCTATGTTGTTATATATTCATAGTCGTCGCAAGTAGTTAATTTTATTATTGTTACGTTGCTATTATTTTACTCCTATTTTTTATCACGTCCCAAAATTTAAACTATGACCAGCACAAAATATGAATAAATTCATATTCCTTAAGTCTTCATTCGTAACTAAAACGTTCAAAATGATAATCATAATCTTATCTATAGGTTAAGTGAAGCATTTATCCTTTTAAACAAAATAGTACAAGTATTTCTGAAAATATAATTACTTCAAAAGTCGACGTGCCATAACAATTGCTTCGGATCAAACGTGAGGCTCTTCACTGCTCAGCTGGAGGAATAGTGTCAACTGCACTATCTGAAGCCAAATAATCTACTCGTGAATAACGTTTCAAAAATATAATTTGAAAGGTGAAAATAAACAATTTCAGCATGTTTGAATATAAATCATAACATTTCGTAATTCAATGCAATTATTTCAGTAAACTTCATTTCATGAAAGTTAACACTTTATTTCATGAACAACATTTCACATCAATCATTTCAAATCAATCATTTTTCCGTAGGACTTCAATGATAATTGATTTCAATACCTTCAGACATAAATCGTAGAGTTTCGTAATTCAAAACGAATAACTCAGTAAACGTTTTCCTTTTCAGAAAACCCGTTTAAAACAATCGTTCTGAAATAACACCTTTTTCGTAGGACTTCAACAGAACGAAACAGGCGTGGACACGCAGTCCACGAGGGTAACTAACTAATCCGTCGTGACTCGAGGCCATGTAAAACAGGCGTAGGTATAAAACCCACGAAATACAGGCGCAGGTACAAGACCTACGAATAACAGGCGCGAGAATAAATTCCACGAATAACAGGCGCGAGTCCAAGACCCATGAAATATCCGTCGAGCTCAGGTTTAACCATGGTGCACCAAGGACTAACAGTACTGCTGTTAGTAACCAGCGTTCTGTATTCCATCCTCTAAAACCTTTCAAACATGCATGGGGGTCATTTAATATTCAATAATCATAACATTTTCAATGCAACAATTTCCGTTAAAATCATTCATAATCATGAAACATTCCCCCATCATGAACATTTATGATAAATCATTCAAAACATGTTTGTCAATCCATATAAACAAATATGCAATAATGAAATATCTATTTTTAACTTTTAAAATCATGAATTCATATGCTTGCTTTTTCATAAATCATGCTGAAATTAACATTTAACTGAAATGTCAAATGAACATGTAAGGTCATGAGTTCGAAATTCTTTTCTCATAATTCGTGCTAAAATTCACATTTAATAAATATGTCAAAAATTGATTATATTTTAAAATTTCAAGGTTAGAGACGTTATTCACTCACATGTCACGCTCCTAAACCTTTACTCTTTCCAGTCAATCAACTTCCGATTATTTCCATTTCTTAATTCCCTGATATCCCGAAATAATATATTAACATTCTATTCAAAGTTTCAACGGAATACACACCATCAAACATTTAATCAAATATCCAATACATAAATTCCTAAATCATCAACCAATTGCTTCCAAAATCAATAAAGCAAGGCATCTTCGGTGCCCCATCTTGGCCACGATTAAATGGATTCAAACCCTTATTCATTTCCAAACCTTAAACATTTGAATATTCCAAAATTTACAACTATAATTAATTTCCATTAACCTCCCAAATCCATTTATTCATAAATAAAATAAATTTCATAATCTTTATCAGTTTCCATATTCTTCCATTTAGCATAACACCCAGACCTCAAAAATTATTCAAATATCAATCCATTTGAACCAAAATTCATAAACTCGGCAGAAATCTCGATTTAAGCACATTCCACTTAATACCAAACATAGCTTCCAATTTCCTTTCCTTCCAAACTTAAACCCAAATTAAGTTTACACACAATAGCAATATATATATCTATACATTAAGCCAAAACACATTAGCACGTATATAAAGCTATGTACCTTCAAAAATGATCAGAGCCTCCTTCCTAAAACATATCCAAAATAGCAAGTTACACACCCCCAAAACACAAAATCAGACAACTCCTTTTCTATCTCTTTTTCCTTCATGCCGCAACCTCAAATATATACACTCACAACGCAGGCATACACAATACATACCCTTTATCATATAATCCAAACACTCTAAGTTCTACACGGCTTTCAAATCATTTCCACTAACATGACTTTAATCCTCCAAGCACTATTTAAATGAGCTACCTTCATCACCAATTGCATCAAACACATTATATTCATTCCAAAGGCTAACACAAAACAGCAAGCTTACGCACATACATATTCACCAATTCAATTCAACCCAGAAGACAGCAACCCACGGCATTTCTCCTGTCCTCATTTCTTTTCTTTTTCTATGTCAGCAACAAACACACGCATACTTCCAGTATAGCAACGCCATGTGTATATACACAGACATATGTCATAATTTTTCCAACGCATCAGTTTACACATGTATATACATATATATATACCTATAATAACAACATCCAACCTTTACCCCAGTCGCGACTCACACAACCCACAGAGGAATACAATCAACTCACTCCCAACCATCAATGCCTACATCTCTCCTTCCCGTCTAGAACTCCATGCACAAACATACACCAGATATCCAGAACAAAATCACAGCACACACAAGCTACTCCCATTCTCACATCACAGCACGGCAAACAAAGGGAAACAGAACAATTCTTGCAATCCATCACAATGAGAAGTACATGAGATGGAAGAATGAAAAACTTACCACTCACAGTTCCATAGCTCCAATTTCCCACTAACCAACAATCCTTATTCCAAACACCACCAATCTCACACCACTAACCGGAGATAGGGGAGACCTCGAGATACCGTAACAGACGTGAACGGCGACGGCAGAGACAGCAAACTTGAGCCAGAAAATGCAGCTCACCACAACAACAATACAGAGCCCAGCGACGGGGGAAAAGTGAACCACGACAGCCAGAAGGAAAGAAGATTGAAAAGAACTGGAATTGATACAGTACACTATCTGAAATGCGGCAATTCACACGACGGTGGCGGCAACAACTGAAACCACCACAGCGTCCCTCAACGGCGTCGACCTACAGTTACTCCTTTCCCATCACCCGCGACACGCCTCTGGATTTTTCCTCCGCTCTCACTCTTGCTGCCGACGACAGAAAACGAAATGGGGAAGGAATGGCATCGGGTTAAAAGGACGACGGCAGAAAACCATTACCGTGCTGTGCACTCAGACTCCGCGCCGCACGCCGACGCCTGCTCCCCACGTCGCTCTGCAACTTCCTTCCTGCCCCGACTCGACAACATAGAGGAGAATAGAGGAAGGGGTGTCGGTGGTTGAAAAAGAACAGAGGGGCAAAATGGTCTTTTCACACTTCCAAAAATAAAAAAGAAATCCCAAAGCTGTAGGCGCTGGGAGTCAAATACGGTACCTCTAATTCTGTGTCACTGCTTCCAACCACTCGGCTAACCCAACTCTTCTAACAATTCTGCACAAAATAATATTTAAACCAAATTTGAATAGTTTGCCTATGAATTTCTACAGGGCCATTACATTTTTACTCTTATAATTTGAATATAGATTAAATTAGATCAAAGTACAGTGATTAATTGATATATTTGACCAAGTTTTGAAACCAGTAATACTACCATATGTATAGTTATGCCTCAAAGTTCATTCATTATACACCAAATGAAGTTGATGATGAAGACAAAATAGAAGTACTTAACACAAATATACCCGTTTAGACAATAGAACAAAACAAAACAAAAACATAAACATGGGAAATTATAATCTTGACATTTGTCCATGAAATTAAAGGAGCTAGAAAAAAGGATAATTATCGGAATCTGCAGGATGATATTATTGTTGGATATGATGAACTATGTAAGGAGTGAGACGATGCCCGCGAAGATTTCTCTCCATTTGAAGCTGAACGATGCGTTGATTGGTCATCTCAAGAACTTGCAAGTTTTCAATAGTGGGTAATTTGCGCGCATACTCATTTTGGAGCTGTGCAAGTTGTTCATACTTGGCGATCACCTTATCTATGCCTCCTACACTCACTCTATTCAATTTCTCCAACACATCCTTCGCTATTTCCTCCACCACTTCTGATTCCATCCTGCTCCTAAAATCAACACAAAGTCCCCAAATTCATTTCACACACACACAACTTCCTTAAAATTATGGAATTCAGCCAATTACCTGTCGAAGATGGTACAATCCCAGCCAGAACAGCTAGCAGCTTTAGCCAAAGCGTCCCTCCACATATGTACCTTGGTCAAGTTATCCCTAAATCTCTGTTCATGTTTCTCAAAGGCTTCTGCATAACTTCCTACCTGCTTACGCACTAACCAAGGATCGATGTCGTAGAAGACAGGCAACACAACTTGGCCTCTGGTTCTTTTGCATTCAAGAATCTTCAAGAGCTCATCCAAACACCACTTGGAATTAGCATAGTTCTTAGAGAAAACAATCACTGAAAGCTGCGCATCCTCAATCGCTCTAAGAAGATTGGTTGATATTTCGTCGCCTCTCTCGAGGTTGTCGTCCATGTAGGTTATGATGTCGTGTCTCCTTAAAGCTGCGTTGAGATGGCTTGTGAAGGTCCTGCGAGTGTCTTCTTCTCCGAAGCTGATGAACACCTCGTGCTTTACTGGAGGAGCAGAACCACTACCACATGATGAGCAACTCATTGATGCCATAAACAATATGTTTTGTGGGAAAGTCTCCCTTAATTGGATCAATTAACTCTTCCACTGGGTTTCAAACTTTTGAAAGCCTTCGTCCCCTATTTATAGCACCAAAACTCTCCGTGTGTTATAGCCAGATGAAAACGTTTTGGTGAAAAGGATATGGGAAAATTAACCCATGAGTCCTTATAGTTCGACCTGAATTTTAATCATGTCTATGTGGTTTTTGCTTTTTATGAGGTCTTTATAATTTTCTTATATAGTTATAGACATTAGTTTATACGTTCATAATATATTAAGTAGGATTAACGCAGATGTTGATTAAGTAATATATAAGTTGCCACATAACAAAAAGAAGAGGGTTTTCAAAAATAATTTATTATGCTCATAACCGCCTACCTATATTTATATATAATTTGTAATATGATTGATTTTAGTTTTATTCAGTTAATCTAGATATATGTTTCAACTTACAAATCAACAAATTAAAAAGTACATGGACCAATTCGTGACAACGGAGAACCGAGAAGTCTATGGCTTGGGCATAAAGTTATGATCAACATTGAGTGGGCGTACCCTTTCTTCTGAATATTAAATTGGAAAAATCGTTGACCTATGAATTGGCACCGACCCCTGGAAGGGAAGACTTTTTGTGGGACACACACACTCTCTTTAATTTTATTACATTTACTGTTTTTTTTTACTTTATTTACTTTTATATTAATATCTTTATAATTTATTTAATTTCATTTGGTTAGTCTGTTAATTATTCCTCCTCAAACTTCAGTTTCATATTTTAATTAGGTAGAGAATTAGATCAAAAAGAAAGTTAAGAAAGATCACATATGTGGTGTGTTTAGTTTAGTATAGAACTTAAAAGTACAAAAGAAAACTCTTCAAGAAGTAGCGCCAGTACGTTGTTCTAACTTGTGAATCTGCAAATCCAGGTCTTCAACATGCACACCATCAAGTTTGTGCAATACATCTTTTGCAATTTCCTCCAGTACTTCATGCTCCGTCCTGCATAATGTATTACAAAATATGAATTCCATTTCTCTTTATATCCAACTCGTAACATTAATTACGTACCTGTACTGTCGTCGATGGTGCAATCCCAGCCAGAATGAATATGCGGCTTTCCTCAAAGCATTCCTCCGTAACATGACCTTCTTGTTATTACCCTTTAAATTCTGCTCATCAACTGCAAATGCTTCTGAATAACTTCTCTTCTGCTTAGGTACAGACCTTGGATTTACGTCGTATATAACACAGGCACTATCATTTGCTGTTTAGTTTTTGAACACTCAAGTACGTTTAGAAGCTCATCCAAACAGAAGCTTGAAGGGGAAAAAGAAAAGCAAAATCAGCTGACGCCTTCAGGGTATTCATTGCAATAGTTATTTTAAAAGTTGTAGTGATTATACTGTATTTGGCGTTTGGTTCTTTTGCGTTCAAGAATACAAGCACGCTGGTAACACTGCATTAATTGCACAATTACAAGGATAATGTACATTTCACATTTCTATACAGTGCCGAATTCACCTAACCCTAACACATTCCAGGAAACCTTATTTCTCCCACACTTTTTATCGAACAAGTGCCATAAAGAGGAATTATCACTCCACAAATAACAACATACATCAGACTCATCTAAGTTCCAAAATGTGGCCGTGCATACACTTGTAATTTCCCTGCTTTAAAATAATGTAAAACATATACGCATCCAAACGGGAATGGATGCTTAATTGGGGGTTGTTGCTGTGAATGCAACGCAGCGTTTTGGAGTGAATTTGCTCGAAGACGAGGAAGGCTGCTGTTGTACTTGCTCGTGTTGGGTTTCCAACCATCCTTGCTCTTGTTAGAGTAAATAACGGTTCCTGTGTTCACATTCTCATTAATTGCCTTCGTCACATAGGGGAGGTGGAAAAGCATGGTAACCGTGGGTTATAGGTTAGCCCATCATAAAACGAGTTGGCCTCGCTTAGATAGTGGACTAGCCCTTCAACTTATTATCCTGCCCGTTGTCTTTTTTTTTTTAAAAATATTTTTAAATATTTTTTAAAAAATTATTTTTAATTTTTTAAAATATTAATAAAAATTTTATAATATCAAATTAGTATAATAAAAAAATTGTTAATATTATATTTTTAAAAAATTATGTTTTTTATAAAAAAATCTCAAATTTTATAACTATAAATCTAAATAAACATTAACATAATATTAATCAATTATAATACATCAATACATATCAACAAATAAATAATTATATTTATTAATATTCGATAATAATAATATTTAAAGTAATATTTAAGTAAAATAAATAATAATATTAATAAAAAAATTTAAAAGAAAAACAGGTTGGCTGGTTAGGAAGGTTGGGCTATGCAGTCTATCATAAGCCAGCCTGAACCTACCATATTTTGTGGTAAAATGGGGTCTACTTTCGTTTTACCAACTCTAGTCACAAATATATTAGCCTACGCAAACAACACATGCTTCAATTTATATATATTTCAAAACTACTGCAGCTCATGTCTTTAACACAATAACTAATTTAGGTATATTAAAAAAATTAGATAAACTACTTAATTATAATTAATATATAGGATTTTATCTTTTTAAAATATTTATGTATAACATTAGATTATATATATCAGTTTATAAAGTAAACTAGCTTGAGAAAAATTGATGAATATGAGAAATAAATTAGATTAACGTTTTACATCTATGACCAACATAACCCTAATTAGCTCCTATCTTTGGGATTATGAGAGTATAATTTCACTCAATTCCTAATATTTTAAGTTTTCCTCTATCGAGTACACAACCCCTGCTCACATAGTTTTTAAATACAGCATAATGTTTTTTAAGTTATCTTGTGTCGACAACTAATTTTTTTTAAAACAAATGAATCGGTTAATAAAAAAAAATTCAATTTGTTTATTTAATTTTTAACCAATTTTGACAATAACTGGTTTTGTTTAATTTGCAGACTAATTCAAAGTTCAAAAGAAAGTTCATCAATTCTTTTTTAAGCCAAAGAGTTGAATTTGACTCTTATAATTTTATTTTTTACTCTAAGAATACAAAACTCCTTCCATCTATGCTTAATACAAATACAAAACATTTTACAAACTCTAACCATCTTTTCATGGTCAGAAAGGATATATGATTTTTAGCTTGCTTTAACTAATTTTAACTAAATTTTTAATCCAAATAAAATTATTAACAGGTGCTTATAAAGAGAATTAGAAAGGAATAATACTTATTTAAATTTTTTTGGTACGATAATTATTTAAAAATATCTATATAAGAAGTATCAATAAAAGATGCATACCTATGCAAGCTCCAGGCTACCGACCTCCCATGATCCTCCCGCCACAAAACATGATATGTCTTGTTCCACAGACGGGCCATCCGTAAATTCAGAGTGCTAATCATTTGTCATTAAACATATCAACCCTAATTTAACCAATAATTGTCGAGCCCTTAAGGCTATATAAAAAAGCACTCCCTCCTATTCTTAATATTCTTAATATGAGTAAGAGCTACTTAATTAATTTGGGTAGATTAAATAAACTAAATAATCGGTTAATTATAATTAATATAAGAGTTAATTGACTAATTTTGATAGATTAATGAGTATATAATATGAATTCATTTTGAGGGGCTAGATTCGATCATAATTAATTGATTTATTTGACTTTCTTAATCTATTAAAATTAGTCAACTACTCCCTCCACTACACAATAATATAAGAGCTATTTGATTAATTTAAATAGATTAAATAAATTAGTCAACTACTCCCTCCACGTCATGAGTATTTTCTCCTGTGCTTGGGCTAGGGTTAGACGATGAAGGATGCGAAGAAGATGAACTTGAACAAGATGACGCTGATGACGACGATGCTGATGATTCCATTCGGATGTCTTCTCCTCCGAAGCTAATGAACTCGCATGATGAGTATTTTGTCTGGTACTAGAGCTAGGGTCGAGGGAGGAAGACTGGGAAGTAGAAGATGAAGAAGACAATGCTGCTGCTGCTGCTGCTGATGATGATGAAGATGATTCCATGGGGGTGTCTTCTTCTCCATGAGTGTTTTCTCAGGTGAAAGGGCTAGGGATGGCCGAGAAATAGAAGGAATCATATGAAGATGAAGAAGATGATGATGCTGATGATTTCATGTGGGTGACTACAATTCGTTCAATCCATTTTCAGGATTGTGTCGCTTAAGCCTTCTCTGTAACCAAATCTCAACACTGAGAAGAAAGAACATGGAAGGAGATTAATCTTTGTCAACATAACGAATTGACTGGGAAGAGAAAGACGGAAGGTAAGCGCAGCGTTTTGCTGCCGTTGGATCTATCTGACAGCTGGCGGTCCCTTTTAAAAAAAAAACTCCAACCAAACAGTCCTCAAGTCATGTCGCATAGACAGACGCAAACCAAAGAAAGAGTGTGGAAATTTCCTTCCAAAAAAAGGGATGGCGATGATTTTCGAGTTAAATTTGAATATTGTTATATTTAATTGGGGATAATTTTTTAGGTGAATATGTAATCTACGTCTCAAACTAATTTAAAGATGCAGTCAGCACTAAATTAATTTTAAAAATATAATTACTACTTTAAAATATTTAAATTATTATAATTTTATCTATTTGTTGGCAAAAATATAAATATCTATTTGATACACGTCATATAAAATTTTTATTTTGACACATTATTATTTAAAATGTCATATGTGTAATATTATTTTAATAAATTATATTAAATAAATTATAAAATTTTTCAATCTTTACATATAAATTATATGTAATGTCAATTTTATAGTTTATTTATTATTATTTTTAAATAATATAACACATAAAACCTCTAAATAATAGTTTGTTGAAATACAAAACTTACATGACATGCATTTGGATATAAATTTATATTTTTATCAGTGAAAAAATAAAATTATACTAATTTAAATATTTTAAAATAATTATTATATATTTAAAATTAATTTAAGGTGCTTAATATATTTTTACTTTAATTCTCTTAAAGATATTTTTTACATTCATAAATTTAAACTTAAAATTTCGTGTTTAAACGAGTAAAACCCCTCCTTCTATGATATCCCCATTTGATTTCCTGTGTTTAGTTTTAACATGCAAGACGTGTTTTAAATTGCAAATGCAAGAATGGTGACGCAATGCAAATGATAGTCTTGGAAACTTGAAGAAACCTTCAAACTCCACAGTAAAGGTCAAGTTCAGATTCCTTCATTATTGATAACAAAACACAAAACTTCTATTGCAACTAGGTATATAAAATATTGAAAAGAATGCTTCGTCGTGCATATCCTAAAGGATCTAGAGAATCAAAATGTACGAAATAAAATGCCCCATCAATTTTTTTTTTGTTGCCCACCCGGTTCACCGGAGCTTTGCCCCGACTACATCCGGATCCGAACCGCGTCGCGCACCCGGCTATGGTGGGTGAGTTTCCCAACGGGGATTTTCTACGTACGCCAAGGCTCGAACTCGAGATCTCGCTTAAGCGATACCATCAAATTAAATCTGATCCCAACTCTTAAATATATGCGTTTTCAATGGTTAGGGCCCATAATCCACAAATCCCTGGCTTGGAGTTGGGCTCAAGTTACTCTTAAGGGCCTGAAAAACGGGGAACATCAGAGAAATATTTCTGGGCTCAGCCTTATTTTTTAATTGAATTTTGGCAGAAAACATACATATAGATGAGAATGACCTATATACCTAATGCTATTCAGTTTTAGGCCATTTGTTTAATCCAATTATTCCAAAAGTGCTCTGAATTAAAAGACCCGGGTATCATAGAAAATTTTTACATGATTTTTGGTGAACAAGCTGCATGCTTCAGGTATGTTAGAGATCAAATGATCTCAATTATCTAAAAATTTCTGTATTAATCTCATGGCTCAAATTCTTTTTAATATCATTAGATTATATATCAATTTATAAGATATACAAATTAGTTTAAAAAAAATAAATATAAATATTTTAAATTAATTTATTTAATTTTATTGATCAACTCAAATTAGTTAATTGAACTATATATTAAATAACGAATATAGTAATAAACAAAAAGGAAATTATACATAAAAGGTCCATCAATAATATTGGTTGCAAGATGAGTGAGACTAGAAATAAGTCTTAGTGGCTTCTGAAATTTCCATATGGGAAAGCAAATCAGGGGATAGACGAAGCAACCTGAACTTCTTCTCCATTTTGAGCCGTACGATGCGTTCAAGGGTTGCTTCATGGTTTCTTCGATTATCTGAACTAAATACTTCTTGAGAAAACTCTTCTTGAAGTTGTGCCAGTTTCTCTAATTTCTCAATTTGCAAATCCAGGTCTCCAACATACACACCATCAATTTTCTCCAGCACATTTTTTGCTATTTCCTCCACTGTTTCATATTCCGTCCTGCATACAAAGCAAAATATTTCTAAATTTAGCATTCCATTTTCTTTTTATATCAAAATATTGAAAACTGAACCGATCATTAACTAGTTGAGGCATCGGTTCAAGAGCGTGGTACAGCTGTGCTTAAACTAAAGTCAGTCCAATCATATATGATATAATTTAATTAAGGGAGAATTATAGTGAGATCGTATATATAGAAAAGATTTAATTATTTTAAAATTCAATAATAGTTGAGCAGTTGTTAATAATAAGTTACATAATAATAAATAATAACATGTTTATACTACTCACTTATTATTGAAATTTTTAGGGGTTAAATCTCTTCTATAAGACTTCTAAATAATTCTCCCTTTAATTAAAATATATAAAAATTATTTATATATAACCCTAAAAAAATAATATTTAAAATAAAAGATATTAATTCACAAGCAAAAATTATAAATAATCTAATAAAATAGAGTTACTAAAACTCATTCCAAGTTCAACAATGAGAATAAATAAATAAAATATAACCTGATCTGTTCAAAATTCTTAACACATGTTTACTGATTTGACCGAACTGTGGGGTGTTAATTCCATATGAACAATGAATGTACAATTTTACGCGCACACACAGAAGGATCCAACTCGTAACATTACCTGTTGATGGTGCAATCCCAGCCCGAATAACTAGAAGCTTCAGTCAAAGCATTCCTCCACAACTGGACCTTCTCCATGTTACCCTTAAAATTCTGTTCATGTACTGCAAATGCTTCAGCATAACTTCCAATCTGCTTACGAACAGAGCTTGGATCTACGTCATAGAACACTGGCACTACCATTTGCTCTTTCTTGTTTCTACACTCAAGTATCTTCACAAGCTCATCCAAACACCACTTTGAATTTGCGTAGTTCTTAGAGAAAACTATGAGAGAGAGCTTGGAATCTTCAATAGCCTTAACCAGCATGGCTGATATATCATCTCCTCTTTCTAAATTGTAGTCAATGTAGGTTTTGATGCCAATCCTTGTCAAAGCAGCGTAGAGATGGCTTGTGAAGGTTTTGCGTGTGTCTTCTCCTCTGAAACTGATGAACACATCGTGCTTTTCTTGAGGAGCATCTTTACTTCTTATCATGGAGGTTGAACGTGGCATTCTTAGATATGATAGATCAAGCTGATTGTTGTTGGGTGTGGAATTTGTTGTAGTAGTCGAATTTGGGATTGAAATGTAAGAAATATATAGATAATTTACTTCCTTTGCAAACGTCAATTGAAGAGAAGTTGAGAGAGAGTAATACAGATAAGATAAAATAGCTGGACGCCAACTCAAATATTATGAGAGAGAGAGAGGAGCCAATTTCTCTTTTCTTTTTTATTGTAATGTCTCCATTTCTAAATATAAAACTTATTCGATAGATGTTGATTTGATACTAAATTTTGATTTTCTTGGTCTCCCTGATTTCATTTTTTTTTCTCACATTAGCCTCATTCATTTTACAGTTTTCCTCACTCCTTTTGTCTCCTACATTTTAATAACTTCATGAAAAGAGGAATACTTTATATAATACTAACAGATAATCAATTTAATTAATTTTTTTAATTTTTATAATTAATTTACTAAGGCATATATTTAAGATCAGAGGGAGTAGAAAAGTGTTTCAATGTCATTGGAACAAAAATAATAAAGGGAATTTGTCCTCGTTAACATCATTATCTATCCATATACGACGATATATAAATATTTATCAACAACCTCATAGGTAAGAAAATATTTTTTTTAACAATAATATTACTTTCGGTCTTCGAACTTTGAGAGTAGAGATAAAATATATTTAACATAAAGTAGATACAAATTTCATTATTTTAAAAGTGTGATATAAAAGGTTCAAGGGCTTAGATGTTTGGAATGAAATACAAATTAAAAATAGTGTAGTGATTATAGAGATAGTATGAGCTGTAATCCCTTTGACTGATAAACAACTTGTCGGTTTGAATCCTTAATACTAAGGATGCCACTTGACAACTGGCAATTAAGAACGTAAATGCACATAAACTATTAATTATATACATGTTTGTGTATTTTTTTTTGTCAAAGTTATGTTGGACAAACAAAAGTTTGTAAGGTTTACTCATTTCTTTTAGATAAATCTAGTATATTCACTACTGGAAGCAAGCAATATCTAATCATTTTGTACCGTAGATTTTTTGAAAGGGCTTTAGTGCTAGCTATGAGACCTTCTTTATACACACTGTCAATAATTTAACTCCTGACTAGATGTTTAAAGAATTCAGCTATGTGCTAACTGTGTTAAGTCTCATGGTTACTCAATTTTTAATATGAAGCAGATTTAATTAGGATAGGTATACTCTTTATTCTCTATATATCTAAGAAAATTATTCTTTGCTC
Source organism: Leucaena leucocephala (assembly GCA_037074615.1). Classification (NCBI taxonomy): domain Eukaryota; kingdom Viridiplantae; phylum Streptophyta; class Magnoliopsida; order Fabales; family Fabaceae; genus Leucaena; species Leucaena leucocephala. The sequence goes on from CM073569.1 coordinate 3,903,742, forward strand.
CGTTGTGAAAGATACTTTTATCTCGTGAAAAAAAGGGTGAGTATGGTTTAGTTAATTTCTTCTATGGTAAAATAAGAGAATTACATACTACACTAAATTGAGAAGAGATCTTTGTACTTGTCCCTTCTTATGAGGTTTTCTTTGATTTTCTTCTCTTTACACGCGCGAGTACGCATTTTGCTGTCAGGTCACATGCTAATTAGTTGACTAAAAATGCAAATTAATGACCTAAAAACTATTAATTATAATGGGTTATGAAGCTCAATATAGAATATTTTCGGCGAAGCGGGAGGAATCCATGTTTTAATTAAGTCAACTTTTTGAACATGAATAAAAAATAAATCCCACTTCATTACTTGAATCTCGATTCTAGAGATAATTGCAATGACCCCAATAAAATCTACAAATAATTGGTAGTTAATAACTTAATATAACTGTTAGGTTTGATTATTGGGGAAGTTTCAGTGACAACACAAATTTATTTAACAATAAAAAAGAACGTTTCAATTAATTGGCCATATATATGATAAACCGCCAAGGTCTCGAGCTAGTCGGTTTCTTATATATAGCCGTCGAGTTTGCCTTAAACGAAGCATGTTTATATTTGGATGGGAAGAAAATTATAGAAAAAAAAATATTAAGGAAAAAAACTCTCAAATAGAAAATTTTTATACCATTAAAAAAAAAAATCTTCCTTGTATTTCCTCCCATATTTTCCCCTCACTATTTTTAGTAATTTTCTCTAGTATTCTTTCCTCTTAATTTTCTTCCTATCCAAATATAAAGTAAAAGTAAACTATAACTTGTAGATTTTTTTTAAAAAAAAGCTGCAAAATGTGAATAAAATGAGTAAAAGGGACTAGTAATAATTTTTGTGTCTCGACTTAAAATTAAAGTAACAAGAAAGAGATCGCCGTTAATTATCATTTACTGATAAATTGAAAATGTTAATTTTTAAAATAAAATATGTTTACAAATATACGGATATATGCCGAACCATTGTTAGAGATATTAGACTCTATCTTATCTTTGTTACTTAAGATCATATTTGGCTAATCACTTAAGGGCTCTATAAATAAGGGTCTTAACAAGTGATTTAGTGTGTCACCCTTTGAAGGGTCAGATCGTTTTTTCCTAAAGAGTTTTAGGGTTATTGTAAATCATTTGTTAAATTGGTTGTTTAAGCATGAGCTTTTTCCTAAATAAAATATGTTTTTTTTTCAAAAATCAATCAAATATGTTTTTCCAAAAGTCAATTGAAGAGAAGTTGAGAGAGAATAAGTGCCTGTTTGGCACTTAGATTTTAAAATTAATTTTGGGCAAAATCGCGGTTTAAAATTTTTTTACACAAACAGCAATTTTTGTTGAGAATTGATTTTGGGCAAAACCTCGGTTTGAAACCTAGGTTTTGAATAAGCCACTGAAAATAGCTTTTGGTTTGAAACCTAGGTTATGGATTATCCAATTACTATTTTAACTCTACTTTTTTCTTACACACTCTCTCCTCTATTTTCTCTATCATCTCTCCTCTCTCATCTCTCTTCTCTTATCTCTTTTTTTCTCTTTTCTCTCTCTTCTCTTATCTCTCTTTTTCTCTCTCCTCTCTCCTCTCTACACTCTCTTCTCTCTCCTCTTTCTTCTCTATCATATTTCATCTCTCTTACTTTTAATCATATCATACCCTTTTTGGTAATTTACCAATATAAAAAGTGATTCTACTACTAATCATCCAAACACCTTTATTCCCAAAATCTATTCTTCCTAAAATCTATTTTCCAGAATCTATTCTTCCCAGAATCTATTCTCCAAAAGTTAATCTAAACACACCCTAAAACAGATAGATAAATTAATTAGCTGGACACTAAACTCAAATATAATCTCAGAGAGAGAGAGAGAGAGCTTAATGGCTAATTGCTATTTTGGTTTTTAATATCCCATCTCCTTCCCTAAATATAAAACTTAATTGATAGATGTTAGTTTGATACTAAATATAAGATCTCCATTTACTTTGTCTCTTTTAATTTATTTAATATTGTTCACACATTACCCTCTTTATAATTTTATAGTTTTCTCACATTTTTTGTCTCCTACGCTTAATACCTTCATGAAAAGAGGGATATTCTAAAAAAGTGACACAAATTTTACATAATAATACAGTATTAAATAGTAAATTTAATTAATAATTTTAATTTTTATAAATTAGTTAACTAAAACTTATATTTAAAACAAGGTAGAGGAGAAAAGGAGCTTCAATGCATTGGAACCAAAATAATATAAGAAAGGGAATTTTTCCTCGTCAACCTCGCTATATCTATCTACTCTATATATGACTAAATATCTGTCAACAACCTCACAGGTAAGAAAATATTTTTTAAGAAAAAAAATAATTCTTTTGGTCTTTGAACTTGAGAGAGTACAGATAAAAACATTTAAAGTCAACTTGAGCCATAAAGTAGATACAAATTTCATTTTTCTTTTTAAAAGGCGAAGAACTTAGGAATGAAATACAAAATTCTTGCAGGGATTAGGGATAGTGCATGTGAGCTGTAATCCCTTTGACTGATAAACAAAATGTCAGCTTGAATATTTAATCCTAAGGATGCCATTGGCAACTGGCAATTAATTAAGGACGTAAATCAACATAAACTATTAATTGTGTGTGTGTGTGTTTATGTTCGCATTTTTTTTTGGTCAAATATGAGTTATATAAGTTAGGCGAACAAAAGTTTGTAAAGTTTACTTTGTTCTAGTTTTTGTATATATACTCTTTATTCTCTAGATCTCAAACAAAATATACTTTTATAAAAAAATTGTGTAAGGATGGTTAATTTCTTTTGTCAAGATGAGAGAATTACATATACTACGCTAACTACATTGAGATAAGATTTTTGCACTTGTCACTCCTTCTTCTTATTTTTTACGACTGTTGGACTAACTGAGTCACATTTGAACGTTATCTTACATAAATAGGAATAATTCTTATAAAGATATTATCTACATTTATATAGATTTAAATTTAAGATATCATATTTAAATCATCAAATCCCTTTTATTTGAACAACGGCATGTTATTTTTGTCACTCCTTCTCATGAGGTTGTCTTGGTTGTCTTTGATTTTCTTCTCTTTACACGCGTGTATAAGCAGGTTGCTGTGAGATCACATGCTAATTAGTTGACTAAAAATGCAAGTTAATAACCTAAATACTATAAAATACAATGGGGGAAACTCATATGGAAGAGTTTCCGCGAAGCCGCGGAGGAATCTATGTTTTAATCTCAAGTCAACTTTAGACACGAATAGAGGGTACATCCTACTTCATTAGTTGTATCTAGATTCTAGAGATAATTGCAATGAACTAAAAAAAAAACTACAAATAATTGGTAGTTAATATAACTGTTAGGTTTGATTAGCTGGAAATTTTTAGGGACGAAAAAAATTTGTTATTTATACGATAAACTCTACATTCCAATTTGCCATATATATATATATATATATACATCCACACACATGATAACCGTACGAGCCGTCGGATTCTCATAGCCGTCAGGTTTGACTGGTCAACATTTTTTAGGGACAATAAAAGTCAAACAAAAAAATTCTGAAGTCTTAAATTATATCCTAATTTTTATAAAAAATTAGTATCAAATTTATCTAAATTTTTATAATAAAAAAAAAAAGGATAACCTTGAAAGTAGACTGCAACTTTTAGATTTTAGTTTTTAAAAGAAAAGCTAAAAAACGTGAATAAGATGATAAAAAAGACTATTAATTTTTTTGTGTCTCAGACTTAAAATTAAATAACAGGAAAGAGATCGCTATTAAATAATTATATACTGATAATGTTAATTTTCGTAATAAAATAGGTTTACAATACAGATACAGGCTGAACCACGATTTAATTACTTTTAAAAGTATATGCACATAGATCAAAAGCTCAGATAAAATCTAACAAAAATATATGAAATTTAACGATACTTGGACTCTATTTAATTAATATTCTTTTTATTGATGAACGGAAAAATGATAAAAAATAATTAATATTTTTTAAAATTTTAAAATGGCAATTATTTTAAAACAAAATAAAAATTTCAAAGTGACAATAACTATATAAAAAATAAGGGAGTATATATAATATTCCTTCAATTCAAAATAACCACATTCAATTCCTTTATTATTTTTATGGCAATAAGTTAAGTACAGTATAGAAAATCAAGCAATCCGATTATTCTTGAAAGCACTCCGAAGTTTGATTATTTAAAAAATTAAAGTGGACAAAAATTATTAGACATGAGTTTGGGCCTTTGATAAATAATTAGATGAAAGTAGAGTCATTAATTGATATATTATCAAGTTTTTGAAACCAAATCTTCAGTGTTCAAGTACTACTGTATATTTTTTTTTAATTAGGTAGAGTTTAGGCAGTATCCCCTAATCTATAACTAGAAATTAATTTTTTTAAGATATAGAAATTACCGAAATAAATTTTACTTTTATCTCACCCAATACATTTTTTTTTTCATATACAAAGTTTAGTTTAAACTCAGTCATCATATTTAAAGTACTACTATATAGTCTGTTAGGGCCTTGTGGCCAGATGATACCAAACTCATACTTGTTTAAACGTGAGATTATGGATTCGACTTGAGTTATAAAAAAAAAAGATAGTTGTTATTGGCCCCAAACTTCAATCATGCACTATGATGCATACATCACATGAAATGGATGATGAATCCAAAATAGAAGCAGTCAACACAAATATATCGGTTTAGACAATACAGCAAATTAAAACACAAACATATATAAAGCGGAAACATCTCGACGACGTATATTAGTTGATGAAATAAATTAAAAGGAGCTAGAAGAAGCGATAATTATTGGGAGGAGGAGAAGATTGTTGGATGTGAGAAACCATGTCAGGAGTGAGACGAAGCATGCGAAGATTTCTCTCCATTTGAAGCTGCACGATGCGTTGCTTAGTGACCTCAACCTGTTGAAAGTTGTTAAGATTTGGTAATTTACGTGCATACTCATTCTGGAGCAGTGCAAGTTGTTCATACTTGGCGATCTGCTGATCAAGGTCTCCTACGTTCACTCTGTTCAATTTCTCCAACACATCTTGCACTATTTCCTCCACCAGTACCGATTCCATCCTGACACAAGGTTCCCAAATCAATTTTACACAAGCACAGTCATATATATGTTTTAATTATAAGGGAAATTTAATTCGATCGGGAGTCTTTATAGTTCCACCTAATTTTTAACTAGGTTTCTATAGTTTTTTTTATTAGGTCCTTATAATTTATTTAATTATAGGTGTTAGTCCTTATACTTATATAATATATATATATTAATTAGAAATGATGTGGATGTCGACTAAATACCATATAAGTTGACACTTGTCATAAAATACAAAGCAAAAGGAGATTTTGAAAGAATGAAAGAATTAATGAAATAAAATTTATCTATTATCAACATAAAAATCAACGTATTATTAAGCACATAATCATCTACTTGCATATATATATATATGTATATAATATGTAATCTAGTTGATGATTTTGATTTTATTTATATCTATACATATGGCAAAATTGATCCAATTGTATATTGAGTAAGAGCCACATCATCAACTACTAACTATATTCTTCTTACAAATTAAGAAATTATGGGTATAGGGGTGAAGACCTATAATTGAGAAAATTATGAAGATTGGATAAAAAGGAAAAAAATTATAATGAACTAATTAAAAATGAGGTAAAATTATAGGGATTTATATATTAATTTTTCCTAATTATAATTATGGAATGCAGTTAATTACCTGTTGATGGTACAATCCCAGCCAGAATAACTAGCAGCTTCTGCCAAAGCGTCCCTCCACATATGTACCTTGGTCAAGTTATCCCTAAATCTCCTTTCATGTTTCTCAAAGGCTTCTGCATAACTTCCTATCTGATTACGAACAAATGATGGATCGATGCCGTAGAAGACAGGTAACACAACCTGGCCTCTGGTTCTTTTGCATTCGAGAATCTTCAAGAGCTCATCCAAACACCACTTGGAATTTGCATAGTTCTCGGAGAAAACAATCACAGAAAGCTGAGCTTCCTCAATAGCCTTAATAAGAGTGCTTGATATTTCATCTCCTCTCTCGAGATTGTAGTCCATGAAGGTTACGATGTCATGCCTCCTGAAAGCTGCGTTGAGATGGCTTGTGAAGCTCTTGCGAGTGTCTTCTCCTCTGAAGCTGATGAACACTTCGTGCTTCTCTGCAGGAGCAGAGCCACTTCCACTTGACGATGAGCGATTCATATTGACCAAGTCTTCGTTAATTGGATCTAACTCTTCCTCTGGGTTTCAAACTTTCAAAGCCTTCTTCCCTTATATATATCGCTAAATGAAATGAAAATGTTTAAAAGAAAACGATATAAAGTTTTGACCAAGCTCTAGAAGGGTGCCTACACCTAAAATCCTTTTCTAATAAAGGAGAAAAAAAAATATTAGTGACAACTCAGAACTGAGAAGTCTATGGCTTGGATATAAAGTTATTAAATGACTATAAGATTATGAAGAAAAATATAATTATTAAAAGTCTGAATAACAAGTAAATAATATAGATTTGTTATCATTTTTTATCTTAAAATTTGTTATTACATATTCTTCAATTATCTTTAAATAAGGTAATTAATATTATTTTTTAGGATCTCATAATCATTCTATCTATTACTTATTATCAATAGTAAGTAGGTGTAACCTTATTGGGAATATTAAATTGGAAAAACCGTTGATCTAGGAATTAGTACCGACCAGTGAGGGGAGGCTTATCTTGGGAAAAATATATGTATTTTTATTCTTTAATTTTATTGTATTTGATGTTTAGTTTTACTTGATTTACTTCTATATAATTAATTAATATCTTTATAAGTTATTTAATTTCATTTGATTAGTATATTAATAATTCCAAATTAATTTACAGAAAAACAAATTTACAAAACCTCTATAATTTGCAAGTGATTAATTTACCAAGTTTTACAACTGAACTATGTGTAGACCATGCATGTAAAGACATTTTCATCCATTTGTTTTTTTTTATAAAATATTGGTTATTGTATATTAAATCATTTAAGACTTATTAGTATCAGATGAAGTTTGAGGGAGCTATCTGTATTTATTTTTTTTTAATTTGGAGCCTATGAATAATTTTTCCATCAAATTAAGATATGGGAACTAGGTTGAAAAATTAAGAAATAAAAATAAAAGTTGTTAGCGAAAAAAAGACTTAAATTATGAGAAATCCATTTCACGCCAAATAAAATTCACTTTATTTGTTTATGGTCACGATGAAACTATCGATCACAACAAATAATTAATTCAATAAAATCTTATGTTTGAAAATATGGAGTTTGAACGAGGCGACTTTATTAAATATATAGCCATCAAATTTGAACCAGAAAAAAAAAATTATGAAAATGGGAATGGGAAGGGGGGCATGAAAAGGCGCGAAAGTGGACATTGTATTCCCCTTACCTGTAAAAGGGAAGCATTAATATATTCCACTTGCCAACTTGAACATACCAAAATTCCATATCATGTAAATTTAGTAACTATAATAAGTTTGACCAAATTTTTTTAATTAAAAATTTTAATACTTCACGTATTTTAAAATTTTATTCAAACGTTAATAATTGACATGCAAGTAGGTACGTACTTGGTCCTCATGATCTGTCATGATCAATGCAATTTAAAAATAGTCTGAATCCAAATTATAAACTCCCCAAAAAGAGGGCAGAGTCTAAATGGACTATGAGTAGTGAAAGGATAAAAGAGAAGTAATATTCACGCTACATCTCAACTCAAAAGTTTAATTCATGAGTGCTTCAGTTTTTATATATATTTTATATGGGAAAAAATTATATTATTAAATCTAATTTTTTTCCATATAAAATTTTTCACGTTTGGTCCAGTCTACTTGCACTTGACATACTGACAGCATACAAAAATTCGGTAATTGAGTGCAGTGATTATATCATATCATAGAACCACAAATTATTATATATACACAATAATATAAAATTCTAAAAAAAAAAATACTCCATCCAATCTTAGATAAAAGAGTTGGTCGAGTAATTTGGACAGATTAAGGAAGTAAAATAAATCAGTTAATTATAATTAATATAAGAGTTAATTGACTCATTTAAATAAATTAAGGAGTATATAATATAAATTTATCTTGAGAGTTTGATTTTAATCATAATTAACTTATTTATTTAATTTTCTTAATATATAAAAATTAGTCAATTAACTCTTAGCTCTTATATTGAGGAACAGAGTATCTAGCTAATCTATACTTATATATATATTTATATATTAACAAATGTGGGGTGACTCGCTTGGAGCTTCATTGTTGCAATCTGTCTCCTCTCTCTCCCACTTCGTTGGCGAATTGATTAAATTTTGTTCTTCACGTCAATTGCTATATCCTCAACAAGCCTCGACTCACTCCTATACAAAACAACAGCGCCAGCGTCTATTACTTTTCATAAAAACATGAAATGATTTATTGAAGGCATCGATCTGTTCTTTTGTGCGCCTATCAAAAACTGGAAGATCTATCTTCCTCTCCAAATATCTCATTATTATTTGCATATGACATTATTATTTTATTTTATTATATTGCTCCCGCTAACCAAGCAGCACAAAGTCCAAACCAAAATATTCAAAAAAATTTGGGTTCACTTACATTTATCACTTTTAGTATCCTAAAATATTTTCTCAATAATATTCAATATCTTAAATTTAGAGTGTTTATTGCTGTCTAGATAAATACTCCCTTATGTTCTTAATATAAAAGTTAACTTTTTTTAAATAAATTAAAGAAGTTAAATAAATTAGTTATTTATAATCAAATCTAACCTCTCAAGACTAATACATATTATATACTCTTTAATCTACCCAAATTAGTCAATTAACTATTATATTAGTTATAATTAACTGATTTATTAATTGGCTTCCTTAATCTATTAAAATTGCTTAATTAACTCTTTTATTAAAGACAGGTAGTATTTTAAAAGTAAAATTACACTAACAATACTTTAGTTGGTGCAATAGAAAAAAAATACTTCAATGAACTATAAATTATTTGGTTGAGGATCTTGGAAAATATTAGAACAAATATTTCTGTCGTGCATATGCATGTAAAGCAATTAATACCCGTAAGAGGAGCTATCCCAACCGGAGACATTGGCTGCTTCTGTCATGGCATTCCGCCACCTTTGAACTCTCCGGCGACGTCCATAAGATCGTTCATGCTCTGCAAAAGCAGCTGCATAGATCCCAGATTGCTCTCTCACCTCTTTGGGTTTCACCCCATAGAAAATGGGTACCACAATCTGTTTTCTCTCTCTCTTGCGTTTGATTACATTTACGAGCTCTTCCAAACACCAATCTGAAGCGGCGTAGCCTTCTGAGAAAACGATGACCGAAATCTTGGACCGTTTGATTTCCCGTATGAGCCTGGGAAACGTATCAGCCCCTCTCTCAATTTGGTGGTCTAAGAAGGCTACGATTCCATGGCGGCTAAAAGATGCTTCCAGATGGCTCGTGAAGCCACAACGGGTATCACCGCTGAAGCTCACGAATACATCGTTAGTTTCTTTGGTTTTACGCTTAAACATACAAATTACCAAGACAGGAAAAAACAGTAATAAAGACGATGATAACATGTCGGTATTTCAGAAACTCAAATAGCTTTTCGTGAAGTATTAGAAACCGGACCAGTTGAGACATTAATTCGAGCTTTATAAGATTATTAAGGAATGCCGGCCGGAAGGGATCGATGGCATTAATAAAAACCGATTCATTTTGTCGTCAAAATCCATTTCACTGTTCTGGCATAATTGTAGATGTCAACCCTATTACATCGTGAAAATCGAGCTAGCTCCTCGACATAAACAAGAACAATGCTTTTGAAAATTAAATATCAGTGACAGTGAATACCTTTTGCAGGCTGTGAATTTTGATTACATCATGTTAACTTGTGAATTGGTTTTGACTTTAGAACTACTACAATATAATGCAAAAAACTCAGGCTGATAATCTCACTGTTCTGCATCATGTACATGTTATTTTAACCCATTTTAAGAAACTCTGATCTTTTTTAAGTTGGTTGAATCAGTTATAAAAATAATCGTGCTCTTTATCTTGAATCTGGCTCTCTTCTTATTCCGGCCCCAGATAATTCAATCAACTGTAATGTCATTCCCGATTTCAAGCCAGCCGATCCAAGCCATGCACCTGGACAACAGGGAAACTGGATCAGACGCAACAATATGATAAAACAAGGCGTCCGTATAATTGATTGAAACTAGCGAATGCAATCATATTATAATACAGTGATACAAAAAAAAACTATAATTGTGTATAAGGATGATGATGAACCTTCTCCTACAATGGTATCCATTGGCCTAAACTTAGGTAATATGCATGAGAGGCAAAAGAGAAAGGCTGAATTTATTGCTAAATATTGAATTACATAAAAACTATGGGAGGCAAATAGAAATATTAGGGCCAACCCATTGTCTATGGGTTCAACCGGTGAAAATGTGAGACGTACGATCATTTAGAGCATGTTCAATTTTTGGTGAGTACCACTTTATTGTGATTTTAATCACGGTGCTTGGGAAGACATCCTAACTCCTGAGTGCCTAGGTTTACGCTTGAGAGTAATAGACGGCTCACCCTACCCGATATTGATATCGCCTAAGAGGAATGGAAACTTCTCCATACCCTTGGATCGTGAGTGAGTCCAACCATTTTTTAAAAAATTTTATACCAAAAAAAAAATATTTGGGCCAAAATAAAGGCCCTGTCCGGGGAGGGATAGAATATATGATGGGAAGATGGGAGAGGGAACAAAACAAAATAGCATGTGTGTCTTTTATCTTTTGTTTTGGCCAAAGCATGGGTGTATTTGATGAACTACAAAATAGCAATATATACTCTCTTCACTATTCTACTATATAAATTAGATCTTATATTAAGAATTGGAGGTAGTATATTGATAAAAATATATATATTCCTATTGGAGGTAATATTATTTGAGGTATTATTGAACACTGAATATAAGTATCTCTTCTAACGAGGATTTAAATCTTAATTTAGCACTTTGTGATGGACTAGTTTATTATACTAGACCCAACCTGCGATTGGTACAAAATAGCATATACTTCTCTGCCCCTGAATATTAGACATATTTAATTAATTTGATTAGATTAAAGAAGTTAATTAAATTAGTTAATATGACATATTTTTTCTAAAATATCCTAATCATTTTTATTAATTCCCCCTTCTTATTTGATTATTGTTAAGGGAGTATCAATAGGGATAATTTATGAAAAAATTGATAAGTATAAGAAATATGTCTTATCTTTAAGATAAATATGAACTCCTCAATTAAGTCCTAAGTAAGAGGAGTATATAACTAGGGAAGGATGGGTGTTTCCTTCATCCAAGATCTACGTTCTCTAAAGGAGCTAGATGATAATTATGATTATGATCATTATATATATAATACAATTAAGAGCAATTAGAATATGGATTGCCATAGATACAATAAGACAAATAAGAGTACAAAATAGGGTCGTCACAGAAAATTAAAAGTAATTTTGGATGATCAGTAATTGGTATCCGCCCGTTTACTTCATGAGAGAGAGAAAGATTCGTAAACTGGGCACATCTCAACATTCATCACTATCAAACAAATTAATACCAGATATAATGCATAATGATCATCTTCTCGTAAAATTGCATAAATTAATTCGTGTGTTCACTTTACCTTTAACTTCCAACAATCATGTTTTTCCTTGACCTTGAAAAAACAGTGGTGTTCAGTCATTGTTTCTTGAGCTTGAATTGCACAGTTTCTTTTCAATGTCTGAATACTTTGTCTTTCCGCAGCTGCGTCAAGCATGAGATTTGTATCTCCATCCCATTGAAGACAGAATGAGGCTTGGAAAAATCAAGACAAGTTAAGAGGTGATATATATGAAAATAGTCTTGAGGGAGAGGGAGAGGGAGGCATGCATAATTAGGAGATAGAGTTGATATATAAAAGGTGGAGAAGCTTGTGGATTATCTCAAAGGACCCACCATTTTTTCGCATTCCAATTCCAAATGAAAATGAGTATTTTTTTTAAGGATAATGTTTACCCTTTGTCAGACCTGAAAAGGCAAGAGATCTGAAAATGCACATCATTTTTCATGTAGAGCGTCTAGTTGTTGTAGATTATATTGTGCAATAAAATCTGTCTGAAAACAATTGTTATTTGCGCTTGCTTTTTTGTATTGTTATCACTATCACGGATTAGAATTAATTTTAAAGCCATTCATATTTTTTACTCTGGAAAGAGCAATGTATAGTTGTCCGTTCTTTTTGGTTTAATGTACTCCTCTCTTAGGGCAAAGAGAGAAAAATTTTGAATGAATTTACTATTTTATCTTTTATTTTTTATTATATTAACTCTATTTCTATGAGGTGTGATGTATATTAAATAGGAGTAAAATTAGAAAGTTATAAATTTAATGGTATAAATTAATAATCCTCTAGTCCTATTTATAAGATGAAGAGAGAATGAATTTTTTTGTTCTATTTATAAATCACATCATTAAATTTTTCATATGGATGTACAATTTTATCATTTATTATTATTATGTTGACTTTATTCTAATGTGATATAATGTATATTAAATAGGAATAAAATTAAAAAACTGTTGAATTTTAAGACAGAGTTAATAAATTTAAATTTTTTCTTAATCTATATAAATTATGTTAAAAGTGTATCATAAATAAGATTAAAAGAGTATATATTACTCTTAGATTCATCACTGGTAGACCAGGTTGTATCTCAACTTTTGATGTAAAGTCCAAAGAAACAGAGGGCAGGTTTCGGACGGTGAAACAACTGCGACATTTTTATTTATGAATGCTTTTTCTTATGAAAATATATTACTCTTATTAGACCGGGTAAATCTTTAAGACCCAACTCATATCAATTCTTTATAATAAAAAAAAATAGAGTTATCTATCTCCTTTGGCAATGCTTAAATATAATCTAATAGGTGGTATTGGATTTTTTTATACTCTTTGTAAAGAAAAACATTTTTGGAGAAAAGAAATGAGATAATTTTAAAAGAGTAACTAATTTTTTCCGTAATTTGTACTATCTCCATGACTATAAGACACAGTTTTTGGAGGTAGTCTAGTTGTATTTATAATATACACTTAAAAATTTAAATCAACTTTTTTTCCATTTCCACCCCCGTTAATTACAGATTATATCTCTCACACCCCCTCTGTTTTTTTTTTTAAATCATCATCTCCCTCATTTACTCTATCCATAAATAAGGTATTTTTTGAAAAAAAAAAAAACACACATTTGCTTACCTAACCTATAATAATCCAGCACCAATGATTTGGAAACTCCGAAGGGGCAGCCTAAGGTAATCGAGGCCACCGGAGAAAGGATTCTTTCTTTGTTTTGTTTTTAATTTTGTTTTTTGTTTTTGGTCAACAAGACACCGACGAACTCTGGACGTTGGGATAAGACGGAATTGGATAACAAAAAACAAAAATAGAATTGTAAGGTACTTTCTCTCTTATTCGGCATCTGGAATTTGTCAAATTTAGATTTATGTTTATTTATAATTACATGACATTGTGTGTGGGGAGAGAGAGAGAGAGAGAGAGAGAGAGGGAGATAAATAGATAATTGTATGACATATGGTATCGCCAATTGAAAATGTCGATCACGGCTAGAAATTCTAAAACTTCTATTGAGAAGGACTTCGCGTAAGCATAAAGTTTTAAATTTAAATTTATATTTATATAGAAAATATATTTTTTTAATAAAAAGAGTTTTAGTTGTTTAAACATAAAAATTTTAAATTTAAATTTATGTATATGCAAAAAATATTTTTAGAAGATTTATTTTAAGTTGAATTAGACAATATTTAAATATGACTAAATAGGATGACCATATAAAAAAAAAATCTAGAAGGATAGAAATGAAATTTTTAGTGACCGATGGTGGATGAAGAAAGCATGAGGGGTACAAGAGAGCTAGAAAAATATATTTTTTTTGAATTAGAGTTGCGATTTTTCCACTAATGACCAGAAATTATAAATAAGATTAAACAGGTAACATCTCATTTATGTACGAGTTTCTGTCGTTAAGCTATATGGTATCCTATATTAATAAGATAAATCAGGCAAGCGTCCAAAAGACAGAAAATGCATAAACCGTCCGCATCGATCAACATTCTAATTTGTTATATACATGCCATTAACAGTTTATATATGAACTCTTTTTTATATTTATCAATTTATATATTTGAATTAGAGTTGATCTTGATCTTATATATATGAACTTTTTTTATATTTATTAATTTTTTTTTCAAATTACTCCTATTGATACCCCTAAAAAATAATCAAGTAAAAGATAGAAGGGAAATAATTAAGGAAGATGATTAGGATATTTTTTAAAAATATATATAATATTAACTAACTTATTTAATCTAATTAAATTAGTTAAAAATATTTTATATTAAGGACAGAAAAAATATTATTTAATTGAAACCTGTGATTTATTAAAAAAAATAATAAGATGGTAAAATCTTCAGTGTGAAAAGAAGGGAGATTCAGCTAAGCTTGGAGTTGTGGGGAGGAGGCTTACATATATAGCAAACTAACCCACAAGAATTCCATATCAGGTTAAACTACTTTCTTAGTTTGACGTAACATTTTTATTTTGGTCCTTCGCGTATTTTAAAATTTTATGAAACCTCTAATGATTATAGACATTAATTTGAATTAGGTTCCCGACAGTGGGAAAAACATGTTCCCTCGTACGATCTGTCATTGATAATCTGCGCTTCAATTACTTTGAAAAAATAACTGGATTGTGAGATTTAAGTTCCGTAGTTAAATATTTTACATATCTCATATCATGTATCATATAATAGATCTAAAACCAAACTCAACATAAAAGTAAGATAAGCTACCTTATTTCCTTTACTATGCCTAGAAATATATATTATTATAAACTTTTGCTTTTTGGTGGAATTCAGGTGATAACCCAGAACCTAACCTCCTCCTCATAGAGGTTTCCGAACTAGATTTTGAAACAAAGCCCTACTAGTTGCAGTTTTTGAAAACCTTAAATGTATTTAAAACGAAATGCTTTTGTACCAAAAAAAAAAACGAAACCCTTGGTGGAAAAACGCATCACAGGAATTATCTCCTGAAGCCCACTAAGAATCTAAGATGCAATTCTCCCCGCCTGGAACTTGTAAATTTATACATTATATTAAAAAATCAGCCCATTAATCATAAATACAATTATACATAACTTTCGAAACCCATAAGTTGAATAGGGGATAATATCAAACCAGCACCACTCAGCATAGAGTCACACCAATTGAAGCAATAAAGTGATTATTAGCCAGGGGTCCGTGTGGACAAAAAAAAAACTCTGTTGAAATGCTCCCGGTCTAAACTTAATGGGCACGAGATACAAATTCATCAATAGACAAAAGGGAGGAGGAAAAAAATTGCATAGGAAAAAGAGAAGAAAATACTCAGCGCAAAAGTTTTCTCCACCGCCTAAAAAAAATGGTTCCCAACAATTGTCTGCCTTCCCACATCTATAAAATCTCAATTTATATAAGCTGTTTTCCTTGCTGTCTCTACATTCTAGTCACTCAGATTAATTCAGAACAGGTGCAGGTGGGACCTCAAGGGTGGTTCCAGCTTGGATTTGGCCCCAGCCAATCAGCCGCCAATGCTTCTCGACACGACGACTTAAAGCAATCTTCTCCCCCTTGCTAGTGCACACAGGGGAAGTGAGTTGCAACTTTGCCAAATCGTTCTTTACAGCAATAACTCTGGCCCCAGACGACATTGATCCGATGTTCAACATAAGGATCTCTGCTTTAGCCAACTTTGATACTTTTCCCTGTCTTTCAGTTCCTTTTGTTCGGACACCAAGCAATCGTCGAAGCAAGAAGAAGTTTACCTGCATGACCAAAACAAACAAAACTCAGCCCCAAACAATGCTTTTCTGCAGAAAAACAGTGAACAGAGAAAACTTGTCATACATGAAATGAAAGACAAGGCAAGAGGGGGCAATTTTTCCCATCTTTTTCAGACATGGAAGATGTACTTAATATGTACATAATAAATGTTCTGAATGCAATTCATATCCCAACCACCTTATCCCATACCAAGATTGGCAAGCAAATGTGATTGATCTCCATGAAAAAAAATTAAAATAGGCAAAAAAAAATTCCCTCTACCTACTCAAAATTTGAAAAGATAAGAAAATAGATTGACAACCCAAAATTCAAAGCCTGCATTGCCAACCGACAAGTTGTTAACCCCACCTACCTCAAGTTCAACGAAGACCTCAGGCAGTGATCCAACTTCACCAAGAACTTGCCCAACCAATCGGTCAGCACGGGTCAAAGTGGGATCCATTGTTGTGCCAACCCCAATCAAACCTCCTGGCACAGCAAATTGAAGCTCATTTTGTTCAGCATACAATGAAACTATTCTTGAGTATATAGGAGTGCATTTGATATTCCCACTCTCATCTTTAACGACTATTCCAGGTCGGACTTCAATGAATTGGTTTACTTTCAAAACACCCTGCAATAAACACATAATCAGATTGTATTTGACAAAAACGTTATAAACCTGACTTTCAAGAATCTGCCCACAAATCCGATGTCAATAACCTCGTACATCATGGTAAATTACCATCACAAACTCAGCTTGGTATTGAATCAGTACACATTTTTTACTGTTATCTTGAAGATTTCATGTAAAGAAGAGTTTCGCTAAGAAAAGAGGAGAATAAATTAGTAATACCATATATCATTTACAAACTATCATTATATTTAGCATGTAAAGCACACCCTTTTCACAACTTTTTGGTCAAATAGAATCAAACAATCAGTGAAAACTAGGATACAGTAAGCATTTGAGGAAGACGTAAATTATTCCCAAAAACTAATTGGGATAGTACAACAAAATGCAGATAAAATAGGATTAGATCAAGTACAACATCAAGTATATTATATACCAAAGAGACTTACCCTGAGAATGCTTCCACCGGCTACACCTCCTTTTATTTCATCAACCTCAAACCCAGGCTTATTGACATCAAAGGACCGAATTACAATCATATTGGGTGGAGAGACAAAGTTCCTTTCAGGAATTGGGATCTTCTTAACAATATATTCACACACAACATCAATATTATACTTCAACTGAGCTGAAATAGGTACTACAGGTGCACCATCAGCAACTGTTCCCTGGTAGACGACAAAATTGGCAGACATAAGTTGCTGTAATTTAACTCAATCATATAGCATATTCTGCTTCATTCAAAACTTACTTGTATAAACTTCTGGATTGCTTCATGCTGATTAATAGCCACATTTTCCTGGATCAAATCAACCTTATTTTGAAGAATTATTATATGTTGTAGACGCATAATTTCTACAGCAGCTAGATGCTCAGAGGTTTGTGGTTGAGGGCAGCTCTCATTAGCTGCTATGAGTAGCAATGCTCCATCCATGATTGCTGCTCCATTAAGCATTGTAGCCATGAGAATATCATGACCCTACACGAATTGGAAAATTAAATACTGATATCAAATAGGTGTCAAAAGAAAACAGCTAATATATGCAGTAAATTCACATCAACCAGTGACCTTTAACTTTTCAACTTACATAGACAACATCAAAACATAAAAATTATGTGCCATATGAAAAAAATGTATAAAGAAGTAATTATAAATCATAACTCCAGGGGTTAAAACATATTAATAAGATAACAAGCTATATACAGAACAACTGGGCAGAGATTGGGAAATGAATGAATCCATATGTCAAATTTGACAAATATCATATCAGCCCTAAAATTAGAAATGCCTTACCGGACAATCCACAAATGAAACATGTCTCAGCAAATTCATCCTGCAGTTTTCAAACCCTGGCACATCACATATAGGATTGTCTTCTTTTCCACTTCCGTATGCCCTGCAGAAGCAATTTAACTACATTATGGAAGCCCAAAATCACCAGCAATTATGATGGCATTTGCAAAGATACCCACTTGTAGCACATAGGCCTAGGACACATTTCATCTTCACACTTATATATCTTAGCATTTGCATAACCAAGCTTGATTGTGATATTACGCTCCAACTCATTTTTAAAACGAACAGTCTGCATGTACAATGGGAATCCAGAGGCATAGAGTTTAGAAATAAATATTTCAAGCTCAGGGAATATATACAAATAATAAAATCTAACACCATCATACTTATTCCTTTTCCCGCATAGCTCAAGATGCAAACGAGTATCAAATGCAACGAAATTTACTTTGAAAAAAATAACATTACCATTTGCCAGAACCATTATGAACTAACAAACTCTTTCATGGTAGATGTTACAAAAACATATGGTGCACGAACAAAGGGAGGGGGGATACCTGGACACCTGATATTGCTTTCACGACTGTTGACTTGCCATGTGCCACATGGCCTATGGTGCCTGCCAGGACACAGAACAATATCGTTCAACGGCTTGAGGAAAAAACTATGAGTTCATAGGTAGCGTTAAATTTTGTTCTCTAAATTTTCTTTGCATGGACAACTAAAGTAAGTTTCCTAGTTATTTCTATCAGATCGCTGATGGTTCTGGAAAATCTGATGTAAATGAACCAAACTAAATTGAATAAAAATATTACCAATATTAATGGTAGCCTGACGAGAGATGACTTCAGGAGAGAGTGGATGCAACTTTGTTACATCCAGTTTACTTAGGTCCTGTTCCATTAAACCCTTCCGCGACATTTTAGCTGCCTTAACTGGGTAATGAAATCTATATATGACTTGGCAATTCACTAGGTGCCAATCTATCTGCATACCAAAAGATCACATGACAAGGAAACTGCATGAGAACCTACACATGAATATATAACCAAAAAATAGAATTTCATAAAAAATTCTATGCACAAACTTCAGGTACAACCATAGAAGATAAAACCAGAAATCAGAAAATCACTGTACAAATATTCTATACAAATCATTTGCATTCATAATTGCAATCTCCAACAACTTTTAGCTTAGTAGCTTATTGTCCAGCAAGTTAATCATTCAAACTTTTGACAGAATCACTATGATAATCAGTATCCAGTGAGGTAGTTTCCTATCATTAAAAAAGCTTATTGCATATTTAATCACAGATAAAAATGATTCATAGATTAAATTCCATATATACCCACCTCTCCCCATGATAATAATCCCCTTTCCAAGCATCTTCCACATCCCTCATGTCCATAGCAATCACTCAACCATCCAACAAAACTTCACTACAATTTTTAATAGCTCTCTGTTGCACCACTTGTATATTCTATTTGCTAAGTGGAACCTATCAAGCTTGAAATATGTCTTATCAAACCATTACATTCATACACATCACCAGAAGTTCAAAATCTATGTTATTTTGAGTTTTCACCTCCAATAGCTTTCTTATTTAAATAATTTTGTCAACAATACACTTTATGCATGGAAGTATATTACTGGATATAAGATGAATTGCCTTTCTTAAAGAAAATGCCCCTTAAGCTGGGCGGAGGGAACCAAAAAGAAGGAGAATGAAAATGTAATTTATCAAAATGATGTAGAAAATATTTTGACTAAATGAAACAGAACCTACTAATAGCAAAATCAAAACCCATTGCTCATTAATCCACACACATGTATTTGGCAAAAAGCCCTATCTGCATTTGGAAATATAGCAAGAATTTATACATGTAGCATCATTCTGATCAAAATTACTAAACCACGACAGAACAATCTAACACGACAAAGAAGTAGTTGAAATGAAAAAACAAATATGGCATTGGCATCATTTGAGCAGCCAGTTTATACAAATAGAAAAGCACATCATTTGCGACAGCACAGACAAGGCAGATACACAAGAGAGAAATTCGCCACTGTAAGGCCAAATCCAGCTGACCCCAAAGATGGAAATGGAAAGTTAACTAAGTATTTGACAATCCAGGATCCCAACCTAAAGATCTGGAGTGTTTGCTTCCCCTTACAGCATGATTCTTTTCAAAGCATGCAATACCCTAGGAACGAATTAAATCAAACACGCCCATCAATTAACTGATGGCAGCCATGCAGGTGACTTCTAACGATTGGGGAAAAAAGTCATATCCTCCAGAAGCCCAGCTAATTAAAATTGCTCGTAACTAAGTGATACAAATTATTCACCCAGTGCATCCATATAGACAAAAAGAGGCCATTAGGATATCCTTAGCAGGAGAGATAGAAATAGATATTAAACCTAAAAGATACAGGAGTTCCAATCCTCCTTGGCGATGACTATGAATGGTAACAACCGAGAAATAGTTTGCTAAAAACAAAAAACAACCGAGAAAGACAATCAACGGTCACCGTGAATAAGTACGCCTACGACGATGGTTTAACAGATTAGAAACCGGAAAGTAACGCTTAAAGTCGAAACCCGATGAGGTGAATTTGCCGGTAGGAGCAGCAGAAAGATGGAAACCAGAGGGAATGGCCGCTAAACTGAGGAGAGTGTGAGTGCGCGTGCAGCTTTGGCCAAGAAAGAGAAACCCTAAAAACTCGCCCAGGTGCAAAAAAAATATACTGGAAAATTAAATGACATTATTTTTGCATTTATATTTACATATTTAAGGGGTTTAAATTTTGTTCTTTGTTTTTTTTGATAATAAGTTTAAATTTTGTTCTTAATATGAGGATTAGTAATTTAAAATTTTTAGATTTATAAAATAAATCATATAACACGAATTCAAAGTAATTTCAAAAATAATTACTCGTACTTATTTTTTTTATATATGTTATCTATTTAATAAGTTAAAACATGTTTGTAAAATTATTCAATTCAATGTATAATAAGGAAAATATATTTTATTTTTCCACATAAAATTTTCTATATAATACGTATTATTTAATAAAAAATATTATTTTATTAAGATTTCTATTTAGATGTATTAAAATTATTTTTCATCAATTTTTTTTTCATATGACTGTTTATTCAAGTATTATAATATTTAACTAGGGATAGTTCTATAAAAAAAAGTTATATTCACGTCTTAATATCTTATATTTAAATAGTTAAAAAAATTTCACTACGAGCAATATTCCCTTAGTATTTAATGCGAATACCAAGGACATTATATATTTAATGTAAAAATTGATTTTAAATTATTCTAGCAATTTATAAGTAGTATATCATGTAAATAGTTGAATTACTAGTACATTAAGACTTTCATGTAAATCCATCAATAATCAATAAATCATGCTAACAAAAAAATAATAATTAATTAATCATACTCTATAATCAATAAGTATTAAAAACCTAGAGTTGGCAAAAACATATTATAAAAATAGAATCATACATGTTGCTCTAGTTATTGGAATTTGTAATTTCTCTCTATTCTCCAACTTTTTTAGAAATTTCAAAACGATATCAGATTTTGTTTTTTTTTTAATTCATGTGATGACAGACATATTGGACGTTTAAAATGGCCGGTCATTCAAAACTTTTGGGCTTGGGCTAAATCTTGGGCCTCTGTTTGAAGTCCGGAGAGTTCCTCTAATGAGAGGATAATGATCTCCAATCTCATGGACAGATGGACTAAATATATCAATCCTAATACCAAGAAGAGTTGGTATATGTAGTAAGGAGCTGATTTATATCTCACAAAGATACAAGTTCGATTTTAACTGTTATTATGATAGCTCTTTTGATAGGCGATCTCGTAAGTTCTTTATAAACGTTCTCTGAACCCTAGAGCTGTGTCCTGATCTTGGTGAGAAACTAGTGTCAAACCTACTTAAACTTTTTTGTAATATATATATATATCAATCCTAATAGGATTGAATCTAAAAAATGGTTTAGTTATTACCAATGTGACCAACTAAACCCACATTTTATAGTTCAATGTATTGAATGACAGTATTTTAAATAGAATTATTTTTAATAAAAAGACACACGTGATTAAAATATATATAAAAATCCTTTTGGTCATATCAATCATAATTAACTTTAAATATATTTATCTCTAAATCGTAAAAAAAGTTAAATGTATTGAATGACAAGTTTTCACATTAATTCAATTTATTTACTTATTATTCTTTCGGTCCTTAATATATGAACTAATTAAGGAGTTGATCTTAATAATAAATATAAGACATATTTTTTATATTTATCAACTTTTTCTTAAATTACTACTATTGATACTCCCTCAATAATAATCAAGTAAGAGGGGGAGTAAGGGAGTTAAAGCAAGATTATTATAGTATTTTAGAAAAAATATATCATATTAACTAAATTAACTAATTTTTTTAATCTAATTAAATTAGTTAAATAGTTCTTATATCAAGAACTAACAGAGTATTAGATAATAATATTTTATTATTATATTTATTAGTAAAAAATATCACCTAGTGGGATTAATGGGTTACTTATGGAAGAAATAATGACAGCTAAAGAGTAATCTGCTTAATATAAAATAATTAGCTAATGTTCGCTGGTTAAAAGTGGAAGATAAGAGTCTTCAAAAAGATTTATTCTTGTCTAACGTCTTTGTCTACATTCATTACCCTTTAAAATATTCAAGAAATGTTCTCAACTGTCTTACGTAAAATTACAATTGATAATTTGTTGGATGATAAAAAATTTAGACAAATTAAGTTTCCCCAAGTCATACTTTTAGACTTGAACGGCAGTTATAAAAAAGTATTTACAAATTACCACTAAAAAAATCCTCGAGTCTTCACACCAAATTTAAACTTTTGATTTAAGCTAATCTAAAACTTAAAAATAGATCTTCCATATATGTATACCTCCATTTTTCACTTCCAAAGTTCATTTCCCTTCTTTTGTTGATATGATTTCTTAAAGGGATTATTATTTTCCTTATATATAGTTGCTTTAAGCAATAAATGTTGTTCTATATTTACATGTTGACATGTTATATCGTGTATTAATTTGCATATATTTCATGTTCAGATAAAAAAAATGCAAATATTTCATTTGTATGCTTATCACTTTCATGCTTTTCTTGACCTTGAATTATTTGACTAATTAATGCTCCAACTTGAGTCTATTGATCATGAAAGTTTTTCTCAGCCATAGATTTTTTTTTTCTGTCTCCACTAATCAAATGGATGCAATATTTCTTTATAGATAATTAAAATTCATCTCCATCATCATCAAAATTAAACCCCAAGAATTTGGGGCCAATACTTACTGTAGGTTCAGATTTTAAAATTAGGAAGTCAATTAAATTTGAAGCCATGACATGCTTGACTTTTGATTCATATCAAATAAATCTACAATGTATTAATTTTTAATCTTAAAATGATTAAAAATAGATATAATTATCAATACGAGACTGATTTTATTGCCCAACAAGGATTATGCCAATTTTATATTAAATATAATTGTTGAGAGAGTTAAAAATTATTTACGTATTAAATCTTAAAAAGAATTATATTTTTTATTAAATCAAAATTAAGTCTTATATTAAGATGAGAAGAGCCATTTTGGTGCCACCTGTAACCTGTTTAACGTAATCTTGGTTAAAAAAAATCCAATTCATGGACCTCAAAAAGAATTTAAACTTTGAAGATATGTGATTGGAAATTCGAGCAAGTTGAAGTGCATAAGAATAATTTTACAAAAACAAGAAAGGAGCAGATTTATCTTGTGGGGTTGTAGAAGTCAATTTTGAACTAAAGAAGAAGGAGGAGAAGGAGAATGAGGAGAAGGAGAAGGAGAGGAGGAGAAGCAGATTCTTCACTTGAGTTTTAGGCATATTTAGTTATTTACTAACCAAACTGATTATCTGAATCAAATTAGTATGAACAAGAGGACAAGTTCCTTTGATATTTATTATAAGATTTTTCGGTGAGAACATATTACATAACGTTGAATTCAGCATATTATTATCTGTTTGACCGTTCCAAAAATTGTTCTTCCACATCATAATAGCAAATACTGAAATGACTAAATCTCATGTTTTCCCTTTCTGTACACACAAGCACTATCTTCTGTTTCTCTTTCTACTCTTGTAAAGAGGCTTTACAGGGCATCCTTCTCCGTTGTTGTTTTTCCAGCAAGTTGAACACTGTTGAAGAAACCTTAAAGATTGATATTAAACCTGGCTGGAAGAAAATAACTTTTCCTGGGAAAGGCCATCAAGAACCAGGATGTGCACCAGCAGATCTAATCTTTGTGGTCGACGAGAAACCTCATGCGTTTTTCAAGAGATGGAAATGATTTGGTTATCATCCAGAAGATATTACTTCTTCAGGCTCTCGTTGGAAAGACTCTGAACCTCAAAACAATGGATGGAAGAGACCTTACAATTCAAGTGAAGGATATTGTTGAACCAGGCTACGAGCTGGTGGTCCCAAATGAATGAATGCCCATTTCAAAGGAACCAGGCAAGAAGGGGAAACTAAGAATTAAGTTTAATGTTATGTTTCCTTCAAGGCTGACCGCACAACAAAAGTATGAAAGCATTCGTGAAGCCAATCCCTTCTGGGTTCATCCCGGCTCTTCCCGTCTTTACAAGTCAACAATCGCCTTTACTGAAAAGGATTCTGAGTGACGCTGATTTCAGTCTGTTTTCTAATGGTTGTGTCTCTCCATTAACACTTAGAGGCATGAGAGCTCAGTTAACACTGTAAATATGTAATCCTACAGTTAGATATGAAAATTGTGCATAGAACAAATAAACCAAGCATATCTGCTAGACTGCTACCCTTTGTGCAGCAGGTTGTTGCTTTGGGAATTAGTGTTTGCTTCTTCGTTCTGGAGAAATTAAAGAAATGTATTAAATATTCAAAGATGAGGAGAATCTGTGCATATTGGTTTCGCTTGATGGACTTGTTTGGATGATATTGCCTTTTTATTCTCTTCTGGATGTTTCTCCTTTTTATTAAATATTTTCTGGAATACATCAACATCACTAAAGAATCCAATGAACGTGTGGTTTAATATAAAAAGAGGGCCAGTGGTACCAGTGCCCATTTATGTAATATATAAATAAATATAGGCACCGACACATTTTTTAAACAATAAAACAAAACAATGACACCAACTTATTTAGTTATCTTAGGTTGCTGTTCTTGTTCCCTTGTAAATGGTCATAGTAGGAATATATTGAAGAGCCTTGCAACTTCAATTCAAGGCATGATCATACGATTACTCTCCTGTGGTTCAAAATCAACTTTTCCAGCTCCTCCTTTCTTGCTCCAGTCACTCTTTGGACAACCTTGCCTCTCTTAATCAATAAGAATGTCGGCAATGTCTGAACTCGGAATACCTGAGACACCTCCTGTTTCATTTATATATGAAACTCAGATAAAGTTCATTGTGTGTGTGTATATATATATATATATTCATACTGGTTTAATCTATTATTATTTTTTTAGCCTAGGTAGGTTTGGTGAAGAATTAATCACAAGTAGTGGTGAATATCATTTGTTATAATGAAAGAAAAGTATAACACTGTTAAATAGTATTGAAAGGGAACAGTGGGTAGGTACCATTAACTCATCCACATCAATTTTGATAAACTCCACATCTGTGTATTTTGCGGCATACTCTTGTATTACTGAGTCCATGAATTTGCAGGGTCCACACCATGTAGCGTTGAAATCAATCACCATCTTTGGCAAGCAACAAATATCTCGTGAGAACCAATCATCATGAAGATCAAATATAGGTAATAACGTTACTGATTTTTGAAGAGTATAATAGCTATCAGGCAACATACCAGCTTGTCGGTTCCTTTGGAGGCATTAAAGTGAGCATTCCATTTAGCAGTGTAATGAAAGCTAAGGATGTTTGATGATGATGATGACTCAGATGAGGATCTGTTAAAAAATCCCATATCCAAAAAGTTGTTCCTCATGGCTGCTTTCTTCTTCTGACTCTGAGCAAGAACTGATGAACCAAAACCAGAGGCTGTAGGAAGAAATTAGGGTTGAAGAGCCTGTGTTTCTTCGTACGCAACTGGTTTGGTTATGTCTTGCTGGTTGGAAAGCCATATATATATAGGACTCACAAAGCTGTATGGAAGCTGCCATATTATTTCCTTGAACAGCATCAGATTCTTGTAAGTGGCAAGCTGTAAAATAGGCCCTCTGAACTAATTTATGCACGTATTTGGTAACATACGTATCGGCTATATCATTTTCAGTATTGGGAGTTTCTCTTATATATTTTAGATTCAAAATTCAATTTTGCTCCCAATAGGCATTTAAAGTACTCGGCAGGATATATTGTATACGGTAGGGTAAGGTTGAGAAAATTCATGAGTGCTTTTTTTGGCTCAGTGGTGGGGCAAATTTTACGTCTTTATATTCCAGAATCAAACGCACACAATTTAATTATATAAGAAAGGAAAAAGAAAACTTGTGAGCATAAAAGGAGGGGTTCCTATTGAAGTTGCCAAGCATAAAGCATCTGAGCCTTCCCTTATTTTATGAGCTCACGGTCTTTAACATTTTTTTTAAGGATAAAATTATTAAGCTTGTGCACAAATTGGGTTGGGTTTAGATGGGCATCTACTTTGTGAGAACGGTGTGTATTCCACATTGGAGAAAAATATTGTGTTAGAAAAAAGGAAAAAGAAGGCCAAGAGGAGTAATAAAAAAGGGAAACAATATGGGGAATGGTCCCAAATCTTTAACTTCACCATGACAAAATAAACAGAGATTCATTTCACATCCTTCCAAGTTCCAGCTCCCAATTGAGCTGCCATATATTGGAATATAATAAAATTACCAGTTTCATGGGTGTGAATACATAGCATATACTTTAACTATATTTTCTTAATATTTTGCCCCCTTGTATAACAGGGCACTGTTGCAGTTAATAGGTATGATAGAAATATAGAATATAGACCCACGCAACTGGAAATTTGAATGATATGCGGAATGATCACAGGATTTCAAATGAATACTAACAAGCCATAAAAGCACAATAACTTGTTGAAGACAAAATAGTACCCATAACTCATAAATGTGAACAGGGCAACAGGAATTCCATATATATTTTAGTTCATAAGATTACAGAGATCCAAAAATCACATGCAATTTTCTTTTCCCCGGAATCTTCTTCTAGCTTTAACATAGATTCCTTATTCAAGTCTACATAAAAAAAATAAACAAACAAGAAGTCAACTAAGAGTGATTTGATTTACCCTCCACAAACGGTCACTTTCACCTGTGTTGAATCAAATAAATACTCATATACGCGACACAATAATATTCGGTGAAACAGATGATAAAAGACTGAGTCATGTCATTTGTCACCTTTGAAACTCAAGAATGTCAATAACGGGTTAAAAGTAATTCAAGATTCTATTAAGATGAGAAATGAGCAAGTCGCTCAATACACATGCAACTGGAAACAGTTTTACCGGCTCTAGTGCCAGGTGTATGTTTAACCCTATTTTTTTTAATCTTGTGGCAGGTTGACCGTACAGGTCCAACCTGTTTTACCGGCTTTAATGACAGGTGTACAAAAAGTTCATAGGAAATGAACAAGTGTCACCTTATGGCGGGTTAAAAGTAATTCAAGCTGCAAATGACTGTAAAAAATATAGGTTAGCTTCCATTTTTACCTTTGTGAGTTGATAGTTAAAACCAGCTATGGCATCTCATTCTTCTGATACAGATTCGAAATCTGATGACTAAATGGTAACACACATTTTAAAAGGAAGCAGCTTTAACGACAGGCCATAGATGTTGAAAGGGAAAGAAGAAAGCCTAAGCTTCCATAAAAATATCATATGTTCGCAGGTAGTTTCTTCCTGTAAGATTTCTCACAGAAGTCCATAACTAGACTACAAAATGGTGGGAGTCTGGGATGTTGAATTCTGTCAATAAAATTGTTCAAAAAGCAAGTTCCATTTATGCCGGACAAAATATAACAGAAGTAAAACCTACTACAGACAGTTAAGAACGCTATGAACACCTCAAGGGATTAATCACGATTGAACCCCGACATTGGCTACAAAATTAGCTTGACCACCTGAACCATGGTTGTCATAGAGGTGCCCACCACTGCTACCACCTCTTCCTCTGTTGTTATAATAGTTTCTGGGATAATAATTACCAGATTGGTCAAAGTATTGGTTGCGGCCATTGTAATAGCCACCACCTCTTCCACCACCCCGGCCTCCACGCCCATTCGAATAACCCCTCCGACCACCTCCACCACCACGGCCTCCTCTTTGGTTCTGATAGCCGCCCCTCCTAGGGAAATACTGTTGTTCCTTTGCCTCGGAGTCTCTCTGAGTATGCTGCTCTGCATCGACCTGTGGATTGACCTCTTCTTGTTGAAGTGAGACCACCTCAGCTACATGTTCTACCTCTACTTCATCCTGCAAAGCAACACCCTGAAACATCAGATAATCCAGACAAAGTCACAATTTCTGCACCACCAAGCCATCTAGGAAAAACTGTTTGCACCTTCTGACATTCCTCTTCAGGATCAGATTGATTCTCTCCGTATTCATGTCCTTCAAAATTTGCTGTCCCTCCATCCTGCAAAAAGTGCATGGACTGATAAGTCAACATTATAAAAATCTGTGATTTTGTTTTTGCCAGTACGATTGAAGGAAGGGAACAGGGGAGCTTGACTGATAAGCTTCAGGCCAAAGAAAGTTCTGGAAAAAAAACAAGGGTTCATGAACTAGAAATAGAACCATGAACTAGAAAGAGTTCAAGGGAAAACAAACAAGGAGACGAAGCTATATCACTAAACCAAGCAGATTTCAGAACTTCAGATAGATGTCAGAGAAATTAGCAGTCAACTGTTCATAAATGATCAAACCCAACTATTACAAACAATATACATCCATAGAATACCAATGCCAATGCACAGTCTAATGCATGCTGGTAGGCTCAGGTAAATTATCGAAGCTTCCTTGAGCATGAATCTTAAGTAAAACATTCATCATAGAAACTATAGGAGTACAGGGTGATATGTAATTCAATTTGGAACCAGAGGAGAAAAATGGTTTTAGATTTTATTCTTAAAATATATAAAAGAAAATTTGATCCATATGGTAATAAAACTATGATTACATATTCCATCATACACACAAGATAACATAAAGAACAAACTTCTGCAGGAAAACCAAATATTTAAAGAATAAAATAAAGGAAAACTCTAATTTCCTTAATTGAGGACTCTTTTGGCCAATAAAGATCTATATTATCAGTAATCAGATTTACCACTGCCAATGTTCCAAGTAACTAACAAAACGGTTGCCTCTGACCAAAAAAGAAAACCAAGCATGGAACTAAGCATATTATCAAAAGCAAAAACAGAAGATACTACTCAAATCAATCAATCCTTAAATAAAAAACTATAAACTACAGTCAAGGATCGGAGCTCTGGTAGCAGATGATCATAGGCATCCACAAGCTGCTTTAGCGCAGCATACAAATTAAACAAACTTCAGTTTGGAATTGAGATCAATAATTTGAGTAACACTGCCGACCATAAGCTTTATACTCTAGCAGTCTCACTTTTAAAAGATAGTAAGTACCATGGCAACTAATTATGATAATAACCATTTGAACACATTACTTTGGTATGAGCTTAAAGTCTTCGTTTTTTATGGATTTTCATCCTTCTCACGAAACCTAAGACTAATAAGTACTTTGTCCTTATAGTTTCCTTTTGTTTTAAGAATGCAATACAATTTGTCTGTGGAGATTAATATAATTATATGATTGTCTGATTGCACGAATTTGAAGTTTATACATCATTGTTGATGTAAGCTTTATTGTGGTTATCTGGCACTGTTTGACACAGCCCAAGGCATCCAATGCCAGCAAGAAAACCTGTTGCAAATAGCCATGGTGATGTGTAGAAAGGGTAGGAGAGAGAGAGAAATAGAGGGAAATAGGTAGAGAGATAGAAAGCAAAGAGAGGGAGAGCGAAACAGAGAGGCTCAATTCTATTATTCACAAAAGCTTATTACAATAACCCCTCTATTTCAAACACTAACATCTAACAAAAATGACTGTTCATTTTGGTTGTAGCTACAGATAGCATTCCATCTTTTCAATTATTCATGGATGTAAGCATGTGTTTGAAAGAGAAAGTTAACCAACCAAGAATCTTATTTGTTCTAATCGTCCAGAAAAACAGCTCTTGCATTATAGAATGTTAAGGAGGAATGTACAAGCCTATCTCCAATGAAGAAGCTTTGTTAAAAGCCAACAGGTAATATCTTGCCAATAGGATCAGAGGGAACACATGCAAGGATGTGAATTCCTGCACTATGTGCAATCATCCTTTTGATGAATCCCAGAGATGTAAAAGCGACAACAAGGAATGTATCTTATGACAGAATTAGGCTAAGCAATGAGAGTCACTAAAGCCTAAAAGTGACTACTGGAAATAAGAATGGGTAGATTAATCCAAATAAACATCAGTTCAACTTGTGTTCATAACTCAGCGCACACATGACACCACAGCCATCTATTAAAAAAATGAAAAGAAAAATAGAAGTCACAGAGACAAGACTTGTGAAGATTTGAGGTACTCTAATCTTCAATTGAAGCGAATGGCACTCCTTCTGAGCAAAAAGGATTTCCTTCAAGTACATTCTAGAACAATACATGCATTCATATCTAATAAGTAAAAGTCTTCCATGCACATCGTTTTCCCTATTTTCCCTACTCAAAACATGCTCAAGCAAGAGTTTTCACTTTTCACCATTTAAATTACCAATATAATTATGAATCTGGTAAATACTTTTTCTACAGAATGCTCATTCTAGGCATATACATGACCAATGAAGACCAAAATTCATAGAAGAAAATAAATGTATAGTCATGCCCCCACATTAAACAGTCTGTAAGAAGTGAGAACAGAATATCGGAAGCTCATTGACAAGAACAATTTTTATTGAATTTTGCCAAGATTCACGCACATCAAAGATTTGTGTAGATCAAAAACTATAGATAATCTCTTTTTATGGTCGTAAAAGGGAAGTACAGTACAAGTTATAACAACAGTATACTTGATAGAAAGACATGCGCTGACTGTTTATTTGCATTTCTCGTAATCTCAAGCTTCTGATATTAGTGTGATAGGTTAATTGTGTTCCTTACCTGCTGAATTCACACCACGTTATATGTGAAAGAAAGGGAAGACCCTTCCCTTTCTACTTTCAAATTATTATCAGAATTATATTTGGGTATAAGTGTTAATACTCAAACAACAATTCAGCGCACCAAACATAGTAATGTAGATTAATGGTGATAAGAACAACAATGTACTGTTGAAAGTTCAAACAATGCATAAACACCATGCAATAGAAAATCGCTACATTTACAATTTAATATTGCAGGATAAAAGCCATGAATTAAAGATGGATATCCAAATCAAATAATATAAAATACTGGGTCTATAGATATACCTTTTCTTGAGATGGCGAAACCGAGCTTTCCACTTCGACTGGAAGTGAGGCAGGCACAACGGTACCGTGTACTGGCACCTGGAAAGAATCATAATTTCCGGCAGCAGCGGCAGCAACTTCAACTGTAGCTTTCATCTCAGGAATGGTGGTGAAGTATTCTGAAGACATGATCTTGTTTAACCTCTCCCCCAAACCCGCATCTAGAAAAAAAAAGCTTTGAATCAACATGACACGCAAAATTGAGGAGGAAGAGAAACTAGCAAATAAGAAAATTAAACTTGAAAAAGGAAAGATACATGTGACATCGGCATTGGACTCAATAGGCTGGTCAGCCTTCGCAAGCCATAGCTCCGCATGCTCTATGCATCGCTGCAACGCGTTCTTGTGAGATAAACTTGAATCCGCAGGCCGCGATATCAATAGACCACCCAGTCTTGAAATTAAATCCAAGTCTTTCTCACCGAGAAGATCGGTTGCGTCGTCGGTGACATAATCGTAGGTTAAGCAACACCCTCGCTCATGGGTCCTCGTCAGAATAGTCGAAGTGAAATCTGTCTGTGACTTCACGTCA
Source organism: Leucaena leucocephala (assembly GCA_037074615.1). Taxonomy (NCBI): domain Eukaryota; kingdom Viridiplantae; phylum Streptophyta; class Magnoliopsida; order Fabales; family Fabaceae; genus Leucaena; species Leucaena leucocephala. Next base: position 3,935,893 of record CM073569.1, read on the forward strand.
AACAATGACCCAAAATAAAGAAGATTGAGAAGATCTTCCAACACAGTGTGGTTAAAGTAGTCAGTTTTTTGGGGTTGTTCGTCGGGTGAAACACAGTGGTTCTGAAGAGCTAGGTCAACTTCTTCCTTAACAGCGGATTGAAGGGGTTGACGAAGCTTCTCAAGCTCATCGATGAGGGCGGATACAGCAGGCTTAGAGCGAAGGACTTCCTCCTGCTCTTTGTTGATTATTTTACCCTGAGCAATAGATTCCTCCATCTGAACAATACGATTCATTTTCTTGCGAAGCGCACGGATGCGCTTGTTCACGAAACTGAGAACAGGGCCGTCAGCAATGTCGGAAGATGTAGTCGCCGCCATCAGCACCGCAAACACTGCTTTTCGAATGGTTGGGGTTAATCCGAAGAGCACCGGGCGGTGCCTCGGCGGGGCAAAAAGAGAAGAAAAAGGAATGGAGAGGGAAATAGGGGAGGCAGAGGGAGGATTTGGACGGCGGAAGAAGTCGGGAGCGGTGAGAGAGGGAGGGGCGAGTGCGGGATAGAGTACCTCTGAGGGGATACCGTGTGTGTGCTTTGAGTGTAATTAATAACCTGTTTTGCCAAAAGATTTTTTTTTGGGTAAAAAAAAATTATATGGGATTGGCACGGTAACACTAACTCTATGTTTGCCGAAGAGAAAAAAAGAAAGAAAGAAAAAAAATTTTATTATTATTTTATTTAGATTAATATTAAAAGAAGAGAAGTAAGAGATTTCTATATTATTTTATTTAGTTTAAAAAAAAGAGAAGAAATATTTTTATATAGATAAATTTACTTATATATTATTTAAATAAAATATAATATAAAAAAATATTAAGATATTAAAAAAATTATGAGTATATTAATATTATAAAATATAAATATTATCTCTCCCCTCTTAAAAGATTTAAACATCCAAACAAGAGAAAAGGGACAAAATCCCTCCTCTCCCCATCCCCAAATTACCTATACCAAACAATGGGTAAGGCTAGGGATAGATTTGGAAAATGAGTCAGCCCACAGCTGACATAACCCGCTCTAAAATGAGATGTAACACCTACCTTTTTAAGTGGCGGACTAACTTGCCAATCTACTATATTTTTTTAATATTTTTAAAAAAATATTTTTAAAATTTTAAAATATTAATAAAAAAAATTAATATTATATTAGTATAATAAAAAAATTGTTAATATTATACTCTTAAAAATTTTATTTTTCTATAAAAAATATCAAATTTTATAATTATTAATCTAAATAAACATTAACATAATATTATTAATCAATTATAATATGTCAATACATATTAATAAATAAATAATTATATTTATTAGTATTTAATAATGAGAATATTTAAAATAATATTTAAATAAATAAATAATATTATTAATAATTAAAAAAATGAGTTGACGAGTTAGGAGGGATAGATAAACTCCCCTTTGTAATAAAATGGGCCCAGCCCATTTTACTACCTCTAGTTAGGATACAGTTTTAGGATTCAGAGAGCGTTTATAAGAAACTTATGAGATTGTCTATCAAATAAATATTTATAAAAATAATAAAAATTAAACTCACATTTTTATAAGATACGAATTTATTATTTACATGCATCAACGGGCACATTTGGTACTTGTGTTATGTGGTTCTGATTTATAGATGAACCTAAGTGGGCCTTAGGCCAGAGTGGTCAGTTCTTTCATAATTCGGATCCAATGGAACCCAGACACAATTACGCAAACCGACAATAATAAGAAGCATAGCATATGAGCTTAACTTTTTTTTAAAAATTCTATAATAAAAAAAAAAGGAGGCATAGCATATCAAAACATTATAAAACTTCAAATATACTTACTTCCATCTTAATTATAAAATCTAGATAAAAATTTAATTTAACTCTAATTATATAACTCAAATATACTTTATCTTCTAAAATTATAAATTTTCTCTAAAATATCTCTATACGATTATACATATTAAGAGGATTTGATAGTTTAAAATACACATAATTAAATAGAGTATTTTAAAAAAATCAACAAATAACTAATTTAACTACCTTAATCTATCTAAATTAGTTAAATAGATCTTATATTAAATATCAGAGGTAGTATCAATCATCAAATAATTACTTAAAACGTTATAAAATATCTCAAACAAATAAGATAAAAAAAATGAGGGATATGCATATTTATCTTCGTGTCACCTTTTTCACATCAAAACAATGATTTTCATCTAAATTTATAACTTGCAGGTAACATTAGAACGAACAAATACCCAAAACCAGACCAAACCCAAAAAATTAATAAACCAATTATTAATCCTACCCAAGACATGGTCTAAACCATTTCAAAAGAGAGCAAAGTTAAGAATCAGGATAAACTAATCATGAACCAGACAAAAAAGCCAATAAATCTAATAGTTCAATTTCTTCAACCGATCATTTTCTTAAAAAAATTTAAATCACATTTCTAAGATATATTACACGCATAAAGCATTGGATCAGATGACCAGTAGGCAAATGGGAAAGGTACATGTGTAAATACATTATAAATATCTTATATCTCATAATTATTTTAACTTTATTTTTTAAATTAAAAAATATTATAAAGATTTGGATTGTACAAAATATATTCTTATTAATTTATAAAGTCATAAGTTATTTTATTTGTTTTTGGTCGAATCTTTATGAAGTGGAAAGCACAGTTCAAATTTGTAAGAACCAAATGAAGGATGAAAAGTGAAATGAAGCAGGGGATTCCACGTTCGAGCCTAACGGGTGAGAACAGAATATGAAGTCCCCATACAGTGTGCTTCACTCTGGATCGTGTCATCCTGAGCGCTTCTTGATTGGGCGGGAAGCAATTAATTTACAATGAATCAAGTATAATATAGTACAACCAACAGGGGTTAATCCGAATGATAAGCGGCTCGGTATCGCTTAAGCGAGATCTCGAATTCGAGCATTGGCGTATACAGAAAATTCCCGTTTAGAGACTCACCCACCATAGCCAGGTGCGCGACGCGGGTTGGATCCAAATATAGTCCGAACAAAACTCCGGTGAACCAGATGGACAATAAAAAAAAAAAGTATAGTATAGTACAGCAAGAAGACCACTACTGATTAACTACATTTGACAAAGAAGCTGGTTCATAATCCTGCTATTCTCAAGGCAACTGCCATTGACAACCCTGTTAGAATATACCGACTTGTGTGTGGTTGAAATAACATTACAAGTTATGTGAAAGGAAGCCCCATCATCATATGAATGGGGATTTGCTTCATGGGTCAACGTCTTCGGGGAAGGCGGCTTCGCCGGCATAAATATATTGCATTTCCTCCTTCCATGTCTGCAAAAACCCCAACATCATTATCCACAAAACATAAACATCTATCTAGCTGCATCACACACACACACACACACACACGTTACGATTTACTACCTCGTGCCGGAAAGAGATTCTCAAGCAGGGAACATTCGTCTTATGAATATCATTTCCTTCAGGACCTCTCAAGAAATATGTATCCCCAAGCCAGTGCGCCTGTGTAGGCAACAAAGATGATGATGCAAAATCAGAATATTCAAGAATCGGGAACTATAATACAACTTCAAAGGAGCCTGTCCTCCGGAAAAACTGTAATGGCCAAGTTGATCATAGTTTTCTTTTAAGATACCAAGTTATAATATAATAATTTGCGTGCTTAACTGCATGTCTGCATATAGTACAACACAGACACACATGAACTAAAACATTAACATACATCTGTTGTCACCTCATTTACCTTAGCTTCATGGGAAAATCCAGACTGATAGACAGAATTTCTGGCTATCTCACACAAGTCACAGGCGCTGAGCTTCCATACCTGTAAAATACACGATTTTCATACATTACATATAACAACCCTTAAAAATGAGTAAACAGGAGACCTGATGAAATTCGATCAGGCAAGGAATCCAAAGATAAAGGTTTCGACTAGTCAGGAGCAAACCTTAGCAGCAACGCTATATTCTTCTAGCAATGGCTCTTTAGTCAAATGAATTTGCAAAGGATCATCGGAGGAGAGAGAAACATTCAGACCTCTCTGGAAAAACATGGGCATTGGGTTGCGATGGTAGTCCAAGAAAAGAGAATTATTGCTCAAGGGTGACATTGCTAATCCAATCTGACGATGGTATTAATACAAATTAGCAGAAAATCATAAGTTGCAAGAATTTCCCATTAAAACTATCTCAAACTCAGTGTATCAACAGCCTCACTCGTGTGAGAAGGGCTCAAATCAATATATTAGCAGAGTGATTTTTTTTGCGGACTAACCTGTGCAAGGTAATACAAATATTGCAAAACTGGAGTTTTCCGCAGAATAATCCCATGGGAAATGTTATGGCAGAGGAGGAGAGCAGCAGCCAAATGATCAACATCACCTACCTTCACAACTATAATAGTTATATCCATTTCGACATCGAACATATATGATAGATTGTAATAAAATGATATAAATGATCACATTATAATACAATGATACAAATGATCACCTCTCCACAATGAGGCCGCAATTTTATAGTGGTCATTCCTTTAGATTCACGCAACTGGAACCAACAGAAAAATATAATGAAGTTAAATTTGTGGACAAACAGAAACTCATTTAATTTGTTAAGGCTTGAAGCAGGAGGAAAACATTAGAAACCTTGTTTAGTGTATACAAGTTTGCATAGCAGTAATAAAGGTAGTAAGAATAAGCTGGATTAAATTCATTAGTCCACTCAGCCGGGGTTTGCATGTGCTTAGTTGGGCGCCTTTCTGGTTTACTTTCATCATCTACAAGATCAAATCCCACCACCTGTATTTGGTAATAGCTCAATATAATACGTTAAACATGTTACAGAAAAGAAGGCAGCAAAATCAATAATAAACAGCATAATCGCTTCCTGCGTTCATTATTTAGACATCCTTTACTAAGACAGAAATAAAAAGGAGTTGAAAGTGATTCATCATCTGTTAGCATTAATTATCATTAAAACTTAACAGAAGTCTCAGATGACAGATCCCAACTTTGCACATAATAGAAAAGAATCAAATTTGATCCAAACGGTCTCAGATGACATATCCCAACTTTGTGCTCAGCCACTGTCAACAACTTAAGGGAATACAAGAAGTTTATGTACATCACAGGCACCCCTTTGTCACAATGAAGAACCACTGCATGGGAAATACTTACTCTAGAAGAACCTAGCATCAAAGCAAAAAATTATTTTGAATTGAAATATATGGACACTCTTTAGTAGCAATAGGCAAGTTTCATACGGCAGCAAGGGCAAAGAATCAACCTAAGCATGTCTCAACTCTCAGGTACTGTAGTTAAAACATAGTTACACCAGCAGGTTAGAAGAAATGTTAATTCATAGTAATGTAACCTATTGATTGAACAAATGCAAGCACACATAGGGGCCAATGTGCGCACAAAGAAAAAGATCGACTAACCTGCGTCAAGAACAAATGTAAATGAGGATGAGAATTTGGATCCACTGTGGCTTCAAACAGAGGAATAAACACATTATCCAGAATATTCTGAAATGAGGTAACAGTTCCCATATTCTTGTACACATTGTATAGTCGTGGTAACTGTGCCAATGAAAGATTAGAAAAGAACATAGTTAATAAACAATAATCCCAAAGCACAAAAAGACAAAAGGACAAAGATTGCATGAGATCCTGAATAAAATCCTGTAACAAAGATCAAAATGTTAAAGGATCATACAGGAAATTGTTACTGCAGTAATTCTCTTTTATCATCCATTTTATGCCTATAAATTCTTGTAGAAAGAATTGGATTTATTTTAAATAAATTGCCAGATGTATATTCTTTCCCTAATGATGTGAAAAGTTTATTCAAATAGGATCATGTTGGCAACACATTCAAAGGAAAGAAAAAGAAAGAAAAGAAAAATCCATCGCAGTGATTCCCAAGAAAGTTTGACAAATTAGATCTGCTTAGTGTGCTTTACCCGGCGCTACTTAGAATAGAGATAGTTAGACTAGAAGAAATCTTGAGAATGTTATAGCGCTGTGAAAGAAAGACTTTCTGATAGACTCAATTGGCTCTCTGTTCTGGTTCGGTGGAAAGGCACAAAATCTTTCTTTTTAGTTGGCGTACTAGGGCAAGGCGAATTCCAATCCCTTCATCAGCTAAGTTTAGCTTCCCCTCTTTTCAATCTATATCCTATAGCTTGCAGAAATAACCGCATGTTGTGTGGGCCTCCCGCTAGGGGCCTGCTACACCAAAAGCGAGAGAAGCCCCGCCTCTCTCTTTCACCCACCTGTGTAGCTGATCTTTTAGCTTCCAAGGATCCCTAGTGCGCCCCTCTCCCCCAACAAACAAAAAAAGTCTCCTTCCCCTTTGGTAGTTCCTTCCCCATTTAAAATCACATTGGCCTCCTCTCCTTGCGAGGAACCTTCTTTAAAAGTTTGCTTTTCTACCATGAATAATAAAGAAAAAATGACCCTGATTGCCCAACCAAGAGCACTTTTCAAGATTATTTTTCAACACTGCACCATTGCCCCCACTGAACTTTCAGACAGAAGAATAAAGATGTCCTAAAAGTTGAAATGAGATCAGGAACACCTGCTCCAGTGGAAAACTATACAACTGAAGGCTACTGTAATATATTGAAACTGATTCTGCTTTGCAGTCATATGAAGTCAGTCTGTACCAATCTCATGGAAAGAAGAAATGACAAATCAATGAAAATCAACACTAACTCTTGAGACAGTGATCCAACAGATATGGGGCCCAATGATTAATCATCACACCATGCATTCAAATAAAAATGCTGCAAGAATAGAAGTCTGAATAACAAATTACCTGAATTAACCATATTGCATTTTCACTATGAAGAGAATTGTTTACAAACCAACTTGCCAATTGATCCCATTCACTCTGTTTTCTTCCATACACGGAAATCCTGTACTCAGCCATCTGTAAATTTTATGCATACAAATGAATCAAGATGTGAAATATCACCAGTGAAGAATCAGCTACCACACAGATCAGAAACCTGATATTTGCTTGCTTCAAGATCTGACAAAACTTCCCTTGTTACTTCTGCCAAAAACCTTCCTGTGCATTTTGGGTGGCCTTTAGTTATTGTGTATTGAAAAAGAAATCCACTTATAACCCTACGATCCATTATGAGTTACTAAGCTGTATACAAGTAATTTATTAGCATCTTCTTATTCTCAAACAAACCTTGAATAAGGTTATCCTGCTTTAAGAATATCTCTCTAAGTCTGCTTTGTCCACAAGGATTATACTTTAGGTTGAATTTGTCAAATCTATGGAAGGTGCTCTTATCGGCATGAACATCCAACAAATCAACATTCAGATCATACCTGCACATGAATTGCTACTATTCAGACAAGATGAAAACATGCAACCACACCCATAGATATGTAGGGCTATAGTAGGGATAGTTAAGCAGAACTACAGTACTGCATACCCTGTCAAATCCAAGCTCTCAAACACCTCCTTCAGTGTCATATACTTTCCATCTCTGAATATTACAACCTGCCAACATAGGATAATAACGGAATTAAGAAGCACCAGCAATCTAAAAAGTAGAAGCGCAAAAATGAGAAGTGGGATCAAAAGAAGCTAAACATAAATTAAGAGATAAATTTATAACAGTTTCCACCTCATCAGGTTCCTTTTTTAACTTTGACTTAATGAAGCGCAGTAGATGCTTTTGATTCATGCAAGCAGAATGATGGATATGAGTATCAACTTTTCTAATATTGTAAAAATCTCGGTGTGGTGCACTTTTTTGGGCCAGAAATTCCCTATCTGCGTTTAGTAACAGATGAAGCCGGAATTTCTGCACAATGATCAGAAGAAAGTTATAATTAAAAGCCACAAGGGGGAAAAATAGAAATCAGATAAAAATAAGTTAGGAAAAAAAAGCTTACTTCCTCAAGGAATCGTAGCCTATGGTAGCATGTAGAGCGAACATTTCCGTTAGCCATAACTTTAAGAATATAATGCATATCAGTAAAAAATTCTGTTGAGTTTGCAACTGGGAAGAGCTCTTCAGTGTCTGCAAAACAGTTTGTTTGAAAGCTCAATTGTTCCGATAAGAAATAAACAAAATATTAAAAAGAATCTTACTAAGGTAACTGAAACAGATGATCCTTGTTTTAATCATAACCAAATCAACATGTATTGTATAAAATTTATAGAAGATACACTATCCGTAAGTTGTGAACAGTGTGACTCATTTCAAACTCCATGCAAACACTGGACCCACAATCAAGTTGTTGTTGTTGTGTGTGTGTCAAAGCCGTTTTTGGACATTCTCCAAACATAATCAGCTTTTGGGAAAACCTAAATATTAAAATGAATGGTGCTAAGGTAATCTAGGAAAATAATCATTTTTTTAATCATAAACAAATAGTTAGATGTATAACAAAACCATTGTAGGACTTTCTAGTAACAGAGTATGCTTTTGGGACAAGCAAGTCCTTGACATTGCATGGCATCAAAACTTCTGTGGGCAGTGACCAAGTGGTTAAGAGCTTACTTGTTGCAAACCAACATTCCCCAAATTAAATTATATTACATAAGTGAATATGGTGGGATTTGCTTTGTGGGCTCAAAGCTCAGAACACATCCGTTTGAAGAGATATTTTAGAGATATAAATAAAAGCCAATTGAAGACCTTCTCATAAAGGATTCCTATCTCGGAAAGAAATGGTCTTTGACGCCTACTAAGTACCACTTTCAGTGCTTACCATTTTTACTTGCATAAACATGTACAACTCCATCTTCCATCCTAAAGATGCTGTTGGAAACAACACAAAGTCAGTTATAATGATATCAAACTAACACTCAGAAGAAGAATGACCTAATATTTCACATACAGATTTAACTTGCAGCAGAAAATATCTAACACAGATCCTTAATGGACAAGCAACAAACATACTGATGATGGTTCAACTGGATCAAAGTGATATGGATCAGAGTTCTTTGCCAAAGGTTCGGCCTTCCAAGGAGAAACCTGTTCCCGGTAAACATATTTCTTACGCAAATTCAAGCATTCACGAATCATCTTGCATACTTCCTCTTCTTCAATATTTGTGGACTCTGGAAATTTTGTAAAGAAGAAAAAGACACATCAAGTATTTATCTCTTTCAATATTTCTTCACACAATTAAAATGAAAAACATACTGCTTGATTTAATATGGCCAAAAAAATATTTGTAACACAATTTACCACAAAATTGGGATCAGAATGGAAAGATAATAGACACGTGTAACATGCATTGCAGAAATAGTTCCAAAAATGTATAGCATGAAAAGAATTTGGAAACAATAAGCAGACAGAATATGATAGGAATGGGAAGGCACCTTGCACTGCAATTCCTGTAGGCAAGACAGTACTGGGAAACGGGATACCATTTCCAACTAAGTTTACAGAAGTCGATCCTGTTTTTCCATCATGTTGCATATCTGCGCCGTCTTTAGATTCTTTTGTGGTCTCACTGTACATATGGCTGTTTACACAGTTCGCATCATCACCTCTAACTGGAATAGCAGACAAACTGCAGATGTTTGTATTTACTCCCTACAATAGCACATACCAGTTCAAAACACTAGTATAAAACTATGAGTAATAATATAATAAAAGTGAGTCGTCTCTCAATAGAGAGAATTAAGGATCATGCACCAATACTATCAAAATTATCATATTAAAAAAGCATGCTTTCATTTCTAATTTCGTAGAATTGTCAACTATTTAAATACTGTCTTGACAAATACTAAGCAGTTTTGTCTAGAATTCGATAAAAATATATAACACTATTAGAAAAAAGAAATAAAGTAGCTAATTGTTATATTTACCCCGATCCTCTGATCTTAAAGGAAAACAAAACGGCAAAAATTGATATCATATCAATGTTGATAAAATTCATTAATGGCGTTCAGCGTAAAAAGAGTTCAGAAGGAGATAAGAAAGTATATTCTCACGTAATTATTTGAAGACTCCGTATTCTCCGGATAGAAAGGAATACTATCATCATTTTCAAGGCCAGGTTCGTCTTCGTCAGAATCTTCAGCGCTCTCAAAAGTGTTACGGCTGGGAGACCTCGGAGTCTTAATTCTACCAATAGATGCTATTCTTCTGTAGGAAGATGAAAGCTGAGAGTTTTCTCCTGTAAGAGCCACAAAGCAACCAGAAGTAAGGCAAACTACAGTTCAAAAATAATTTCTTCTTGATTAAAATAGTTCCTCCACATAGTTACCCATAAAAAAATGCACATCCACATCGCAAGAAGAACAATTTCATTTTCTCCTTGCGTCCAGCTTATCGTTATAAACATAAATGAAATAGCATATCCTTTCAAAAAAAAAACTGACGAAAATAATCCAGAATTTGAAAAGCATACTATCACTTTGATCCATTCGAACTGGAGGAAGCCCTGAGGCAACAAAGTTCAGATTATCTAGCGAAGAAGCACGAGCCTGAGCTTCATAACCCACTGAGTGCTCAAACTTGCCGTCCTCTTCGAACCAGTCAGTTCTAACCGCAACATTCGGTAATGACGAAGATATTCTATAACTCCGATGCCCAGTCTCGTCCATAGACCTCGACAAGCTTCTAGAATAATCTTTCAAATGAACAGCCGTTCCTCCACCGTCGGAACCAAACTCTCCGAGGTCATCGCCGTCGTATTCATCACCACCACCACCACTATAGAGCTCTTCTTGCTCCCTTTTTGGGCCGGACGTGCGAGAGTGTGTGCGGCGGATCAAGATGAGGCGGCGAAGTACCTGGTCGACACTGCGCTTGTGAATGTAGAAGGCGGAAAGAGCCATCAAAGAGGCTCCAAAGAAAGCAGCCATTGCCATGTGAAGAGATGGTGGCGTGGAAGATGGAGGATCCATACGAGGAAAATAAAAAAGGTCCCAATGTTTGCGTGCGTGTAAGCGAAAGAGTGAATGAAGTGAACTGAAGAAGAAGAAGAATGGAGAAGTAGATGAAGAAGAAGTCAAGAAGAAATGGTAAGCCGGCGCGTTCTCGTGAGTCGTTAACAGGTTCGAGGAGTGTTTGGCAATCAATTAAATAGTGATTTTTTATCGTCGAAGTAGCTAATGTGGCAGTTGCTTAAGGCATTGTTTGGTTGGGGGTTTTGGAGGGGAGGGGAGGGTAGGGGAGATATAAGTGTGTTTAGTTGGGAAAAATGGAGGGGAGGGGAGGGGAATATTTTTGTCTTTTTTGCTCCCCTACCCCTCTCTCTCACCCCTCCAAATTTGGGGTTTTTTGGAGGGGTGAGAAATATTATGTGTTATTCTGACTAAATTACCCCTGCTAATTTTTTGATTTTCCAGGATTACCCCATATGTAAAACCCCCTTTTTCCTTCTCAATTCCGCCATTCCCAGCTTCTTCTGCGTGTGTGCCTGGCTCCCTCTCCGTCGGCGTGCAACAACCGCTCCGGTCGCTCGACGTACTCCGGCAACGACCACCGTCAACTTCGTTCAGGTAACCTCTTCTACCCTTCTCCTTCTTCGCTCCTTGTATCTTCTATCTATCACTCCTCTGCTGCGAGTTTTGCTTCATCTGTGTGTGCTGGTTGTGGTTGTGCTGCTATCGAGTTCATTTTGCAGTGAATGTAGCCATTGAACCATTCAGTATATTTTCCATTTGCTTCATAGTTGTGTTGTGTCTTCTGTATTTTCTAATTCTTACCGATAGCCATTCAGCTCTCCTGTCAATGTTGGTAGCTGCTGTCTTATTTTCCAGACTGATAGTTGATTTGGTTATTGAATGTGAGTTTGCTGGAGTTTCCTGCTATCTTATTTGCCAAACCAGATACCCAATGTGAGTTCTGTATTATTGAATGTGAGTTCTGTTCCTGGAGTTCTTTCGGTAAGCATGGTAACACAATGCCCCATTTGCCAAACCAGATACCCAAGTCAGTCTAGAATCATTTTCCACCTCATCTGCTTAACTGCATAAAAAGCTTGGGATCCGATCCCGTTTGATGATCACCAGGCAGGATTGATCCGAAGCAAAACTTTGGGAAGCAGAAAAAGCTTCAAAGTTTTCAATGATAATTTCTAGTGTTCTACTGTCTCAATTCTCTACGACTCTCTTCCTTTGAAGGTAGTGCTATCTCCTTGGAAGTTTGTCTGTAGCTATAGGTTGCGAGCTCTTTTGCTTTTTGCAGTTATCTTCAATAATGTGCAGTCAATAATCGGATGGTTAAGAACTTGCCGCCGTGGACTTTTCCCGAGGCTGTGTCTTTCTGTTATATTGATAATTACTGATAGATTTTGCTCTTTTTGGAATCATTTTGTGGAAGAAGATTCTCTTTTTTTGGTTTCATCAGAATTCTGATAGGTTTGATTATACATGTTATTTTGATAACCTATTTTGTTGAAATAATATGTATTCACCTCTCGGTTCTTGCTGCGTTTAGGAAATTTGGTGCTACAAAGTAGGTCTAGGAAACCAGAACAAAAAATATATTGCTCAACAGTAACATGCGGAGCTTCTTTTATTTCAGTCGTGGAAGGACAAAGTTAATACAACTACTCTGTTTTGTATGCAGCCAAGGACGATTTTGTGCATTTCAATTTATTTGGCTTTTGGATGAAACAACCAAATGATCTTGCTCCTTTGTAGAGGAAAATTATTGTCACTGGCTCATATTGAAGTTAACGTGTCAAGCTTACTGTTGGCCAAAGATTTTTTTAAAAGAGAAGAAGAAAATATTTTCAACTTAGCGTGCAAATACTCTTCCTCTATCAAGTGGATGATCACAATCCTTATTTCTTTAGATTTATTAATTTGTTATCTTGTAATCAAAATCTGCCATTACTTACTTTTGTTTGTATAAGCAGTTTCAATTGCCTTTTGTTTTTCAAATTACTGCGGTTGTATATTGTGGTCTAAAAACTCTGTTTGAAAATAACAGTGTTTAATTACTGCTCTATAGGATTCAGTTGAGCGTCCATCTATTAATGAACTGAATGTGTGTTTCTTCCTTCAAGAATGATAGCAATTCTGATATAAATATTATATATATAAATGAGTAAATTTTTTTTTAAATATATAAATAAAATAATAATAATGCTGATATAAATATTATAAATAAAAAATAAAAGAATTTAAATAAAGGTCTAGGGTATATTTATCAATTTTTCATTACCTACCCTCCCCTCCCTTCTTGAACCAAACAATAAATATCATCTGTCCTCCCCTACCTTCACATTTACAACCTCCCTTACCCTTACCTACCTTTTCTTAAATTAACCTAACTTATCTTCCCCTTCATTGAACCAAACGTAGCCTAAAGGGTGAGAAGCTTTTGGAGAGGCGAACGAGGAAGAAAGCTGGTTTTCCCACGAGAGCAGCAAAGACTGGTGGGAGGTGGGACCCACTAGAAGCACAGATGGCAAAGTGTTGGGGTCGGCATGTGGATCTTAAAATCTGAGGCTAAGACCCATTCCAGTATTTTATCGGCCCAAAGTTGTAGGCCAGTATGAAGCTCCAGCTGAGTTGGCAAGAATGGAGGAAAAGTCCAGAAAACAGTTTCATATACGCATTGGTGGCCCATATTTGTCCAGTATGATTGAAGAGAAAGTCCAGAAAACAGTTTTTGGCAAGAATGGAGGAAAAGTCCCATATTTGTGGCCCAAAATAAGAAGCAAAATGAGCCCAATACATTCAACCGATGAGAATCGTACTTGTGGAGCTTGGATTTCGTGACCCTATTCCTGGGCTTTTCCTATAAGCATTAATCTATTAAATACTCTGCATCGTCGTGGACCTTATTAATTATTAATGACTCGCCAAAAAACTACATCAATTATTTAAAAAACTCATGAGTTCATACTTCATAGATGATGGTTATTGTTTCAAAATAAAATAAACAAACCACTGTCCTCACCATGTAAAAAGAACATAATATATATATTAATTTATAATTTAAGTTAATTTGTTTAAAAAAATAAGTATTAAATATAAAATATATTAAATCTTACATTTATGATTAAATTTAATTATCTAATTAATTTTTATATAATGACGGGAGTGGCAGTAATATTTAATTTAATATTATAGGAAGATATTATTAAGGCATCACGTCGTCGTCAAAGTAATACTCGAAGCAGAAAGTGGGAACTTCCATCAGGCTTTTACCCTTTTCCCCGTTTTGGGTGGAAAAGATGAGAATAGACACATTTAATATGTTATCATTCTATAAGATTGATGCTCATATAATATATATATATATATATATATATATATATATATATATATATATATATATCACAATAAGCAATGACAAATTCAATCAAAAGGTTGTCATTCAAGATCAGCATGCATTCTACTTTAGCTGAAAAGATGATTAAATTATTAAGTAATTATAGTCATAGATCATTGAAATGATGACGGATAAAGCCATGTTAAGTATTATTTTATATAAAGTTATTCTTAACAACACAATAACTTTTCAACAAGTCATTAGTCTCCATAATTTTACACTCAAGCCTAAGTATGTGTAACTGCACAATTTTAATGGAATCATGTACATTAATGCTGGTATAAACTTATCCTTTACATATTTATATTTGTACTTATAATTGGGTATTAAAAATTAAACTGATCATTAAATCAACTGAGTCAATATCCAAATATGATTAAAAATAATATATTTTAATTAAAATATACTAGAATATTTATACATTACTTTAAAAAGAGAACATTCAGGTAAAAATCATGTTAAATGCGACAAAAAAAATAAAATTATTAAAATATAAATTTAATGTACTATTATACTTTTCATTATTTTTTCTAAAAATGATCTTATTAGTTTTAGCAAAAGGGAAGAAAATATAAAACATAACGCAACTGATTTATTTAAAGATATTGATCAGACTAACTAATGGATTAATTTACTGATCTGAGTTGAGTTTTAATACAAGGCTTACAACTAGATTAATTTATAATTTAATATTATTAAATTTTAAAAACAAAACCGTAATTTTTTTTTTGGCAAATAATATAACAATCACTGATTACTGGAGAAGTCACGAGTTTTATCATCTATGTGGGAGGGACAAGAATGAGAGATGCCATGATGTATAGAGCGACCCCTGCTAAATTGGGAAAACAAAAGCAAAAATGAAAAACAGCATTTACACGGATATTTTCCTTCTTTCCTATATAATTGGGCCGAGTACGATATATATATAGGACCTTTTCTGCTCCTTACGTTGTTATCACGATGATATGTTTGTTCGGCATGGAATTTCATTTTGTAATTGGAATTAATCTGAGCCCTTGAGAAATCCTAGTAAACCCAGAATACTGAATGCTCTATGCCCAGAAAAAAACAATTTTTTACTAAATTTATTGTTCAAGGATTATCTGTAATACATCTTATTTACCTCAAAATAAATATATTGAAATTTTGAACAATATGTCTATAGCTTTATTAATTTTCAGCCATCCATGCTCTGTTGTGCATTTTTCAGGTTTTTTTCTAAGGGTTCATACAATTAAATTAGAAAAGTTGAAATTTCATTAATTATGGCACGAGAGCAAAATGTGAAAGTATATTGTTTTAGGTCCAAATAATTAAACTCGGGTGTACTAGTGAAAATTATGCTTCGTCTGTTGGACCCCAAAACATATAAAATATAATTTTAACTATTTAAAATTTAAAAAAAAGATTATCATCAATCTTAAAAAATAAATATAATTATTAAAAAATCTTAAAATAAATGAACGTATATAGATATATTATTATTTTTTATATCAAAACTTTTTACAATATATTGTTCACTTTGTTATTAAACTTTTTAATAATTATATTTATTTATTATAATCTCATAATAATTTTTTTATTTTAGTTTATAAATTTTATAAAATATATAATTTTATTTTATAAAATATAACAATTAATATTTTAAATTATTAAATTATAGTGAAGTTGTATCTAATTAACGTTAAAAATATAAATTATAACTAAGTCAAGCACCGAGTGAAAATTACACTGATCAAAAACTTAATTTGGTAATTGTTAATTTAGTTAGAAATATACCAATTGGCCTGACAACACAGTCCAAGCTTCTGGTTCGCCAAACTAAAACAGGCGTTTCAGGTTCCATGGTGGAATGTGAATAACCGGACCAGAGCATCAAAAGTAGCAGAAAGAAAGAAAGTGAAACATGCGAGTTGTATGCCAATTATCAAATACCATGCCAAATGAATTTGGATTTCTCTATTTTTCTTCTGCGGTACTCTGTACAAAATTCAAAGAGTACTCTGTTTTAGGCTCCATAGCAGAGAAACAGAGCATCCACATACAACATCCAATCCAAGTCTACTCACTTTCGGTCATACAAGTCCATTTCGTTTTTCACTGAAGTGACATACGTGAGGAGGATTTGATTTTGATTCATATATTAGTGGGGTGGTTCAATTTTTGCGATTTCAAAACGTGGTACCACTTTTTATTTCTTTGTGCTCTGTTGCACATCATTTTCCCACCATCGTCTACATGCAAGTCCACAACCTTAGAGGCACGCAAATGGATGTTTTATTTTGAATTCTCCGAGCTGAATTAGTGGTATCTCTGGTTCCAGCAATCTGGTACAATGATGTTTGGTCCCTACCTAGCCCCTGTTCATGGTCCAGTGTAATCCCTAGTCACTATCATAAAAGAGGTAAATGCCTACATCCACACCCTTCTTTCTGCCTCTGTTCTGTAATTTCTCAAGATTCTTGTCTCTTTCCCTTTCCCCTGTCTATTTATAGGATTCCATTCCACAAATTTTACTTATTTAATTTCCAAAATTATTCATAAATAAGTGTTTAAAAATACTTACATATTATTTATTAATAAAAATTTTATATTAATAATAAAATTGAAACTCACGAGGATGAGTCAATCAACCTTTGTTAATTATCATCGTTGATTTTTCCATGTCTTAAGGAACTGAAATTTATTTTCAAATCCACGAAATATATACTATAATAAATATAATTTAAAAATAGAAATTTTATGGGAAAACTTCCATTAAAAATTTATAGAAATTTTTATATATATAAAGTATTGACACCTTATCAATTTTATACTCACAGAATAAATGGTAATATAATTTAACTTGTTTAAAACAAATTGCATGGGGAAATATTCCCCCATTTTCCCTTTAAACATTTGAAGTAAAAAAAAAAATGGCTCTCACTGTCCTAGGATCTGCCCCCTCCACTAACTCATATTTCATTCGTGCGCCATCTATCATAACGCTGAAATTGATGAGAGAAAAAGGATAGTGATGATCACTATGCAATTTGGTTAACGCACGCTACTCCACTTTCATGTTTTAAGAAAAAAAACGTGGGTTATATAAAGTCTAAAATATATGAAATATTACTCTAAATTAACAAAGTATAAATAATTTGGGTTATAATAAAAGAACTTTTATATTATTTTTATATTGATTTGTTCGATTTGCTATTTTTCTCATAAGGGCCATAATTTCACAACACAATAGTCCTTCTCTTTGTTGCCCTACATCGTCGGCATTGAATTATCTTCAGCTTGCAAATTAGAGATGAGGCATTATGCCATTACCGTCCCATCAACATAATTAAAAGTTTAGACTATGAACAGAGCATAGTTTGAATAAAGCCATATAGACTTGTCAAACTTAATTACCATATAAAATCTGACAAGTTGATTTAATTTGTGGGGTTTTCTTGTAGCGCAACTAGGAATTACTTGGAAAATTTGGTGACTTTTGTTAGACAAATATTCTTTAATTTTCTTATACTTGAAAAGTTTTTTTTTAAATATGGATTAAAGTGTAAATTTATCCTAGAAATATCTTCTCAGAAACGTTGGGTATTCAGAATCTTTTTTAGAGTAATATTGGCCCATAAATTTTCAAATCTTAGAAGCGTCGCAAAATACATGTAAATAATAAAAGATATAGAATAAAAATATATATAAATTTTACTTGATTGATAGAATAATTCAAGAAATGAATAAAAATTTTCATTTTTTAATGAAATTTTAAAATGTTCATATACCAAATATATATAGTACTAATAATAGAAAAACTAATGATGAATTATGAGATGAGAAAGTGAAAATGACTCAAAATTCAGTGCTTGTCATTAATCTTGGAGAGGATAAATACCACCGCAATTAAGTGCTACGATCAAAAGCATTCATATGAGCGATTAATGATAACGAATTAATTAAGGATCAACGATTTTGAAGTCTTTAAGATACGTGGGGTCATGTGCATATCTTTTAATAACATTCAAATAATAATAATGGTTCCTGATTTAATTTTCTTTCCTAATTTACCGTTAAGTCTTATCTAAACAATTTTTAGAAATGGGGAAAAATTAGAAGACAGATACA
This sequence comes from Leucaena leucocephala, assembly GCA_037074615.1. Lineage (NCBI taxonomy): Eukaryota > Viridiplantae > Streptophyta > Magnoliopsida > Fabales > Fabaceae > Leucaena > Leucaena leucocephala. Next base: position 3,954,337 of record CM073569.1, read on the forward strand.
GCATAGTCACTTTTTTTATAATTTGTGTAATTAGCTTTTATTAAAAAAAAATGATTTCCTCTATTGATCTATTCGATTTTTTTTCCTCGGAAAGTCACCTGATTCAGCAATTTCTATTCAACTTTCAACTATAAATAACTTTTAAGTTTTAAAGCTTCATAACGAATCACATAAACTTTTAAATATGTATGGATAAATCTCAAATATCAATTATATACCCCTTAAATTATATTTTTGTGTGTATATTATCCCTAAACTTTAAGTTATATGAACATGAGCTCTTAAGCTTTAAGATATATATAAACAAATAAAGAAGAATTAATATAAAATTATAAAAAAATAATATAATTATCAAAAAATTACAATAACAAATGAATAACGTCAAATTATTATCATTTTTATAATAAAATTTGTTATTACATATTGTTTACTTGTTCTATAATTTTTTAGTGATTATCTTCTTTTGCAGAAATCTCATAACAATTTTTTTAATAAATAATTAATAAAATTACTAATAGAGGAATTATCTGCATAAATGCTAAAGTTCTAAGGAGATGTGTGGTAAACCTTGAAAGCTTAAAGGGTTTATCTATAAATAGTATAAAGTTGAGGGGAATTATATACAATTTTAACTATTATATTACTATATGAGAAACGCATCCGCGAGTTCACACAGGAAATCAATGGGAGCGACTCCCGAAAGAGGCATGGCTCGCAGCAGCAATCACTTTAAATTTATTTAATATATATTGTCATTCATACATAATCGTAATACCACAAACAGTGATTAATATTTTTCATTGGCCTTTGTGGGGAGCTAGTTCAACGTCATGATCAGGAAAATCTATAGTTGGCTTGTAACGATAACGCCGAGCAACGAAGAGAAAATAAACCAAGTTCAGAGCCGCAATCACAGCAATAATGTAGTAGAAATAATCCAATCTACCATCATTGATGTTATTCGTGAGCCAATCTGGATGCGTCTGTGTTCTTGTTGTGTGATGAACTGCAGTCACTAGAATCGTGCTCACATAATTAGCTGCGGCGAACGAGCAAGAGAACAAGGAATTCGCAATGCTCCTCATGTGTTCGGGAAATTGCCTGTTAAAGAACTCTATTTGTCCGATTATATTGAACGCTTCGCACATTCCCATCAGAATCAGTTGTGGTGCGAGCCACATCACTGACATGGGAGCGATTCCGAGTGGATTTGGATTGGAATTGGCTATGTCCCTTCTTATTTTCTCCACCATGCCGGCGACGATCATTGAGAGGATAGAGAAGACCATGCCGATTCCGATTCTTTGAAGCAGAGTTATTCCCCCTTCGTGTTTGGTTATTTTCCTGACTGAAGGTACGAAGACTCTGTCGTAGAAAGGGACCCAGATGCCTATGGTGAGGAACGAGATGACCCCAACTGAACCTGCTGGGATTTGGAATTTGGGACCGAGGTGTCTGTTCATTTTTAGGGCTTGTGATACTGTGAATGTTCCTTGTTGTGCCATTGAAGTCAAGCTGAGAATCCCAGCAGCCCAGATTGGGAATATCCTCGCTAGGCATTTCACTTCTTCTACTTGCTGTATGCTGGTAAGTCTCCACTCGTTCACCCTGGTCCCATCTGGGTTCAGCTCACCCTCCATTATCAGACATGCTTTGTTTAAGCTCCTATCCAACAAAAAAAAAAATTAAAGAACCCCATGATGTCACTACAACATAATGATTAATGACAAGTCTGACTTTCTGTTCATCAGTCCTTTTCTTCGAGAAAATAACTGTAAGTGTAAGAAGATATATTATTTTAGTCTGCTAAGTTCTCTGATAATTTTAAATATTCTTAGTAGCTAGCTCACTACTCTAAGTATTATTTTAGTCTGCTAAGCTCTCTCTGTTTGACACTCATAATTCTAATATAATATATAAGAAATTGTCCATGATAGAGATGTTTAACCTGAACTGATTAGTCAAAGGGAGTTTTGACAAAACGCTAGAACCCTCCTGTAATGGCGGATCATAGAAAACCCCATCATCATCGATCTTGTCATCACTTGGAAGCTCCACATGTCGTTTTCTGTAAGCAGCCACTAGAACCTGAGCAATACCAGAGAAAATGCTTCCTTCTGGTTTAACATGAACATAGATCCTCGTCCCAACGAAGAACATGATGATTGATAGGAACATACACAAAGTTGGTACCCCAAACCCTATCTTCCAGCTAACAGAGTCTTGAATATAAACCACTACCGTTTGAGTTATCAGCAAAACCACAGTGAATGTAGTGTAGTACCAATTGAAGAAACTATTGATCCCTTTCTTCCCTTCATCGGTAGTGGGATCAAATTGATCGACGCCAAATGGGATGCTGCAAGGTCTTATCCCAGCAGATCCTATGGTTAAGAAACAGAGTCCCAGGATCAGAAAACCAAGATGAGTGCTGTTAGCTTTTACACACAGGTTCTGTGCTAGTTGTTCAGGAGTGCAAGGTGGAGGATGCAGGTTTGGTAACCAAGCTGTTATAGTCACTGTAATCATCCCCTGTTTAGCAATTTTTTTCAATTAGAAGGGAAAAATCTGATTATGAGAAAATCCAAAGGAGAGACAGTAGTTGAGATTCTTGAAAGTGACATGACTAGAGCTGAACACGTGAAATTGAAATTCTTGTCATAGATTCCTGGAGAATTTGTCATCATACTGTGTACACTTTAATTATCTTCTTGCAATATTGAAACTCGCAATCGGTCCATTGAATTTTTGACCCCTACAATTATGAAGTTCGGTCCATCGAGTTTTTGAAACCTACAATTATGAGTTGCTTGCTTTCTTTCTTTAAATTTTTATATAACAACTGAGCTGTTAAATGGTCTTTAAAAAAAAAACTGTTTACTTGGTCAGCAACGTTCTCACAAAATATCATCTACTGAGAGAGTATAGAGATGCAAGGGGGCACTTCCTTTATCACTGTAATGCTACAATAGAGGGAAAAGTGGAAACACTATTTTATTGCAATTTGACTAACAAATAAAGTTTTTCTTTTCCACAAAATATCACAAGATGATAAAACAATAAACAAAGTTAAAATAAAATGAACAGGGACTTTCCGGCTGTGGTGGTTCAAATGGGGTAAAGAAGCAACTTCTTTTGGAGAGTGGATTATCGACACGGCGAAACCATTTCCTTTGATTAAACTATGTAATTTTTTAAGCTTTATTGTAACTATAATTTATTTACTTTAGAGAGAGCAACTTCACCTATACATATATACACCAATAAATAAATTCACCACATAATTAAAAATTTATATATAATTTTTTCCTTGAAAAACTCAAATAACTTCAAATTTAAATTCATTTAGTCTTACCTTATATAGGAGAAATTTCCTTGAAGATAAATAAAGAGAGTATTATATGAAGAAGAAAATTTTAATTTTAAATGTAAATTGATTAAATAGTATCCTCCCACTTAAAAAAAAACCTTATACGGGAAAAAAATTGATGGGAAGTTCAGACAAATAAAAAAGAGAGTATATTTTCACCACAACATATTTGTGCGTGCGTGAGAGAGAGAGAGAGGGTACCAGAAGAGAAGCAAAGGAAGCGAAGGCAATGGTCTTGAAGCGACCGACGAAGGCGTCGGAGATGAAGGCGCCGAGGAGAGGAGCAAAGTTGGTAATCCCAAACCAAATGTTCATAACATTGGAAGCAGAGACTTGCTCCATGTGAAGCTCTCTCGTCAAATACACCATGAAGTTCGCAAACAGCCCAAACACTGCCAACCTCTCAAACGTCTCATTCCCTTCACACCACAACATATTATTCATCTCATCAAAACACACCAAACTTTCTTCATTAATATCACAACAAACACATCAGTAAAATTACAGAAATATAGCCTCCCACTAGGTGGGTGGAAGACCCAACAGGTTATTTTTAGGATTTGAGCTTGTGACTACTAGTCTACACACAGAAACACGTCAAGACTCACCCTTAAAAGAACTACACACACACACATATACCTAAAATAAAAGGCATGGCCCTCCATCCTCCAGGCTTCTTCTTCTTCGAAGGTGATGCTGGTTCCAAGCTAAGCTTCTGGTCATGGCGGCCACCACCTTTGTCTGCTTCCGCTAAGTTCATGCTTTCTTTATCTGCTGCCACCAGCATTTGATTTTTCTCTCTGGTTTCAACTAATGCTCTCTATATATTTGGGTGCGCATATATGTATATATATGGAAATCCTGGAGCACCCACTTCTCTCTCTGGCTATGGGTTGGAGGAGCAGCTCGGGAAAGAATGACTCACCATGCTCATTTATATGTACGGGGAATACTGACAAAAAGCCTTTAAAATCCCATTTCAGTCCCCTTCTCTTCGCCATAATTATTTAATTAATCATCTACAGTGTCTTTTTATTATTCCTTTCAGTTAAACAACAATGTCTTTTTATACATGATTTAATATTTATTATATGCTCTTGTTGTTGTTTTTTTAAATAATAATTATTTTTTCCGGATAATAATAAATATTTTTATTCCTTTTATCTTAAATTACATGATATATTTTATTCACATGATTAATTATTATTCTCTTTTTTATATTTACATGTATCATTCTATTAGATGTAATTTTATTTGAAATACTGTTAGACGTTAAATGTGAGCACCTTCTCCAAAAGAGTTTCAAATTTTAATTTATGACATTTGAGAAATTAACCCACTCTTCTAGACCAACCCCTCCATACATGACAAACAAGCAATAAATATATACTAATAGAATAATTTTATAAGATTAAGACGCATGAACATCGTCAAAATTAAAGTTTAATTTGTTTATTATTTATTGACATGATTTTTTTTTAAGGTCAAAGAAAGGATTTTTATTTTTTTCCCTAATTTCATCTGATTATTTTTTTAAAAAAAATTTGAATCTTTCTATGAATGCATTTGACCGATCAGGTTAGTGTCATTTGTAATCTAACAAAAAAATATTTCAAATGTCATTATTTAAATTAGAATAGGTATTGTGGATTTGCATGAAACTTGAATTAGAATATGTGTTGCTCCTTATTACAATTACGATATTTTATAGATGTATTGATGAAGGTGATGATGATTATTAGTTTCATGTCAAGTAGATATATAGGAAAACGTTATGGAAAAGGTCTTTATCTAATGGATATTGAATCTAGACATTTGGCCGTATATCAGTTAAAAATTAAAACTCATTTATCGTGTGTTTTTGAGTAATTTTAATTGAAAAAAAAAGGTTAAATATAATGAATAAAAATACCCACAAACTTATATTCTACAAGCATTTGACATCTTAAACTTTATAATAATACCGTAATGTGCATGAAGTTTCTTAAATGACGTAAAAAACTTGGACCCGTCAAAGAAACCAAAGTTTCCCAATTCATGAGATAACGAAGTCTTGTCTTCCTCCATTTTGAAAACATTTATACGTACCACAACTCAAGAATAATTATAATATGTATTTTCTTTTACCAATAAAATTTTTAAACAAATACTTAAGATTGATTTTTCTGAAAATTCAATGGCTTTTATAAGCATCAGTATGAAGTTTAAGATGCTAGAGGCTCACGAGGTAAAAGTTTACGAGTATTTTTTATCCATTTATCTTTTTAAAAAAATAAAAGAGAATTATCGTATAATTTTACATAAATAATTTATTACCGAAAAATCCCATAACAAATAGGCATCATGGCAAGATCTAGTATAAAAGTTGATAATAAGTTATGACATATTGACAACTTATCATGAGAATTTACATTAATTAAATTATTTATGTGAAACTATATAATAATTTTCCAAAAAATAATTATATACAAGAGAGGATAGGTTGAGGGGGAAAAATGAAATTAGAGATAGATGCATGAATGAAAAAAAAACTAATTAATTGATTGGGATGAGAATATAGAGAGAGAGAGAGAGAGACACGCACACACACAAAGATAGATCCAAACAGAGGCAAGATGCAGAGGCAGAGGCAGTGGAGAATAGTAGATTGCGTGCTGTGCTTCGCCATGCTCAGTGGACCTGTGGTCACGTAGCATGCCTCTCTTTCCATACATACATATATATATATATATATATATATATATATATAATGAATCACTCCCATATCATTGCTTGGTTTTAACCATTGGACATATACATATCGACATAAAACTAGAATAAAAATATATATGTGTGCAGATGAGGTCCCCATATATATGAGGAGTTGGTAGCCTCCCTGTATGAATTATCTTTATCAATAGATATGTCCCATATTGAACAAAAATAATTTGTTATCGGTGTTGCTGCCTATATATGACTGATCTTTTACTTTATTTATTTTTGTTTATTTGATATATTGGATTGAAACCAATATATTGCATATACATATATATATATATATTACGTGTAGAAATAAGGAATGAGAGGAAAGTATGGAGATGAGTTACTAATTCGGAAGCTAATAATGAAATTCAAAGATGGTACGGAAGGAGTTTCGTTTGAAATGTGAATTAAACTTGCAAGCGAAATGATGTGTTTGAAAACAAATCAATCAGAGCTAAAATTATAGTACTAGTTTCGAAACGTATTTCCAAACATATATTGTCTATTAATTTAAGGGTAAAGATATACCTAACACCCTAAATTAATTTTAAAAGAATAATTAATACTCTAAAATATTTAATGATATAATTAGCACCTTGAACTAATTTTAGAGGTGCGACCAGTATCTTAGAATATTTAAAGATACAATTAGCACCATGAACTAATTTTAAAGATATGACTAGCACTCTAGAATATTTAAATTAGTAATTTTTTTTCTTTCACTGACAGAAACATAAATTTATATTTCATCCATATCGCGTGAATTTTTTATTTTGACACATTACTATTTAAAAGATTACATATATTATATTATTTAAACAAGAGCATTGAATAAATCCTAAAATTAACATCTTATAGAATTTATATGTGAATATTATAAAATTTTATGGTTTATTTAGTAAATTTTATTAAAATAATATTACACATGTAGTATTTTAATCAATAATATGTCAAAATAAAAAATTTACGTGGCATAAATTAAATAAAATTTAATATTTCTGTTAACGAAGGGGCAAAATTGTCCCAATTTAAATATTTTAGAATGTTAATTGTCCTTCCAAAATTTATTTGAAATGTTGATTGCATCTCTAAAATTAGTTTGTGGTGTTAATTATACCCTTAAATACTTTAGGGTGATAATTACTCCTCTAGAATTAATTTAGGGTATTAGATATATTTTTACTCTTAATTTAACACTCTTCTACCAACTACTTCATTCATTTCTACTAGTTTATCACTAACAATCACGCCACTTTCTCTTCAATCCTCTCTTAACTAAAGAATATTAATCATAAATAATTATTGCTATTCCCATAAGTCTGTTTTATAAGATATAAGTGATCGAATAACAGAGATAAAAAATTATTTAAAATATATAAAAAAATAAAAATTTATTTTAAAAAACATCCTTTCTATTATGGAGAAAGAGTAAACAAATAGTTAATTACTATATTTAAATTAATTAATAGTTAATGGGGGGGGGGAAATAAAAAATGATATTGAAGATTTTAACAAGTTTAATATCTCATATAAAGATGATGAACAGATCTATTTTTTTTATTATATATAGAACTGAAGGGAAAATATTAGTATAAAAATTAAATCACACCACCCGTTATGTTATATATATGTGTATTTATTTTTTAAAATAAATTATTATTTTTTAGATATGTGTGTACGGGTTTGTGAAATATTATTTGTTATAGTTTTAATCACGATATTTAAAAAATATTTTAACTTTTAAATATCTAAGTGTATAATTGAGAGTAATTAATTATTTATTTTATTTAATAGTAGTATCGTTTAGAAAAAAAGATTTAACCATATCTTTAGATAATAGGTAAATTTAATCATTTTTAAATTTTTTTGTACAAACAAAATTTTTTGTTTGAATTTGATGGCCGGTGCCATGGAAAATGTTTCTTGGTGTTTTTATAATTTGTATTAATAAAAGCCTCCTTAATTTCTGAAACTTGATCTCTTCTATTTTCCTGATATATTTGATTTGACCATCAGAAACCCCACTACCTTCATCATTAAATTTTACTAACTTACCCTATTTTAAGGGTCACCACATCGTAGAATCTGCACATAATTCGTGCAATTTTTTTTTATATAATAACATTCAGGTTATTGTCCTTTTTTCTGAGAGGAGATTAAATGCATGTTACATATATTTCTTTTTACGTGGATTTCATAAATTCATCAATTTTTTTTTTTGTTGGGTTGGTCAAATTGTCAATAATCCAACTCTTGAAACTTGATATCATTCATTTTTGCTCGCGATCCCGAAGTTGATACGCAAACACAATTATATGGACACAAAAAGTCGCACAAACTCAATTTTAAAATTCAGTTTCTATAAATTATTTTGTTTTTGGGCAATGATTGTGGAGATGATGAAGATGGCTCATGGTGGGGTCATATTCAATAAATGAATGCACGAATTTCAGTAACCTCATTTTCTGAAAGTGGGTCTTAGTGAATGGTCATGGAGACTTTTCCAACATTTTCCCCAAATTGATTGAACCGTATTATATAAATTCTAAAAATGCAGTCAATACTCAGTACAACGTTGAAGTGATAGAACTTACTGATGAGATGAAATTATGAAGGGATATGACCCTTGCCTTTACAATTTAATTATCAGTGCTAGGTCTTAAAAAAAGAATTTACTCTATGATAAATGAGTGATAAAAATTTATTTTTATTTTTTATATTAAAATTTATTATTATATGCTTTCTATTTTTTATTAGATATTGGGATCGTTAATTTCTTTTCTTAGAACTCGTAGCCATCCCCCAATTACAAATGCAAATTAAACCTAGTACAAATGTAGAATTTCCTTCCGAGGATAAAAGTAATGTTTTCATTAGATGTGAGTTTTTCCTCATTACTTAATAAATAATATTTTTAAAAATACCCCTATCTATAGTCAATGTTCGATTTTGGGCAAAAACAAGGCCATCGATGTACATATTTCTGACAACTTCTTACTAAGGATGGAGGAAGTGTTAATTTTTTTTTTGTTTGTTAATTCTTTGACACAAACTGATGTCGTTTTGAAATGAATGTCGAATGTCACAGGTGAAATGGTAAAGTTAGAGAAGAAGAACCCTTTGATATGTATCATTAATTAAGGTTGGTGTCTAATCTTGTTATAAAAATATTTTTAAGTTTAATATCACACTGAAAATAGTAAAAATAAACAAAATTATTTTAATTATTATAAAATTAACATTGATTGTAAAAAAATTTCAGGATAATATCACTTTTATGGGATAAAATTAAACCTTAAATATATTAATTAATAGTAATAGCAAAATCCTGACACCGTGGATCTACTTACCAACTATTTAAACATTGGGTAGCTGGCTGATCCACAAAACGCCAGGGCCACATCATTAATGATTTAATTATTATCTATATATAGTTATTAATTAATGTTTTGATGATTTTTTGTCACCAAATAAATATACCTGCATTTTATTAATTAGTACTATTTTTATAGTTTGAATGTGTTCATCTAATTAAGTTCCCCACCATTCTTAATTTGTTTGTGACTCTATGATTTGTTGATAACTTGATATTATAGTTATACAGTATACTGCTTTTAAAAAGTAAAAATATACTTAATTCATTCCTAATAATAATAATATATTGCCCCATTTGTCGTGTTAATTAGTTGGGACAAGAGTAAAAATACCCCGAGAGAACAACCCGATATATATACACAACATTTTAACAAGATTTTTTATTTAATATTTAATTTAAGATGCATAAATATCAATTTAAATTAATCAAGATCTTAAAAGAAATGCTTTTGAAAAAGTGACACTACAAGATTAAGTGTACTTAGCTATAAATAAATTAACTTATATGTCTCTAAAACGTTTCCAATTAATTATTGGAAAAAATATTTTCTCATGAATATGATCTTTTAGTTAATAAATATCATTCAATGCATTAGTTTAAAAGCAATCAATATCAATATAATAAATAAAACTAAAATTAACCATCACTATCGCTTCATGATTTTTTTTTTAAATTTCATTTATACAATAGTTTGCTTTTAACGTGTTATAATTTTTAATAATAATTTAATAATATAATATAATAGATAAAACTAAAATTACTTATTCTCCATGACTCTTCTTTATTCATTTACAGAATATAATACTTTCAACGTGCTATATTTTTTTAGAACCATTTTATTTTATTTTTTCATTTTACATTAATGTTTTAAAGAATAATCTAGAGAGAGAGCGAGAACAATCCAATGCGGTGCACATTGATAGTGATGATGGCTCTGGCTTTTAGTGAAACAGTCGACATCTTCATTAATGGAGAAAGCGAAGGAAAACACAAGATGGAGATGCTTGCATTTCAGAAAGCTGGTGGATCTTAATCCTTTCATTTTGGATGACCTAACTGGTGAAATGATTTTGATCATGATCACTAGAGCTGGTAAAACGGGCCCAGCCCGCGGGCTGGGCCCGTTTTACCCTAAGGGGGGCGGGTTCGGGCTGGCAAAATACCAGCCCGTTTTTGGGCGGGCTGCACAGCCCGCCCCCCCCTCAGCCCGCCAATTTGGCGGGCTGGCCCGTTTAGTGGCGGGCTGGCGGGCCCGCCAGCCCGCCACTTTTTTTTTTTTAAATTTAATATTATTATTTAATATTTATTTTACTTAAATGTTATTTTGAATACTCCTATTATCGAATACTAGTAAAGATAATTACTTATTTGTTAATATATGTTTACATATTATAATTGATTAATATTATGTTAATATTTATTTAGATTTATAATTATAAAATTTGAGATTTTTTTATAAAAAATAAAAATTTTTAAGAGTATAACATGAGTAATTTTTTTATTATACTAATATAACATTAGAAATTTTTTATTAGTATTTTAAAAATGTTAAAAATATTTTTTTTTAAAATTAAAAAAAAAAAAAGTGGCGGGCTGGCGGGCTGGCCCGCCACTAAGGGGGGGCGGGCTCGGGCTGGCGTTTTGCCAGCCCGTTTTGGGGCGGGCTGCACAGCCCGCCCTGTTTGTTGGCGGGCTGGGAGCGGGCTGGCCCGTTTTTGGCGGGCCAGCCCGCATTCCCAGCTCTAATGATCACGAGGTATATTTTTAATATTTATTAATTTATTTTTATATTAATTTGATATTCTTTTAATAATAAATAAATAAATAAATAAGATAATTAATAAAAATAATTAAAATATTAAATATATCATATTAATTAATTTAACTAATTTTATTAATTTAATTAAATATTTTATATATCAAGAATTGAGAAATATATATATTTGTTAAGTATATATTCCCTCTCTATAGATCTAACTCTATTTAAAATATTGTCAAATATTAAATATAATTTTTTTAATAAAAAATTAAATTTTAATTTATCATATAATATGAAACTAGTTTATTTTGTTAGGTTTAATCTCTCTTTGTGTATTTTTTTTATATTAAAATTTTTAAAAAATAATTATATTCACCCTCGATCTAGTAGGACAATTTTTTTTTCTGTTTTTAAGATAATACTAATATATATTTACTATTCTTACATCATCATCCGGCAATTGATGGCCTATTTGATTAATTTGCGCCCTCACGCATGGTACGTTAATAGTTAGTTGTTGATTAGTTATTGATTAATTTGGATTATGATATCTAATTTTGACTTTTGTTCTCCGCACCGAACAAAATTAAACGAATTGGATCCAAAACGCTACATGACTTGAACAAGGCACCATACATTTGATAAATGAGAGGTTTTTATCGTGATCTTAAAACTCCTACTCAGGTGCTCCTGTCACATCAATAGACTGTTCAAATAAGGACATCCCTACCATTGAGACTTCTGAATCTATAACTAAAAGTTTTATATTTATAATTTCAAGGTTGTTATTTACATTAAATTTGTAAGGTCTCCAATTATCATTTTATTTTTCTTATTTTTTTAAGGTAAAATTGTATTTCTACTCCTTTAACTTTATACATAAGATTTAACTTCGGTCATTTAATTCTATAAAGTGTCTTTTTATCCTTTAACAAAAAAAAAATACTAATATTAAAAAATTAAATATTAATAAAACATTCTTAAATGTTAATTTATTAAGTATAACTTTTAAAAATAATAATTGATACAAAAAAATCTTTTGAGAACGATCTTTAAGATTAGATGAATAAAAAGATAATTAATAGATAAAATTTAAATATGTATGTCCTCTTAATGTTACTAACGGTTAAATCTAACATAGGAATGTATTAATTTTTCATAATATAATAAATTAAATTTTAAATTTTTATCAGGAGAGATGCTCATAATATTTAATGCTTTATGATATCTTTAATAAAATAATATTAGTGTTTAGAAAAAAAAATGTTGGGCAACATAGTTGGACCATGAACATTAATTGCAATTTTTTTATTGCTCTTTCGGTTTATTAGAGTTTTGTCTCGACTATATCCGGATCTGACTTGCATCACGTACCTAGCTATAGTGAGTGAATCTCTCAACAGAAATTTTCTACGTACGTCAAGTTAAAACATGGAATAAAGGTTTAGTGATTATCATTCCACGTTTAAAGTACTTAACCTAATATTCTATATTATGCGAAGTTCGCACAATGAATAATGTGGCACATCACGTATGGCTAAAGACACTTAATTTGGATAGGTATTGTCCCACTTATATATTTAATGTGAGTAAATGCTTGGTCTTGTCACTCGATTTCCATTAATTAATTTTCATATCTGGATAGATATTGTTGGTTGCGTTTCAAACTTTTTCCCAGAAACAAGCAAGCAAGCAAATCTGCAGGAAATTAAAAAGAATCAACTTGATTCTCTTTTTTTTTGACCTTCAACAACTTGGCTTCGTTTAATTTGATTTAGTCAATGTCATTATGTGGCTCTTCAAATCATGTGCTTGCAAAGGAAAATGATGGGCTGAGTGTAACTGGACAATATAATCTTCCAACTTGACTTGCTGACAATTTAGGCAGTAATAATTTATTTAAAGACTTTTAAAATTTTTAGGATAATGTTTTTATTTTATGTGCTATGGATGAACTGATTTACAAATTATTATTTAAATTTATTTATATCAAAATTTTGAAAAGTAAGCCAATATTTTTTTTTGTTACAAAAAAAAAATAAGCCAATATTAAGATTTAAGACTCTCCCCTCCTCTGTTGTCTTTCAAAATTTGGGCTCTGAATGGGATGGTATTTTCAAGCCCATGGTTCTATTTTTTGAACAAGAAAGACCACAGTTTAACTTAAAAGCCTGTCTGGAACTTTGGGCCTTTATCAGATTGAGAAATAGCCCAGCAAAGTGCTGTGGTGGGCTTAGCTTTTGTTAAAATGCATACCATCAAGCATTGATCCTAGTGGAAAGGGTTCAAGTATGTATGCATGCAAAAACATCTTTAGAAAAATTATCTTTAATGGAGCTCGAAAATACTCAAATTTGACCCAGTTAGAATTGGTATTCTTGGCTCATAAAGAAGCAAGACAAGATGCAATTCATCGGATAAAAAAGTTAGCAAATGGCAAACAAAAGATGTAAAAGGCATCCTCTACCATGGCCTTTTGGGCATAGGAAGTCATCAGATATTGCTATTAATTGGAAATGGCATACAAAAAGTTGTCAATCTCAGTCCCAGTCTTCTTCATTGTGTTGCCACTAGCAAATAGCTCCAATGCAGGCAGTATAGCAATCTACCAGGTCAGAATGGCAACGAGGTTTGGCTGAGGAATTTGGGGAACAAATAAATTGAAGAGTTATTCGTGGCTTTGGAAAGTCACGCGATTCTTTAGGTTTTCTTTATTAATTTGACATCTAATACATAGATGGCAAGTTATAATAACGGTTAAAACAGGGGAGAAATTTACGAATATTTTAATTTAATATTTGATCTTTGTATTTGTGGATTTGAAAAACTGAATAAAAATAAAATATGATACCATGAACTCAAATAAGCTGGAGATTTATTTGTGAATTAGAGAAGTTAAACGCGTTTGTGGGCTTTTGGTAATTTGAAATTTAAAATATACATAGAAATATGAAGTTATAGTAAATGATAGCCGTAAAAAAAGGGCGTGGTAAATTGGATTTATTTATTTATTTAATATTTAATATTTGTATTTGTAGGTTAAAAAGGCTGAATGAAGATATATGATATCTTTGTACCTAAATAATAGGAGATTTATTAGTGAGTTTACAAGAGCTATATGGTTTCTAGACTTTTCTCAATTTGAAAATTTAAAATATACTTTAAAGACTTGCATGAAAGACTACTCCCAAATCCAATGCTTCTATTTAATTTCATACTAATATTAATATATATATTTTTTTTTACCCACTCGGTTCACCGGAGCTTTGCCCCGACTATATACGGATCCGACCCGCGTCGCGCACTTGGCTATGGTGGGTGAGTCTCCCAACGAAAATTTTCTGCGTACGCCAAGGCTCGAACTCGAGACCTCGTTTAAGCGATACCGAGTCGCTTACCACTCGGACTAACCCCAGTACTAATATTAATATATCAATACGTGTATGGTAAGTTAGAGTGTGTGTTAAAAAAATACTTTAGTTTGGCTCTAAAAATAACTAAACACATATCTTAATGTCAAAAGTGATTATATGAGAAAATTATAGTTTACACACTTAAAATTATAGTGTTTGATCTCCCACTAACTATTTTAGATTTTAAACATGTGAAATGTTAATTTTACTTCTCTTATATTTTTATCATTTTATTATCCCTTTCATCTTACGTTTTATGTAATTATCATTTTATTTATATATTTTTTAAAAATTTACCTATTAAAAATTATTTTGATAACAAAAATTTAAATATTTATTTTTCATATGAAATTTATTCTTCAAAATTATTTTAAAATTAATTTTCTCCATAAACTAATATAATCACACCCATAAATAATATACAGTATGATATAATTTATTTTTTAAAAGTAGTAGGTAATTGGTTGATATGTATCGTAGCATCACAGGGAAGCTCAGGAAGACACGTGTTTCTCTAGTTGGAGCTAGAAAGCATCGGGTTTCTTAGTCCGCATATAACGCAGGAAGAAGCCAAAATCAGGAAATGGCGAAGTGGGATTATCCAAACGTGGCACTAAACAGTAGTGTTTCTAATTCAGGCTTTGCCTTCCCCGCCCAGTGTCCGACGGAGCACGCTGACAAGAAAAAATATAAAAGGATTTAAGCCAAAGAATTCAGTGACTGTAGAAAGGGAAGGATCACTAGTCCCGCGCTTTTCTGTGGTTTTGTTCGGTGCTTGATTTACCTCTCTTACCCATTTCTCCTCTCCCGCCTTGTGTCGCCCTTCATTCTTTGCCTTCTGCCGATAAGCTGTTCGGCGAAATGCCTGAACCATGCATTCCCTTACTGCATCTGCTTGCTTGTTTCTCCCACACAAGTCCTTCGCAGATTTGAACTCTCTGCACTTTCCCTCCGTTTTACTTGTTTTTTATTCGAGGGGACGGAGTAGGGTGATGCAGCAGTTCGCGGCTCTGAATCTTGTCAAGGAGACTGGGTCTCTGCTGGGGTGCTCGGATTCTTTCAAGAAGGGAAATTGTTACAAGGGTTTGTATTGGGGTTACTCTGGGTTCTTGAGGAGGTGCAAAGATTGGGATTGCGATGGAGATTTCTCTCTCGAGGCGGAGATTTTGGAGTTCATGAAGAATTCCAACAACCCAGAAGCGTTTCCAACCAAGAAAGAGTTGATTGATTCTGGGAGGATGGATTTAGTCGATGCCATTATCAAGAAAGGAGGTTGGCTTGCGTTTGGGTGGGATTTGGATGAAGAGGCCGAAGAAGAATCGGTAGAAGTTCATGTCAAAGATGAGGATTTATTGTTCAAGAATGAATGCGATGTGAAACACGAGAGCAGTAAAATTGAAAGCGAGGAAATTCGGGGTTCTGGGCGAGTTTTTCCTTCAGCCAACTATTCTCAACCAGCTGTATTGCCTGGTAGATCAGTGTGAGACTTCCGTTTTTATGCACATTTTTCATTAGCAGTACTGTTGCATTAAAGTTTCCCGCCTGGGCTATAGGGCGTGGTTCAAGTTTAAGGACCCCAAAGCGGGTTTTAGAGATATTAACTCTGGCATCTGTGTTCTAATTTAATTTCTTGGATTTGTTGTAAGATTCCACAATGTCGTCGTTTTTCTTTGCCTTGTTGCTATTATGTAATGCATGCATTAGACATGCCTCTTGAACTGGTAGTTTAAGTTTTGCTTTCTGTCTGACAGAGAAATTGCTGAGCAGTCTGGTATTGAGGGTATATTGAATCGACTGGAGAAAGATAGAAATAGTGTTTTAGGACTTGGGTTCAGACACAGAGATAATGTTTCATCGGGAGACAGTGAAGATAATGACAAAAGTTGTCAAGCATATGCTATAAATTCAGTAAGTAACTTTTACTCTCTTAAAATGTCTTTTATGATTATAAGGGTCATGTGAATTAATGCTTGTATCAATACTAATTATCCATAGATTCACGAGTTCTGGGATAATTAAATATTATTGGAATTCTATTATATACTTTTAAGGTGTGACCTGGGATATATGTGAACTCATCACTTAACACAAGGCTTGTCATTGAGGTGTTACATAAACATGATAGTGATGCTATGATTTTTGTGGGGGAGAGATGTGATAAAAATCTGATTGGGTTCATGGATCATGACTTCACCTCTCAAGGATAATTATTATACAATCTGTTGGGAAATTGAGTGGATGAATTCACGAATGAAGGGATTGAATGGAGATTGCAAGAGATGGAATTGAACCCTCGGTTTTGTGTCTTTCTTCCACCATAATTCCTGATTTGTAATTCATCTTCATCTTCCATGGACATGCATATTATGAAACTTGGTCAAGCTCTAATACAATCAATGTGTGGCTGATTTCCTAAATCTCTAGGAGGAGCAGGATGAGCTTGAGTTCAAGATCATTCAAGGATAAGTTTTACTCCTTAGGTCTAAACTTCAATTTGCTTCTTGTAATCTTTTTTTCTAGTTTTAGGAATGAAGGATTTTAAGACTGATTGTTTTTTGATCAAACACATGATTTGGAACTTGTATTAGAGTTTTGATTCAGGTGTTTTTGTTACCGCTTTTCTTTGTCTTATAATAGATCCTAGGGTCGGTCCTCTTCAAAATAATTTTTAAAATATTTTGCTTTCTACTATATTTTAAAGGTAGCAGCTGACCTTGATAAAAGCGCTAAACCCACCTTAGTAAGCTCAAACAACAGTTCTCTTGGTGGTTTCCCAAGCAAACAGGGTCAGAACAGCAGATCTCTAACTCTTAATCATGATTTAAGAAACTCACTAAAGCCAGATATGTGGAGAAGTTGGGTTATTCAGAGAAACGGTTCCTCATTGGAAAATTTTGAAGGTAATCTATATGAATACTTTATGTGTTTGTCTTAGCTTATTTTAGATGATCCATTAATGTCTCTATAATGATACTGTTTATAGATGCTGAAATTGCACCTAGTGGAAAGGGTCAACGAGTTGGGGCTGATGTTTCAGGAAATGATATCCTTGAAATAGAACAGTTTGCTGCTACACCTATAAATAGAGAGGAAGACTCAAGTCCTCCTGGTGGAAAGACAGATTACAAGGAAATAAAAAGCCGTATCTGGCAGCTTGAGTCAGAGCTATCTTCTGTACTTCTGTCATTGAGGTCTGGTATGGATGAAGCTGGAAAACAGACAGTGAGTCGCCAATAACAATCACTTTATTGTAAATTGCTTAAGCCAAATGGGGAAGAGGAAAATAGCACTGTTATGCTTTGATTAGCTCAAGTATATGCACATTTTTTATGCATCACAATAAGTCATTAATTGGTTATGCTTTGCCTTACCCTCATCTAATCTTAATTTTAGACATATGGAAAAAATAAAAGACTTTTATGAAAAGGGAACGAGGGCGAACCTTTGTTGCCATTTTTCTCTTTTGGAGAATAGAGCAGAGGGTAGCCTTGATGAAACTTACTTTTGGAGGGAGAAAATTTCACAAACCCAATCAATCGTCAAAGGATTTTATCTGTTAAATAATGTCATCCTATAATACATTATGTTAAGAGTATATGTGCTAATTGATGATTATTAAACTAGAACTGCTTTTGCTTGTAATTAAGCTTTTGTTGATTTGGATTCCTTTAAATTCAATGAGCTTATTTGATCCGCATCTTTCTTTTATAAATTTACTTTCATGAACATTTGTGATTGACGCAAATGACTCTCCTCAAAATGTTGTACTAATCCTCCTTCCCTATACTATATTTTTCAATAGGGCCAGAAAAGCTCTTCTGATGATTTACAGAAGCTTTCTGATGCTTGGGAATTCCAGGAAAATGAGATCTTGAAAGCAAAGGATAGACTACGATCAATTCATGCTAAATTGGCAGTGTTAGAAGGAAAGATGACACTGGCAATAACGTATTAATAGATTCTACTCATTTCATTTCGTGTATCTCATGTTACCTTATATTGACACTGATAGTGCTGCATTTTTCCCCCAGGGAGGCTAATAAGATAATTGAAGAGAAGCAGAAGAAGATTGATAATGCATGTGGAGCTTTAAGATTTCTTAAATCTACGTGTGTGGTTTGGCCTAATGGAGCTTCGGAAGTATTTTTAGTAGGATCATTTGATGGTTGGTCCTCCCAGGTATGTCCAATTTTTGTGAATATTTTCAGTTAGATTTCAAGTATCAAGTATTGCCCAATAATAGATACATCAAAACTCATACGATGTGACCCTCCCAGGTATGTCCAATTTTTGTGAATATTTTCAGTTAGATTTCAAGTATCAAGTATTGCCCAATAATAGATACATCAAAACTCATACGATGTGACCCATATCAAGATGAGCATCCTTATTTGCACTTGATAGAGCTGCTTGAAGTAGTGTTTTATGAAGCTCAAGTTTGCATATTTCATTATGAATCATACCAAAAGATATACAAAAAAAAAAAAAAGAATGAAAAGTTTGGTCATGATTGTGTAGAACCTCCTTGACTACCTTGTCTAGATTATTTATAATATTTTGTCAACATTCTTTTGCGTCGTTCTTAGGTTAAATTACACTGATTATGTGTCTGTTACGTATCCAAATTTGTACTCCTCCTTTTGGATGTCACTCCCAATATTGTCTTGTACTTGGTTTTGAGGTGCAATGACCTTGTATTCTTGATCATTATATAATTCAGTCCTCCATATTGGTCAAGGAATCAAATATCAGTTGCAAGTAGCTGATGAAATTGCATCCATTTTATTCTTTTTTAATCAACCTGTTCTGCAAATTCAATTCTGGTTGATGTATGGCTTGTGGAACGCACGATGCTAACTTGGCATACCAAGTAGTTTCAGAATATGAAATGTTCTTTCTTTTGATACTTTTCATGTATCTATAGTAGTAAAATGCATATTTATAAAGTTAGTGACAGATAAGATTGTATTGCAGAGAAAGATGGAGAAGTCAAATACTGGTGTCTTTTCTGTGTCCCTACAGTTGTATCCTGGAAAATACGAGGTTAGTTGTATTCATTAATCTCTAATATCTTAAAGCAATATGATATGCCTAGGAGGAATCTTAATGTTTTTTTTGCCCTGTTGCAGATCAAGTTCATTGTTGATGGTGAATGGAAAATTGATCCCTTGCGCCCTATTGTTAATAATAATGGCCACGAGAATAATCTTCTTATCATTCAGGAATAATGATTCTTTTAAAGTAACATGAGACTATATTCATTTAGTAGCCCCGAGAATAAGTATTCTCTTATCATTCACGAATAATGATTCTCCTTATCCTTATCATGCCCTAGGTTAGTCTTACTGATTCTCAGTTGATTTTGACTCATGTAAATACTAGTGAGCAGCTCATTGATTCTTTGAACTTGGAGGTTATTTGTTGCCGGCTCAAGTGTAACACTTTTTAGGAGCCACTTGATACAGATATTTTGATTAATTACATACTGAACTCGTTCAATAAATTTTGCACGTTCTTACTACTTTTCATAATACTTCATCGAATTAATCTGGTGTCTTGGTTATGCTATTTTATATGCTATTCAATGTAGAGTACCTGATCCAGTTGTCTTATTCCATTCATTGTCATTTCATTTTGAATTGACGTGCTAATTTAGCGGTGAGAGGATAGGTTTTGGATAAAATTTATTATGATTTTAAGTAGAATAAATTTTAATATAATTTGATAATATTTGGATAATGTTTTCTGAAAAGTTATATTAATAACAACAAACAACTTTATCCTTTCAAATTTTAATTGTTTTAATATAATTAATAAATTTTATATATGTGTGCTTAAAGTTGTTTCTCTTTCACTTTCTCTTGTATAGATCAATTCTTGTTTGGTGAAAAGAAAAAAGAAAAAAGAAGTTCAAATCTCCCCGATGCACTTGCACAAAAAAAATTGGCGCAATCAAAGCTTGATTCTAAAATATCAGAGGCCCCGAAATGCATAAATCTTGGAACTGTCATTGGTGGTTTAGAGCTATAAACCAAGCTAATGGATCAAAATTTCTTTTAAATTAGCATATCAATGTAGTGAAGGGTTACAGTTGCAGGGCATGGTTATGGCAAACGTGAAGCCACTCCCACAGAAAACTCTGACTGATTCTTCTTCATTCAATTCACAGCCAAGACTTACTGTGATTGGACTTGTTTGGTCACAGGTATCACCCAAGCCAAGTTGCCCATGCTCCCCCCAACCCCATGTCATTATTACTCTATTCTCTGAAATTAATCACAAGAAACAAGTCAGTATATAATTGAATTGAGACTTGGTAGTTTGAAATACTAAGTCTCACACTGATTAGTATATGATCCTTAATTGAGATGTTTTAAATAGGTTAGTTCTCTCATCTCAACAGTTGAAAGAATTAGCACAGTTAAATACTTGATTGAACATCTTATACTTATTGTGGGATTTAGGAAGTGTCCGGGTAGAACCCAAAAGGCACTTTTGGAAGTAAAAAACCATGATTTTGACAAAAGGTAGCCAAGCAACCTAATTTTTTTTTTCCCAAAAGCACTTTATTATTGGAAACCATGGTTTCAGAGGTGAAAAACCATGGTTTTCCATAAGCAATTTTTTTTTACTTTTTTAGAAGCTATTATCTTCTAAAATTATTTTTATTATTTTTCTCCATAAGCTATTTTCCAAAACCTAATCCAAACACACCCTATATCCCATACTGCCAAATATCCATTAGAAGAAGTAGAGAATATAGATCTTGCCAGTGACTAGGGCAGAGTGTTCAGCTCCAGCAGCTTTATCAACAATCTTTACTCCATCAAGACCGGGGATTTTTTCCAGATTGGCTTCTTCTTTTATATTCACTACAAGAATTAAGAAAACAAAATACAAAAAACACATTTAGAACAATTCATACCCTCATTTGTGTGTATGAGTGGATAATAAAAGAAAGTACATGAATCACGATAACTACCAGGTGATTGCTTTGTTGAGTTCAAACTCGGAGGATTTTTACGCATTTCAAGGTGGTTACCACCGAGCATAAAACCTTCCCCTTCACCTATACAAATATATGCCAACCACAAAAGCATATTTCTCAGAAAAGGAGGCTACCAAAACAAAGAAAGAACCAGAAAGTTTAGGAAGCTCTAGAAATACCAGTTAAGGCTAAAGCATGGTTCCATCCAAGAGTAGCTTTGGCAAACCTCAAAGAAGAACTTAGTAGTTGAGGAGAGTGAGCATCTGCAATGCCTTTAAATCCTCTTCCCCAAGTGTAAAGATGTCCATCAACTGATGCAACAAAAGTTACAGCGAAAACAATGGGTTTATATGAAGAATGTGTATGCGGGTGTCGATATATATACGCATGTATATCAGGTAAGAGGGAGGTTATGGATTTACCAGATATCGCAGCACTATGATCTCCATTTGCAGAAATTTCAACAATTCCCTTATCTTCAAGTTCACTAATAAATTCGGGCACACTGATGGATTTGATCTTATCTCTTGAGATACCCAATTGTCCACGCTTCCCAGATCCAAATCCATAAACTTGATTCATCGAACTACCTATATCACTATGACCCTTAGTAGTTTAATCAAGCGCAACATATATAATAGTAGTTGCTGAACTTATTATGCTTCTTTTAGTCGTTAATATAAGAGCTACTTGATTTTATGTAGATTTATGAAGCTAAATAAACCAGTTAATTATAACAAAATACAACTTTTAAGACGAATTCATATTATATACTCTTTAAATTATCTAAATTAACCAATTAGTTCTTATATTAATTATAATTAAATAATTTATTTGATTTCTTTAATTTATCAAAAAATATAAATTAGCTTTTATATTAAAGATTGGATGAGTATCGGTCATCACTGCCTTGAGGAGGAACAAGGATAACACACTCCAAGAGAACTATATATATATATATGTATAGTTGAAAGGCATTAACCAAATGCATACCTTTGAGCAAGACAAGGGAATGGCGCATGCCGCAAGCTATCTGAGAAACAAAGTGATCAACAAAGCAAGAAACTCTGCCAGGTGAGGAGTGAGAGGTGTGATCACCAAGCCCAAGCTGACCAAATGAGCCGTCCCCACAAGTGAATAGACACCCACTATCTGAAGAGAACCAAAATCATACAACAAACCAAAATGTAACTTCATTCAGACAAGACAACATAAGACTAGTAAACAAACCAGAAACAAAAGCAGAGTGGCTCCAACCAGCGGAGACATGGGTTATGAAGTAGACGTCCAAGGATGTCACAGGCTTCGGATTCAAAGCATAACTAACAACCTCTCCTTGGCCTAGTTGCCCAGAACTTCCCCTACCCCATGTCAGCACCTTCCCTCCTTCAATGGTCGATACATAAAAAATTAATCAATTAAAGAGAAATAATTTAGGAGCACCAAATAACACTTGGTGAATGGATGAATAACAAAAGAAAGAAGAGAAGGGGGGAGGTACCGGAGGTTAAGGCGATGACGTGAGCGCCGCCGCAGGCAAGGGAGGAGATGCGGGAAGGGAGGTACGGAAGGTGGAGGAGTTGAGGGAAGGTGTGGTCTTGGAGGCGGCCGGTACCCAACTAGCCGTCAGTTCCAGCACCCCAGCTCCAGATTCTGTGTGTTGCTTTTTCTTTCTCTTTCCCATCGTCTTCTTCCATCACCTTTCACCGGACCACCCTGCTTCCGAATATCTCTATACTTTGACTTCAAGTTATTCCAGGACAGCAACTGCTGATTAAGAAGGCTATGCAACTTTAAAGTACACATCCAGGCAAAATCGATTTCGGCTAATGTTTCCTAGTTCGAACTCAGCTGTTTTAGATAGCTAAATCTTCGTTTTTTCATTTATTTTCAAATATCTTTTAAATTATTATGATTTTGGTATTTGTACTTATCTTTCATTTCTTCATTACTTAGATTTAATTTTTTTTCATTGTTTTGCATATTCAACTCTATTTCCCCCCTCAATTTTGATTTTAATATGTTGAAAAATTAAAAAAGATAAAAATGATTAGTGCTTAAAACATGTAAATAATGGAAAATATAAGTTAAAGCATATAAAAAAAATATACGAAATATAAAGTTTGCATAAATTTTATAATCAATAATATATAATACGTGGTACAATGTTAGCTCTTCTTTGCATCTCAAGGTGCTTAAAAGATTGATGGGAGAATTGGAGAAAAGTCTTTGATTGAACATTTAATTAATAAGAATGATCTGACAAATTTTTATACATACAAAATATTAATATTTTATAAATTTTATATATACAAAATATTTATACTCTAATTTAAGTCTTTCTCACCTATTAAACTATTAAATTTTCAGTTATCCCCCAATTTTTCCAAAATTGTATTAGTCATTTATCAAATACTAGTACTTGATAATTAAATTTTTCTTTTTTTTTGTTTTTTTTTTGGTTGAGTTTGACACATCAAATTCATGCGTTTATATTCCTCAAATCTTGTTTCCGATGATCCAGGTGAAAGATCGGATTCGCTCCGCGCAAAAATAAGAATAGTTGTACTACGCGTAGTTAAAATTTGGAAGTTCTCAAGGATGTGTTGGAACTTGTAAGGCGCACCAATTTGTTGCTTCGCATACCAAACTCACCAGATGGAAGCGTCTTCGTTCATTGATACGCCCACGTTGCTAATCTCAAATGGTTGCACAATTGCCATCTCAAAATTGAGTTACCCTGAAACAATATTGCTGCAACAACACAATCCCGGTAATGATCTTCACCCTCCAACAGAACCACAATGTATTCATGTAACTGCATGCTGTAGCAGAGTAAAGCAAAAACTTAATAATCTAAAGCAAGGTGGTGGGCTCACTCACATGTGTTGATTACTGTTCATCCATTGCCTGACCAGCTATGAAAAGTGTTCCCAGTTCCCAGTTCCCAGTATCAACTTCAAAATTTCAAAATTAAGCTTACAAAGACTCAAACCAGCTTCATGCAAAAGAAACAGCTTAAGTTGTATAAGAAATCATTCCTGCTAACTTACTGGATTAAAATTTACCCCAGGAATCATACAATGACGTTGTACATCTCCAAATACATTACACGAGGAAAACCTCAAATGGCAGGCAATACCAGAGGATTTGAGACCTTTAACAAACAAACCAGAAAAATATATTAAGCTTTTAGCTTTCACTAGTTACTTCCTACTGAGAATAAATCAAAATGATACGAGTATATCTAATTTCTAAAACTAATATATAAATAATTGTTACAGATTAGGATGAAGTTCCCTTGGCTACAGAATGTCATCATAAGCCACGATTTCTCTGGCCCGGAAAGGCACATCTCGACTTGAGCTAGGCTCACTATTCTTGGGATTCACTATAGCTGAGGCTAGTTTATTACCTCTTCCATGTCTGCTTAAAGGTATCTCAGCCCGCACAAGTTTTGATCTCGACCCCTTCTCCTTGTTACTATTACCCACTCCTTCCCTCCACATGGCCAGAGGATCAGTCGCCCACAATACCTGAACCTGTTACATACACTTCTCTTAGTCTTCAATTTCCAAAACAATTAAGTAATTAAAACCCCTATCTCCAATTAGACGTGAACCAACAAAGAAAGTCCAACAATTTGCTAGAAAATTTGTTAGTTAAACTTGATATTTGCTATAGCTAGGGCATGAATTTTGAGAAATTGAGTTTGCAGAATCCAGAATATTGGAAAATTCGTTTTTGAGATTGAAATCAAAGCTTCTTCGAATACGCATCTTAATAACCGAGCATGGAACGGAGCATGAAGTACCCTTTTCGAACTGACTGTGATGCCGAAAGATGGGTCAAGTGCAGCAGCTATAGCGGCGTCGGCAGATTCCTTGCTCCGATAGGTAATGTAGCCAACTCCGTCACGATCGATGCGGATGCGGGAGATGGTACCGTAGATCTCGAATCGAGATTTGAGATCGAGAACAGAGCAGTCTAAAGGGAGGCCCATAACCACCACGGCGCAAGGCGGCGGCGGCCTTGTTGCGTGCTTGTCGGCGCCATCGTCGGCGGTGTGTTCCGGAGCTGGATCGGGAAGAGGTCGACGCCTTTTGGGCATAGACTGAGAGTACGGAGCGTGGCGGGAAAAGTAGGGTTTCTCTCGCTTGCGTCTCATG
This sequence comes from Leucaena leucocephala, assembly GCA_037074615.1. Taxonomy (NCBI): domain Eukaryota; kingdom Viridiplantae; phylum Streptophyta; class Magnoliopsida; order Fabales; family Fabaceae; genus Leucaena; species Leucaena leucocephala. The sequence continues at coordinate 3,980,154 of CM073569.1, forward strand.
GTGAGATTCCTCCGCCTGCAAAGTATTCCCGTGTTTATTTAAATTTTGTAAGCAAAATATTGTTTTCTTTTATTTATCTTTGGACCGAAAGAGGATGGAGGAGAGACAGAGGAGTAGGATATATGACGTAAAATTTTAAAATAAATATTTTTAAAATGAGACCAGTTTGAGGAGTTGAGATCGTAATTCCATTATTGATAGGGGAATTCTGATTGAATGGGGATAGGTATATGTATTTTAACTATATTATATGAAATTAGGAACATAGTGGGTTTAAAACAAAACCATAGTTATATAAATTTTTTTTTGACAAAATTTTAGTTTAAATTTTTTTTAATAGTTTTATAAATTTTTTTGACAAAATTTTAGTTTAATTTTTTTAAAAATAAATAATATATAAATATTTTTATTTAAAGTTATGGTTTAAAACTATAATTTTAAATAAATTATTAAAACTAACTTTTACAATAGTAAAAGAGCTTATAGAATATCCAATTATTATATTATCTTTATTTTTTTTTATACACTCTCTCCTCTCTTATCTCTCTTCTCTACCATTTCTCCTCTTTCATCTCTCTTCTATATTCTCTCTACTATTTACTCTCTCCTATCTCATCTCTTTTCTCCACCATCTCTCCTCTATTTTTTTTTTATCATTTTTTCTCTCTCTTACTTTTAATTAAATCATACCATTTTTAATAATTTATATTTATAAAAAGTCATTCTAAAAATAACTATCCAAACACTTATTAGAACCTCTTTTTTTCATAAACTCTTCTCTAAAATTTTTTTTCTATAAACCATCTAAATGTCTATTTTTTTTATAAGTCATTTTTTAAAATTTTATCCAAATCCATCTATAATTTATTTATGAATAATACATTTTGTCAATGCTTAGAGTATGTGAAGTGAATTTTATTGATTTACCTAAACCTAATTTTAATGTGAATCTATGTAATTGTGAGATAGCCAAAAACGAGAAGGGTCAGTGATGGCGGCTAGGGGTTTAACCTGGTTTCTGTTTGGGGTTTCGTCGGTGGATGCGAGGAAGGCGATCGATGAGGACGGTTTAAGGGATTGGGGTGGCTTTTCGACGGACTGCAACAAGGATTCGAGGATTGGGAGGAGGGATTCCAATGGACGGTGACGGCGAGGCGGCTCCGACTCAGACTCAGATGTGCAACGAATCTCTGCTCGCGATTTGGTTTGGCGGCACTGAGAAGGACGAGACCAAGACTATGAAGGGGGCTGAGGCTGAAGCTAGCGGTTGAAGTGTGAAAGATGGCTGAGAGTAAGACTCTGATGGATCTGAAATTTGTTGGGTTTAAGCCATGGATTGGACTGAGTGTAGGGTTAGAGGAAGATGGTCCTGTAGAGGTTCCCTCTCTGCGGTTTGGTGGCTGGCCTACGGCCACCGAAGTGCCATGATGGTTGCTTCTTGGTACTATCAGAGTTGTGGGGGATTTCTGGTCGCCCCTGGTAGATTTTAGGATTTTGCTTTGTGATTTGTCTATGTTTTTCTTTATGTGGGAGTCTTGTTGGCTTTGTTTCTGCCTTCATTTGTGGGTTAATTTTGCTTGTGTTGCATATTGGCTTCTACCATGATCATTGCTTTTCTGGAATTTGTTCTCAAATTTCAGTTGTTTTACCCTTCTTTCGTAGGAGGTTCTGGAGCTGCTTGTGTTTATGCAGCATTGGCATCAAATGGGGTAGGCTCCGGGGGGCACGTCGTTAGACAACCACCCTCTATTGCCTTTTCCTTTGATCATGGTGGTTTGGAAGTTGATATCCTCACCTTCAACCTACAAGGTTGGGTTAGCTTGTTTCAGTGTCTGTTTAGTTTTCTGGGGTCTATTGTCCTTGGTCTGTATCTGGTATTCAGTCTGTCTTTTCAGCGTTTGTGTGTGTGTATATATATATTGTCCTTGGTCTGTATCTGGTATTCAGTCTGTCTTTTCAGCGTTTGTGTGTGTGTGTGTATATATTGTCCTTGGTCTGTATCTGGTATTCAGTCTGTCTTTTCAGCGTTTGTGTGTATATATATATATATATATATTTTTTTATACAACAAAATTTAATAGGTTCGTATAGACTACCAAACGAGTATGTTGATTTTCGTATAATGAAATACTCCCTTCCCGTAAAAAAAAAAACAGAGAGATAGCCAAAAACGAGTGGATAAACTTTGTTAAGCCTAACTATATTTTAGATTTGTTTTTCATGTGACTTACGTAATGGGTGCTGGGTTTTCACAAAAAGTTGGGGTTTATTCTTTCGACGACGATAGAACTACTTGCCACTTTGACTAGTTTGCAAATATGTAAACATCATTGGTTTAATAAGGTCTTAGCTCGCACGGATTCATCAGAAGCTATTCATTTCAACTAATTATGAAAGATAAACGATTTAATCATCTATTAAATTCGGAGATTATAGAAGTGAGGAGCATGTTATATTCAAAATAGGACATCGAAATTTGATTTGCACTCAAAAGAAACTTTCTGTCGTGCAAACTTGCCTATTAAAGGAGCTCATAAACTTAACAAAGAGATGAACCTTCTGCAAAGTCATCTTTTCGGCTATTGTACTTACCTAAGAGAGTAGACAAAGTACCTGTTTAGTAAGGTACAAAATTGTAGTTTTTAAAAAAAATTAGCCTAAATTTTAATTTATTTTTTTTAAAAATAAATAGTAATATTTATCCAAAAGAGTTTTTTTGACTAAATTATGATTTAAAACTAAAATTTTGGATAAGCTACTGAAACTATCTTTTGAAACAATAAATGAGCTTATTAACTATCCAATTACTATTTTACCTTTACTTTTTCTTATATTATCTCTCCTCTCTCTTTTCTACCTACTCATCTCTCTTATCTACCCTCTCTCTACTTTTAATAAAGTCATATTATTTCTGATAATTTTTTAATTATAAAAGTTATTTTAACAATAAATATCCAAACACTCATTTATTCAAAACTATTTTTTTTCATAAGCTCTTCTCCAAAACCCCTTTTCTAAAAGTTGTCTAAAAACCTTTTTTTTCATAAGCCATTTTCCAAACTTTTATTCAAACATGTCCAAAGATGAGGCTACCTACAAAAATTTCCTTTCTTTTATAAGCATTTTTCAGTTAGAAGCAATTATATTCAATATACTGTCTAATACTAAACCTGAGCCCCTATTCCAGCAGAAATTTTGATTCGCCATATTGTTGGGGACTAGTCCTTTTTGCTAAACATAACCCCATTGGTAAATGTCCTTATCCATCTTTTTTTTTGTACAAGAAATTTTTAGAAAGAGGTTGAGTTCATCCATAATCTAAGGGTAGGACGAAATCTTTCATCCTCTTAAGCGATACTAATGTTGAGCAGAACAAGCGTAAATGGTTGTATGTGAATTTAGGCACTCAGAAGTTAGTATACCTCTCTAAGTGCTGCTACTAGAACAACCATCAAGTAATACTCCCTAGGGATCAAACATATTTTAAATAGTTGTATGTCTCATCTCGTCACTACTATCCTTATCCATCTTCTTTGTATTGCTCTTTTAAATTTGCCAATAAGAATTGATATAGATGGTAAAGAACGGGTTTGTATCCTACAAGGACGCAAATTCAATTGTCGCTGCCTTTGTGAGGACTTCTGTGGTAGACGATCTCGTAAGTCTCCCGTAAGTATTCTCTGAGCCCTAGAACTATACCCTGACCTTGATAAGGGATATGTGCCGAATTTATTTAAACTTTTTCTTATAAAAAAAAAAGTTTAGATAATCTTCATATTTTCATTCTACATGGATAGGCCCAGACCATCTTCATTTGACGCCAAACTTTAAAAATTGGGCCCAGACACATAGGAGTGGGCATCTTTATATTGCCTGGGCTTTGATTAGTTGAGTATAATCAAACAAAAATATAAAACAATTATGTACCAAAAAAAAAATATATATAAAAAATTTATATATTGAGATAAAAATTATATATATATATCTTAACTTTTGTGTAATAGAACACAAATATTTTCTCACTTGTCATTACTACTGTATTGAATGCAACAAGCATATAAAAAGTTATCTTTGATGTGTAAACGATCTATTTATTATTATAAACATCTGTTGCACGAAAATGAAATCGCCAATCATTTTTTACTGAAATATTATATGGATGAAATTACTTTTGAACTTCAATTTTATTGAGCTAAGTAGGCCTTTCAATTTTTTCTTCTTCTGGCCAAAAGAATAATATTTTTTCTCAAAAATAAATAGGTGGATTTTCATGAAATAAAACAATTACGAAATTCTTTTATTTTTTATTTTTTTGATAAATAAATTTTTAGAAAGAGGTTGGACTCACCCACGATCTAAAGGCAGGGCGAAGACTCCCTTCCTCCTAAGCGATATCAATGTCAGGCAGGACGAACTATTTATTACTCTCAGATATAAACCTAAACACTTACCTAAAGCGAGCCGTCTATTAAACTCTTTTATAATCTATAAACAATACTCTAAAATTTATTGCAAATTGATATTATATAAATGATATGGGCCAAAAACATCTATGCTAAATCCGTAAAACTTTCTTATGTGATGGTGCTCCAGAAACAAGGCCCGGAAAAGGATACAATGGTGTGAATGGTCAGTAGGGTCTGCATGCTGGCATAAAATATTCCGAGCCATATAAAATAAATGGTACAATACGATTAATTCTCAAGATATTTCACAAATCCCCGAATAAAAGTTGAAAAATTTATGAATAATTTCAAGATCAATTATCTATCTACAATATTTAATACTATTAACAACTGACTAGTCTGATTTAAGAGTACATAGCAAAAATGTAAAAAAAAAATTATTTGATATGATAGAGAAGTTAAAATACAACTAAGATTTCTAAAATATATTCAAAATGAAAAAAATAAGGTAGATAAATGTTGCAAAAATATAAAGTTGATAAAAAATAAACCATATTAATTATTTCTTATTATTTTTCCAAACACAAAAAAAAAATCAAATCAGATAAAGAAAGGCGAGTCCGGGGCGGTGGTCATGATTGTCAGCGCCATCCACTAGTCTTGTAGACTACAGCTTTTTAAAAAAAGAGATAACAACGTCTGCTTATAACCTACCACCGCCGAACACACGTGGTGCTCACGTGGGACATGGGCCCCACTCCTCGTGTCACTTTCCTCTTATTGGGACCCATAATATTCTTTCCTGGACCTCTTGTCTCATGGGCCCGCATATTCCTTTCATCTCTCACCAAGCATTAGCCCAAAGATATCTCCCATGCTCCGTGGGCCCTACTCCTTTTGGCTCATCATATCACGCCGCGTGCCGCACACTGCTTCCCCCTCCGCGTTAGGCCTGGGGAACACAACACTTCGACGGAGAATGCGGGTCTATCCAGTGGTGAGTCGACACTTGGCGAGCGTTCAAGGTCGGTTTCGGGAAGGATGATGGGGTCGTCGGCAGAGAAATATCTTTTAGTAAAGCGAGTTGTGGTAATATTTGGAGTGACGTAAGGCTTTGTCTCCCGTTGCTTTCAAGTCTTTTCACCACTGTGGTTTTTTTTCCCTTTTTTTTTTTGCTGTGTTTTAGATAAAATTTTTAAAAATAAGTTTATAAAAAAAATATACTTATGAACACCTTATAAAAAAAATTATAAAAAAAATAATTTTAAATAAATGAGTATTTAGATAGTTGTTAAAAAAAAATTTATAATTAAAAAATTATTAAAAAGGGTACTTATGAGATATGAGAGAGGGTAAAAAGATAGAGGAGAGAGGAGAAATGGTGAAAAAGATGGAGGAAATATAAGAGATAGTGAAAAAGATAAAGGAGAGAGGAGAGATGATGTAAAAAAAGTAAAAATAAAATAGTAATTGAGTAGTTAAAAATTGATTTATTGTTTTAAGAGCTATTTTGATCAACTTATCTAAAATTATAATTTAGTTTAAAAATTCGTTTGAATAAATATGATTATTTATTTTAAAAAAATTTTAAATTAAGATTTAAACTAAATTTGTTTTTAAAATCGCGGTATGGACGGTTTCCACACACTCCTTTAGTTTGCTCAAAATTCGTGAAGCCTTTTGTTTATTTCTTTTTTTCTTGACATTTGCGGTTTTCCTAAAGAATGACGATTGGAATCTTATAAGAAGTTTAATATTAAATTAGGCCTTTTCCCCACTGGTGCCTCATAATTAGAGGTGTTTAAATTCGTTCTGTTATAAACGTCCTCACCTAATCTTAATAATTTTAAGATAAAGAAAAGATAGAAAAAATAGAACTTAGGAAAATAAGATATGATACTGAATATTATATATTTTCACACAGACACACAAAAGAACGACGAAAAACATAATTCTATTAATCATAAAAATATTATATAAGGTGTACAATTTATATTTTATGCATGCCAAATTTTTTTACATATTTCTCAAAGACTTCTTTACCTATTGGCTTTGTCAGTGGATCCGCTACTATACATTTGATGAAAATATATTATATGGTACAATTTTTTGTTCTATATAATATCTCTTAAAGTTATACTTTATGTCAATATACTTGGTCTTGCTATGATACTTGGGGTTTTTGGTGTAGGTTATAACTGCAGTATTATCACAGTGTACTAAGACTAGATTAACTATCAAGACGGAATAAAGAGAAGGTTGAGACGGGATAGGTCTCGGCCTGATATTCAGAACTCTCGTCCTATCCCGACCCCAATTTTTCTTTTAAAAAAATATATATTATATTCTCCTATTTTGTTCACTATATCAACTTATCTCAAGCTCTTTATCTTTTTTCTCTCCCTCTTTACTCACTCATAATCACAAGTCTCGCTAGTCGCCACTCTCGTACAAATATTTTTATTTACAAATATTCTTATACATATATTTTTATTTTTTTTTACTGTTATATTTTTTTCTTTATATAGGTAAGTTATTATTTTATATTAAAAAAAATGTTAGTATTTAGAGGAAGTTTCTGTAACATTTTATATAAAATAATTTAGTGAGATAATTTTATTATAATTTTGTTTAAAAAAAATTAGACTAGAAATTTTCGTCCTGTCCTAGTTCAATTCGAGACAAAAATAAATTTGAGACTAGACGGAATAGGGGAAGTATTTTATGTTCCCTGTACTATATCATAATAATAAGATACATGATAAAGTTATCTTAGTCCTCGACCCGTCTCATCTCATGAAGACCTTTACTCACATTCTTAGCTCTTACTATTTATAACCACAGTTTCAAAGGAGTTGCTCAAAATTAAAAATATTTTATAGGGAAGTTTTAATTAAAATCTCATTATTCTCAGCTAATTACATATATATATATATATATAAATATATCGCAATCTTCATCAATCGATTTGACATTTGATTGTGGGATTGATGCTGTGAACCTTATGATGGGATCTTCACCTCCCCCCGTCCTCTTTCATAAGACAAATAACCACGTCTCGTGTTGTTTTTAGGGTGTGTTTGGATTAGTTTTTGGAGTATAGATTCTGGGAAGAATAGATTCTGGAGAATAAATTTTGGGAAGAATAGATTTTGAGAATAAAGATATTTGGATGATTAGTAGTAGAATCACTTTTTATATTGGTAAATTACTAAAAAGAGTATGATATGATTAAAAGTAAGAGAGATGAAAGATGATAGAGAAAAAGAGGAGAGACAAGAGAGTGTAAATAGGAGAGAGGAGAGAGAAAAAGAGAGATAAGAGAAGAGAGAGGAGAGATAATAGAGAAAAGAGAGGAGAGAGGAGAGAGGGTGTAAGAAAAAGTAAGGGTATAATAGTAATTGGATAATCCAAAACCTAGGTTTCAAAGAAAAAGCTATTTTCAGTAGCTTATTCAAAACCTAGGTTTCAAACCGAGGTTTTGTCCAAAATCAATTCTCAACAAAAATTGCTGTTTGTGTAAAAAAAATTTAAACCACAGTTTTAGCCAGAATCCATTTTCCACCGCTGTTGCCAAACACGCACTTAATCTCAACACCCTAACTTAATTCTAATTACTTTCTTCCATTGCAAATTAGTTCCAATTAACAAAACTTGGTACTGCGCGTATTTCTTAATTGATAAATAATTGATTAAAATATCTGTTTATTAAACATTTTTTTAGCTTATTTTTTATCTATTTTAAAATATTTTATATTATTTAATTTACCCTCCTTACATATACATTTTATCACTTTATTTATGAGTTTGTGACCAAACTAACTCAAGCGATACTGTCTTTTTTTTTTTAATAGATGTCACTCTTCATTTGTGTTTACTTTAAATTTTATCTTTTTTTTATGCAAATACATACATCTCATCATTCTAATATCAACTATCACAATTTTACGATGTTGTTATCCATGTAAAATAATTAAATCTAACTAAAAGTTAAACTATGCATAATCTAAAAAAATAGAGTTATTGAAACACAAATTAAATTTGAAAAGCTGCTATTTTTTCAATCACCACAATTTTAAACCCAATAAAATAAAAAAAAATATAAAATATAATATAATCAATTTGTTTAGAACTCACTAATCAGTATATTAGTTCACTTGATTCACTTGTATAATTGAGCAATCCAAATTGAGGTTGAATATAGTATGCTCAACATTTGAATGATGAGGAGTCAATCATCCGTCAATTGGCCTTCTTGTTGTTACCAGATCAACGCTTGCTTGTCAATGAAAAATATGCCTCAAAACTATCACTAATTTAACACACTAAATGCCCTTATCAAAATATAATTTGCTTCATAACCACACACAAGGCAAGCACTGTACGTAGAAATAAAAAGCATAATTACATGATTTTTCTTTTGTTTTTTAAACATGAGGACACAAGCCACTCCAGCCTCGGAAGCGAAGACATTGAGCACATTATTACCACTTAACTTTAAGTGGCAAACACAAGAAATTTTTCAAAAAGATATACTTCAAGATAACCACAAATAATATATAGAAATAAAATTTACCAAGAAATAAATTAATGATCTCAGTTGATCAGGATTGACCTGTGTTAAAAAGGACAAATTTTGTTTCCTAATAAAACGAATTATGTAGGAGTAGGAAAGAGTAAAGACAGATGTATGTATGTATGTATGTATGTATGTATGTATGTATGTATGTATGTATGTATGTATGTATGTATGTATGTATGTATGTATGTATGTATGTATGTATGTATGTATGTATGTATGTATGTATGTATGTATGTATGTATGTATGTATGTATGTATGTATGTATGTATGTATGTATGTATGTGAAACTTACTGGCTACGCACGTCTTATCTACTTGTGTCTGTTATTTCGTATAGAATTATATATCTCTGTTGTAAAGGAAGATTCTATCGTCCAAATTCAATGAAACTATATATGTTCTGTTTTGGAGTATTCATCACAGTTTACACTCACAATCCTTTTCAAATCAACTCCTTTTCCCCTTATGATTATGCTAATGGTTACGGAAAGATGGACTTTTTGAGACATGTCCACCAATCCTTCTTCTTCTACTTAATAATAATCATAATAATGATGCTAAGATCTATGTAGAATTTGTTTCTTTGACGCCACATCTATATATACAAATTTCAAAGTTGCTTTCCCCCATTAAGCTTGACCACCCCATAACTTTCTCCCTACAAAAATCCTAAAAAGCTTCATCATCATTTTCATTTTGTCACAACCTTCTAGCCAGTGGTCCTTCCCTAAAGTGTAGCCCATATATGCTTTTCAACATGCATAGACATATATGCCTTTTTTTTTTAGTAAAGTCCAGACAATATTTTTTTACAGATAGTTAAAGATATAAAAATTATTAAAATGTGTTTCGAACTCAAAATATAATATTTAAAAAATTTAATCATTTATCAACAGTGTTAGATTTTGTAGATAGAGATATATAATTTTTGGACAGATTCAGAACTCTTGATCTTGTCCTCAAACTTTCTTTCCAAGCTACCTTTATCCACAAGAGCTATTCCCATTAATTACCTAGTTCTCATCACACAACGAATATGCTCAAATCTTACTAAAAGCTTTGTTAGTGGGTAATTTATAATTACCTTTATAAACTCTCTTTGAACCATGAAACCTGATTGGATCCTAATGATTTAGTATCACTCACATAAACTTATGATTACCCAAAAATCTAAATGTTAATCATGATATATATTTTCTCACTTATGGATCGTAGTTATGCAACTAGCAGGAGCTTAAAAGGGAAGAAGATGCCAGAGTTTCACTCAACCACGCTTGCAATCAAAATGAAATGCCAAATACAGCGGTATTGTCCCACTTGTAGGACCACAAGGAACTTTTGACCTTGGCTACACGAGCTTTTAAGACAACCAGATTTGAAGTTAAAAAGAAAGAAAACAAAGCAAGAAAGAGCATGACATTGTTGACTCCTCTGTTAACTTACACAGCACTCTCTCTCTCTCAGACCTCCCAAGCCTTGTTTATCACTAGCTTCCAAGGACAGAGACACAACTTAAAGTTTAACCCTATAAACAAATATTTTCTCTTTTCTCACGTGAATTTTGTCAAACACATAACGGGCATCCGTAAAAGAAGCTTTATATTTCGTAATTTTGTCAATGGATGATGCAATTATCTCAGTAAAATATTGGCAAACCGAAAATATTTTAAAGGACGAGACATTTTTCAATGGAAAAGAAGCACAAGAGGCAAGAGACAACAGCTAAAATCACTATAGAACGGGCAAGATTAAGGCATGGGTTTAATTAAATATTGATTTTGAATTTCTTTAAGTCGAACACAATTACAGATCATCATCACCAGTGAACTGAGACTAAGCTATCAACGTCTTGAAAAATAAGCGATCAAAGTGGCCTAAAAGTCGTTGATCACCAATCAAATTTGTACAATGATGAAACCTTACCAGAACTTTGACCTTTCTATAGCCGGATTCAGTATTTTCACCTTCCTTCTAATGCTTCTCTTTTTTTCTTCGTTGGGTTTCGGCGGGAGATCATCGACCCATCACGAACTTACACGTCGGCCTAAATGAGTTCGAATTCACTGGTGATCGAAGACCAACTCCTCAACGGGAATGAAGTTCAAATTTCTTGTGGGACAAGTATCCAACAAAATTTATTTTCCAAGCTTCTTCTTAGGGTTTACAAAACCTTATTGAGATATTTTTTTTGGGATTTAGGTTAACAATGCGTGATATATACAAACACCTGAAAGAAACAAGCAATATAAATAATGGAACAAAAAAATTATATAAATATAATTACTCTTCCAAATAGTCAATAAAGTTGAGACATTAAAATATTAAAATAAGTTTATATTTTTCATAGAATACTTTTGTCTCCGGAGGCCACACTTTTCTGTGTGTGAATTGATAAAAGCATACAATATTTGGTATGCATGATTGGTCGCAATTTGCATCAATTGCACGTGAATTTCTTTGTTTAAAAAAAACAAAACTTTACACATGAGTCAGCTTGTAAATATAATATTATTAATTCACTTTTTCAATCTTGTCAAATATAAAATCATTAATAGAGATTGTAAAAGAATTACACCATTAAATTTATAGCCGCATAACTGAAACATATTTTAGATAAATTGATAAAAATAACTATACCATCAATAGGTGTTAATCATAATAAAAGAGATTTGAGATCGTTTAAGTATAAGATTTTAAATTTTAATCCATATAAGTATAAAAAATATTTTTAGGAGAACAACTCCTAATTAAATTTAACAATGAATTTAGGTATATAGCCATATCAAAAACTGCAGCCAATTTCCAACCCATGAGTAAGATCCTGACAACAAATTAAGATGAAGAGGTATGCTAGCGGAAACATGGTAAATAACTTGGAATTGGAATGTGTTTGGTTTCACATTACATGTTTGTTGTCAAAAATTTGATGGGTTTAGCTAGATTTTGTGATTACTGAAGCGTTTCCGTGATCTAATGAGTCAAGCAATGGAAGGAAGATAAATCGAATACTGTGTAGAATAATAAATTATGATTACCGAAGAGAGTTGAATTATGAGAGATTTTTTGCAGAGTACAATACAACAACTACCAACAGATGTTTGAGTAGATTTTAGACAGACAGAGAGAGAGTTTCCAAATCCAAAGAGCAAATTAAAACAACGTTCTGGTCACGGAATCTCAACCACTCGTAATAATCTGAACTAGTTTTAATCTTCTGGGTTATGAAAACCCTAACAATATCTTAGATTGATACCATTAATTCTGATTGCTTGTAGTAGTAGTACAGAGAGTTACAACTAAGTAATTATCCAATTAATTACTACTTAATAAGACCAAAAACAGAAGGGTTGATCTTGATCAAATGGGAACAATCCAAAGTTACAGGGCCCTTCTTCAACCTTTGGTAAACATGGGAGATCACTCAAGAGATTGTGATCTTCTTCGTCCTGTGAGAAATCCGAGTGCTCTGTTTCGAATTCGGCATGGGACGAATCTGCAGTGTGGTGTGGGCTATCTGAATCAAACACATCACTTTTAGCAGAATTGGCATCTTCTTTTTTGCATATTACTGTAGGAACCTTTTCAACTTTTGACCCATTTTCAGAAACCCCATTATTATTGTCCGAGATCAAAACATCAAAACACTTGTCATAATTCTCTTCTTTCTCTTTATGATGATCTCTCCCCATCAACTTGTTCTTCAGAGAATTCACCTGTACCAGATAAATATATACAAATCATTGACCCATTGAACTCAGAAGAAGCAAGAGTACAGAGACAGAGATTGATGATTAATTGATTATTACCTCTTCTTTCAACTTGTCATTCTGGTGAAGAAGACTGTCATATTCAGCTTTGAGTTTGTCATAGCCAGATTTTAAGGTGGTGTAGTCTTTTTCGAGCTGTTTGGTTTTGAACCGAGCTCTTCGGTTCTGGAACCAAATTGAGACTTGTCTTGGCTGTAATCCGAGTTCTTTAGCGAGTTGAACTTTTCTTTCTGGGTCGAGCTTGTTTTCTGCCTCGAAGTTCTTCTCAAGGAATTGAACTTGTTCGCCTGTGAGCCTCCTCTTCTTCCCAGCTGGTTGATGATGAAAGCACGCATCGTATTCCTCTTCTGTGTTGTTGTCTTCTTTGTCCTCCAGAGCTTGTTGGTAGAATGGCAATTCTGTGACTGTGCTTCCTCTAACATTCTCGAAATCAACCAGAGGTTTTGAACCTGAAAGCACACGACTTTAACTCGTTAATTCGATTGCTTATGAAACAGAGAATTAAACCCACTTCCATTCTCTTTGGCAAATAAACAAACAGATGATGTTCATAGTAAGAATTTTCGTTCAAAAAGCTAATGATCCAAGGGATCAAATCCAGAAACATACAGAACAGAGAGGATGAGAATTCAATTCAATTCACCTTGGAAGGAGGGGTCAGAGTGGTGAAGCAAGAAAGAGCCAAGAGAAGAAGAAGAAGGAAGGCTTTCGTGTTGAAGAAAAGCAGTGAGAATTGAGGAAGAAGAAAAATTCTTATTAGGAGCAGCCATGGCCATGGAAACTATTGACTTTGGGAATATTGAGTTTCAGGGGGAAAAGAGCATTTATAGTGAAGAGCAGAACAAGTGGGGTATGATAAAGAATTTAAGAAGGAAGGAAGAAAGGGATGAGAATTAGAGTAATGTAGGAATGATGATGAAGAAGATGATGGGAGTGAGGAGGAGAAATCATAGCGAAGAGTGAAAAGGGAGTGGTAAGAGAGATGAAGATTGTCAGATCTCAATAAATAAGAGAGGCAGGAGTTGAGGGAGAGGGCAGAGGGTATTTGAATATGAAAGAGATAGTGAGAGTTAGAGAGGTTTTAAAGAGAAGGAAAAATGGTTTGGGAAAGAAACAGAAAGGAAGGAAGGAAGGAAGCAGATTCTTCTTTGAAGTGGGCAACACCGATGGGGTTATATGGAGACTCCGCCTCGTGAGGCCCCATGGGAGGCTGGGAGCATTACATGAGGAAAAAATTTCAAATAACACCCATTTAAATTTTAAAATTTTATTTATTATATTTTATAAACTATTTATAACTCTTATAAAATTATTTATAATTTTTTTTATAAAATTTTTTGATTTAAAATTTTAAAATTTAAATGGTATTTTTTGAGATTTTCCCTTAGATCTTCCCCTTGTTAATTTACCATATTGCCCATCTCAATTTTGTCTGTCTCTCTCAATACAAAATCTGGGAATTAACTAGTAGTGAGCTTTGATTCTTACACTAAAATCTTAATCTATTTTATTTTTTAAATTTATAAATTTTCTCTAAAATATATTTATTAATTATATATATTAAAAATATTTTATAACATAGATAAGTATTAAAGAGAATTACGCTAGGTTGTAAAGAAGATAAAATATCACTATTAGATCATATAAAATCATCAAATTTGATATAAAATTTTAAGGAATCCGTAGGGGATTTATTAACATTTTAAAAAGACATATTTATCCTGACTTGTCTTGTACCACTAACAATAAATCAAGGTGTTATCAATGACAGTTAAGGCATGACAAGTAAAAGTGTCTCAATAGATAAAACAATATGCTACTAATAACAAATTAAAGTAAATTTATTTTTTTTCACAATTCAAATAAATCTCTCATAAGTCCCTTAAGACTTTATATCAATTTAATAATTTTATAGAACTTGATAATATTAATTTATTTTTCTTAAAACTTAGTGTAATTTAATTTCCCTAGAGGTTAAAGGAGACATTTTAAAAAAATTAGTACACATAATTTATCACAAATATTTAATTTTTTAATATTTATAAATTAATTAATTAGTTTCTATATTTAACATCAAAATAAATTCAACTAAAAAAACTCTTAAAAGTTTACAACTCAAACGTTGAAATACATTTAATTAATTTAAAATCGAAGTACATTTAATTTAAAAGTTTACAACTATTAAAATGAAACTTAAATGTATAAAACTCCCCTAAATTTTATATAAATTGCACATAATCTTTTTAGCTTTTAAAATTTTAAATTAACGATTATAAAATTTTACGTTTTGATTAACAAGCCCCTGTCATTAAATTGCCCTTAAAATTAATAATTTTTGTCATAACATAATTTTTATACTTTTTATTAAGCTAAAATATACAAAACCCCTTTAAAATTTAGGTCAGTTACACATTACTTTCATAATCTTTGTAAGTTTAAATTAAGGACTTTAATATGTCATGTTTTGGCTATCAAGTATCTGTCTTTAAAGTTAACAGTTTTTGTCATGTAATAATTTTTATATCTTTTTATTATATATCATGTTATTTAAAAAATAACACTTGGCATTTTATATATAATTTTAAGTTTTTTTAAATGCTTACAAAATATAAAATATTTAACAAAAGCATTTAAGATATTTATTTAACTACACATTATTTAAATAGAAAAATATAAACTACTTAAAATTACACATAAATTGTGAAGTGTTATTTTTTAAATAACGTGGTATATAATAAAAAGGCTTAAATACATAAAAATTCATAAACTTTGGGTCATATGCAATTAACCTCCCTAACTTTTAAAAGCTTAAATTTTAAGTAATTTTTATTTTTTATTTAAATATTTTTTAAGTATTTTATATTTTTTAAATACTTATAAAATATTTTAAATTACATGTCAAGTGTCAAATGTTATTTAAATATTTTATATTTAAATATATAAAAAAATAAAATATATGTCAAGTTCTAAATGTTATTTTTTAAATGTAGTGATATATAATAAAAATATAAAATTTATAACATTAAAAAAGTTGTTAACCTTAACAAAAGTTTTAATGATAGTATTTTAATAATCAAAATATAAAATATTAATATTTTAATTTAAAATTTTAAAGATTAGAGAGGTTATATAAAACTCACCTAAGGTTAAAAGAATTTTATATATTTTAGTCAATAATTTATAACAATCAATAAATATGTAGGTGGTTAATTTATTTTATTAAAAAAAATTAATAAGTTAGGCTGCCATAATAGCATATCAAAATTAAGCCTAACGACCGGGAAATTTCATGGAAAGACTTATAAATTGTTTGCTAACCAAATTTTTACATAGCAGCAAAACTTTAGCTTCAGTTTATACCCAACATAAAATTTATAACTAATGTTAGTTGCTAGCTCATCATATCTAAGGGTTCAATTTTTTTTACGCAATATTAAAGATTTAATTAATAAAAAAATGTCACATTATAAAAGGCTTCTTCAATAAATTCAACAATACTTAAATTTAGCTTAATAATATTTAATATCATATGGTTATACTTAAATTAAATATTTTATGATAATATAGATGGATATAACGTAAGGAGGATCCAACAAAATAAGTGAAGTTTTTTTATTCATTCCTCATGGGCATTTTTAAAATATTACTCTCTCCACTTTTAAATATAGAATTTAGTTGATGAATGTGATTTTATTATTTATTTATTTATTTATTTTTGCCTTGATTGTGTTTTGATTCAAGATATAGGATGTTGATTCACTTTGTTTCCCTCTTTTAATATTTTTCTCCACATTACCCTCATCCTCATTAATTTTACATTTTTATTACTCTTTGTTTTCCACATTTAATAATCCATCAAATATATTTTATAAGAGATAATTAATTAAATTATGTTGATAAAAAGTTGATTAAAATTAATTGAAGATAATAAATATTTAAAAAATTATAAGTCTTTTTTTTCTTTTTAAAGTACACTCATCTACGTGGAAGAGAGAGAATGTGTGATAGAGATGGGCAAATTAAGTCAAAGAAGGGAATTAGATACATTGATATATAAGTAATTAAATTGGGATAAAATAGGTAATTAATGAAAAAATTGATACAACTTTTAAATGTTTTTTATAAAAAAATATATGTTTATAAGAAATACCCTCGTTAATAGAATGATGTTTTAGAGGAAGTGATACATTTTTTTTTGCATAATAATGACAAATAGTCAATTTAATCAATTATTTAATCTTTATGTAAATGAATTAATAATATGATCTAAAAAAATATTAAATATTGGTTGATGATACGATAAGAGAAAAGAAGAAGAAGACATAACAGGCCTCTAAATTTTCGGAGGCATGAGTAAAAATGATTGTAGGTACATGCATGTGGTTGGAGGGGTGTGTATATTTGAGAGGACAGTGCCAAACACTATCTATTAATATGGCGGCGGGGCAAGTAGCTGCTACCAAACACGCCATAACGTTAAATTGGGTTCGCTAAGTGCCCTTCCTACATGTTCCCGTTTTCATTTTCCTCGCAATTTATAAAATAAAATAACATTTAAACACTTTGATGCTACGTTCACTTTTTAATTTGTTGACTTCTAAGATGGCAAGATCACTGCAATGATTAACATCAACTCAACGGCACTTCTCTCAGACTTTGGAGTTAGTCAAGAGTTCGTATATCTGGTAAATTTGGGTATTTTTAAATTTTAGATTCTTTTTATAGAGTAAAGTTATATTTATTATTAAAAACATTGATATTATTTTTTAATAGCATTCAATACTTTGATATTATTTTCTTAATAAATTTAATATTTTTTGATATTATTTTTTAACTACATCTTACATTTTAATCTTATCTATAATTTAAAGTACTAGATATACTATAAATAATATTATAGTACTAAATATAATTAAAAAAATAACATTAAAATGTAAGATACAACTAGAAAAATAAGATGTAAGTACTATATATGCATCTTGCATATTTGATTTTCTTGCATCACTCTATTTATCTGCATATGTAAATTCATGAATAAAAGTATTCAATTTTGAATTTTCTTTTCTCTCTTCCTCCATCACATTCCCTGGCTTCACAAATTTTCAATTCTTTTTTATTTTTCCCTTTGTAATTGAAAACGGAAAGAAATATCTTTCATCTTTAAGTCAAAATAGTAATACAATCAATATTCTGGGTCCGGCTTCGTGGGTGAGATAAACATGTAAAAAATATATGACAGGGGTTAATCTGAGTGATAAATAGTTCAGTATCATTTAAGTGAGGTCTCGAGTTTGAACCTTAGTGATCAGTAGAGGTGTTCCAATCAAAGTTGGGCCGAGTTTGCCCCCATATAAAAAAGTCTTAAGAATTAAAAAAGACGATAATATTTTTTTTTTAAAAAAATTCCTCCTTAAAAAATTAATTGATGACAATGAACTACATCAAAATATCAGTATCCTGTGTGTACAAAATTTACAAAATATTAATATTTTATATGTATAAAAATTTATTATTATTAATTCTACTAATGCGTCCATGACTCCTTTGTTAAAACTCTATGCTACGTTTGGTTCCACAGAGGAGAGTGAAAGAATTTTAACAGAGGGATGATCCTTTGTTTGTTTAGCTTAATCAGAGGGATGGAGATAGAAGAGATCTAAACTAATTTTTTTAATCTTTACAAAATAATTATCTAACTTCACGTTTAAAACCGAATGGAGCTTCAGTATTAGTACTAAAGGAAAATGGAGAATGGTGAAAGGGACAATCGAAGGTACGTACATGGTATAGGGACGAAGTGATTGGAGGGAGAATAGCTTTTGAGCTTTGCCTGCGACATGAGTGTTTGGGCTGTAAATTCCTCTAAGCCCATCTTCTAAGAATCTCATTTCCTTTCATTCATCTCCATCTCTCTTCCATTTACTCCCCTTCTAATTCTGGTTGCCTCTTCTCCCCCTAATTTTTTATTTTTTTTATCATATTTAGTATTGGGAGGAATTGGTGCGACATCTATTAAAAAAATGATAAAAAATTATTTGAGCTGATTTAGCATATATAAAAAAAGCTACAATAAATACCACTAGATCAGATAGTGCAGAGTTCTTTGAAAAAGGGTTTTACATTTAATAAAGTTATTGAATAAAGTCTTTTGATTAACAATATATAAAAAAATTTAATTGTTAAAAGAGTATAATGATGTCATACGATCAATATAACCTACCTCGCCTAATGGGATAAGGGTTTTTTTACTACGCGCAACCACTCTCTTATTAGAGACAATCATATTTGAGACATTCACAGATACTAAATGTAGGCATACCTCCTAATAGAGATTTGAATATTAATTTACTATATTATAAATAATTAATCATTTCAGACATAACTTTCGTTGGTATCTAATGAGACAAAGTTTTGTAATTGGGAAATTATAATGATGAAAGTAATGGCTCGTCACTATTAGATGTTGACAGAAGAGGGAGATGTTGAAAAATTTCTCATTTGCTTCGTTATATAAAGCTATGTGGTCCTTGTATGTAGCAATTAGCTAGGGCATTCTCTGAATGAGGTCTTAAATTAAAATTTTGAAATATTATTATTCTAAATCACCTCATGTTTCGCCCTCCGTTGTCAAATAATGCGACAGAATCTTACGTTCTAGCAACAAAGACAAGCTACGCCTACGGTTTCTGAGCACCCATAGGTACCCAATGGTTTCATTTGATCATTCATTTTGTTGCTTCTTTTGTTTACAGAATAACTCCCTTTTCTTCTGTTGTTGAATTCTGCTGCATCTTATCAATTCAACACAGAATATCAAATATTCGGCCTGTCTCTCGGGATTCCCGACCCGTCCCGACCCCAGTTTTTTTTTAATAAAAAAATCATATCCTCACTCCACGGCACTCCACTATCATGCCTCTCCCCAGTTCCCCTCGCGCACTTCGCACTCTTCCTTTCAAGTTCTCCCACTCGCACACAGTCGCAACTCGCAGGTTTTAGCTAGCCCTAGCAAGCACCATACAGCACACTCATACGCTTACCAACTTGCAAAACTCTAACCTCTGTGGTTCAAACGTCTGGTTCTCTGGCTTCTTTGTTGTCCGAACCCTAAGATCGAAGATTCCCTGCCTCAAAAGTTTAAATCGAAGAGCTTGAAGCCCCTATTTCAAGTCCTAACATTTTCATAGAGATTTTTTGGTAGGATACGATTTGGCCACGGATATTTGTGATGAAACCCAGAGATACCTCGGAAGAGAGGGTTTAATTATGTCCATGAGACCTATGAAAATATAAAATATGGAAAGGGAGCGAATCTGGAAAAGGCCTCGTCTAACGCGGGGTGATGCCTCATCTTCTGAGACCGAGGATGCTTCATTGCTATGCTTGGATTTCCTAATTAGGTTTTAGGGTTTTCGGAAAGAAATATGGGTGCCGCTAATTAGATGAAATTTGACAAGGAGTTGGGCTGGTTCCCCGTTGCTTCATGCCTTCATCTTGTAGGCGCGAAGGGCTATTGTGGTGGGTGATGAAGTGTTTTAAAATAGGCATGCATCACCTCTGAGTCTGTAGCTGAATGCCTAGATGTCTAATTTTTGCTTCAGTGACAGTTTGATATTCAAATCTTATGGTTTTGAATTTAATTCGTTAGTTTTTAGTATAGGGTTGTTTAAGGAATTATGCTTTGCATTTGTCTTCATGCATGGGTTTGATAAGGTGGGACACCCAGTGTGTTATAACATCTATGGAGAATTTCAGAACAAGGAGCTTTATAAGAAGACATTTTCAGATGAGGAAAAGAGAGAGAAGTTCCTGAGATGGAGAATTCAATTCCTAGAAAAGAGTATCAGGGAATTGGATTTCACCCCAGGTAGAATCTCCACTATTGTCCAGGTTAATGACCTCAAAGATTCTCCTGAACCTAGAAAGTGGGAGCTTAGACATGCCCCCAAAAAGGCCCTTCAATTGCTTCTAGACAATGATCCTGAATTTGTAGCCAAACAAGTACATACATATACTACTGTAATTAATTTTCATATACCTTTTGATATAATTCAATTAAGGTAAAAGGTGTTAATTTTTTTTTTAAATGTAGTTGTTCATCAATGTGCCGTGGTGGTAGATGAAAGTGAATAGGATGATAAGCCCTTTTTTGACGCAGAGAACAAAGAGCTAGTTTGTGTTTGCTGGGCCTTCCAAATTTGCAGAGATCCTTTTAAGGTAATTAATAAGGATCACAAAGTTCAAAACTTTCATCTTTCTTTTCACTTTCAGCCCTTCAAGATTTCAATTTGTGCTGTGTGGCCTGTGATTTCATATACATAGCAGCAGATTGCAGAAATACTATTTGTATCGGGAGGTGAGAGTAATAGGGTGGGATGTAAGTTATGGTGCAGAATTTGTGCCAAGTTCTGAAGGAAGCTACACGGTGATGATCTAGAAGGCCAGAAAGGTTGCTTCATCAGACGAACCACTGATCTGTGGCAGTTTCAAAACTAGTGAACCTGGCAGTTGTTATCACCATTGATAACCCAGAGCTCTAAGAAGAAGAAGCTGCTGTACCGTTTCAAGAGTCAGTAATTTTGTATATTAGGTACCAACACTTTGGCTTTCTATTTGTCTATTGCTCTTTTTTTATACAAAAAATATAGAAATTCGGGAATTCCCGTCCCGAACCCGTCCCGGTCCCAATCAGGACCGGGACAAGCTCGGGACGGGACGGGACACGGGACAGAAAACACGTCCCGTGTCCATTCTCGGGACGGGACGGGGGTGTCCCGATCCCGACCCGTCCCATGAATACCCCTATCAAATATAAAGTCCATCCCTATATATATTGTTGTTCACTAATACATTTGAATCTTCTGAGAAAGAACAAATTTCTGTCTTGCGTCTTCAAAGAATTGCTCACTAATATAATAAATATTGCTATTCTTTTGTTTTAATATTATAACTGTTTTTTTTTAAATTATATTAGGTCCCAAGTAATTATAATCAAATTACACACCTTCTACTGCTACTACTATGTTATCAATCTCATATTAGGGAGTTTCACAAATAAAATATGCTTATAAGTTCAAGAGACTCTCTTACTCAATAGACTAACTTTTTTAGAATTAGACTCTTCCTTTAAGTTTGTACCTATAATATTAAATCTTTTAGCGAGAGACTAATATTTACGAAGAGGGCATCGAATGGAGAATTTTAACCTACAAGAGGCTGGGTAAAATGTCATAGTGTGGAGCCAGCGTCCACGTTAACTCTCAAATAGAAGTGCATTGTTATGAGTCTTATATTAAGAAGTATTATAATTAAAATGTATCTTATAAATTTAAGGTCCTCTCCCTTGTCGTATAAGTTAGTCTCTTGGAATTGTAATCTTCTTTGAACTTACACTCATAAGAGAAAGATAAACACAGACATGCCTTATTTATATGTCTCTCTCTTCCATAGTAGCACAATAGTGCAACTACAACTGTCATTGGTGTTGTTTTCTCCTTAGGGAATAAAGAGTCTCACATGTTGAGGTGATATATGATGATAGGTTTTGATCTCAATATATGTTATGTTTTGTCAATAGTCTTATAGTCTAGTAAAATAAATGCTCTTTAAAAGTGAGAGTTTACGGGTTCAATCCTAGTTGTAATCTAGACTAAGCGATTATAAGGGAACTAACCTATTATGTTAGACTTAATCATGTTAGTTAAGTGATTTTTTTTTTAATATAAGAGATGGTTAAGTGAATTTTTTTTTGTTACCTACCCAGTTCATCAGAACTTTACCCTAATTATATTTAGATTTGACCCGCGTCGCGTACATGACTATAGTAAATGAGTTTCTTAATAAGAATTTTTTGTATACAGTAAGAATTTTCGGCACTTGGCTATGGTCAAGTGAATTTGTTTTATAGATGATAGTTTACGTGAAGAAGCCACGGCCCGACCTGACACCATACTATTTAAGTTGAGCTTCTCATGATGGGCCGGCCCTTGTTTTAGTTGGAGTTCTGGACCAAAATTTATTCAACAAATCATAGGTCCAACTCAGAAAATTAAATACATATATAGTATGCTTAGTATGATAGAAGTTTAGTAGAATGGAATTTTTTTAATAGAAGTAAAAATGAAAGTAAACTTTAAGTTAAAAATATATTTTAAAAATTTATTTAGTATGATAAAAATGAGTATAGAATTTATGTATATCTTTTTTATAGCTTGAGGTAAAATGATCCAAAATATTTTTTTTATGATTTATAAATGATTAAAGTTGTCCAATAATTTTATAATTTGAGTAAAATTATCTAAAAAAATTTACTTCCATTTCTATTATCTTAATTCTTAACTTTTTTAATGAAACTAAAATGATAAAAAATACTGAAAATAGAAGTAACTTCCATCGTACTACAAAAGAAGTCCATCCTACGCAATAGGTCTATCAAATTTCATTTAATATTGATAGGTCTCAGTGGAATTAATATTTATAAATTTGACTTATAAATGACTCAACTCAATTTTTAGATAAAAAGTTTAATTTGTAAATACTAAATTATTAAATTTGACTTATAAATATTAAATCCTTTAAAAACTATTATTATTTAATGAATTTTGAGGGACTTATCTGTATTTAATTTTTTATGACAATCATAGGTAATTTTCCTTTTTATTTTTATAGAGTTCGGGGCAGATAAAAAAACCGGGGTTTTTGTGGGGGGTGGAGGGGTGGGGGTGAATCTTGGGCCACCATCTCCATGTTCCTGTCCTCTCGCTCTTGGCAGCAATATCTCTATTAGGCCCTAAACTTTTTGTAATTGAATCTTAGGATACAAATTATACAAGCTTCTCACATTTTGTCTACTCCAGTTAATTAAGATTAGTTATTTATTTTAAAATCTTAAAATTACTCTCAATAAAAACATTAGTTAGATGAATTTAGATAATTTTTCAAAAAGTTTTATAATTAGTTAAGGATACCATGAGAACAAAAATTAATACTTTAAACAAAATATATTATACTATGAAACATATAATAAATAAATATATAAATGATCTTAAATTCCAAAGATCGAGCAATGGTTTGTGATACCTGTGAAAGATCTCCTGTTATTTTCTTTTCTTTATTTTTTTCCCCTTCAATCACTTATGGGTGGGCAATATTAAGCCCGAATAAAAAACTAGCACCCATATTCCATAAAAATTAGATTTTGAATTTATGTGGGCCCAATATGGGAAACATTATAAAAGAATTAAATTAAATTAAATTAAATCCATGTAAAAGATTGATCATGTAGAAATAGAATCACAAAAGAGGCAACTTAAACGGGTCAAATAAATATGGTGATGTCACATTTTGTATTTTAAAAATTGAAAGGGTTTGGAATAAATGTCAGGAAATAATACAACCCATTATGTGTATTATTTCTGCTACTTTTTGAAAGCAAACTGATATAACCCTGTTCAATTAAAATGAATCTGAATGAATTATAACGGAGCACTTTGAGATCTGCACTTGTTGGTGACTTTTATATTTAGGGTCCCATTTTAAAAAAATCCCCCACCACCAATTAACATCAAATATTATCTGTTTATAAAAAGAGAAAAGTAATTTTTATATACTTATATAAAAACTTAATTAAAAATATTAATCACTTTTATAATTGAAAAAATTCCAAAAAAATATCAATTAAATTTTTATAATAATTTAATATTTGAGATTTTAAAATTTAAATGATGTTTTTTTTAGATTTTCCCTTTATAATTCTATAATACCCATTATATATTGAAATGTAAGGCTTTTTAGGAATACCTTATATTTAAAAACAAAAGTATATGTTTAATACTCTAACAAAATTTAGCACATCTGATAGATGGTTGAATATTTTAAACATGATATATTAAATTTGAATTAGGCTGTGTGTATGAAAAAATATTTTATTGGGAGAGGCAAAATCCACTTCGAGAAAATTAGTCTATAAACTATTGGTTAGAAGATATCGTCTAGTTTATACAAAAAAAAATACATGTTTAATACTAACTATGTTTTAAAAAAATTACCTCTAATAAAAAAATAAGCAATAGTGTCCCCTTTTTTTAAACATAGTAATGGTATGTGAAGGTATTTAATATCATATTTAAATTTATGTGTACAAGTCAAATAATAATGTTGTCAAGTATCATTCAGTACTAGTACTATCACATGAATCCAAAATAAAAATAAGAATATACTCCTTTCTATCTTAATTATAGGGAAATGTCTAATAGGACTAGAATAAAAAAAAGTACGGCAGAAGTTATCTATGGATCTGGATCAAGCTGACTATGATTTGTATAATCAATATTTGTTTGTCTTCGTGTGCAATTTTATAATTGAAATCCCCCAGTTTTTGGCAAGCAGTTATAAGTTATAACTCCTTTTTTTATATAATATATTTTTTTAATTTCATGTAAAATACCCAGAGCTCCTTTTTGTAATCCTTCGTGGTGGTATTTGCATGTTATATCTATCTTTTTGCTAAATACAGATATTATCTTGTTGAAAGTAATTTTGTTTAAATATTAGTTCACATATTATAAAAAAATAATCTATTCTATTAATTATTTTTTTTAGTACAAAAAAATTTAGATAGTAAAAAAAGTCTCTTAAATTATTTTTTTTTTCACCCGGTTCACCGGAGCTTTGACCCGACTACATCCGGATTCGACCCGCGTCGCGCACCTGGCTATGGTGGGTGAGTCTCCCGACAGGGATTTTTTGTATACGTCAAGGCTCAAACTCGAGACCTTGCTTAAGCGATACCGAGTCGCTTACCACTCGGACCAATCCCAGTTAGTTCTTCCATTAATTATTTTGTTTTTACTGCTGAGAGAGTGAACTTCTAAGCCCAAATAAAGAAGAAAACTGTCCTTACCCATGAAAGACCCATATTCCAAAATAGTCCAATGTCAAGTTTACATCAGTCCAATACAGGGGAGAAATAGAAAATTATATTTATATTAAGTTGAATCCTCTTCATTAATGTGTAACTATGTAAAAAAAAAAAAAAACTCCCCATTTACTTATCCCTGTACAAATTAATTAGATAGAATCACAAAAATAGCAATTATTATAAGGTATTCAGTTTTTGGGTTTGTGATTGCCCCTCACGGCATAAATATTTTCTCCAAGAATCGAACTAAAAATTTAGAGGGATCTAGTGGCCTAATAAAGCCTTACACCACTATAACAACTTTATGTTATCATAGTATTATATATTTTAAATCAAATATTTTAGAATAAATGTCAGGAAATAATACAGCCCATTATGTGTATCTCTGCTACTTTTTTTATTGGATCGAAACATGATAAAGGAATAATTATAAATTGATACAATAAATAAATAAATATACTTTATTTTTTGGATATAAATCAGTTAACCCTATCCAATTAAAATGAATCTGAATGAATTATAATGGAGCAGATTGAGATGTGCAATTCCTGGTGGGTTTTAGTTGATGAGGGTCCCATTAAAAATATCCTTCTCCACCAATTAATATCAAATGTCACAAAATGCATAGTTGCATACATGACTTTTCATATTCGAGCTTGGAGTACTATTTTATTATAGTTTTAGTCGCGATATTTAAAGAGATATCCTAATTTTTAAGTGCCTAAGTTTACGCCGGAGGGTAATAAACGGTTTGCCTTACCCGACATTAGTATCGCTTAGGAAGAAGGTAGATTTCACTTTACTCTTAGATCGTAAGTAAGCCCAACCCCTTTTAAAAAAATTTTGTACAACAAAAATTCTTACATAGGAGTCCTTGCTCAAAGGCTACACAACACCCAATATTAATTTATATTATATAATATATAATGTCACTCTCCTTCATATAGATTATCAATATATATATAATGGACAGTGATTAATATTTTAATTTTATATCGATAACGATTACATATATATATATATAACATTGAGAAAAGTTATTGTGACATACACAATTTCTCTGTTTAAAATTGCTAAGGATCATATTAATAAAATAAAGAATTAGTTAATTACAAATTAATTAAAATAAAAAATCAGTATAAGTTATATTTTATTATTTTTGGCATTCTCCTGTTTTGGCTTCACTTGGAAAATATAATTCTGTTATGAATGATTGAGTATGGAATCATTTTAATATTGTTTTTTCATGGTCAATAATAAAAAATAATGTTGTTTTTCAATTTGTTCGCGTCATTGTGAAATTTATATATTAGTCTGTATATAACTTGTAAGTTGATTGGCCCCGTTCTGGAAAAAATCTTGTGCCCTCCCTCTCTCTCTCTGTATATAATATATATATATATATATATATATATATATATATATATGCACACACACGCTATATTTAAAAATAGATAATTTAATTTCTAGTTTGTTTTGGGGCCATTACAGTTAATACCTGTCCCTCATTTGGAAGACTCATGGGGTATAAGCAATTATTTTTGTGGGTATCCATTTGAATGGAATTAAAGAAGCAATTATTGTTGAAAAGAAAAAAGAAAGCAACAACATAATTTATTAGATAAAAAAGTTAATAAAACGCATAATCATTAAGATATATATATATATATATATATAATAGTTAGCTTTATATTGCTTTCATTGATCTCATGAGAGAAGCATACCCCACTCTCTGAAGGAAAGGAGGAAGCTTAAGCTAAGCCATCCAAAAACTGTTAAGGAAGAATACTAACTTATACTCTTAATCGATGTATATAACTCATTTTTAATATGTATAATTATTTTTTAACTCTATATAATATATATTTAGTTATATATAAATATTTTTTATTTTACATATAAAATAAGACGTACATAATTTAACTTTAATTAGGTATAATTTATCTTAACTATAAGTCTTTAAAACATAAGCAAATCCCAAGAAGCCAAAACAAGGATGTCTTTTTTGTAATTACATTTACATAAATTTATTTGTTACAAAAATAATAGGGTAATGATGTGAATATCTTAATCAATACCATGTACCAAGGGCCACATTTAAAGGTAAGCAAATCACATAACATATATTGTCGGCACAATTGGACATGAAACAAAGACATGGATGCCAGGTGTTACCTACATATCTGGATGAAGCTGCTTTGACTATTCCATTTTTTATAATTAATAATAGTATTTGTTTGTCTTTATTACTTTATATTTATATTATAATAAATGAAAACCCTCATTTTCGGGTAAGCTGTTATATATATCTTAATATTTTTCTATTCTTAAAAAGTTGCTCATATTTAATTATTGTTTTTGTATATACAAAGTCAGCTAGCCAGGTTGTCATCGTTATCTCAGTTCCACTTATCCATTTGCTCAAATTGACAAAAACAACAAATAGCAAGACCCAAAATATGTGCCTAGTTTTTATTTTTAGATAATTAAACTATTCAAAAATTAAATTTCTGGTATTAAAAAAAATGATATTCTCAAGTTTATAATATCATTGCCTCACTCTCTCTCTCTTGACAAGAATTCTTCAGATACGTAAGATTGAGATCTATGAAGTTGGCGAAGTTGAATACTTGAATGCACAATATCAATACGTTGCGTTTTATAGAGATTTTGACACAGTGTCTGTATATGAGGAAAGATAAACATAGAGGATTAGTACTTTGTGCACAATTTTACAAATTTCAAATTAATGGTGTAAACTCCAAAATTCCGAATTTGTTTTTAAGATACACTAACTTAAATATTCATGAACCAGTGAACTATATGCCACTTAACGTAAGAGATTTTTTTATATATATAACTATCTAATATCCAACACTATCCTATCATTTTTAAACATTATTGAGATTAATTGGAAATATTTCTCCTAATATGACTATCTAATAACCATAAACATATCTTATTCCACTAGTTAGGTGGGGTCAGATCTGTATGGATCGTACTTTATTATTGTATCCTATCAACATTCAACAACCATACTTTGAATATCTAGATTGTTAACTGACATATCTCGCTGATTAATTATTTTATTGAGTATTTTCTACAATATTCCGCTATCCATTTTTAGAGTGCTCTATACTGTCTGATCTACTCTCCTCATCGTCATCTCCAATAGCTTTATCTGTACATGTCCAAATCATCTTAAATGATTTGTTACTATTTTCTCTTCAGTAGGCGTTGCGCTTACTCTTCCTCTCATATGATCATAGTAAGAAAATTTATAATTGAAGTTTTTGACATACTACTCCCTCCCTTTGTTTTTAATTATAAAATTTAATTAACTAATTTGAATAAATTAAAAAAGTTAGATAAATTAGTTAATTGTAATGATTGTGTGTTATTTTTTTAAAAAAAATCTCTAATCATGTGAATTTAAACTACCATTGATAGTTACCCTCTTAATATATGTAATCAAATCATATATAGATATATTGGGAGAAAATTATAATTTTAAAAAATAAAGTAGATCGGAGTCTTATATTTAGAATAAACTCAAACCCCATCTATATATTATAATTAGGAACGTAGGGCCCAAACATTTTTATGATTATTGTGTTGGGTTCAGCGGAAAACAAAAAGGGATCACAAATAAATGAAAAAAAGAGAGTCAAAATTAAATAATGTTGAAAGCAAATATATATGTATTTAGACGAAACTGGAGAATCCCAAAACAACAAAAAGAGATGAATTAAAGACGAGAAAGAAGAATATAATCTATCTAATAAGGAGAGAATAGGTGAGAGAGAGAAGAAGTGTGATGTCTCTTTTAAGTTGTCAGCGTCCTCAAGAGTCCACTTTTGGTGTCTCTCAAAAAAACCCTAATCGCTTTCTGCAAATATGCAACCAACATGCTTCATCAACATCAATGGTGGGGGTTCTACTTGCTCATAAAGCAAGTTTCTGAGTGAAAGAGAGAGATGAATCTCACTGAAATTTCTGTGCTCTGTGTTTGTGAATATATGTTTGTGTGTGTGTGTGTGTGTTCAGTGGAGAATAAGTAATGACGACCAGAGAGAGAAAGAAGGATGGGCAAAAAAGAAAGAAAAATAATCTCTGCTCTGCTAAACATGCCATTAGATTCCTCTCTCATCAAAAAGAGAGATGCCAATTCATTTGGGGTTCTCTTTTTAATTTGTGGCACCACTGAACTCTCAAGAATAAGAATTTTTCATATCGCAGTTCCAATTTTTTTTTCTTTTTAAGATTTTATTGGTTCTTATCACTTTTCGTATCCTTGTTTTCACTCACACATTTACTGGCTCTTAATCCCTAAAAATATCCACTTTAATTACTCTACCATATTCATGATATTTCTAATATACCATATCATAGTTTTAAATATATATGAAAAAAATCGATCAAAATCTGTGTTGGTTAGATAAATTTGAATTTGAGTACTTGTATTTAATTTGTTGTGCATGAAATCTTTAGAATATGTGTATTTTTTATGTATAAAAATATATCATGTCATTCTGTCTAATAAAAATTTTAAATAGGGATTTTTCGCTAATTTTTTTATTATTTATGTAAATAAAGGAAGTAAAAAAATTAGATAATTAATTAAGTAATATTAACTAATATAATAAGGATCAAATTAAAATTGATCTAAAATTATGAAGATTTACTAATCTTCACGGATTTTTGAGCTATGAGGTTCATTTAAAAATTAAAATGAAATTAAAACATTTGAGGATTAATTAATATCCCAAAAAAGGTGACATAATTAAGTAGTCAAGAATTATAAATAGCAAAACTTTAGGGGGCGCATATATGCCCAAAATGATATGACAGATTCCAGATATCGAAGTGTGTGTGTCTCTCTCTATTAATCTTTAAGACAGTGGACAGAATAGCAGTGATTTATTTCTGTGTGCCTATGTTGTTATCTCTTTATCTTCTGGTGGTGTTTCTGTCTCATGAGAACGTTTCTTCCAAGTTACATTCTCTGGTCACTTTTAACCTCTCATTTAGCATCTTCTTCAACCTCCCCACTTAATTCATCTCACCAATTTGGATATTTCATCACTTTCTTTTTTTGTGGATCGAATATATTATTTTCATCTAGTGTCCCTTCTGTTCTTATTTATAAGTCATCATCTTTCATAAGCTTTTCATATTCCCATTTGTAAGTCATTTTATATATATAAAATTTATGATTTGAGTAATATTTTTTAAAAAATAGTGACTTTACTATAGATACTATAGAGTGAGAGATAAGTAGAATTTTGGTTGGAATTTAATTTATAAAACTTAATTCAAGATTTTTTTAGAAAGATATAGGGTAATTTTTAATAATATCAACTACTTTAAACTAACCCCAGTGATTTGGATAAATTGATTAAATGTGGCTAATGAATAAATAAAAAAAAGTATAACTTTTTGTTACATCAAAAAGATCAATATTTTTGTTACACCCCATTTCATTCTTATTATCTGGAGTAATCTATTTGACTACTTATAGTGTTATCCATATGCTACTTTTGTTGTGGTAAGGCAAACCACTCTTTTTTTCTTTATTTTTTTAAAAATCCAATTTATTAAAATTCAAGTAAAACCATACACAAATTATGAAATCCCTTTACATGATAAATTTTAATAAAAAAAAAAATAAGAGCCCAACGAAAAACCAAAAAGAAGATAAAAAAAACAGTAATATGAACACTAGAATAAGCAAGAGAAGAGCTGATAACAAGACCTAAAGATGAGGCAACCACATGCAAAGCAAACACTAAGGCCACTTGCAAATTACCTCGAACGACTATGTAGGTCTTGAAAATTCCAAAAGATGACAAGCCAACTACAAGAGTATAACTCTAGAATTGGAGTATTATATATGAAAAATAAATTATTATTTAAAAATGTCTTATAATAAATGAGCTTCAACCCTGGGAAAATCCGGTTACCATCATTATCATTTTTTTTGTCAATGAACTTGGATTCTGGGCGCACATGCACATCCCAACTACCTCCAACAATAAGCTACAAAATTTTGCTGATTAATTGAAAAAACAAATCTAAGTTAGTGAATCTCCCAAACCAGATCTTAAGGAATGAACAGTCATAAAACGACACAGTACAGTGACAACAAAGCAAGTCCCTGAAGAATAGAGAACCAATAAGGAATAAGCAATTGCCTGTGCACTGTGGCTAATGTTGATCAGAATTGACCAAAGAGAAAGAATGAGAAAGACCCTTAACTGTGAGAACCTTCACGTGCTCCCTAACTCACAAGTCTCACTCGCTCTTCACAAAAATCTCTTCAAAAGCCCTCACATACGTTAATCTGGTGGACCCCACAAAAAATAAACATGTTCATTATTATTCGTTTAATCATTACGTATCATCACAATTAATTACAAGGAAAAAAAAAACAGAAGACATCATGAGGATGAGTTGGGTCGGTGAGTTTATCGTGGGGTTGTGCTTCACATCATGATGATTTCAGAAACGAGTTTAGAGAGCTCAAAGTTTGTTCAATTTATTTGCTTAAACCGTGTTTTAAGCATTTGGTGGTGCTCATGGTTGACTAACGGGCATCATTAATTATTACTAATTGACACGAAGCAAGCGAAGAGATCTCGTTGGCTCATATATTTAAAATTATCTTAATTAGGACGTCGATTAGAAATAATCAAATGTGCCTAAAACGAGGATACTTAAATGGATCCAACGGAAGCCTCTGAGGAAATTAAGGTTGTCTATCGAGGTCAAACTCTCCCCGATTGGTCGTTGCTTTATTGTTCTCTGTGGCAAGTTTAGTTCAATTGCATGTGATGCGTATCATAAGCTAATTCATGTTGTTTGATTGGATAGTCATAAAGTAATCCTAATTAAGACAAATTTCAACCACATAACACTTTTAATTGTGTAATTTAGATTCATATTTACATAAATCAACGAATAGATATCTATACTCTCAATGAATCAATATTTAGGCATTTATATCTTCTATTTTTAGGTAGTGTTAAAAAGATTATTCTACATTTATTTTCATTTTTTTAGATAAACATATAAATTTCATTGTATAATTTTTTTTATGCCATGCATACCAAACAAATATTCCGTACGTAGTTACATTATTACATTTCATTACATTAGCTATGATTCTTTTGAACCAAACAGTCCCTTGGAGTTATTGACGTGGGTAATGGTTAGTAAATTGAAGCCTCTCCCTCCATGTGCTGCTTATGTTTCTGTCTTTGTGTGTGTGTGTGTGTGTTCTATGGCTAAGGAGTCAACACGTTGTAGCCTGAGTACAACATCAATGAATCAGTACCTGCAAATGGATGAGTAGTGTGTTTTTCTTTTTTGGTTGTTGGTGAAAGGCAGATGGAGAACTAGAAACCATTGATCTTGTCTGTTGGAGAGCATAAAATAAAAAGAGAGAAACATGTGTTCTTTGAAAGGAGAGATCGTTGGCATCTCCACCGATAGGGACGGGAGCTTACCACAGATATAGTTAAAGCAACCCACTTCAGTGGATCTCTAACCCCATTTTTGTTAAAGGATTAGTGGTCCAGTGGCACAATCTCTTCTCTATAAGGAAGACCTCACAGGTTCAAACCTACTATAGTGATCCGTGTGGATGTGAGTTTATGTGTATAAAAAACAAAAAGCATTTTCATTGAATTCTTCTCTCTCTCTCTCTCTCTGTATATATATACAATGCATCCTTTTCTCACTGTCAAAGATGTCATTGTGAAATAGTGCCATACTTGTTTTGTAGTGTTAGGCTTATATATACACATTATAAACCTTGTCTTTTAAGTCAAAGGTTAGCAAGACACGTGGAGGCAGCTAAGAGAAAAGTATAAAGTATAAACAAATATTGAAAGGAACATATACACACGTATTTAATATTTAATTGACCACATAGCTTATTAAAATTATACACATTTTCGTAAATTATGTGAATTGTGAGCTAAGTTTGCATTATATATTGTTCATTATTTGTGGACAATTCAATTTTTTTTTAATTTTATATTTTATATTAATAATTATATACATTGAATTCGTATTCTAATGTTTTATGTTACTAATTATAAAATTTTCTATTCAATTTTCTCTCTACGTTTGCGACATCTATCTTTAGGGGACTAAAATGGTTTTATACACAACCTTATGTGCTGCTATTTTAATTTGTCTTTGTGCGTATGACCACAACGAAGGCTTGACAGTGTATCTGAGTAGTTTCATCTTGACGCGTATTCTTAAATTTTTGCATATATTCTTTCTAATTTTATTTTATATAGTATTTTTTTCACTGTGAAAAATCCGAATCAATATGGAAAACGATAGACAAACAAGGTCATACTGGATAAAACACCAATTCTTAATTATATATTCTTGAAAAAAAATATAAAAATCACAAGCCACAATTGTTGCAAATGCTTGTGACTTCATCCAACGACTCATCCGCAAGGAATAAGTACCAGAAAATAATATCTGGATAATGTATATATTCTCAGTTATTTTTTCAACCGACGTGGCAGGATGTTATTGGCTCCAAAGTTTGAAATTAGAACACATAACTATAGTATAAGTAACTTTGATGTGCAGTAGAGTGATGGGACAAATGTGTCTTCATCAATAGTATTGTGTGTATGTGGGGAAATTTAATTAAAAGAATGGCTTGAAATGTGCACGTATTTTTGCCCATAATATTGTGGCGTTGGTTGCTTGGGTTTGCCTAAGAGATAAGGTAAGCCAAAATATTTGACTTTTTTTTTTCTATGGCTTTTATTCCAATCAATTTAGGTTACATCCTTTCCTATATATATAGATTAATTTTGACATTTGATTTGCTTTTGTCTTAATATGGAATTTCCTTAGAAGACAAAAATAAAAGATGGGGGATTGTTGTTATTAGGATTTGTGGTAATGTGGATTAATTCAATGCATCTCTTGAATTTGAAATCTAATTTTAGTGACAAAAGAAAAATTAACATTAATTAGTTTTGATCTTCATTTGTCTTCCCATCAAATCATGCTACCCGAGATTTAAAATGACATTGTTTTACTTAAATGCAGCGAATGATAAGATAGCATAATAAGCAACGTATCAAACCTAAGGTCAAACTGGCTACTGAATCATAAATATGATTGACTATTATCTTTTTAAATTCAAACAATGTCATTATAAGCTCAAGGAGGGGAAATACACACATAAAATCAAACCCGATCAACCTATCTAACCTACCATATTGCATTTAATATCGGGTCAACTAAATTGATCCTGGATCACTTATTTTCTGATTTAATTGATTGACTAAACTGACAAAATGACCAGTTTATAGGATTTCTGGTCCAACCGGCCGATCTAGTTTGTGTCTTAATATAATGTTCTTAACATGATATAGGACTTAATTCTATGAATTGCACGAAATTTGTTTCGATTTATATGTAAAGGAAAAAAGGACGACAGAGAAGTCAAGTTTTTGTACAAATTATTAATTAAGTCCCTCAATGCACGTAATAAAATAGAATAGGACGAATGATGAGATTTGTAAGAATATGGATTCAATGCATTCTTCGAGTTTCAATCCAATTCTAATTGAAAAAAAAAAAAATCTTCAAAATCTATTATTACCTATTATTTTTTCAAATCATGCAACCGAAAATTTAAAACGTTGTTTTGCTTAATACAACAAATGATGTGGTTTAGCGATAAGCAACGCATCAAAACAGATAATGAGACCTTCTCCACAGGATTAGATCCAAATTTCTTGAATTGCATTAAATCCATTTCCCATTTGCATGTACTAGTGGTTAAAGAAATAGGACAATGGGAAAAGTCAAGTTGGTGTAAATTAAGTCCTTTAATGTTCGTAATGCGTCGAATAAAATAGATAAAAAATTATTAAGTAATTAAATAAGAAAGTAAGGGAGATAAAAAATTATCATGGTGTTTTAGAAAAGTATATCATATTAAATAATTTTTTTAATCTAACTAATTTAGTTAAATATATCATATATTAAGAATCTATTTAGGAATGAAGGGATTATTTCATTAATTTAGGATAATTAGATTATGTTTGGGTCTGAAAGTTTTCAACTAACGGTTTTGGTTAAAAAAACTGACTTACATCGTTCAAAACTAGGAATTTTCAAAACGAAAAGCGTACGTGATTAGAATCCAAAGAAACAAACCTAACTTAAAACTAAACATATCGCAAATGTAATCGCTGTCATTAGTCAAATAGTTGAATTAAATTCAATGGACACTTTATTCCTTCAAAGAAAGAAATGAAAGATCTTTCCTTGTTTTGCAATTCAATAATAATAATAATAATAATCTGCCTTGTTCGTTCATCTGATTGGTTGACTTTTTTACTAATTAATCATAAATGCTTCAATTAATTGACTGGACCACGATGCCTGTACTTTGATCGATCAAATTCAATGTAAAAGAGCGTAGGAATTCCCTTTCCATGAATAACATGTTCTTCTGTCTTTTCAGACATTATGAAATCAACCAAAATTACTATACCATTATACACAGATATTCAAACTCATAATCTCACGTTTCAAAAAATTCTTAAGATAGACATCTAGTGTCAATATTGAGCTATAACAATAATTTGATCTCATGTATCCATAAAATAGTTAAAATTAATTACTCACAACTCTTACAAATTTTATATATTTTTTTTAATTAAAAGGACATACACTAACTCCATATGATTATAAGTGGAATCAAACTTACAACCTCTTATTTATCATAGAATTTTCAGGTTATTACTATTAAATTACAAGGCAATGCGCCTTATAAAATTTCATACTATTATTTAAATTTTGACATATTACTTAACAAATTCTGAATGAAATTCATTACTTTCAAGCCTTAAAACATTTATATAAAAATTATTTTTAATTTCATTAACTGGTTTGGAGTTTGATTCTCTATTTCTGTGTATGACCCAAATTATTTAAATATTTGCAGAGTTTCTCTTTTTTATCCTTATACTTAAAAAAGGATTAGTAATCTTCACTGCTAACCGAAGATACTCCTAATATCTTAAGAAGAGAAAAAGAAAACTATTCTTAATTTCAGACACCGCTTCATCATGACGCTGTGGAACGTGACAGCGTAAAAAAGACTGTAGTCTATTATTGGCTTGAAATCTTAGAATATAATGGTAAAGGAATGAACCAAGTTTAGTTAGTTAAAGCATAGAATAATTTAATAGGAAAAGTAATTAATTAATTAATTCAAAGTTTGAAGACCAAGAACGATCAGCATATAAAGGGTCAAATTAACGAATAATATGGTTACAACTTACATGCATGTACATACATATTCTTCTTAGGAAATATAAAATGGAACAAGCATCTCCAACCGTTTAGATCAACCGGCTCGCTGTGAGTTTTAATAATTTAACTAATAATCTTATGTTTAAACACAAGATATGCATCAGCGATAATTATTTAGAGGTAACGATATTCTCTTATTGTGGATTTAGATTCTCGTAAACAGATTAGATGGTTGCTAGTAGCATAGGAGATTAATAAATAAATATAAAAATGCAAAAAGGGAAAAATAGTTCATATATATATAAATATATAAATATTGGATCCCGAAGAATAAATTAATAGCCACGTTATCTTTTTACTCTCTTAAGCAAATTTTTTTTTTGTAAATAAATTTTTAGAAAGGGGTTAGACTCACCCACGATTTAAGGACAAGGCGAAATCTCCTTTTTTCTTAGCCGATACTAATGTCAGGCAGAGCGAGCGGTCTATTACCCTCAGGCGTAAACTTAAACACCTAGGAGTTATGATGTCTCTCTAAGCGTCGCGATTAGAATCACAATAAAATTATACTCCTTAAAATTTAAATACGTTTTATATAGTTATATATCTCATATTTTTTATCAGTTAAATCCACAAACGATCATAGGTATCTTTTAAGCAAATTTGATTCTCAATAATCTCTGCTCGTATTTTTAGATTCATGTCTCCGAGACTTAACTATACTGCGAATAAATTCCCAGAACACAAAACGTTGCACGCATTTCAACAGAACCCTGTGGTGATATTAGTTTGACCATATGTGTCCACACAAAACTAGTAATAATAAATATTGATGTATATTATATATATATATATATATATATATATATATATATATGGTTTCATTGAACCTTCGAGTGCAGTAGTTCAAAAGAATCACAAAATAATATTACTAAAATAACAATTAAATATAAGATGCATTAATCCAAAGAAAATGTTAGTAAAATTGATTTACCCAATTTTCATCAATAATTAATTTAGTACGTGTGTGTGTGTATTTATATGTAGTTAATTATAGAACCCAGGAAAAAAGATGGTAATATATATATATTATATATAAATATATTATCCAAATGGAGAGTGGTATGTAGGAATTGCTTGAGGGATAGGGCATCTGGAGATTTGATATGAGGAATGGGGGCAGGTGACGCGCGTGTGTTATTTATTATAGCTTAGAGAGAGGAATTTAATTTAATTTAATTTAATTTGGATGAATTCTGTGATTCACTAGCCATATGGGAAAACAAATTAATCTGAGAATCAAACGAAATCAACGTTATTCCAATATTTAATGCGTGTCAATGCTAATATATAATATAAAGTTTATAAAAAAAATAAAATATTTATATGTAATAAGCACCTTATCTATATTTACATATTTAATAAATTCATAAAATCTATACAATTTATAAATCATGAATAGTCATTATCTAGTGGCGCAATTTGTATATGCTGAACTCCCCCTGCCGCATCTTCTAGAAACTCGATCATTTTAATAAAACATCATTTGATAGTTTTAAGAAATTTAATATTTTTAACTAATTTTATTTAAACGATATATTATTTTTTTAAAATTTAAAGTGTAAAATTTTTTTATTTTTCTTAATTAAGTATGTTTATCAAATTTAAAACTTATATTTTTGTTCTTATGAGTTTATACCAATTATCGTCTTAACTACCAGTTTGTTAGGATTTTTTTTACTATTTTTATTGATGTGTGAATTAAGTTAAAAATGATTTATATTTAATATTGAGAGAGTATTATTGGCCCATTTATTTAAATTAAAGCTGAGGAGGTGATAATTATGTGGTGGTTTGGAAGAGAGGCAAGTAGGTACGTTGTGTGAAAAGATAGGAAGCTGTATACTTATATTTTAGGAAGGTGTGAAGGTGTAAAGTCATTTGAACATTTAATACTAAGAGTCAATGGTCAACACAAAATGCATAGTATCATAGCGCTGCATTTTCTGGCTTCCTTTCACACTTTGCTGGCACAGTACTGAATCTCTCCTCCTCCTTATCTACTTTCTTGCCTTTTGTTTTAGACTCCTTTTATAATTTTTTTTTAAAAAAAAAGGCACACCAAATGTTGAGGAATTCATATGATTCATGCATTTTTACTAAAGATTTTATTATAGACACGTGTTTAATTTCATAGTGTATTGCATATAATATGAGAAATGAATTATATTATACATTTTGATAGTTCATGTGTTGGGATTCTTTTTAGTTTTTACCCTTTCTAATGTCTTTCATTTATTTTAATTGTTCATATAAGGGTATAATTGAAAATAATAATAATTAATGCTAAATCTTATTTTTTTAAAAGATAAATAAAAATAAAACAAGAGGATATTAACTCAATTTATTAGGATAAGTGGTAGGAACTCTCGTATTTTAAACAAGTGATTGGGCTGTATTTTAATTATCAACTCTTATATTGGCCTATACATAATGACACTTTTAATTTTTATATATTTTATATTTCTATTGGCATGCAAATATTGTTTTATAAATAAAAATGTCACTTAAATATCTGGATACTAAATAATGATATAAGTCAAATAAATATTGTATATTTCAGTTTTTGTCCATGATCTGATATATATATTTAATGAAGAAATAAAATAAAAAAGTAATATTGATACTAATATTCAATAACATGATCAATATTTTTCTCTGTTTTTTTTATATATATCAAGGGGTTTGAACCCTTGTCCTCCAGTCATATCCCATCTTATATTCTAACAACCTATGTACTAGATGCAGATTATATGTAATAAATAAATATTATTTAGATACCATAAGAAGTAAAATCTATTATTAAGAAGAATACTAAAACTGTCATTTTGAGCAAATGTCCACTAACTTCCACAAACATGGTTCTCTTGTTATGGTAAATTATTCCCTGCTTCCCTTTTT
The DNA here is from genome assembly GCA_037074615.1 of Leucaena leucocephala. NCBI lineage: Eukaryota > Viridiplantae > Streptophyta > Magnoliopsida > Fabales > Fabaceae > Leucaena > Leucaena leucocephala. The sequence continues at coordinate 4,020,102 of CM073569.1, forward strand.
CCAGATATATATGTTCAAGTTGTGTGTGTGTGTGTCTTTTTTTACTAAAATATTTATAATATATATCTGATTGATGTAAAATTGTTTTTATTTAATTTATAATAAATGAAATTAGTAGTTTTCAATGCAGAATTAAATTGAAATTAATTTTTTAACAATTATACTTGTTTACATTTTTTTAATAAAGGAAATGAATAATATTTAAACGATGTCTGTACATAGCTGATGGTGTAAGGAAATAAACCCTGTTGAAAAGATACTATTTGAGTTTAGAGGCATATATTAGTTTTAGCGAGCCCCTAAATTTAACTCATCTAAACTTTATAAGTACAAAAATTAATACGTTTATTTTTTAATATAATACTTAGTTGACTAATTTAAAGAGATTAAGAAAGTTAGATAAATTATTTTAAAATATTTATATTTATTGTTTTTCTCTAAACTATTAATTTTGTTTGACTTATAAATTAATATATAATCTAATGATACTTATCTTATACTATAATTAAGTTATTTATTTAATTTTTTAATCTTTTTAAATGAATCAAATGTATCTTATATTAAGAAATAGAGGGAGTAATAAGTACCCATTAGAAAATTATTAATAAATATATAACAAATTATAAACGTACCTTATAGTTATGCGTTTGTGTTTGTTAATTACTATGAACTATTTTTGTCATTTTAATTAAGCAGAATGGCGAAAGTTGATAACGATTCCTTGAAATATGGCTCTTATAGTTAATTCAAAGAGTGACAAAAATGATTAATTCGACAACAATTAAATAGTAAAGCACCTATTAAATCTTTTTTCCCCGAATTTAAAAATATATAAAAACAAAAATAATCTAATTTTGTCAGTTGTTGTTTAATGTGAGAGAGAGAAAAAGGAAGGAAAGAAGAAACGGATTTGTTTGAGAAACTGATCATGAGAGAGAGAGAAGAAAGTCCAAAAGCATGAGAAAGAAAAACGGTTTGCCCTCATGTGCATATACACCCCCCCATATATGTGTGTGTATATATATATATATATATGAATGTGTGTTGTTTGTGTGTGAGAGAGATTAAAGTCAATATACTAATGGTACGAGTCTAGACAATTCTGTCCCAAGCTGCTTCGCTTCGCTTGCCTCGCTCTATAAATCCTCCCACCACTCGTCTTCCTCCTCCTTCCAATATCACACCCAAGATCCAAAGCTCAAGCAAGCAGAGAGCCATGGTGGGTTTCGCCTTCGCTTCTCTTTCTTCTACATATATACCTCTTTTTATTACTTTCTCTTCTCATAAATCAAATCAACCTTCTTATACGATTGCTGACTTGTTCTGATTCGGAAATTTCCCCCGGAATTATGCAGGAATTAGAGCATCAGCAGTCAGCCACATGGGAAGGCTATGTGAATTGGAGGAACAAGCCCGCTCTCAGAGGTCGCCATGGCGGCATGCTCGCTGCTTCCTTCGTTCTAGGTTTGTTCCCTAATTTCATTATCAATTGTTTTTTTTTTATTGTTCTTGTTTTATATTCCCCTGTTTCTAGAGGTCGATGGAATTGTATATCTATATGCGCTTCTGAAGCGAACAAGTTCATCGATCGATTGGGATTTTCCTTGGCTTGCCTTCCAAGTGTTTGTGAAAAATTTGAAATCTCATATATCTCGCACTGATTCCGTGCGCGTGCGTGCGTGCGTGCGTTTTGTGAATCTGTGTTGTGCAGTGGTGGAGATATTGGAGAATCTGGCATATTTGGCCAATGCGAGCAATCTGGTGTTGTATCTGAAGAAGTACATGCACTTATCTCCTTCGAAATCAGCCAACAATGTCACCAATTTCATGGGAACCGCCTTCCTCCTCGCCCTCCTCGGTGGTTTCTTATCCGACGCCTTCTTCACCACTTATCAAATCTACCTGATAAGCGCGGTAATTGAGTTCCTGGTAAGTAGCCCACACCTTAATTCATCCTCACTTACTTTCTTATCTCTCCATATGACTTCCTTTCTCCTCTTAATTTCTTCTCAAACCTCTTGCGCTCGCACACAATCTGCTTAATTTGCTTTTTCTTGCTTATGACTCGATTGTTCCTTGTAGCTGGCCTGCTTTTCCCCTTATTGTTAGCTAGTTAGTTTGGGATTAATAGAGGTGTTAGGGGACAAAAGAGACGGAAATAGAATAATTTGGGAGTTTTTGAATTTCTCGAAATTTTGAGAAATTAAAACTGTAACCGTTTGGTTTTGGAATATGGCATCTTGAAGAGCACGTCGTTGGCGTGCTTGCAAGAGCATGATGTATGAAACGAGAATTAGAGTCAGTTGCGAGTTGCGAGTTGCAACTTGAGGGGAAGGGGTTAATTGCATCGAATGCTGCAATCAGATCCCTATCATATAGAATTGAGAAAATGTTAATAAAATAATTAAAACCAAACCCGTCTTATCCACTTTGATTCCCACCTTCTCTTTCTTGTGTGTTGTGCGGCTTTCGCTTCCCTCAACTTGGGTCTTTACAAAGGAAAAGTTCATGAATTGCATGAATGCCTCCAATAAAATTGATACCAGGCGGCCAGAACCAGTTCTAAAAGTAAATAGAATCAATTTTTTAGGCATTTTTCGCAAGTAAAGGGGGTATGGCTTGTTTCTTTACCAATAGATAAGCATATATATAATATTATTATCTCTCTGCATTGACCCAAAAAATACAATCGCCTTTATATGGGGCTAACATATAATAAGAAAGATTTTGAAACGATAGCTCATATTACAGGGGGTAAAATTAAAACTTCTATTGTCACAACCTAAACAATAAAAATAATGTAGGGTGTACAATCGAGAATGAACTTGATGATGTTTAGATTTTAACGTTTATTTTTTTTTTCATTATAACTCTATTATCTCATAACTTTAATCTCTTGTACTACCCAAAAGATTTAAACAAATAAATATATCAAAAATAGATTAAAATATATTTAACTCAGTCATATACTCTAATTATTATATGATAGGCTTGATCTTTCATATTTTATGGCCAAATCTTTCTCAAAAATCTTCAAATGATAATTTTGGCTATAGAGGAGGACCATGAATTTTGGAGAGAAAAGTGATCCTATTTGAATGCCCACACACACTCCATTTTTAGATATCTTGTGGCCAGCATCTAACAAAATTATTTTTAATGGGCAGTCCACATAATATGGTTGTTAGGCTCTGATGACTTAATCTTTGCTTAATGAAGACGAGGGGAAAAAGACGGTGCGGGATTTTTTTCTCCAAAAAATATAATAATAAAATGATGCCACGGCCAAAAATAAAAAGGGGGCAATTATTGTTGGGAAAACATTTATTATATTATTATATAGTAATAGTAAAATGAAAAATTGAATTAAGGGTGGGGCATTATGTGGGGCCCACAAATTATATTCATGCATCGTATTTAATTTCCCCGAGTGCCTAGGCCACCCTTTGATTTTGTGCCAGGGCGAATGGAAACTTCGTTCTGTCATTTTCCCCTGGAAACTTGAAAGCAACATCAAATTTTGTCGTTTTCTCTTTCACAAATTTTGTCGCAGGTTGTACGTGACCTCCAGGTGTAAATATAAAATTATGAATATATAAAATCTAAGACGACTGTTTTATGAAAGTTGACTGGGAAATCGCTTTATGCTAAAAAATAAAATTGTACAACATTTTTAAATTTAAATTGGGTGTTAAAACAAAGCAACGGCAAAAATATAAATATTAGAATAAATTCACCTTATTTCTTAGAGTTAAAGGATAGATTACACGTGCCGTGGAAGAGCCGCGTGTGGGTCCTGTGGGTATGTTTAGGTGTCCTAATCAGCTGCAGCCAGGCTTATATACAGCTGCTGATATATCCTGGTTTTATGGAATATTTTGAATTTTCTCTGGAATGTTAAAGAGAGCCATATCTGCAAACTAGCACTTAGTTTTGGCATACGTGGTTAGATGAACCACGTGTGTGGTTGTCGTTTTGATGGACCAGATAGTATATATTATAAAATCTGGTGCTTCGACACATACCTAGTTACTGAAACGCCATTATCTAAGTTTCATAACTACTTAACTATCAGTGCTAGTCTGCCCTACAGTGCCTGAACTGTCGTAGGGGATCACCGCATGACTTGGGCCCACGGTGTGTACCTTTCCAACTTGCGTTGAACATTGTATTAGTATTGGTTGGTATTTGGTGGAATCCACAGAACATGCTCCTTAGGTTTCTGATCGTGTTTTGTCCAAAACTGTTTGATTGCGAAATTTGTGATCTTTCACTAGTTTTATTTGGGATCTGTAATTTTCTGTTTAGAAAAAATGGTTTTATATTAAACGTGGGATACTCTACAATTCAAGTAGCTCCAAAAAACACGGTTAGCTTAAGTAGTTCAAAATTGTTACGTTAAGAAATGCATACAGAAAAAGAAGAAAGAAAACAAAGGATTTGAACTTTAAGAGGAGAGTTGGAAAACGTCTTTAGTTGAAGTTTTTCCCTTTTGTCTAACATTGTGAGTTACGGTGTGGAAGTACTCAAATCCCTTCTACCTTGTTAATCAGATTTTACCATATGTTTGCTTAGTTTCATAAGTATAAATGCCTAAGGGACTTGAAACTTTGCGCAGGGCCTGCTAATACTCACCATACAAGCTCGCGTACCTTCCCTAAAGCCACCAGAATGTGACGCAACGACCCCATGCCAAGAAGTTTCTGGTGGACAAGCAGCAATGCTTTTTGCAGGCCTCTATTTGGTGGCTTTGGGAGTTGGAGGAATCAAGGGTTCACTGCCTGCACATGGTGCTGAGCAGTTTGATGGGACTACCCCTTCTGGAAGGAAGCAGAGATCAACCTTCTTCAACTACTTTGTTTTCTGCCTATCATGTGGCGCCCTCATTGCTGTTACTTTCGTTGTGTGGATTGAAGACAACAAAGGCTGGGAATGGGGTTTTGCAATCTCTACGATTAGCATTCTTGTGTCCATCCCTGTATTCTTGTCTGGCTCTGCTACTTACAGGAGCAAGATCCCTACTGGAAGTCCACTTACAATCATTTGCAAGGTAACTGACACACAAATATTTAGTTGATATATTTCTCACATCTTGTCCTTCTAAATAATTCATACCCATGTTTTTTTTCCTCCAAAGATAACTTTCCTTGCCCTCAAGTTTAGCTCTACATCACTCTCTAAATTGTGGATTCCTGTTTCTGAGCAGGTTCTGATTTCTGCTTCAATTAATACCTGCGTCAATAGAAATTCTAGCAGTGCTGTTGTGAATATGGTCTCAAGTCCTGCTAATCTCAAGTCAACTGGAAAAGAAGCAGAGGAAGAAGCAGCAAAAACAAGCAAGTCAACTGAAATGCCAACAGATACGCTCAAATTCCTCAATAAAGCTGTTGCAAACAAGCCAGTCCACTCATCACTAGAATGCTCAGTACAGCAAGTGGAAGATGTCAAAATAGTACTGAAAGTACTCCCCATATTTGCCTGCACCATCATGCTTAATTGCTGCCTTGCACAGCTATCCACATTCTCTGTGGAACAAGCTGCCACCATGGACACCAAGCTCGGTTCCCTCATGGTGCCGCCAGCATCATTACCAATTTTTCCAGTAATCTTCATCATCATCCTAGCACCAATCTACGACCACATCATCATCCCCTTCGCTCGAAAAGTAACCAAAACTGAGACAGGCGTCACTCATCTCCAGAGAATTGGGATTGGATTAGTCCTCTCTATAGTTGCCATGGCAGTAGCAGCTGTGGTTGAGGTAAAGAGAAAAAGGGTAGCCACACACACAGGGCTATTAGATTCCACAAAACCACTACCTCTCTCATTCTTCTGGATTGCATTTCAGTACTTGTTCTTAGGATCAGCTGATTTATTCACCTTGGCTGGTTTATTGGAATTCTTCTTCACAGAAGCCCCAATAAGGATGAGATCTTTGGCCACATCTCTTTCATGGGTCTCATTGGCCATGGGGTATTACATAAGTACAGTGATTGTGTCAATAGTAAATAATGTCACAGGTAACTCCACCCACAAGCCTTGGTTATCTGGTAGCAACCTCAATCACTATCATTTGGATAGGTTCTATTGGCTCATGTGTGCTCTGAGTGGTTTGAATTTCCTGCATTATCTCTTCTGGGCAATTCGGTACAAGTATAGAGGAGCAGGAAACAGTGAATGAAGTTAAGAGAGGGGAATTTACCAAATGGTCCATGAGTACTCAAGGTTACGAGACCTTTTATTCAATAGCATGCCAAGGTTGGGATTTGGGTGTACCTTTTGGCCCAAAAGAAAAGGAGGGGAAAAAAAGCTGGATACATATACCTGTGACTCGGTGGTTCTGCATGTTCTCCCAATAGAGAAGGGATATTTATCTGGTGTTTATTAAACAAAACAAAAAACAAAAAAAAACAGGAGTAGAGAAAAATACTTACTTGTAACCAACATGGCTTTTTGCCCTTTTCAATTAATATATGAATAGTACATGCCAACATGGCTCTTGCCTCTTGCCCATGCTCTTCCATCTTCTTCTTGGCCTTTTTTCTTCAGCCGTGACCTGCACAGGTATATTGGGTCACATCCTGGATCCAGATAAATAAAGGCTTTTCAAATGTGTTGAAATCATACAAACATTTTTTCATTTTCGAAATATATATTATAGGGTGATGCTAAGTTTCTTTTTATTAAAACATGTTTTAGTATGTAAATTTAGAAGTATATATTATCCACATGTGCACAAAAAAATTATTTTTTTAATATGCCCAAATTAAAATAAAAGAGTAAGTTTTATTTTCATAATTTTTTGATATAATAGATTATATTTGTTACTATTGATTACTGAATCAGATTCAAGCATTTTTGAGCTAAAATCTCATGTTTGAGCGGTCATATTTTTCTGTGTATAAAAAAGGTGAATTTGAGCAGCATATGCAAAAGTATTCTTCATCTTTCCTAAACCCCTTATTTCCTTTGGAAGTTACTAGTTGGACTTTGCCACTGGAGAGGGCTAAGGCTTCTGAAACAAATTTTGGGTATATATTGCCTGCTAACTGGGACACAATCAATAAGAGGCGCCATAGCATTGATCCATTGACTTGTCAATACAGAATAGTTAGCTCTAAATTTCAAAATTAGGGTTCAAGAATTCAATAAAATGGACGTTAATTTATATTACATGTTATTGGTTATACATTAAGAGGTATAAAAACTTTCAATAAAATTTAGCTACTCTAAATTTCTTCTTTTTTTTGGTCAAAGGTATAAAAACTTTCATACTCGTATCAAAAGAAAATTTTCATACTATACGAAAGCAGGCAAATTACATTACATGTAATATAATGTATAGATACGTTATTTGTTACAATTATTGGTATCAAACATTACTATCACATCAGTGCCGCATAATCTTCAAAAGATTTGTAACAAAATTTGATTATAAACATAATAACTAACTCCTTAAGGAAATACTTACCGACTTACAAGGTTAAATTTCAAGTTCCAAATAAGGAAAAAAAACTAGATTTTGCTAAACTAATTATAATTGATAAGGTGTTAAATGAAAAATTAAAGCCATTAATAATTAAATATGTTCATAGTTATTATTTATGTAAATTAAATTTATTATTCCATTGATCTAGAGTCTCACATCCAATTTTTTTTCTATTTAAAAGTAACATTTATTTATATATATATATCCACCGATTTCATTTTCCCATTCTCTCATTTTCTAACATGCACTTACTTAGGCCATGGCAAGAATGTCCAAACTTCCACTTCTGTTCAAGGCCCCTCAACAACACGTATTCATCATTTTATTAATATCATCATTAGTTAGTATATTTTAAGTTGCATTTTAGATGAACGTAGGGGATGAAGCTCAATGGTAAAGCGCTAGCTTAGCATGCGAGAGGCACCGGGATCGAGGCACCGCTTCTCCATTAATATACTCTTTTTCCAACACATCTTCTGTCTTGTGTTTCTGCTATTTCTGGTTCAGCACCGCCACTGTTGCCACTACAAATTTCACTGCCCCAACTAACTGCTTGCCCACTGGCCTCAGAACTTGACCTCACGACATTACATTTCGGCCCCGCACTGAACTTCTACCTTCCTCCATTAATTCTCTCATCGACTCCCTTCTTTGTTATTATTCACCCTTTCCCTCTTTCTTCTGTTTCTATCCAATCATATGCGTTGTGTACCATCCCCATATTTATTATTTTCCCTCATCAATTCCTTTCCATAATGCAAAACCCCTCTCGCGTCTTCTCTTGGCTTGGCCACTTTTATCTTTTCACTCAAACCATCGACTATATACCAAGGATTACTATTTACTACTACATTTCGTTCTGTTCCTTTTTCTGTCTTACTTTCTCTAAATATATGTGGAGACACTGCCATATCAAAAGAATCTCATCACATAGCTTACAAAACAGAAACTTCCAACTAGAAAAGTGGGAATTTTTACATATCAAAGCTGACAGATCCATATATTAGGCGCTGTCACCATTAAGAGTCCGATACCCAAGTATCTTTCCTGAATCTTCAATTCAACCCCTCGTCAAATTCTTCCAAAATCTTTTATTTGATTTCTTTCTTTATATGTTCATTTGACCAAATTAAGGATTCGAATCCTCGACCATCACTCCTCTTCCGGGCTTCTCTTATATATGCTCAACAACTTACGAAGCGTCAAGAACCCAATTCTGAGCACTCTCTCTCAGAGACACCCACGAAGAAGAAGAAGCCATGGGCTTCAAGAACGCTTCTTTACAGATCTTCTTCTCCTTCTACATTATATCCCACGCTTTCCTAATCCCTCCGGCAAACGCCTCCAATGCCAGCAGTGGAGACGGCGGCCACTGGATTCTCCTGCACCGAAGCATTGGCATTTCGGCCATGCACATGCAAGTGATGAAGAACAACAAGGTCATCATCTTCGACCGCACCAACTTCGGCCCTTCCAATATCTCTCTACCCAACGGCCACTGCCGCTTCAACCCTCACGACATGGCTCTGAAGGTCGACTGCACCGCACACTCCGTCCTCTACGACATCACTTCCAACTCCCTCCGCCCCCTCACCGTCCAGACTGACACCTGGTGCTCCTCCGCCGCCGTTGACTCCTACGGCACCCTCATCCAAACAGGTGGCTTCAATGACGGCTACAACAAACTCCGCACTTTCACACCCTGTGACGACGACAGCTGCGATTGGATTGAGCTCCCTGCTCCGTTAAGTAACAGCCGCTGGTATGCCTCCAATCAGATTCTCCCCGAAGGTCGCATTATCATCGTCGGTGGTCGTTCAGCTTTCTCCTACGAGTTTGTCCCCAAGAATTCAGCAAACAACAATGGGTCTTATTACTTTAGGTTCTTGAGAGAAACGAGAGACTCGGGACCTGGGGAAGAGAATAATCTTTACCCCTTCTTGCATCTCCTGCCGGACGGGAATCTCTTCATCTTCGCCAATAAACGCTCCGTTTTGTTCGACTACATCCGGAATAGGGTAATCAGAGAGTTTCCGGTTCTCCCCGGTGACGAGAAACGTAACTACCCCAGTACCGGTTCGTCGGTTTTACTCCCCTTGAACTTAACCCGATTGGTAGACACCACCAAGTTGCCCAACGCAGAGGTGATGGTGTGTGGCGGTGCTTTCCCAGGTTCGTTTCCTATGGCTGTCAAGAAGAAACTATTTATGGAAGCGTCGAGAAGTTGCGGCAGGCTCCGGGTAACCGACCCGAATCCACAATGGGTAATGGAGATGATGCCCATACCCCGGGTCATGCCCGACATGTTGATATTACCCACCGGTGACGTGATTATCCTCAACGGTGCGCGCAATGGGACGGCCGGGTGGGAGAGTGCTGTGAACCCGGCATTAAACCCGGTTCTCTACAAGCCAAAGGAACCCAACTGGGATGGTAGATTCGAGGTATTGAACCCCACAATTACTGCACGGATGTACCACTCGTCGGCGGTTCTATTGCCGGACGGAAGAATATTAGTCGGAGGGAGTAATCCTCATAGATTGTACGACTTTAAAGCTTACCCGTACCCAACGGATTTGAGCTTGGAGGCGTTTTACCCAAATTACTTGGACCCGAAATTCAATCATCTACGACCAACGATTATAGCGATAGAGGCGGCGAACAATAGGGCGTCCTACAAGGGGACGTTCTCGGTGACGTTGTCGTTGCAAGAGTACCACGGCGTTCGGGGGATTACCGTTTCGCTGGTGTCGCCGTCGTTTACGACGCACTCGTTCGCGATGAATCAGAGGATGTTGGTGTTGGATGTGGCAGTTGTGGAGAGGGTGGCCCCACAAGCCTACAAGGTCACGGCGCGTGGGCCCCTCTCCCCCAACTTGGCCCCACCTGGCTTCTACATGCTTTACGTTGTCCACGCTGGAATTCCTAGTGTTGCTGTTTGGCTTCAGGTTAAGTGAAGTGAGTGTGAGTCCACGTGATCATAGCTTTTGATCACGTGTCTTCTTGACATATTTTTTGACACCTAATTTGTCAAGCAATATTGATATTAGATCAATTTTATCGGAGCAATTCTTTAATCCGTACGTTTTGTTATTCAGATTTTTTGGAATTTTTAATATTTGATGAGGAGCATATGATTTTTCCATTTGTGAGCGTAAAATAGAAAATTATGCCTTCCTTACTTTTTTTATTTTATCTTACCACCATAACTTGCATGCATATAAAATTTGTAACAAATACTTTATGCAAATTTGCAAATGTAAGTTAATTTAGTTGATTTGTCCAAAATCTATGTATATTAACCATGTCAACAATCATCCATGTTAAGAATCAAAGCACCACTATTCTTAAATATAAGATATATATATATATATTATAAAATAGATATTATATTAAGAATTGGAAGGAGCATTACATTTAATATTTAGTAAAGTTGATCAAAGGATGTAAACACAAAAAGGGATATAAATTGCAGATGGCTTACTAGTCAAATTATGGAAATAAAGCACATATTTGAGGCTATAATACATACTGTTATCTTACAATTGACATCAAGGACTTGACAAGACAATCTTCACCCTCTTCATTTTTCTTTTTTCTTCTCTAGTCATCTCAACGACCATAGTTGAGATAGATGCATGATTTCAGAAAATGGATAACAAATTTGGAAAAACCATATTGATCATAGGACATATGGACAAACAGCAAATAGTCCATCAAAGTTATACTGTACATGATGACTTGGAAGATCCAGCAGTCAATGATGAACTCCTCACAGCAACCCTCACTGCGCCTACCACGCTGAGCTGAATCTTCTCAGGGCTCAGTCGACCCTGCCTACCTTGCTCGTTCTTACAGCCTTCTTCTATTTGAACACCCACAAAATATGCTATCTGATCACACACAAGCTAAATTTAGTGATGCAGAATTGAGAGTATAACCTTTTTAGTTGATGACTAAAATTCAGCCTTGGCCACCCAAATTGTTCATGAGTTTTGGGGGGTGGGGGTATCTGAACAGGGTGGATTTGTGCGTTTTGTCCTCACTTCAAGTTGGAGGAGCTTTTAAGCAAGAGAGATTACGCCATAAACTAGTATTTATACTATTAATAACTTGGTTTAACTGGATTTTGAGAGATTGCAAATTGACCTTGTACAGATGAGAACTGGGGTAATATAACTCATCTAGGCAGGTAGACATGGACGCTAATCACATGAAGTATATACATGAAATATGATAATAAACTACTGAAGGCATCTCTTCCCAAGATGCCTGCAAAGGATCCGTGAACTTACATCAGTAAGACCCCCCAGAAAGATACAGACAATACCTAGTTAATATGAAAACAAATTAAATCAGTTAAACTACGACAATTCACAACTCGAATTCTGTAGTCTAGACCTCTTATAAGGATACAGGTTCAAGGTAAAGAGCAGAATGAGGCAACACACTAAATTATATTTTATATCGATATTAATTTGGATGAGAAGTTTCATCTGCTATTGCAACTGTCAAGACTGCTTTCGCAAATGTTTGAATCTCCTTCTGTGATGGTGAGCATCCGGTGAGGAGAGGACGAGATAGTGGGCGGGAGTGGGTCCCAATTCTTGCAACCCCACCTTCCTATCTCTTCTCTCTTCTCACTTATCCACTCCATATCAGTGTTACAAATAAGTAAGAAGTTAATAACCAAGGGGAATGTACGACATCAGCTATAAACTGCTAGCCTCCCCTGCCTTTCCCCCACTAAATCATTTGTTAGGCCAGTTAAGTACGTGTCACTCACAAAGACTAAGTAATACGCAAGCAACTTCAAAGTACAAAATAATAGAGCGGATATTTCGATTAACATAATCAACAGTTTTCGCAGATCATAGTTACGTAACAACAACTGACTACTGGTTAACAGAATTGCAAAATTGGAAATAACAATGCCATCTACATAATTCTAGCCACCTTCTAATTTGCCAAACACATTTAAAAACCATTCCATAGGTGATTAAAGTTCTGCGATTCAGTGTTCTCAATGGCCAATCAAACTCGAGGGAAATGGTTGGCAGACTGGACATGAGAAACGGAGACATTTAAAATTTACAGTTCAGCTTATAATTGGCTCATATGCAGCAATACCTTGCCAGAGGCATCACGAATAGGTGAAATGTGTAGAAAATTCCAAAACGGGCTTTGATCCTTCCTGTCAAAGTTGCAGTGAATTGCCTCATCACATTCAATGAAGAAAATTCATCTCTTTGGAAATTGGGGGGCATAGGGGAAAGTGAAGTAGTAACCTGTAATTCAAAATACGTACTGTGCATGGTTGTTCAGCTTTAATGCTCTCCCTTATCTGTGAGCAATTAGACACGAATGAAATTACATGGTCCATAGAAAATCAATTCCAATAATCCTAAGTTTCCATATTGCACTACAGACGTTGGAAAATTATAGTGAGAAAGTATATTACCAAATATAAAGCAGAGGTATCAGTATTCAGTCCACTTAGAAATCTACAGTTGCGACCCAGCACTTCATCTTTTTTGTAACCTATACGAGCAAAAATGTAATTAGAAACATGATGAAACCCCGAGTACATCTGAGTTATTGTTTTATATCTTTACATCAAAGCCAGTATAATTGTTTGAAGTGATCACAAGGCTATTAGTATTTAGTACTTTAGCCTAGGCAAAGGTTTTAGAACCTGTCAATTTCAAGAAGCCATCACTGGCGTACACAATAGGCATGTCAGGTAAATGAGGATTAGTTCTGCAAAATAACACGATAGTCAATATAACACACAAAGAAATCAGGGATCTGTACTTGGCATAAAACTTATGCTAAAGAAAACTAGACATATCAAATAACTCACAATACAAAGCTTTGTTTGATTCTACCAAGGGATATAATCAAGGATGAGCTAAGAAGACCCACGTCAGAAATGCTGAATCTCTTTCTACATACCAATCTGCCAGTCAACTCACTATAGTGGGTTAGCACAGAAAAAATGTTGTCCATGGCAGTCATAGCTTTTCTCTTATCAACATCACTTGCCTCACACGGTTCTTCACCATTTGGTTCTGCATGTTATAAAGCACATGGATCAGTAGAGAACACCCAGCTTTACACGCCCAAAATAGAAAATACAGAAGATATTGAACTGAACTACTGAAGTATTAACAAGGAATAGAAGCACAAAGTGATGCACGAGGCATTTAATAACATCCAAACGCGAAGCTGGGATACAAACCTCTACCATCATGTTCTACTTCTGACACTTGATGAAGGGACAAAACACGACCAAGTTCCAACAAAGAATCCGAGCACACTTCCTTCCGACATGATCCATATACAAAATCCTGCGCCATAGACCCATCGTCACTCAAATTAACGTCAGTTCTCCTAACGCCGCATCCCGACCGCCTCCGTTTCCTCGATAGAGGTACCTGAACTGCCACGAAGTGACTCACACTACCATCATACTTGTTAAATACAGGGCTCATGTGAAATAAAATCCAAAAAGGTTCGCCATCTTTACGATAATTCAACAAATTGATCTGAATGGGTCTCTCTTCTCTTATACCCTCACGAATTTCTATTATCGATCTTCTACAAGTTCCTGGTCCTTGAAAAATCCTACCATTCTTACCAATCACCTCTTCTTTGGAATAACCTGACATTTTCAAGAACCCATGGCTCACAAAAACAATCGGGTGGCCAGAGATAGAGGGGTCGGTGATGATAAAATTGTCAGGCAATTCGTCGAGCGCCTCGCGAACATGGCAGGAGTAACGACTGTCGAATGATTGGTCTATCAGACCCCACTGTGATTCCATCCTCTTTGCTACCTACCACTTCTACAAATTCGTCGCTTCGCCTCGTTGTTTGGGATATGCCCAATCCCATGTGGCACGTTGATCACTTCTTGCTTCTTCTAATAAATTCGAACTCTTGCTCACAGTTTCCGCAAGACCAAGAGGAAAACTGAGTGAGAAGAAGGACCCTGGAATGCGAAAAAACTATCAATCAAGCAAAGATGAAAACAAGACGGAAGAGTCCACGAACTCTAAACAATGACGCCAATTATCCAGTTGGGTCGCAGATTTATAAATTGTCCTTGAGAAGTAGGTACTACGTGAAAGAAGAGCATCACTCATTAATAGGAACAATGAACAGCAAGCAACGATCAGGCTTTCCCAAATTGCAAATAGGAATCGAAAATATCCTCCGAAAATTGTGGCAACCAAGGGATTACAAAGCAAAGATGGATACTCATCAATCGTATTTTTCCCGGAGCCAGAATAATATGAAAGCGAAAAAGAAAAAGAAAAAGAAAAATGCAGATATTAAACAGTACAGTGTCGCGAAGAGCTTAAAAAGGGACGAAATTCACGATCAATGGACCTTAAATAAAAATAAATGAGTAAGAGAGAGTCATTTTCACTGCTACCAAATTAAGACTATGGTTTTACCGCAATCCTGTTGTCTTCTTAAGTTTTGGACTTCAGCACAGAGGATAAAAGCAGGAAGAAGAAGGCTTTGTAGTTTTGAAGCAATCAAGTATGCTCAATAATGGAGTGGGAGAATGAACTTCAAGCCACAACCACATGTTCTTCTGATTTTGATTTTCGCTGATAGCTCCATTGGTTTGGATTTTATGGAGCAATTTGGGGATGTACGAAACCTGATATAAGTCAGTTTGCATTAAATACAAGTATTACATTTAAAATTAGGGAAAATTGTAAATTTTCAACAATTTTTATTAAAAATAGAATAAATTCCTTCAACTTTTTTATATAGCATATTAACGAGTTAAATTTAAATATTATCAATTTCAATTAATATAATTTTTTAAAAATATTTTTTAATTAAATCTAAAGTATAACAGTAACTAATTTTTTTTAATTTTTTTAAAAAAATTAATACTAATTATAAAACTATTTATATATATATCAAATTTATGACTAAATATCAAGTTAAAAATATTTGTTGCAATTACATAAATTCAAACTTAGAAATATCAAGAACATCTAAAATCTATCTTACCAAAATCAACGCTGTTAGGTAATTCTTCCTAATCTAATAGTAAATTCCACTTTTACAATAGTTATAATTATAAATATTTTAATGTCAAATAATTTTTGTGCAAGAAATTGGTGATGGAGACAAGGTATTATTATTTTTTAAATGACAGCATTCGAAGGCCACAAACCTTTGGGTCTGTCACTTCATAACCACTTAGATATCGTGCCTGTTTGGCACCTCAGTTTAAGAATCAATTATGGGGCAAAACCTCGGTTTAAAAAATTTTCACACAAACAGCAATTTTTGTTGAGAATTGATTTTGGACAAAACCTCGGTTTGAAACCTAGGTTTTGAATAAGCTACTGAAAATAGCTTTTTCTTTGAAACCTAAGTTTTGGATTATCCAATTACTATTATACCCTTACTTTTTTTATACCCTCTCTCCTCTCTCCTCTCTACTATCTCTCCTCTCTCTTCTCTTATCTCTCTTTTTATCTCTCTTCTCTCCTCTCTTATCTCTCTTTTTCTCTCTCCTCTCTCCTCTCTCCTCTCTACACTCTCTTATCTCTCCTCTTTCTTCTCTATCATCTTTCATCTCTCTTACTTTTAATCATATCATACCCTTTTTAGTAATTTATCAATATAAAAAGTGATTCTACTACTAATCATCCAAACATCTTTATTCCCAAAATCTATTCTTCCCAAAATCTATTCTACCCAAAATTAGGGGTGTTCACGGGACGGGTCGGGACCGGGACAACCCCGTCCCGTGTCCCGTCCCGATACAGTACACGGGACGCAAAATGCGTCCCGTGTCCCGTCCCGTCCCGAATTTGTCCCGGTCCCGACGGGACCGGGACGGGTTCGGGACGGGACGGGACGGACCCGAAATTATTTTTTTTTTAAAAATATATTATAATAAAATCATCTCAATAAATTATTCCATATAAAATGCCCCAGCAACTTACTCGAAATACCAACATTTCTCCTTGATATAATATAATAACTTACCCATATAAGGAAAAAAAAAGTAATAGTAAAAAAGAATAGAAATATCAATATAAAAATATCTGTATAAGAATAAAAATATCTATATAAGAGTAGGAAAGATAGGATAATGTAAATTTTTTTTAAAAAAAAAAAATCGGGACGGGACGGGATTCCCGAGGGACGGGCCGAAACCCGTCCCGTCCCGAATACCAATCTTGTCCCGTCCCGGGACGGACCCGTCCCGGTCCATTTCGGGACGGGACGGACCCGTCCCGAAATCCCCGGGACCGGGTCGGGACACCCGGGACGGGACAAGGTTGGACACCCCTACCCAAAATCTATTCTCCAGAATCTATTCTTCCCATAATCTATTCTCCAAAAGCTAATCCAAACACACCCATCGACGTGAAGATGAAGATGGAATTACTTACCAAACAAAAATTTATTTTAATTTTAAAATAGCTAAAAAAAATTCAGTTATCTATAAAATAGGCCTAACCCGGTTCGTAATTACAAAAAAAAAACAATAAATGAAAAGAGTATATCGCACATTAGCTATATAAATTTAAAATACGTATTCAATTTTAAATCAGTGTAGCTAGTTTTATGACATCAGTCCTTATATCCTCCATCACTATAAATACAATAGGCATTACAAATGATTAAGAAAGTATACACACCCAAAAAATTAACAAGGCATGTGGATTGTTCTTTTAAAAATCAAATTAAAATATAATTTTCTAGAACAAAAAATGACCTGTGTTTAAAAGTTCACGGAAGGAAGATGCCCCCCACATGGACACGCTCGAGCTTAATTTATATGGACGTACATGGCGAAGCAGCCCGCCTCGTAAATTCGTGTCTCCATTCACCCACTAACCACCGTTGCTGATTAAATATCGACGGGGTTGGTCCATTCAACCAATAATTAATAGAGTTGATCCAAATGATAAATAGTTTGTTATCATTTAAATAAAGTTTAGAGTTTAAACTCTAACGTATATAAAAAATTTTGATCAGGAGACTCACTCACTATAATCATATGCGCGATACAAATTAGATCTAAATATAGTCGGGATAAAACTCCGGTGAATTGGGTGGGTAACAAAAAAAAAATATATCGATAATAAATAACCCATTTTAACTAGTGAGGGAATAAAATATACGATTATTTATTTAGAGCGTATTCGATTTCTAAAGAGTACTATTTTATTGTGATTATAGTCACAGCGTTTGAAGATATATCTTAACTTCTAAATGTCTAAATTTACGTTTGAAAGTAATAGACGGCTCGCTGTGCCCGATATTAGTATCACCTAGAAAGAAGGGAGATTTCGCCCTATCTTTTAATAGTGGATGAGCACAACCTCTTTCTAAAAATTTTATAACAAAAAAAATATCGACAATAAATAGTAAATGAGAGTTGATATATATAGTAAGGAATGTGTACAGATGTAAGTTCGATTCTCTCTATTATTGTGAGGGCTCATTTAGTAGGCGATATTGTAAATCTTTTATAAATATTCCTTGAGCCTAAGGACAATCCTAACTTTAGAAGAAATCTGAACTCACCTAAATTTTTTTGTAACAAAAAAAAATATTAATATTAAATAACCAATCCGGTTTAGTGTAAGGAAAAATTTCACATGTAGCTAATTTATTCTCAAAAGCTCTAAAAAAATTTTAAAACTTTAATATATTCTAAGGGATTGAATTGAAATTAGTTTTACGATGTCAAAAGATATAAATGGCTCACTAATAAAAGAAAGATGAATAGGGATATTAATAAGAAGATTAAGGATTTTAACAAGATAAATATTTATCTTATTAATATTCTTATTTATCTTGTTAGTGCACTGATTATTTTTTCTTTTATCAGTAGAATATTTCTGTCTTTTAGCATCACAAGATTATTTTTAGTCTAATCCCTTAAATTACAATAAAGTTTTAGAGTTTTTTGGGACTTTTTTAGAATAAATTAGCCACAATATTTCTTATACGCAATTTTCTCTTAATGTGAGGAGCTAGTCGTCCTAATAAATTAAAGTTTAAATTATCATTAAAATACGTGTATCCTTCTACAAGATTTCTTTTAATAAAATAATATAATGAATAAAGCAATTATACAACTCTTCCAGTTTTTATTATAACAATTATTTAACTAATTTAAATAAATTAGTAAAATTTATAAATTAATTAATTATAACTTAATTTTTTTAAATATATCAATTAGTAAATTAATTAAATTAATTTAAAAATAATAAATATTAGGGATAAACTAAAATCAACCATCTTCTTCTTCATGTAAGAGTATTTTGTAGAAGAAAAAAAATCATACAAATTAGTACAGGGTGGGGCATGATAGTGATACTATTTATTTTCAACCGGACAAAAGTCGATCAAGGAACTCACTAATGATGCATAATGCCATTAAGTCCCACCCAGTTCTTATCCAAATCCTCGTCATCCTTTCCTCCGGACCACCGCTGGTGGTGATACTGGTAGTCTATTTGTCTGACGCGGTATTTGGATCACTCACGCTTTATTTAATTAAACCAATTTTTTATATGTAATAATGCATCTTAATGCAACTCGTGTTAGATTGTTTTTCCATTCCGAGTTAATAAAAATAATTTATATGCGCAACATTTTAAAGAAATTATTGGTAATAATCCGTGAATAATTTAATTTATTATATATCAATATTAATGTTAATGACCTTTATAATTAATAAAATCTCCTAATTTAAATATAATAGCAAGATAAAAAATTTATTTTAGTATTAAATATGAGATTTCAAACTGTTTTACCTCATAAATTTATAATATTTTTTTCAAAATCTCTCCAATAGAGTATACATAATAAGAATGTTTCTGTCGGTACTTACAATGAATATGATTAAAAATAATATTTTATAACATATATTTATTATATATAATAAATTTAATTAATTTTTTAATATTTATAAATTAATTATTTAGTTTTTATATAAATATCTTTAGGCAATATTAATTTTATATGATAATATTATTCATGGCTTTTTAATCCAACGGGGGAACTAAAGCTCCTTCAGTCGTCTAGATTAAACTGGGGCCGCCAATAAGTATAAAAGTGTTATTTTATGAGGGGAATGCTACGGGTTGAATATTTTTGTTGTGTTTAGATAAAATTTTAAAAATAGATTTATAAAAATAAATAAATTTATAAATAGTTTATAAAGAAGAGCTTTTAGAAAAGAGATTATAGAAAAAAATAATTTTGGATAAATAAATATTTAGATAGTTGTTATAAAAAATATTTTGTAATTGAAAAATTACTAAAAAAGGTATATATGAGAGATGAGAGATGAGAGAGGAGAGAGGGTAAAAAGATAGAAGAGAGAGGAGGGATGATGGAAAAGATATAGGAGAGATAAGAGATAGTGGAAAAGATAGATGAGAGAGGAGAGAAGGTGTAAATGATAGAAGAGAGAAGAGAGAGGGTGTAAGAAAAAGTAGGGGTAAAATAGTAATTGAGTAATTAAAAAGTGGTTTACTGTTCTAAAAATTACTCTGACCAGCTTATCTGAAACTTTTATTTTAAACTATAGTTTAGTTTAAAAATTCGTTTGAATAAAGATGAGTGGTTATTTTAAAATTTTTTAAACTAAAATTTAGACCAGATTTTAGCGGATTACAAACAGGCCCTCTATCTATAATATCTCGTTGTTAGTATCTATCCACTTAATAAAAAAAAAAAGGAAAATACAACTGTGGGACGTCTTTGTTGTATTGCCAAGGTCATCACTGTTGTTGCTTCAATCCCGAGACGAGGTGAGCTTCCTTGCGTGTCTCCACGTATATATATTTGTATTATTGTTTCCTTCACAATACTAATATGTTTCTATTTCAAACTGAGGGCAGTTTATTTAATTTTGATTTTTATTAAATGAATTTTTAGCCTTTTTTTCTAATTGGTGACACTTTAAAAGTTTTTTTACAATAAATTTAAAAAACAAGGTTAAATTCACTTGTAATCTAAAAGTAGAACGATTTTTTTTTCTTTCTAAGTAATATTACTATTGTTAAGATAAGTCGTCAATTACTCTTAAATATAAACCTAGATACCTAAGAGTTAAGATGTCTTCTCAAGTGCCACGACTAAAACCACAATAAAATAATACTCTTTAGGAATCGAATATACTTCAAATGATTATATATATCTTTTTTTTTACTAAGGGTTAATTCTAATTACTAAACCTATGGAGACACTCTAAAAGTTGATTATTGTAAGGGCATTTTTTGTAGGAGAGTAGATGGCCTGTGTGAAATAAGAATGGGTACATAGCTAAATATGTGACACGGGTATAATTCGAATATAGTCAGGATAAAACTCTTATAAATCAGGTGAGCAACAACAAAAAAAAGAATGGGTGAGGGATTGCCTAGGTCCGCATGTTTGGTACATATAAAAGCCCACTACTGAGGATTTGCCCATTCCCTCAAGTGATGTAATGAGCAATCTTCCACTGGACCCAAGGAATGGCCCTTCTTTATTGGGAATGAATTTTTTCTGACCAGGTTCTCCTTATAATATTTTGCAAATTCCTATTTTGTCTATAACCGTAATCCTTCTTGCTCCCTCTTTCTCTTGATTGAGAGTTTGCGTAACATCTCAAATTTTAATCATAGGCTTTAATGGCGTTCGGGCATGAATTCATTGAGTAATTGAGGTTTAAGGTTGCCTAATTTTGTCGTTTGAGGCATAGGAACACTTAAGAATGGAAAAGAATAGATTAGTATATGAACCTGGGAGAAAGTATGAGGATTATGCATGTTCGGGTGTGGATGGATATAGGGACAATTGGATGAAGGATTTCAACTCAATTTTATTTTTTTAATAATATTTTGTATTAAGGATCACCACTGATCAAATTAAGTTATCATTAATTTCTTTTTTGCTATTTCCCGGAGAGTTTAAAAGATTTATTAGTTTTTTTTAGCAGTAATCATTTTAAAAAAATGATTATTAAGAGATCAAAATACCTAAGTCCTTGCAATTTCTAAAATTTATGGTTAATAACATGAAAAGATCCTCTTGCGTACATTGTAAGTCTAGAAAGTTTCTACGCTAAGTTTAGAAACCAGTATTTATTAACTAGTCAAATATACAGAAACCAACAAAATCACGTCCAACGAGTTAGCCAACAGCATGCAATATAGGAACCCAAAACGATGCGTATTGTATCGTCAACTACCCCAGCTTGCAGGGGACTTCTATTTTTCCCTCACTTTGGACTACACAGGACCTTTTTCACCGCACCCGCGAATTCTGACAGATCGAGCAAAAAAAACATGTTCTGCAGAGCCATCTGATTCTAGTCGTTACTTCAACTTTGGATCTCCTTGCTCCTCGTCGCTCTCCTTTGTATTCCTTCTCTTCGGATCTATCCTTTAACAGGTGAAGAGTTTTGTCATAGATCGCACCTGCTTGCATTTTTTTGGTTACTTACATTTTCTGCACCAATGGGAGGCCATCAGTGCATATGATCCTCGATTTGAACTTCAGTTTCGTTTTTTGTACTATGATTATACCGAATTTATGTTTTCTCTTGCTCAGTTGTTGTCGTGGGGATTTTTTTCCCCATTATACCGAGTTCTGAGTAAAATCTGTTTAGCAGGCTGGTGTTTCCAGTCTCTACTTTCCCTTTAGTTTTACTGTAATCGGCATCACACAGATACGCTTACTAGAATTTGGCTCCGCGGAGTCCCAGCAAACAGTGTGTTGGCCTTGGTTTCTTATCTATTATGATGCTGGAAAAAATGAATTATTCAATGCTTTCTATCAGTCTCACTACCTACTTTCTAATTCTTCTGATTGGCTTTCTGATGACGCTAACTTTTTACGGACAGGCTATTTGCTTTCAGGCGTTTAATATTGTCTAACTTCATCTTTTGGTGATATCCTAATTGCTTTTTTACCTTAAGTTACGAGTTAATGGATGGAGATAAAATGCAGTTTTTTTTTCTTAAATTCCATGCATCTCTGTTTGTTTTTTGGCCGGGGTGGGGGATGACATTTTTTTGGAATTTAAAGCCCAAAGCGAAACTCCACTATGAAAATTTTACAGTGTATTTTGTGTTGCAATAAGCTCCTGTGGGCGTTCCCATATAGGTCTTCCTCCTGTTCAGTTTTTCCCCCAATTCAAATATTTTTCAAGTGCATCATAGTATGCATCCTGAAGTGAAATTATAATCTTTTATGTCAGTCCACAGCTTTCTAACCTATTACATCTATGCTCATGAGCATTGCCCCCTTATATTTGCAGATATTTACTGTGTCACAATGAATTTCTTGATGCGGTCTGCTACAAGTGTATCTGCAGAACGGTCACCCGTTCCCAAATATCACACAGATACACATCACAAGTCTTCATCTACATCAACCCTGGAGACTATTGTATCTGAGGATTCATTTAAACAGTATTCCATAACTGAAGAGTATAATAGAGAAACTGATGGAGCTGGAGGTGAAAATGGCACTGTGATTGCTCTGAATTCAATAGACGACTTACCAGGTGTAGCTAAGCACTCAGATGTTTCTGATGAAGAAGGATGGATTACCATTCCTTACAGTATGTCTTCACTTACAATCTAACTTGTTTTCTCCTCTTGATTCTTGGCATGACCAATTGAAGGTTGTACATGATTAGAACATTTTGATTTACTCTGTAGCCCAGAATTTGCAGCAACTTGAAATCTTTATGGTTCAGAGTGCTGTTTCTTATATTTACTGATAAATACAGGTTCTAGAGATCTCCATGTATATTTACTTTTTTTAACTGTTTGATTGAAATTTATGTTGGCTTGAATTAGGCGGAACACATTCTTTTGCTTTTATTAGATACATAAATTTTAAGTTACAATATAATAATTGCAAAGGTTTTACAACTTTCAAGTGTGCTGAAGGATACTGTCTTGGATTGGAATTTGCGATCTTTTAAAGGATTTGTATGATTGCTGCTATATCCTGCTGCTCATAAGTCTTGAAAATTGAAATTGTCTTGTTCGACTCCTGCATTGGTTTTTTTAATCATCAACCTGCTTTGGGTGAAGTGACGTTTGTGCTTATGCTTTTTAGACTTGGGCCATATTGAGGTTGGCCTTTTTTCACCATTTTTCATTTTTGAGATATTCTTCTCTTAAGGAAATCTATGATCTAGGTAGGACTCCAAGTAATGATCTATTGCATCTGAGATCAAATTTTGATGCCCCGGATTTTGAATCTTAATACAGATTTTATTCATTGTTTCTTTACTGAAAGAAAATGCATGCAATATTTTTACACAAATTTAAGGACAGAGTGGAGAAGAGACTGTAGTTTTTTTTTTTTAGTTTTGGGTAGTATCAGTGGTGCATACACCTGAATAGGGCTGAATGGCACTAGGTGAAGCAGGCTGTTGAGTTCAGTTGTCACTGGAAAAAGTAAGACTTGGTCAATGGCTCCTCCTCTAGTTTTCTTTAATTAATATGTTTTATTCATTTTATTTGTGTACATGATGTCCTTGGCACATGAGTAAAATTTTAATCATAGCTTGGTTTGGTGATTATTAAGTTTCAGGTAGGCAGGCTGGGGACAATATTGTTATTATTACTTGATATTTACTAATTTATACTGGCAAAAGATGCTCCTTTTAGGTCTTTTCTTTTCTAAGTTAGGTGCAGATGAGATTTTCTTCGTATTTAATGTGATACACCTAATTCTCATTTTTCTATTTATAGAGGAGCTCCCTGAAAACTGGAATCAAGTGCCAGATATACAGTCCCTGCGCTCTCTTGATCGCTCATTTCTTTTTCCAGGTAATAGAATATTTCCTTTCTTCAATGTATGAATTTCAGAATTGGCTTGCATGGGTTGGTACCCTGGTTCCCATGAACTGTTGACTAGACCTAATTTAAACCTATAATTTAGGTGAACAAGTTCATATTGTGGCATGTTTGTCAGCATGCAACTGGGATACAGAGATTATTACTCCATTTAAAGTTGCTGCAGTAATGAGTAAGAATGGCCTAGGTCTCAGCCCTGAGAAAGAAAATGGAGATGTTGAAAACAGAAACAAATTAGTATCTGGACAAGGGGAACTGAGTCCCGATGGCCATGAGAAGAAGGGTGAAAACCTACCAAAAGTGAAGAATGATCATCCAACAGGTGTTTCTGCTGGCGAGTCTCTTCTTAGGATGGAGGATCACAGGAGACAAACTGCATTGTTGTTGCAAAAATTTGAGAATTCTCACTTCTTTGTGAGGATTGCTGAGTCAGATGAGCCACTTTGGTCTAAAAAAGGTTCTTCAGAAAAGTTTGGCAACTCCTCAGAAACAAATGGTCAAATGGCTTTAACAGTTGGAACCAGGGAGAGTGCAGAAAACGTGTCTACTGTTTGTGCAGTTATTGACAGAGGAAATTTTGATGCAAATATGTCTGGAGGATTGGCAAGAAGTTCTGTTAAGTGTTGTGCTCTTCCTAATGGAGACATACTGGTATGTGCCATAAAACTTTGGAAATTATTATAGTGCATTTTCTTAGTCTGGGGAACCTTGACCAATGGAATGAAACCAACTTTTTCCATATTTTTTCCCTTTAGTGAAGGCACTCTGTCGAATTTAACTTCTTTATTGCCCTTTTGTACAAACATAATTGGGGGAAATAATGCAATGTTAGTTTCATGCCTAACTGTTTCTACTGCCATGGAGATACAATTCTCTTTACTTGTACTCCCTCCAGTTCTAATTATAGGGCAAAATTAACTAACTTCACGGTTCTTAAGGAGTGGTAGCTGATATCTTTAAAATTATAAAAAATGTTTGACTTTCCAATTTGTCCCGTAACTAAAATTAATGACCTCAATAAAATGCTCTCCAAGAATTAAACCCTTGACATCTCTCCATATCCACAAGGGAGCAATACTTCTTAAACCCACAATTTTAGGTGATCTCTGTAGGGGTCTCTGCTGATTTACAAATTACAACCCAACATTCATGTTTCATTTGGAAAATTCAATACATATTTTCTCTAAGAGACCACTAACGATACCTTTCTTTGACCTAGCCATTGCCATTGTTAAGAAGTATCTGAGGTCTCCAAGCAAGTTGAATTCAAAGTCTTTGGGCGAACTTGAT
Source organism: Leucaena leucocephala (assembly GCA_037074615.1). Lineage (NCBI taxonomy): Eukaryota > Viridiplantae > Streptophyta > Magnoliopsida > Fabales > Fabaceae > Leucaena > Leucaena leucocephala. The sequence continues at coordinate 4,045,752 of CM073569.1, forward strand.
TGAGGGATGGTTGGGCATATTTTATCTCTGATACCTCATAGAAAAATCAGTGTTCAATGTCTCTCTGATTTGCTGTCCCATTCCTTTAAGTTCAAAATACATAACTAGGAACTCAGGCTAAAGAAGTTAGTCATAAAACCCCATAGAGTTAGCTAATCAAACAATTAGATCATGTGATAATTGCGGCAAAATAAATGGAATTTAAAACAGAAAGATATGATGACTAACTTAACAGCCAAATCTAAGGAATAAAAAGGAAATGATCACAAATGGCCATACACACAATCACACAATTGCCAACATCTTTTACTCATGACACACACACAGTGGTGTCTGCTTTGTCTTTTTAGTGCCTCAGATCTCTATTATAAGACTTGTTCTTAACACTTGTATATTCTTCAACAAGAAAAATCCTTTTATTTATGCCTTGGTTGTCTTATTTTTTATTATTACTGATCTGACTTTGTTTTCCTTTTTGGAAGGATGCAGGTTCTTTTACAGGTTAATGTTGGTGTTGATTTTCTTAGAGACCCCTGTATAGAAATTCTTCAATTTGAGAAGTATCAGGAGAAAAACCTATCTTCTCATAACCGAGACAATTCTTTAAATACCAATCAGGATCCATGTGGAGAACTGTTAAAATGGCTACTACCACTGGATAATACTCTTTCCCCTCCTACCCCTGCACTATCTCCTCCTCACTTAACTTCTAATTCAGGAATAGGTAGCATCTCTCAGAGATCCAATTTTTCATCATCCTCTGGCTCTCAGTTGTTCTCCTTTGGCAATTTCAGAAGTTACTCCATGTCATCACTACCCCAAAATACAACCCCTTCACCTCCTCCTACTAAAGCACCTAGTCCTACACCAAACTCGGACCATGAGGATTGGGATTTAGTCTCGTCGCATAAGTTATTAAGAAAAAAGTCCGGGGTTGAAGACCTTTTATCTTTTCGAGGTGTCTCATTGGATAAAGAAAGATTTTCTGTTTGTTGTGGATTAGAAGGCATCTATACACCTGGAAAAAGGTGGAGACGGAAAATTGAAATAATACAACCTGTAGAAATCCATTCTTTCGCTGCTGATTGCAATTCAGAGGATCTTCTTTGTGTTCAAATAAAGGTTTAAATTATGGCATCATCAAATCAACTTATTTGACAAATTTCTTTTTTCTTTATGTTCACTGTTGATTTATCATGTTGCTTTCCAAGTTTTGTTCGGATTAATATTACTAAAGTTGTTTTTCAGAATGTTGCTCCTGCACATGCTTCAGATATTGTCATATTTATAGACGCCATAACAATTGTTTTTGAGGAGGCTTCAAAAAGTGGACCACCTGCATCATTACCGATTGCTTGTATTGAAGCTGGAAACGATCATTTCTTACCAAATCTAGCCCTCAGGTAACAATTCTTTATGAATGTCTAGATATTCTTTCTATTCTTATTTGATGTTCCCCTGTTTATTTATAATTCTGTTTTAAACCTTTGACTTTTTATAACAAAAAACTGAGTGCTCTGTTGAGATTTGTGTTTCTTTGATTTTTGTTCTTAATTTTTTTGGGAAATAATACTGCATAATTATAATTGAATTTACTCATTGAGACATTTGTATAATCAGACTTGCTTATGCTGTATTTTTTCATAAAAGCTTATGTGTGAACTAGTTGGGTGGGTAAAACATGATAAAAAGTTTAGTGTATAGGGTCAAGTAATTCTTAATAATATAGACTCTGTGAACGGTGATGGTGGGTTTAGGCATTTGCATTTGTTATGGTCCAGATTAATGGATAAACTGTCATAAATGTCTAGTAAGACCATTAATTTGTGTTTTGATAGTAATTAGTTGTTCTGATTTGTGATTGAATGTTTTAATTTTTATCTTTTATGTGTTTTAATCAAGCTTTTCAATTGTAAAGAAAGAGAAAGGCAAGTGACTCTGGAAGTTGGTTTGTTTATGTTTAGCTTTAATTTTCTTGATCTCATTGAAAGCTTTCAATTGCAGGAGAGGTGAAGAACATTCTTTCATCCTTAAACCAGCAACTTCTATGTGGAAGGATCTCAAGGTTCTTGGTGAAAGAAGTTCTCAATTGTCAAAACTGCAATATGGAAACTACGCATCAAACTTGGGTCTTTCCTCTAAGAGTGCTGAAAGAAGCAAGATTGCTTCAACTGATGATCAGTATGCAATCATGGTTTCATGTCGATGCAATTATACAGGTAGGCTTGTTTTCCCACTTTGTTTCCTATGTTATTGAATGAATGTTGAGGCTTTAATCTGGGTTTTTTTTTTCTGTGATTATCTAGCATCCAGATTGTTCTTTAAGCAACCAACTAGTTGGCGACCGTGTACCTCAAGGGATGTTTTGATCTCTGTTGCATCTGATATGTCAGGACAGTCTGCTGGACCTGATGAGAGAAATTCCCAACTTCCTGTGCAGGTCTGTATGAGCTCCTTTTGGTCCAATGCAAGTATTGAATTAATGGCTTTGTATCAGAGGCATGCTTGCTTTAATGTTGTGTGGGCTTAAATGATAATTACTTTTGAAAGTAAGTCAGAGTTGACAGAGCACTGAAAGATATATATTATTGATACAACTTGAGTACTAATGAAACGAACAAATAGAGGAGAAGGAACACAGGGTAGCGGCTCCAAAACGGGAAATAAAATACATGAAAGGATCTCAAATCCTGGGCATAAAGTGCCCAATGGCTTTGAGTAGATGATGCCTGTTGCTCAAACTAACAACGATGACAACAATAACAAGCTATATCCCACTAGATGGGGTCGGCTTATATATGGATCATACGACTTGATCCATGTCATAAAGATTCAACGTGTTTTATGTTAGCTGTCAGAGCCTAACACAACCCTCCTTCTTTATCTGGGACCTGCTATAAACATATGCAGAGTTAAATCTTGAATATTCATTCATTAAGAGGAGGTTCATGCCAGATCTGGTTGTATTTAATGTTTTATTTTTAACTTCTTTTGTATCTTGGTGAGCAATTGCATTGAGCTCTAACTTCATGGCTTCAATTTTTTCAGGTCTTAACTCTTCGAGCATCAAATTTGACATCTGAGGATCTTACTTTGACTGTGCTTGCTCCAGCCTCATTTACATCACCCCCTTCCGTGGGGTCTCTGAGTTCACCCGATACACCGATGAGTCCTTTTATTGGTTTTGCAGAGTGTTTAGGAAGAATAAATGGTGAGAGGCATGCCGGTGCCATCCAGGGTCAGGGCTTCACTTCTATAGTAAAAGAAAATCATAAACAAAGTAATGATGGGCCTCGGACAATTTCTATTGGTGATGATGTCATTCCAAGTTCTGGCATGAGTTGTACTCATCTATGGCTACAGAGTAGAGTTCCACTGGGGTAATAATGATAATACATCGTATCATTATTTTTGTTTCTGTTTATTTTGTTTAAACCAAGAACTGATTCAAATCATTTGTGGGATCATGTAAGATGTGTTCCATCTCAATCAACTGCCACCATCAAGCTTGAGCTACTTCCGTTGACCGATGGCATAATTACACTTGACACTTTACAAATTGATATCAAGGAGAAAGGTATGATTCCTATCTGTTTCACCCTATTTTTCTTTTCTTAACTAAATGCTTGAGGTCATGTCCCTAGAAATTTTTTGTCAATGTTCTTTTATGGGAATATGAACTGCTACTTAAAGATTTAGGCCGTCTCTTTAAAATTGTCATAGTTATTTTGAAAATTTCCTTGTGGGAACAACAACTACGTTGAATCTAAAACGCAGCAGTATTCATAGTTCAGTTGCGGGCTACTTTTGCCATTTCTTTTCCAACTGTCTCTGAGTCTTTTCATATCTGTCTTGTCATGCCTGGAACTATACATTTATATCCAAAATGCCAATCATAATATTCATCAGGTTCTAATGAGCTTTTACATTCTGGTCTAGCAGGTGTTACCTATATCCCCGAATGCTCACTGAAGATTAACGCCACTTCCAGCATTTCCACAGGGATCATTTGAGATGTTAGTATAGATGTTTGCATTTTGTATGCACGCCTTGAGAATCTCTCTTTTGTGTGTTTCTCAATATAGTTCGGCGGCGGAGGTATATATATCTTACAGGCAAGCATTGTTGTGTTTATGTCAATTTGTTTTAAAACAGAACCCCACTTTTGTAGTGTAAACCACGAGCTTGGAAGTTGAAATATATGATTGTTACATATATAATATACCCTGTCGAGGAGGAGAATGTTAATTACATCTTTATGAAGATGTCCTGTCACTTCAGACGGAAAGCAAGCATCACCGTCGATTAATTAATCCTCCAACTTTATGCTTTTAGGTGCTAGCTTTTTTTTGTCTGTTTGGTAAGGGGGGAATGGAGGGCAAATGAAATTTTAACGAGTTCAATTTAAAAGAAACGGATAAGTAGGGTTATAAAATTATAATAACGAGAAGAAGTAAGATAAAAGAGGAAGAAAAATTAATTAATTAAAAGTTTTTTGACTCCCTTTCTCTAATTTTTTTAGACAGACCCCAAAGTGAAATAGACATGGAACTGAAGCATGCTTTAGCAAATGTGTGGTTTAAATGTTTTGTACTTGAGGCCAGGTTAAGGTTTGCATGGAGAACTGGATTTATAATAATTTAAAAGACATGGTAGCTTGAATATAAAGTCTATGTAAATATAAAAAAATATTTTTAAAAAAGTTATTCATAATTTAGTATAACAATACTCAAATGTATCCGTCGTATCTCACCAAAAAAAAAAATCCTATCATAAAAGCACAGACAAATTAAACGTTGGATAATTACTAAAAAATGATTGATATTCTAAACTTTTAATACTAATAATGTTGTGGAAGGACCAGACTCGATAACTTTACCGTCAACATCAAATATTGAAAATGGTAGGATAATAAGATTTTCAGGGTTCAAACTAACAATTTAATGAAGTTTGGTATGTCTAATACAAATAACAATTGGCGACCATCGAATTGTTTGTTTATTAATCTTTGCTTTCATCATAACATTGAAAAGTAATGCATATATATATATATATATATATATGATTATGAATGAGGTCATATAAAGTAGCGAAAGCGTCCACACATTAACTTTCTAGCTCTATTATTCTTGTCAAAATTGAATTATGGATTGGATTGCGTTTAGCCATAAACATGACCTCAAAACAAAAAAGGACAGCAAGTTATCATGTACTCCAGACACCAATTATTGAAGTATGATCGAAAGCTCACTTACGAACCAAATTATTGACTTCTCTCTCTCTCTCTCTCTTTTCCTGGGTAGTAGAATTAGTAAATACTTTGCAACTATGGCCCCTGAAATAACATTATTCCATCTGTACATCATCGGTCAAAATTTAGTTGCACATTATTTCCTATATTTGATTCAAATTTTATGCTAATAACTTCTACCTCCGATTTTAATTATAAAAATTATACAAGATATTCACTTTTATCTTAAATATAAGACTCCAATCTATTTTATCTTCTAAATTTATAATTTTACCCCCAAAATATCACTATATAATTAGACATATATTAAGGAGTCTATGATAGTAATGGTATTTTAAAGAAGTCAATACACATTTATTATAAATAACTAACTTTACTAATTTCTTTAATCTATCCAAATTAATGAAGTGGATCTTATATTAAGGATCATAATGAGTAATAATTTATTTTGTAGCACCCAGACCAAGAACTTCACAAAATTAATACTCATCCTGTCATTAATGTATGATCTAATTAGGGAGTTGACCTTAATCCTAAATATAAGATATATTTCTTATATTAATCAATTTTTTTTTAATTATCTCTATTGATACTTTCTCATAATAATCAAGTAAATGAGGAGATGAGGAAGTTAAGGAAGATGATTAAGGTGTTTAAGAAAAAATACTCAACTAACTTAACTAATTTCTTTAATCTAATTAAATTAGTTAAATATGTCTTATATTAAGAACTATAATAACATCATAAAGGCTTACAAATTGAAATTTAAACTAATGAGGCATGACATTATTGCATTACATCTACTATTTACCTAACACATCGTATATTTAGGTTCAAACAGAATAAATGATTAGATGAAGAGCCCCACCCAAACAAACCAGTAAGAAGGGGATGGGGATCTTCATGGTGCATGCGGATCCTTGAAGTCAACCATAATTTCTTAACAATTGATGCAGTATATAGTAAAAATTATTGTTTGATCTAAAAAATTCAATTTAATGATAGTTAAGTCTTCAGAGATTTGTTGGAAAATCATTTATAAATACTGATTTCTAGTTGCAAATATGATAATTTCAATTACAAATAATTGGGAATAACATATGAGACTTACATTTTTTAATTTACAATCATGATTTTCATATTTATAACTTTCTCATATTTGCAATTTATTTTTTTAACAAAGTTAATTAGGACCTGATTATCATCAAATTAATTTTCTTAGATTTGAATGTAATTCCTCCATTAATATAATATGAGTTGTCCCCTGTCATATTCCTCTCACTATTTTTCTTCTCCCTGGTTTATTTCTAAAATATTATGTTCCCTGTTATTTTCCTATGTATATATATGCTTGCCAGTTACCACCTACATTTGAGACAAGCAATAGGCTTGAAAAAGGAAAACGGCGGCCAGCATTATGGGTTCACTGTTACCCCTTTGTGGCGCAAATTTCATAATTTCAAATCTTGGAGGGATCAGCCAACAATTTAGAAAAAAGAGGATGACTAAACAGCAAGAATTTTTCTTCTCTTTTCCTTTCCTTTGTTGTGTTTTTTTTTTTGAACTTCCTTTACAGATATCAAACATGCTTAATGAGTCATGACTAATGCGTATGCTCCCGCTGAGATCAACCTGACAAGCGAGTTAGCTTGCCCCTTCGCTCGCCGAAGGCAGACACGTCACCATCCTTGGTCGGTCCCACCCCGCTTTACCTTTCTCTCTCCTCCCCGAACTGACCGACGGGGCCGCTTCTCCGGCTGCCCGAACTGCCCATCCCCTCCTTATTCGCCCCTTTCTTTCTCTGTGTTTTTTTTGTTTGGCCAATCATCATCCCTCCTTATTCCCCTCTGATGCCGAGCCTGTACGCTCCCCCGGCAGCTCAAAGTCCTACCCGGCTTCTTCTAAATGCTGTGCCTATCATAAAAACTCTTCTTTCTAGTTTTTGATTCGATCAAAGGAAAAATAATAAATGATTAACAAAGAGCGAGAAAAAAGAATGAGAGAGAATCGATAAATGGGAAAGGTTATATTACATTGTATTTTCTAGTTATATTTTTGTTTTTTTCTTCAGCATTGTATTCTACTGGTCAGCTTCAAAGAGGAGAAGCACATCTCTGAGATTTCTGGGTCTTTGAGCAGAGCAGAGAGGTTACTTCTGTACTTAGTTCAACTCCGGTGCTGTGTTTTCTTCTGGGCAGAGCTGACACTACTCCCTTCAGCTCGCACAAGCCCATCAATCGAGGGCTCAGAAGACCCTTTTGGGGTAGCGGGTTTGGATACTGATTTACTCCGCGTGATATGCTCTCTTGGTTTTCCTTCTAGGTCTAAATTACTGGTTTTTGTTTTGATTACTGTGTTTCGAGGAGTTGGGAGTAAAGTTGTAATTTCTAGGTTTTATTTAGGGAATTTATCTTTGTGCTGGGAGGGGGCATTGGAGGGAGGGGTGTTTGGTATTCGGGGGCTTTTAATCATACCTGAGATTAACCCCTCAGGGCTTTCAAGAGATGGGATTGGGTGCTGATAATGGTAAGGTGGAGTCTTGGGATGTCAGCAAATCAAAGGGAAAGAAGAAGAAGAATGACGATGGCGTTGTGGAAGATGAAGAAACTGGGTGTTGGTTTAGGCTGAGGTTGATTGGCAGTTGCATTTCTTCGAGATCCAAGGTTGATAGCTCAGTCAGCAGCATCAGCACTCATTACGGTAACTTCTGTTTTCCTTAGAAAAATGTTGTTCATATGATATGCTTTTATGCATGTTTTGCTGTATGTTTAAATTGTTCCCTTCCTTAGTCAGAGTAGCATGATTTGAAGTATTTTCCCAGAGCATATGATCCTTAACATTGGGGGGCAAAATAATCTTTCTTGACCATCAAGTGCACGTTTACTGATTTATCTGGCAATTCAATCTGAAATTACCCTGCAAAATGTTGAGTGATTAAGAACTGATGGTTGTAAACAAGTGTATTTGATAAATTGTGCGCTGGCCCCTTTCAGAGGGGTGCGTCAGAATAGACTTGAAAATGTAACACCCTTGCATTTTAAACGAGATTATTATGTGAAGAGTGGTTCAATTAGTCACAAAGTCATGGTTTAGGGATAAACTAGGAAAAATTTGAACATTCTGAAAACACTTATAGGTCCAAAATGATCGCAACATACTTCAGAAACAACCCAAGGGACAACCCATTAGAGAAACATGGACAAAAGGACACAAAACACAAGACAAGGGGGACAGGGGCCCTTTGTCGTAGTGACCTGCAGCTTTGCCATGGCGAGCCACTCTGCCGCAGAGCTAGACTGAGAGATAAGAATGCTAAACTTTTGGAGCCCATATCTTTGGATGCAGATTTTCAAATCAAGTGGTTCAAAGTTACACGAAGCTTGGGATGAGATCCAATTAAGGGGACCAACTTCAAGTTAATCCTATAACATTAGAGACTCCAAGGACATACAAACCCAAGAGTGGTACTTTTGACACTTAAACCTTTCCAAATAGGCTCAATCCTGTTTGGAAAGGACTAAATATAAAACATTGGCAACCATGGGTCCTTGCTAGCATTGGGTTGACTGAGATTTATGGGCCTAGCTATAGATGTGGTTATTAACTGTGAGTTTCACATATCAATTTATAGTTTAAGTGACAATGGTGGAAACTAGTCATTTCGTTGAGGTTCAAGATTGTCAAAACAAATGTCTTATTGAGAACTTTGCCGGCCCCAATTCTCTTCTCTTGCATTTCCAAATTTCTAAAAGCATCAATGGTTGTTTTTAGTTTTATTTTTCTGGGAACTCATCGAGTGGTGGATAAATTCATAAATTATATGGTAGCATTCTCAACAGACCTATGCCAATCAAATTGTATCACTTGTATGAAATGCAACCTAAAGGGCTTGTCTCTGTACAATTTATTATTTCAAAGAGGGTCTATTTTCATAGTTTTTCTGTATTTCTCTGTTCCTTTTGATGTGATGTTGATCTTGAAACTATAAATTTCCTCTCATTTTAACTAAGCACAATAATGCACGAAGTTACTGCTACTTCAGATTCTGATTATTTAGCCTGTTTCCTTGTTTTGGCTTCTCATTAGCTGAAAGTAAATCGACTATTGGTACAAGTAGAGATCAACCAACAGCTCCGGTAGTCTCTTCTACAACCACAAGTAACGCAGAAAGTAATTCATCCACCTCCAAACTTGAAGAGGAGCTTAAAGTTGCTTCCAGGCTGCGAAAGTTCTCATTTAATGATCTTAAGTTGGCAACAAGAAACTTCCGGCCAGAGAGTCTTCTTGGTGAAGGTGGGTTTGGTTGTGTATTCAAGGGATGGATTGAAGAAAATGGAACTACTCCCGTGAAACCTGGCACAGGGCTTACAGTAGCTGTAAAAACCCTCAATCATGATGGGCTCCAGGGTCATAAAGAATGGCTGGTTTGTACCTTTGATAATGTGTTTTATTTAATGAATTTTGTAGAATTTGGCCGTTTTTTCTTGTTACTGCATTCTATTTTAGTAATTTTCTGATAATGATTCTCGTTTGGGTTGTTTTACAGGCTGAAGTAAGTTTTCTTGGTGATCTAGTTCATCCAAACCTTGTTAAACTAATAGGATACTGTATTGAAGATGATCAAAGGTTGCTAGTTTATGAATTCATGCCTCGAGGAAGCCTGGAGAACCACCTATTTAGGAGTAAGTATTTGTTTTATTCCTTCTGTCTAATGTGTTTCCTCAGATTATCTTCCAGTCATAGTTGTAGCACTAGTGCACCTTAAAAGATTGCTAATGCCACTCTAAATTTAGAATTCTGCTGGACACCTCTTGTTAAAACATGGTGCCTTAGAAATTCAAACTAATATTGGCGGAAAATAGTGTCATGGCTTTTGAATTATCTCATTTCAATTTCATGTGAAGAAGTTTAACCATGTCTTTTATTTATATGATATAGACTAGTCTTATGTCCTACCCATTGAAGAACTACAAAGCATGGACTCACCCGCTTTTAGGTGTGTCGTATGTATCACAATCATTGTTGAAATGTGCCCAATACATGTCAAAGCTGTCTAAATAAAAGAAAAATTATTGGCCGGGACACATGTAATATGTGGCTTGGAGATGTGCCAATCATGGCTTAGAATTGATCCAATCATGGATAATGTTTAGAAATTAGAACCAATATGGGGAGACTGTGGACTTGAATTTAAAACTTCTGCCTTGTGATAACACTTTTATGGGATTATGTCCTTCTTTGACGTAGGATCCCTGCCGCTTCCATGGTCCATTAGAATGAAAATTGCACTCGGGGCTGCAAAGGGTCTGGCTTTTCTTCATGAGGAAGCTGAACGACCTGTAATATATAGGGATTTTAAAACTTCCAATATACTGTTGGATGCTGTAAGTTCCGAAAACTGATACAGAAGTATATCATTTTCCTTTTTTTAATCCTTCTAATAGTGTAACAATTCAGGAGTACAATACCAAACTTTCGGATTTTGGACTTGCTAAAGATGGTCCGGAGGGTGATAAAACCCATGTATCAACCCGGGTGATGGGAACTTATGGTTACGCAGCACCAGAATATGTCATGACAGGTAATTTTAGTTCAATTTGTTGAGTCTAAACTCACTAGTTTTGTTCTTCATGGAAGTAACACAGGCACACGTTTCTTTGGTTTTTCTCTCGTGACCATATATTGAAGTCATTAGTTCTGTTCCATATATTATTATTCTTTCAAAAATTTAAGAACAAAATTACAAAAATGGAATTCCACGTGAGACCATTGTTTGGTGCAATGTTCATGATCTTTATTCAGTTATGTTAAGTGTTACTCTCCTTGATGACCTTGTTCGGGATATTTATGGTTTAATATCATAACTAACTCATCTGGTTTCACTGCCTGTAACTATCACTTGTGGTCATTGTAGTCTGCGTTTTTGTTCATGCAGTCTTGAAAACTTGCTGATTTACTGTGAGTATAGTTTTTAGTTAAATCTGTTCCTAATAGAATTAATTGTAAACCAACATCTGAATCATCCGATTGATTTTAATAGATTTCATTTTGTGGCAGGTCATCTTACATCAAAAAGTGATGTGTACAGTTTTGGAGTAGTTCTTCTTGAGATGTTGACTGGCAGAAGATCGATGGACAAAAACCGACCCAATGGTGAGCATAACCTTGTTGAATGGGCTCGGCCACATCTCGGAGAGAGAAGAAGGTTCTATAGGTTGGTAGATCCTCGGTTAGAAGGTCACTTTTCTATAAAAGGAGCTCAAAAAGCTGCCCAACTGGCTGCTCACTGCCTTAGCAGAGATCCAAAAGCCAGACCCCTAATGAGTGAAGTTGTAGAAGCTCTAAAGCCTCTGCCAAACCTGAAGGACATGGCGAGCTCATCATATTATTTTCAGACGATGCAAGGCGACCGATTTGGTGCGAGCCCTACTACTCGAAATGGGCGAACACTGCTTACCCGGAATGGGCAGCAGCAGAGGAGCCTTTCTATACCTCATGGTACTCATGCTTCTCCTTATCACCACCAGTTTCCCCTACAATCCCCTAAACCTAATGGCAAAGCATAGAGTTAAGGAATTTTCTATCTCATTTTCTCCTCTTCTTTTTTCATGATCCCTTGCTTTCTCCGTATAGATGTACTTTGTGTCGAATGAAACCATTCATGGATAACTTGAGAGCTAGAAAAGCATTGTGCTTCATGGGGTATGTTATATGAGTGTTGGGTGAAGCTTATGAGCAACATGTCCATGTCAGCTTGTCAACCGCTATGTTTCTTCAGGTTGCTTGTAAACACGGAAGATTATCAACTCCTTCTTCATACATATTTTCTTTTTCTCCCCTTAAGTGTCATTTGTTGATTTCTTTTCTCTAGCCTTTGCTAATGCCATACCTGCCAAACACATTTAGTGAGAGGCTGTGTTCATAGAAATTATAAAGTGGGAAAATCTGTATCGTTGATCTACTAATTATTTCCCATATGGTTTGGCAAAGATTTTTATATCGTATGGGAATGTGTGCTTGTTTCGTTTCACAGTGAAAATCGTTAAAACTATGGTATTGATGCTTTTATCTAAAATTATTTTTTAATATAAAACAAAGTACGCAGGGTTATGTATTCTAGAATGATTGATGACGCTCATTCCGCTAGATGTTTAAAGTAAAATTATATTTCTGGAGAGTTATTTATCTATTTTGGATATATAAAAATAAATTGGTTATTTTGACAAATATTATTTAATTTTTTTAAAATATCAATCTATGAGATAAAATAAATTAAGATATTATATTTAAAATTAAATATAATTTTTTAATTAATTAAATTAAATATAATTTTTAATTAATTTTTATATTAGGGAACACTGGATTGAGGGAGTATTCCCCCCTTTTTTGGTGATGTAAGTTCAAATTCACCATGATTAACATTTATAATGTGATTTTGCTTCCTTGCCTATTACAAGTAGATGAGATTTGTGAATTTTTGTAACAAGAGTGATTTTTTTATAAATTTTTATATTTTATAAGTTGATATTTTGATTTTGTAACTATTTGAATGACAAAAATTACAAGATTATTTGTGGTATTGTGACAAACGAAAATGCATTAATAGAGCACATCAATTTCGAAGTATTGATGGTTGGAGTTAGTGGTTGGATTGGATTACGATACCATGTCATTTTGGATTCTTGATATCTACGGAAAAAGTAGGCTACGTGGATGACTTGGACTAAATTAAATTAGTGGTTGGCAATTGAGACCCATTGGTAATTTGGTATCTCTCAAAGTTATCTCAAATTATTTTTTAATCGTTTTTATTTTATCTATATTTAATTATTTATATTTAATTTAAATTTTTTCTTTCAACTACACATTGTCTCTTCCACGTAAATGAAATAATTTTAAAAAAATTATAATTTTTACATATTAATTATTAGTCATAGGTTTTAACTAATTTTTTATCGTTAAAATTTAGTTAATTATTTCTTATAAAAAATAATATTTAATATCATCAAATATTAATTATTAACTTTATTTTCAATATTTTATTATACTTAATTTAATTAAAAATAGATCAAAGTTAGTCCAACTAAATACTTCCGATTGCCAAGCGTCCCACACCCTCATCTTATCTTGTAATACTTAATTAAGCTTTCTTAGTACCGTGCTTGGAAATTCCGTTCTCCCTTGGTTCCCCGGAACGCGTTTGTGATTTTTTCAAGGCAGAAATCTTGTTCTTTTGCATGAAACGAATTACAAATTTATAATAATCTCGATTCGATAGTTTTCTGAGAGAATCACCCTCATCTTGTCTGAGATTTTTGAGGTAAAAGAAGAACATTTCCTTTTTCTTTCTTCCATTTACAGTGTTTTTCTTTCTGCGCCTCCTTTCTTGTCAATTCTAAATTGTTATAGATATAGAATTGTAATGGTTAGGGTTCGCTTGGATCCATCGGAGTTTGATTGATTCATAGTTTTTTTCTTTGTTGCTGAAAAAGTCTGTTCCCTGTATCTGTTGCTCAGTATGTGTCTGGTTCTAATTTCTTCCCTTTTAAGTTTTAAATTTTGATCAAGTTCATTTTCTTTACATTCTTTTCCACTCATATTCATTACATGATTTTAAAATGGTGATTTAGATGGGTATTCATGACATTCTTTTCCACTCATATCCCTGGAGGTTAGTGATTTAGATGGGTATTTTTCTTTTTCTTTCTGTAATAATTTACATGTGCAGCTTTGATTATTAAAAAGGTGACTTTAGCTGTTTTTTTACAGTGTTGCAGTGGCTTTCTGATTTTCTAGTGATGTAATTTTGCAGCTACACATATCCTTTAAAGCAATTTGGAAATCTATTTCTGACGATTATATTGCATCTGACATGCTGATATCTTTATTAACTCTTTCACCTTTTCTTTGGCAACCTTTTCTGCTCTGTTCATCCGATTGTCTTTAGGTTCAAATATTGTTGGCTTGAAAGTATAGTAATAGCTGTTTTGTACCTACATGAACTCTTTTATGTTATTTTGCACAACTAGAATCTAGAATTATGCTGCTCAGTAGCCTATATGTTTCTCATGTCCTTTTGCGAATATATACAAAGGGTCTCAAGAGGCCTTACTTGAGGCTGTATTGAATATATGGATTTGCATGCTTTGCATTTAAAACTAAAGCCCATCTGAGTTGTCTTCTGTTGGATTTGTCTAGCTGCTTTTGTTTTGGATTTTCTGAAGATGGGACTGGCTCTTGGTTGTCTTCAAGTGGACCAGTCAACAATTGCTATCAAAGAAAATTTTGGAAAGTTTGATGATGTGCTTGAGCCTGGTTGCCACTGTTTGCCCTGGTTCTTTGGCAGTCAGGTAGCCGGTTACCTTTCTTTGCGAGTGCAGCAGCTAGATGTTCGATGTGAGACAAAGACAAAGGTCTGTGGTATTACGACTTCTGTGTTAATGGAACATATATTGTCTTGGTCTTTATATCTTCCTGACAATGTGATTATCAACATTAATTTAATTGTCTAAATAATGAACATCTATTCCTCCTGATTAACACTATTTATCTGACCTTGATTTATTACATCCCATCAGGACAATGTTTTTGTCAATGTGGTTGCTTCTATCCAATATCGGGCTCTGCAAGACAAGGCAGTGGATGCTTTTTACAGACTTAGCAATACCAGAGAACAGATACAAGCGTATGTTTTTGATGGTGTGTATCTGTACCTAGGCTTCTCGGAAGAATTAGTTTTTATGGATGCAGTATTAGTACTAAACTGATAAATCCTTAATACTATTTCAGTTATCAGGGCAAGCGTTCCAAAGATGGATCTAGATTCCTCATTTGAACAGAAGAATGAAATTGCAAAAGCTGTGGAGGAAGAACTTGAAAAGGTTTTTTCGTTTTCTTTTTCTTTCCTTCCATTCTGTTTCTAGAGGATTAGAGTAGAATATCTGAAATATTTGCTATCATTTGTGGATATGTAGGCTATGGCAGTTTATGGGTATGAGATAGTTCAGACTCTTATTGTGGATATTGAACCAGATGAGCACGTGAAGAGAGCCATGAATGAGATAAATGCTGGTATGCTGTTTAGATGGCAATTCTTTGCTACTGCTGAAATTGCTTAGTGGACTTATTTTCTTTTTCATACGTGTATATGGAAGAAATGTCGTCATTTTTGTCCTGAGTTTTCCGGCCGGGAATTGGTACAAAATGTTCTCAGTCCTTGTGGATCCCTTTCAAATTGAATCTATACCTATAGTAACAGATGATTATATATTTGATTTTTTATGGAACTGTAATTTGTGTTCTTGAAAATCTAATGCCTCTCTCTCTCTCTCTATATATATTGAGTAGAGAATACTTCCCAATATTACTTGCCTGATGAATTTGTGAGGAAAATTATAGAAGGCTTTGACTTTTAAGCTAAATTTATTTAATCTGGTTTGTTTTATTTTTCATGTTGTTTTTTTCTTTACCCTGTGATCTAACCATCTTTACAAATAGCTGCAAGACTGAGGGTGGCTGCCAATGAGAAAGCTGAAGCAGAGAAGATATTGCAGATTAAGAAGGCAGAAGGTGATGCGGAATCGAAGTATTTAGCCGGGCTTGGAATAGCTCGTCAGCGCCAAGCCATAGTAGATGGTTTGAGGGAGAGTGTGTTAGCCTTCTCTGAGAATGTACCTGGGACAACATCAAAGGATGTCATGGACATGGTTCTTGTGACCCAATATTTTGACACAATGAAGGAGATTGGTGCATCATCAAAATCCAGTTCTGTCTTTATTCCGCATGGACCTGGTGCTGTAAGAGACATAGCTTCACAAATTAGAGATGGCCTTCTCCAAGGAAATGCAACTCAGTAGTTTGGCTTTTTCAGTATATGAAATTTTGTTTGGGTGACTTTTTCCAAGTTTCGTTGTGTATGTTAATATTCTACTTATGCACTTGCACTTTTTATAAGAGAATTACTATGAGATCTTAAGAAAGAGACTTATAATCACTAAAAAATTTCAAATTACATAAACTTATTAATTCCTATATTAGAACTTGTTATTGCTAGTTCTTTTGTTGTTATTGAAACTTTTGAGTAATTGGGATGTCGTAGTAAATCCCCTCCTCTCTATCTATTTATACTCTTTCGTGAATGTGAATACTCAAAGTAGCGGTAGTTATGTGTATTTTCTAGTAATTAGACAACGTATTGATGTATTGCATATATGGAATAACTAGTGCTATTGGGGACTTATGAATAAATTCATTTTGTGACATTTTTTATTTTATATTGATGATGTTGACATAGTGACTTATGAAAAATGCATCTTTTTATTTTAATTTTTTTTTAATTTTTGGATGAACTATATCCGTTTGTGGCTTTTGTTTGCATTGGTTTTATGGTGTAGTAAATAGCCATTCCAACCAAAGCATCTTAGGATTTTAATTGTCATATAGGGGCATTTTATTTGCTCCAAATTGACTCAACTCAAGAGGCAGATTTTTATGTTTTAATATTGTCAAATTTCTATGAAATTTAAAGATAGAATGATACAGAATCATAAAATTGTGCAATTAATAATGATGGTTTTGGCGACTTCTATTCTGTCCAAAAGTATCTATGCATGTCTGAATTATCGTTTTGAAGTTTAATGTAACTTTTTAATTATGATTTTACAGTTTATATGAAAAGTATATGAGAGGAGTT
This sequence comes from Leucaena leucocephala, assembly GCA_037074615.1. Taxonomy (NCBI): domain Eukaryota; kingdom Viridiplantae; phylum Streptophyta; class Magnoliopsida; order Fabales; family Fabaceae; genus Leucaena; species Leucaena leucocephala. Next base: position 4,062,695 of record CM073569.1, read on the forward strand.
GCCTCAACTTTGAGCATACTTATCATAAATAAATTCAAATAAGATATAGCAGATTTGGGGACTTGAGGAAAGATCATATATGTTGTGGTGACTAGCTTATCTTCCACCTCTTGATGCAACAAGCATAGTCGTGAGTTAGATTCTATTTTATAAATTTTTTAATTTTATAATCACTAAATTATGTTTGTATTTCTTTCTTCATTTGTTGCATGTTAAAGCAACGGTTAACGGTTAATTACGATTCTCTCCATAAGAAATACGAGTAGCACAGATGAGGGTAGAATGACGTCGAAGGACCAACATAATAGAAAATAACACTAAAAGACCATGAATTTACTATAGTAAAAAAATAACAATGAATTGCAAAGTAACAATGAAGGACCAAAGTTTAAGAAAATATAAATGAATGAAAATGTCCTTATGTAATCAACAACATATCTCAATTACAAATTGCTCAAAAACTTAATTATGATTTATGAATCTTCAAAAATTAGTTGCAGATAACTTGAAAATTGTAGTACTTTCATAAATCTTAAAAGCAATTAAGAAACCTAGAAGTTTAGTGTTGCAAATTATGAAAATTTTGTATATTCTAAAAATTTAGTTATAAATTCTAGAATCTCAATCATAAATATTGCAAGTAATTTTAATAAGTTATTAATATCTTTTTACAAGCCCTTTTCAATTCCCAATGTATTTATAACTAAGTTTTAAGTATTTACAAATATTTGATAATTTACAATTTTTCTTTTGTTGGTATTTACTAGGGGTGTTTATAAAGCCCGCGACTCGGTATGTCCATCCGAGCCTGCGAAAAAAAAACCCTGCTCAGCCCGATAAATATATGGCAGAGCTCGGCATCGGGCTATAAAATGTAGCACATACTTTTTTCGGGCTGGGCACCGGGCAGGGGTTGCCCTACCCTACCCTGCCCTGCCCATGTGCATCCCTTTTTTTATTTTTTTACTTTTCTCCCTAGATACTATATTTAGAAGGGAGAATATGATAGTTACTGGTGACTAAAGAGCTATTTTAAAAGTATAAGTAGTTAAGTACATAAGTTGCATCTTTTAATATTTATAACTATATTGATTTTTTTTAACTTTACTAATCATAATATGATTATATTACAAATTATAATTATTTATTTTATTTTTTTAGATATTTTATCCTTGTCAATATTTGAGAAATTGATGTAAAGTTGTAATTACAAACTACTTAGACTTTAAAGTTTTTTTTTATATGCAATGAATTTCAAGACTTTAATTATTATCTTTTTGTTACTTTATTTTTTATTTTTAGTAGATTATAGATATTATTTAACTTTTAAAGACATATGAATATGATATTATTTTAAAAGTTTATAATTGCAGATTTTTTTTCACAACATGAGCATATTATCACAATTTGGGCATGCCCAACCCACCCATACCCAGCCCAAAATAGTTAGGGCTTCTATCGGGTAAGGCCGGGTATCGGACTACAAAATACAACCTATACTTTTTTTAGACAGGGTACCAGATAAAGGGTTGCTCTGCCTAGCCCAACTCCACACATAAACACCCCAACTTATTTCTAATTGGTCTTTTAAGAACATTTTTTTTGTCTATATACTGATTTTCTTTTTATCCTTCTCTTTTGTTTCACAAATTTGCAGTCCTTGTCATTTTCTGCCTTGGGGGTACTTCTGGCCTCTCTGATCAAACTCTTCTTTATGGTCTTTGATAGGGAAAAAATGAGAGAAAATCGATAAATTGGAAAGGCAAGGACATCTGTATTTTTGTTTTTCTCTGCAGCATTGTATTCTACTGGTCAGCTTCAAGAGAAGGAGGAGCCCATCTCTGAGATTTGCGTCTTTGAGCGGAGAGGTTACTTCTGTTCTTAGTTCAACTCCGTTGCTGTGCGTTCCTTCTGCGCAGAGCTGACACTACTACCTTCAGCTTTCACAAAGTCGATCAATCGAGGGCTCAGAAGACCCGGGCGCGTTTGGATACTGATTTACTCCACGTGATCTGCTCTCTTCGTTTTTCCTTCTAGGTTTAAATTACTGGTTTTTGTTTTGATTGCTGTGTTTCGAGGAGTTTGGACGAGTGGAGTTGTGATTTTTAGGTTGACGCTTTTGTGCTGGGAGGGGGGCATTGGAGGGGGTGGTGTCCGGTATACGGGGGGGCTTTTAATGATATCTGAGATTAAGTCCTCAGGGTTCTCGAGAGATGGGGTTGGTTGCTGATAATGGTAAGGTGGAGTCTTGGGATGTCAGCAAATCAAAGGGGAAGAAGAAGAAGAAGAAAGATGGTGGCGTTGTGGAAGAGGAAGAAACTGGGTGTTGGGTTGGGCTGAGGTTCATTGGCAGTTGCATTTCTTCGAGATCCAAGGTTGATAGCTCAGTTAGCAGCATCAGCACTCATTACGGTAACTTCTGTTTTCCTTAGAAAAATGTTGTTCATATGATATGCTTTTATGCATGCTTTGCTGTATGTTTAAATGGTTCCCTTCCTCAGTCAGAGTAGCATGATTTGCAGTATTTTCCCATAGCGTATGATCCGTCACGTTAGGGGGGAAATCTTTCTTGACCATCAAGTGCAAGTTTACTGATTTATGTGGCAATTAAAGCTGAAATTACGCTGCAAAATGTGAAATGATGGTTGTAAACAAGTGTATTTGATAAAGTTTGCTCTGGCCCCTTTCAGAGGGTTGCGTCAGAAGAGAGTTGAACATACTGAGGAGGTTCGCATGCAGTGAAATAACAGTTTCATTTACTTTCATAAAGTGAGCATTTAAAATTAATTCCCAGGCAGATTTCCATAATCTTGAATAGTACGCATATGCGTATGTACTGCTCTGGTTGGGAAGCTACAGTGGGTGGGAATCTCATACTGAAACAAATTAGAGTTGGAACTAATTGTTGTTAAGGAATTAATGTCAGGTTTAGTTGAGTACATATTTTGAAAGGGAGCTAGGCTCAATCTTGTTTGGAAAGAACTAAATATAAACATTGGCAAACGTGTCCATGCCAGCATTAGGTTAGTTAAAGACATAAGGGCTTAGTTATAGCTGCGGTCATTAACTGTGAATTTCACTTATCGATTTCATTTCTCTGTAAGGTGTCAAAACTAGTGTCTTTTTTAGAACTTTGCCAGTCTCAATTACCTTGCATTTCCTTATTTTCAACAGTATCTTTGGTTCAAGTTTTTTACCTCATTGAGTAGGGATAAAATAATAAATTAAAGGACAGCATTCTCAAGTAACTTATGGCAATCAAGTTGTATTACTTGTATGAAGTGATTCCTAAAAGACTTGTCTCTTCACAATTAATTATTTCAAAAAGTGTGTATTTCAGAGGCTTTCTGTATATCTTTGTTTCTTTTAATGTAACGTTGCTCTTGAAACTATAAATTCCCGCTCATCTTGCCTTAGCTCAATATTGCATGAAGTTACTGCTACATCAGGTTCTGATTATTTAGCCTGTCTCCTTGTTTTGGCTTCTCATTAGCTGAAAGTAAATTGACTATTGGTACAAGTAGAGATCAACCAACAGCTCCAGTAGTCTCTTCTACAACCACAAGTAACGCAGAAAGTAATTCATCCACCTCCAAACTTGAAGAGGAGCTTAAAGTTGCTTCCAGGCTGCGAAAGTTCTCATTTAATGATGTTAAGTTGGCAACAAGAAACTTCCGGCCAGAGAGTCTTCTTGGTGAAGGTGGGTTTGGTTGTGTATTCAAGGGATGGATTGAAGAAAATGGAACTGCTCCAGTGAAACCTGGTACAGGGCTTACAGTTGCTGTAAAAACCCTCAATCATGATGGGCTCCAGGGTCATAAAGAATGGCTGGTTTGTACCTTTGATAATCTGTTTTGTGTAATGAACTTTGTAGAATTTGGTCTTTTATTGTTTTTGCTGTATTCCCTTTTACTCCTTTTCTGATAATGTTTCTCATCTTGTTTGTTTTGTGTGACAGGCTGAAGTAAGTTTTCTTGGTGATCTAATTCATCCTAACCTCGTTAAACTTATAGGCTACTGTATTGAAGATGATCAAAGGTTGCTAGTTTATGAATTCATGCCTCGGGGAAGCCTTGAGAACCACCTATTTAGGAGTAAGTCCCCCCCTCCCTGTCTAATGAGTTTCCTCAAATTATCTTCCGATTGTATTTGGAGCACTAGGTCACCTTAAAAGGTTGCTGATGCCACTCTAAATTTAGAATTCTGCTGTATGTCTCTTGTTAAAACATGGTGCCTTCTCAATACAAACAAACATTGTTAGAAAATGCTGGTTTTTTCTGTATAAATGATCTATCACTTTTTGAAAGTTTAAAATACTGATACACATGTATAACATGTAGAAGTTTATGTGTCAACATGTTTGTGTTAACGTAAGTATACATGATTCATATTGTCTGAATAATGTTTGGAACCAACGTGGGTAGACTGTGAACTGGAATATAAATCTTCTGGTTTGTGATAACACTTTCTTGCGATTATATCCTTGTTTGATATAGGATCCCTGCCGCTTCCATGGTCCATCAGAATGAAAATTGCACTAGGAGCTGCAAAGGGTCTGGCATTTCTTCATGAGGAAGCTGAACGACCAGTAATATATAGGGATTTTAAAACTTCCAATATACTATTGGATGCTGTAAGTGCCAAAAACTGCTATATAAGTATATCATTTTCCATTTTCAATCCTTCTAAAGGTGTTACTATCCAGGAGTACAATGCCAAACTTTCGGATTTTGGACTTGCCAAAGATGGTCCGGAGGGTGATAAAACCCATGTATCCACCCGGGTGATGGGAACCTATGGTTACGCAGCACCAGAATATGTAATGACAGGTAATTTTAGTTCAATTTGTTGAGTCCAAACTCACAAGTTTTATTCTTCATTAAAGTAACAACGGCACATGTTTCTTTGGTTTTTCTCTCTTGTTCATATTTTGAAGTCGTTAGTTCTGTTTCATATATTACTATTCTTTCAAAAATTAATAAAAAATTATAGAAATGCAATTCCATGTGGGACTGTATGTTTGGTACAATGTTCATGATCTTTATTCATGATGTCAAGTGTTACTCTCTTTGATGACCTTTAAAGTTAGATTTATGGATTAATAACATATCTACAACTCATTTCAGAGTTTATGGTTCCACTGCCTTAATTCGTAGCCTGCATTTTTGTACATGCAGCTAATCTATTCTCTGTGTTATAATCTTAAAAACCTGCGGATTTATTGTGCATATAGTTTGTAGTTGAATTTGTTTCAAATCTTACTTATTCTAACATCTGAATCATCCTACTGATTTTAATCAGAGTTTTCATTTCGTGTCAGGTCACCTTACATCAAAAAGTGATGTGTTCAGTTTTGGAGTAGTTCTTCTTGAGATGTTGACTGGCAGAAGATCGATGGACAAAAACCGACCCAATGGTGAACATAACCTTGTTGAATGGGCTCGTCCACATCTCGGAGAGAGAAGAAGGTTCTATAGGTTGGTAGATCCTCGGTTAGAAGGTCACTTTTCTATAAAAGGAGCTCAAAAAGCTGCCCAACTGGCTGCTCACTGCCTTAGCAGAGATCCAAAAGCCAGACCCCTAATGAGTGAAGTTGTAGAAGCTCTAAAGCCTCTGCCAAACCTGAAGGACATGGCGAGCTCATCATATTATTTTCAGACGATGCAAGGCGACCGATTTGGTGCGAGCCCTACTACTCGAAATGGGCGAACACTGCTTACCCGGAATGGGCAGCAGCAGAGGAGCCTTTCTATACCTCATGGTACTCATGCTTCTCCTTATCACCACCAGTTTCCCCTACAATCCCCTAAACCTAATGGCAAAGCATAGAGTTAAGGAATTTTCTATCTCATTTTCTCCTCTTCTTTTTTCATGATCCCTTGCTTTCTCCGTATAGATGTACTTTGTGTCGAATGAAACCATTCATGGAGAACTTGAGAGCTAGAAAAGCACTGTGCTTCATGGGGTATGTTATATGAGTGTTAGGTAAAGCTTATTGAGCAAGTATGTCTATGTCAATTTGTCAACCAATATTTTTCTTCAGGTTGCTTGGAAACACTGAAGATTAATATCATCTCTCCCTTACACTTATTTTCCATTTCTCTCCCCTGAGATATTATTTCTTGATTTCTTTTCTCTAGCCTTTTCTATTTCTATACCTCCGAAACACATAATTACTGAGATGCTTATGTTCATAGAAAGAAAATCTGTTTCTTTAATCTATTAATCAATTCCCATATGATGTGGCAAAGGTTTTCCTATCTTACATAGGTATATGAATTGTGGTCCAATTATCTTTAAAAAACGAAGAATTTTTTTTTAAGCAATGTAAAATCAAAGGGAGAATGACAGATCCTAAAATTTTTAAGTTAATTACGAAATAAGTTACAAATAATATTTCAGATAGTTGTAAATATGGATGCTCAAAAATATGCCACTCATGCCCTTGGACTTTTCTAATCATCTCTAGTCTTTCATGATCATGAATACTCAAAATATAGTATTGGAAGGTTTGTTTGTTACGAGGAAAATTGGAGGCGAGGGGAGGGGAGGGAAAAATTTAATGAGTTCGTTTTAAAAAAAATAGACGTGTTATAAAATTTTAATAAAAAATATAAAATAAAAGAGTAAAAAAATTGATTAAAATTTTTTAACTTTACCTTTTCAATTTCTTTTTTAAATTTAAATTTTTTTCTTCCCTCCATTATCCTCATACCAAACACTTTATTTATAATAGTACTTTCTATTAACTAAACAATATCTCCAGACTCCATGTATGGTATGAAATTTTGGACAAACAATATGACTTGTGAATAAGCAAGTTTTTGTGTCAATTTTTTATTTTATATTTTTTATGCTGACATGTTCTTTTGCGTTGGTTTTATGGGGTAGCAAAGTCATGCTTGGCTTTGTCTACTGCTACCATGAATTTGTCATTAGCTATCCTCTTATAGTCATCATTCCAACAAGTACTTTAGGACTTGGCTCCAAATTTGACTCAGAAGATGTAATTCTTAAATATAGAATGAGACATGATATAAAAATGTGCATTTTATAAGAACCTTGTTTCTGTACAAAAGTTTATTCATTTATCGGCAGCTTTTGGCAATCACTAAAATTACATAACCGTTTGGCGTAGTTTTTTTTTTTGTTTCCTGTTTTGGAATTTGAGAGGGATAAGGAACACAAGGATTACATGTGTCTAAATCTGGTGAGTCCTATCTTATCATCATCCATCACCTAAAAAAAAAGGGATCATCAAAGCTGCAAAACGTATTTGATATAATAGCTTTACTTAGAAGCATAAAAATTCCATGAGATCATAAGTAAAACATCACAAGTTTAATTATATTTATAATTTTAAATAATTAATATTTATTTCTTTAATTAAAAAATATAAGCCTATTTTCTTTTTTTATATTATATTTTATCATGTTCTAAATATAAAAATTAAATATTAATAATTTTATAACTTGATAGTATGGGAGTTTTTTTCTATAAATAAGAGGTGACATATTCATTATAATTTTAAACTATTAATATTTATCTCTTCAACTAAAAAAATATAAAACTCAACAATTTATTATATTAAAAAAATTAATTAAATTAATTATTTATAATAAATATGTATTATTTTTTTTAAATATATTATTCAATTATTTGTATTAAAAACTATTTTTTATTAAACAGTCATTATGTCATTTTCTATTATATTTTAATTTGCAAAATTGCGTTTGGATTTTTTATTGATAACCAATAGTTGATTAGTATGATTCAATCAACAAAAATTGTCTTCTTCATACCTTTCACGCGAGTGCTTATCGGCTTTTAGCCTTTTACACGTTATTCACCCGCGTTATCCAGAAAATGTTTCTTTATCCTTATCACACACAAGCTCTTGAATTTTACAATAATAATAATAATAATAAAGGAACCATCATTATCCTGTTTAAGTGCAGATACTTGAAAAAGAAAATCATCGTTGGCCAGAAAGAGAAAAGGTTTATCAGATTTCATATTTAAAATTGTTGGTCCACATTCTCGTACTCTTTTGCGATCCAAATTTGCTTTCTGCAACCTTCTCATGTTCTTGCAAAAACGATCATGTCGACCGTTAGCTTGAAGCCACTGTTCTACCCTTGCCGTAGAGAAGCTTCTGTCAATCGTTTCAAATCTAAGGCATTGAAGCCTTGCTTTGTGAATTGCTCTTCGAAGTTCGTCGTCTCCCATGTCAAACGGTTCTGCAACTTCCGGTCACCCTGCAGTTCTCCGTCTCCTCATGTTGCAGCAGCAGCATCTACAGATGCAGCTACACTTGAGTCATTTCATTCAGCCGCTGTATTCTTCGATGAAACTTTTCCCATCAACCGAACTGATAAGGTCTTCTACGAAGCCTGTCGGCAATTTTCCTTGTCTGGTTCCTTGAAAGTGCAGGGGAATTTTTTTTATTTTTTATAATCTTTAACTATTGCCCTTTTTTTTTTCCAATGCAAAAAACAAAGCGAAGAACTTGAGCCATTTTTTTTTTTTGAAATAAGCTTAATTGAATTTTATTAACTTTTGGGGTCATTGGCTTTTCTTTTGTTATGCTCCGTTTTCTGAGGAGTCAAACTAAATTCTTCTTCATTTGTTTTAATGCCTCGTCAGCGATTTAGCATATGTTTGTGTCTAGTATTGGTAAAATTATTGTAATAGATAAGGTGAATCTGCAGGTGGAGGGAAAGATCTTTGTAAGATTAGATCAGGGAAAGGATTTGAATGATTGGGAGCTTACGGTAGGTTGCAGTCTTCCCGGAAAATGGATTCTTCACTGGGGAGTTTCCCTTGTTGATGACGTTGGCAGGTATGATATGTTAAGCGCTTGACTTTTTCCCCTGTTTATCTTGTGATTTTACTTCATAGGATGCCATAATAAGCGCCAAATCTTGATACGATTGCCGATTTAATTTATAGTTCTAATGATGAATGATCAAATTATGTCATGGTGATGTAAGCTTGGTTTTGTAGTGAGTGGGATCAACCTCCTCGTGATATGATACCCCCTGGTTCTGTTCCTATCAAGGTACGCAATGGTTTTCTCATGATCACATATTAAATCCATTTATTGTAGGCATTGGTAAGTTTGAGTTGGAAGTAAACATTTCAAATTTCAGGACTATGCAATAGAGACACCGATGAAGACATCATCATCATCGACTTCTGAAGTAGATACATTCCATGAAGTCAGGATTAATATTAAACCCAGCAACCAGATTTCAGCAATTAATTTTGTTCTGAAGGTTTATTTTTTATAATTGGCAGTTGAGGATGTTAGCTTTTAGTATAATACATGTGAATGCTGTGTGAACCTGATGAATAAATCATTTCCTTACTTATTATGAGTGGTCTTGTTGACGCAGGATGAGGAAACTGGAGCTTGGTATCAACATAAAGGAAGGGACTTTAAGGTTCCTCTTATCAGCTACCTCAAGGAGGAAGCAAATATAATTGGACCTAAAAGGGGATTTAATTTATGGCCAGGTATGTGTAATCATCATGCATCGTGATTTATTGACTTCTTCAATGCTAGAATCCGTCTTGCATTTTACAATTTAATTTTCTAATCATTTTCTGATCTTTAATTAAGTTTTGAATAGATCCTTAGAAAGAGTCTCTGTGTGTGTATCGGATTCCTGTTTTTGTATATTTCCATAAATATCTTTGATGATTTCTTGTGTTAGAGAATATTCTGTGTTGATTTGTAATTAGTATAGAATCATATTTTTAGCAATTTGGTTTATTTTTAATTATTATTCCCTCTGTCCCCCAAATATAAGAAACAAATAACTACTTTTTTCAATACTAAGAAAAAATTAGTTTTGTTGGTTAAATGCTTTAAATATACCACAATTTGTTTTTTCTTTCCAAAAATGCCCCTAATAAAGTCAGTAAGTGGAGTCAGACCTTAACGAATTCATGATAATTAAATGAAAGGAAAAATGGGAAAGGTGGGAAAGGTGCATTAATTACATCACTAACTTCTTCCAATGCTCTTATATTTTGGGAAAAAAATAGGAGTTCAACAATTCTTTTATAAATGGGAGACGGAGGGAGTAGCATTTAATCTATAGGAGCCTCTCATTGTTAAATAAGCGCTCATCATTGTTCATGATACAAGAAAGCTTTTTCTCTTTCTCTGATTCATTTCTTGAGAAGATGCATGTAAGCAAGCAGTGGCAGAGTGAATAGCCATTAATTATTACGAGAAAAAAAAAGAGGAGAAGAAAAGGGACCACCCTCTAAGTGTAGGGAAAAGTAGATTTCTGAAAGTAAAATCCTCTGGCTCCATAGTTCTTAATTGCTGGTGTGACATTATGATGATACCCAATCATGCTTATCACTATTGTATTAGAGGATTTGAAACTTGGTTATATCCTAAGAGAACCCTTTATCTAGTACATTCCATGTGCTGACACAATGTTGAATATTGTGCTGTGACCTGCCCTTTGGAAAGCATAGACAAATATGATCTGAATATATATAAGAGAGAGGAGCCTAGGCTTTAATTGCTCTTCCCTATCCCTACAATTATGGTATAGATTACTATATCTACACATATATGAGTAAATCCTCTAATATCCTAACATAAGCTCATTCACCATGCATATGTCAGGCAGAAAGGATGTTCTCATGTATATTTATATTTATATAATGCGTAGTTTATCATTTGAGCTGTGTCCTAGCACCAATTTTTGATGACTGAACTGAGACATGATTCATGGTATATGCTGACTTAAAGGGGCCTTGGGGAAGTTATCTGATATGCTCCTGAAATCTGAAGCAACAAATTTTGAAGGTCAAGAGAACAGAAGCCAATTCAGTGTTCCTGAGCAAGAAAATCGTCAACTAGAAGGTTTCTATGTAGAACTACCGCTTATAAAAGAGGTTCCTGTCAATAACTCCATGAGTGTCTCCGTTAGAAAGTGCTCTGAGACAGCTAAGAATATTTTATATTTAGAAACAGATCTTCCTGGAGATATTGTCCTTCATTGGGGGGTTTGCAGGGATGATGCTAGAAGGTGGGAAGTTCCACCTGCTCCTCATCCACCAGAAACAGCAGTATTTAAAGACAGGGCTTTGAGAACTAAATTTCAGGTACAGAGCTTACAATGTAGGACTTCACAGTTGAAGCAATTCATTATATTTCTTATGAAATTGTTGACACACAAATACTTTCTATTGGAACCGGTATTGAATTCTCAATTGTACTGTATCATTAAATTATTTTATCTTGTTGGACCTTAAAATCTTGACTGTATTCTTTGCTGACTCAAACTGTAGGTATTGTGGATGTACCTGTGTCTTCTTACCTTTCCTATAATGTTCTTTCTTTCCATAGATTTAGACAGAAACTATTCTATTCACTGGGTGATATAATCCACAAAGCGTGCTCAGTTCTGTATCTAAAGTTCACTTTCATTTGAAGGGTAGATAATTTTTTTCCCTTTGGATTAAATTTGGCTCTAAATAGGATTCAAACTTATGTCCTTTTCTGGAGATAAGTTTAGTACCACTAGATTGTAGATAATATACTGTATGCAAAAATATGCGCCACCAAAGTGGGGCATATTATCCTCCTCTCACCCTTCCACTCCCCTTTTTGTTAAACTTTTTGCATTTTAATGCTTCTGTTTCTTATTAAATACTGATGTAAGTTTATATATGTCTTAATTCTCTCCACCCTTCGCTTCTTTTATTGTCCGAAACAAAAAATTTGAGCTTCAGTTATTTACTTGCCTATCCTGTTCTGCAGCCAAGCGAAAACGGAAGATGTTCAGTACTAATCACACTGGGGGAAGAATTTTCAGGGTTTCTTTTTGTGCTTAAGCTAAATGAAAATACTTGGTTAAATTCTGAGGGAGATGATTTTTACGTCCCTCTTTCAAATTCTAGTGGATTACCTATTGAAAACAGAGTGGACCTGTTAGAAGGTATGCAGAGAGAAACGAAAGAAGATGCGAGTGAAAAGGCTTCTATCTCTCCATACACTGATGGAATAATCAATGAAATACGGAATTTGGCTACAAACATCTCCTCTGAGAGAAGTCAAAAGACAAAATCCAAAAAAGCACAGGAAAGCATTCTTCAAGAAATTGAACGACTGGCTGCTGAAGCCTATAGTATCTTCAGAAGCTCTGTTCCAACTTTTCCAGAGGAAACTATTATGGAATCTGAGGTTGCTGTGGAATCAGAAACCCTGACACCACTTCCAAATATATGCTCAGGAACAGGCACAGGGTATGAAATATTATGCCAAGGGTTTAACTGGGAATCTCATAAATCAGGAAGATGGTACCAGGAGCTTAAAGAGAAATCTGCAGAGCTTGCATCCCTTGGTTTTACTGTAATTTGGTTACCGCCACCTACAGAATCTGTTTCACCGGAAGGATACATGCCAAAAGATTTATATAATTTGAATTCTAGGTACTGAATCGATATGTTGTTAGTACTCTAATTATTTATATGTAGTTACTTGTGATTTCAGGAAAGTGAGGCTTACCATAACGTAGGTCCGCCATTGGCGATTGCATTCATTTGGAAAGAAAACAATACCCTTTCAAGATTTGATTCTGCAAACTGAAGGGGACAAACATTAAAAGAAACTCTACATATTCTTGAAAATCACTTATTGCATATGACATGTGACTGTTTTATTACTATATCAGATATGGAAGCATTGATGAACTGAAGGATTTATTTGATTCAGCAAACTAAAGGGGAAAAACATTAAAAGAAACTCTACATATTCTTGAAAATCACTTAGTGCATATGACACGTGACTGTTTGATTACTATATCAGATATGGAAGCATTGATGAACTGAAGGATTTAGTGAAAAGGTTTCATGGAGTTGGGATAAAAGTCCTTGGAGATGCTGTTTTAAATCACCGCTGTGCCCACTATAAGAATCAGAATGGTATTTGGAACATATTTGGAGGTCGTCTAAACTGGGATGATCGGGCCGTTGTTTCTGATGATCCACATTTTCAGGTTTGTTTGTGATGGTTTTGGATACTTTGTTTTTCGTCCCTTACACAGTTTTAGTAATCATCCTGACATAGAATTAAAAGTTCTACTTTTTCTATTCTATCAGCTATGGAGCTAGTTTATTTTCTGTTCAGCAACTCCTTGTTTTTGTCTAAAATTAGCTGAATTGATTTTCTTTTCTCAAATTGAGTATTGACGAAATTAATGCTCATAACACTCTTTCAAGAAAGAAGATATATTATGTTCTCATTTTATTAGTCCCGGAGAAGTTGCCTGCATTTGGAAAATACTTAGTGAAGCGTAATCCTTTTCCAAGTGCCTCTTAACTCTAATATTTCAGTCAAAATGAAGGCATGTTGCATCAATATGGATAATGTATTCATACTCCTTTCAAATTAATTGTAATCGTATTCCATAATTTATCTTTGTACAATGCATTGAATAAAATTAGAGGAATTTGTTTCCTTATGCCTAGTTGACCATTAGCAATTGTCGGACATTTTAGGTGGACTTTTCTTTTTTGGTTTTGCATTTTACATTAGTTAAAATTGTTGGAGAGATGCAAAACTAGTGAAAATTTGCAAGAGTAGACATAATGTGTTATCTTCAGTTCATGTTTACATAATTGAGTGTTGTCATTTTCATCACTTTTTCAACTAAACGATGATATGAACATGTGGGTCTGGGCCCTTATGTGAGGTTGGAAAACTCACGGTTCATATAAGCCTCATTTTAAAATCTCTTATTTCCAATATAGGGAAGAACTCAAAGTTCAATCCTTGCAATTGGGTCATTAAGCAAAGAACCCAGTTGGGGACTAGTTAAATGTTTAGGAATAGCTACTGGTTTTGCTGGTGCTATTTGCAAGCTTTATAACCTTTCCCAGGGTAATTTCCCACACTATAAGAGACCAGGAAATGCTTGCTGAAGTAATCCAAAGATTTGAAAGAAGTGATTAGTTATACTATTTCAACATCATTCTAAATAAGTGAGCTAAGTATATATTTTTTATAATCAGCATCTTCTATGATTATTGGTTTCCTTCTACTAGATTTGCAAATTTATGAGCAAAGACTTATACTACATTTTTTAAGCAAATTTTCAAGAATACTGCATTTATGAGCAAATTGACTTCATTGTAAACTATACTATACAAAATTGAGACAATTATAAGTACTATAAGTATCTTTTTCATTTCAGAACTAGATATGGTATGCTTGATCTGTTCTATTAACTTCAATGCTTTTGTTGTTAATGCGGATACTTCAACACTTTTATCTTTCTGGGTACATCTGGAATACATGATGGATGTCCTATTTTCTGTACAGGGAAGGGGCAACAAGAGTAGTGGAGACAGTTTCCATGCTGCTCCAAACATTGATCATTCACAGGAATTTGTGAGAAAGGATCTAAAAGAATGGTTATGCTGGTTGAGGTTGATATTTCATATCCTAATTTTCAACATCTTGCTTAAATGCTTTGGGATTCTCATTCCTGTCTATTAGGACAAATTGTTATTAGAGGAAATGTACCCAATTAGTTGCTAACTAGATTATAGCATATTTTAGTACAATTATCTAATATCCAGTATTATCAGGTTAAACTCAAGCATTGTATGGCTTGATTGGGGCTAGCTTTTCTAATGTGATTTGTTCCATCATGGCTGGAGGGTTCTACTTTCAATGTATCTGAACATGCACATATATGCTACTGATTTTCTGCTATTCCGATTCAAACAATCTATCCATCTTAACTATTTTTATTGTCTATTCTAACAAGATTGATTGGTGTTATATATGCATCTTTTAAGGATGCTGAGCTGAATATCACTATAGATATGGATGCGCTTGAAGCAGGCCATTTTTTATGCATACCAAATCATGCTCAACCTCTTTTTTTCGTCCTGCCTATTGAACTGTTTATCTTTTGCTCATATTCTAATCATTTATCCTTTCCCATGTTTACTTTGTACGTTTATATGAATCTTAGAATAAGAAAAAAAATTCCTTTATGGTGGAGCACTTTGATTTAACTTTTTCCTATTACTGTGGGATTGTTAGGGAAGAAATAGGGTATGATGGATGGAGGCTTGACTTTGTCAGGGGGTTTTGGGGTGGTTATGTAAAGGACTACATTGATGCAAGTGAACCTTACTTTGCTGTCGGAGAGTATTGGGATTCCCTCAGTTATACATATGGTGAAATGGAACATAATCAAGATGCACACAGGCAGAGGATTGTCGACTGGATCAATGCTACCAATGGTACTGCCGGTGCCTTTGATGTTACCACAAAAGGGATTCTTCATGCTGTAAGCTCTTATTCTGATAGTTTTTTGACATGCTGGGTCTCTCTTCTTCTGGAATTTGTTGGCAACTTTTTGAATAGACATTATACTCTGTTTCTAGAATTGTTGAATTACTTTGAATATATCTTTTGAAAGAATCCCATACTCATCAGTGATAGGGCGCTTGTGAAAGTTGTTTGGACAAGAGAGAACTATATTGCTAGTTATATATATTCCATTGAATATAAATAATTACACATTTCATGAGGCTCTCTTGTTTGATATTTTCCCGTCATAGATATCTTCTTAAAATTGCAGAAATATTTGCTATTGTACTGATGTAAACAACCTTAACCTCTTATATATTTTCCAATCGAAATGCGTGGAACCTTTTCTATGGCTTCATAAACTTTATTTAACTGTGTTGCTTTTCCCTGTTGCCATTTTTTATCAAAAAATCTGACAATATCTATCATATATTCTAATTGATGTAGGCATTGGAAAGATGTGAATATTGGCGATTATCAGATCAGGAGGGAAAACCCCCTGGTGTTGTTGGATGGTGGCCCTCTCGTGCTGTTACCTTTATAGAAAATCATGACACTGGTTCTACCCAGGTTTGAACTTTTTCTATTTAAAAATCCTGATGCGAAGGCATTTTCTATTGGTGGAAGATAAAAGATTTCATCTGACTCCGAGTGGGAAGGAAGAATTTCAATTTTGAAGCCTTCTTTTATCTTTTTCTATCTGTCTCTCCTTTAATGAATGCGGCTTTACCTATAATACCACCAGTACCGTCAGAAATTTTCAAATTGTCTTCTTGTTATGAAGATGTATATGTCTACATGTAAATTTGTAGTTATGTAATAATGCAATTATATGTTTTTAAACTAAATATATGTCTCTCCTTTCACTCCTTTTGCAGGGATAAACATTTTGTAATATTGTTTTGACATGGTAAAAGTATCAACAACTATTATCTTATAAACTTTTTCTCTCATATTGTCTTGAAGGGTCATTGGAGATTTCCGAGTGGAAAAGAAATTCAAGGATATGCTTACATTCTTACTCACCCAGGCACCCCAACGGTGTTCTTTGACCACATTTTCTCTCACTATCATAGTGAAATAGCAGAACTTATATTCATCAGGAAACGAAACAAGATCCACTGTAGGAGTAAAGTAAGTATCAGAATATTGCCTTGAATACTTAACACTAGCTTGTAAGTGGTGGACATTCTCTGATATGCATGATCAAGAAACCTTTGTTTAGCATGTCAAACCAATTCAAATTTTAGATTTTCAACTTAGGAGAACTGAGTGAAAGTAATTACTTAAATAAAATATAATTCATAGATGATGATGATGTAATTGGACGACTAAATATTGTCGTTATGATGCCTCATGTTTTGGCTGTAGCTTTCTTTAGTGATGGGAGTCAAAACATGTGATTGTTTTTTTTTTATTTTCTTTTGGCTTATATTTTCTCAAGTAAGCTTAGAATATGTAATTGAGATGGAAATTCAGCTGCAAATTGACGTAGTTGCATAGATTTTTTTTTTTTTTTAATTTTACATAGGAGGTGATCATTCACCATCAATCAGAAATACAACATGCGCGCATGTTTTCAACACCAGATAATATTGAAACGCTAATGTTTTTCCTTTAATGCAAGGTTCAAATTTGTAAGGCAGAAAGGGATGTGTATGCAGCCATCATTGACGACAAAATTGCTATGAAGATTGGACCTGGCCATTTTGACCCACCTAATGGCTCTCAAGGATGGTCCTCAGCCCTTGATGGAAGAGACTATAAGATTTGGGAAGCATCATAAGAACTGGCCAAATTGTATCAAATAAAATAAGAACTGGCCAAATCACATCAAATGTATCTTATGAGAGATTCTTTAAGTAAATTCAATGTACAAAATGATTCTTAGATCAAGTATAGATCAAGTCAAAGCATGTCAAAGGTGGACTTTTTGACATGTCAGCATTTTTTACCTATCATCAACTATGATTTGCTTAATCTTCATTCTTCATGTAACATTGCCCTCAACGAGAAAAAGTTAAACACCGAAGCAGCTGAGTGAATCATGCCATACTATTGCAGAGAATGTGAAGGCTTGGACCATTGAAGAAGCATTATTTAGCAGCTTGCAGATGATGGTGGCATTTAAGCCAAAAGCAGACTCATATCAATGAAATGAGTTGTATCATATATCCTGTACTTTATATTTCATAATTCATATGAACATGATTGAATTGTATTATTGGCATGAATAATAACTTCATGTTTATTGTAAGAGAACGCGAAGTATAGGTGTATAAAATTACTGTGAGAATTCTGGTTCTATTGACTTTTCACCTGTTTATATATTTTTCTTGAATGCTGGATAACGTGCTGGCTGGAGGATTAGTTTGGTGGGTCAAATTTCTTTTTCTATTATTATTAAATTCAGAAAAAATAGAATTTTTAATTTACTTTTAAATCACTTTGACTTGATGATTTATATGAACTTGACTTAGTCTTATTAGTTATTTCCCAGATTTGGATAGCAAGTTTCTCTCCCTCTTTTCTTGGCAAACCCAAATCCAACAGCACCCATTTCCTTGAAAAAAATGACATAAAAAGGAAATGCATCTTTTCTATAAATAGAATGAGATCAGTCAAATTAGTTTGAAACTAATGAACTATTCTTAATTATAATAAATAAATAATAAAGAATGCCTAGATGGTTTACCCAATAACTTGCCATTACCCGTTCTTTTAGCCTTATGGTTTTCAACGTTCAAAAATTGGATATTTACTAATGATTCTAATTCTATCATACTCAAAAAAACCTCCTTTTAAATAGAAACATTTCATTGTTTGATCTGAATTTGACTTCAAGAATTGGTAGAGACAACTATTCTAAATCCAAAACCAGTCTCAGCCAAAAGGGTTGGAACAAGGATATGGAAGAAGGAAACAAGAACAAAGTTTTATTTTCTTTGATTTTCTTATTGTGTTGGGAAGTTATTATTCCTACACTGCAAGCAAATGTGTTATAGAATGATACTTATTGGGAAGTACGTTCCGCTGAGTTTGATCAATATTGGCATGAAAGAGCAAACCAAGCTGAAAAGGCCAACGCTCAAGCTTACGATGCTAAACCTTTTGAAGTTGTAAACAACATCAGCCTTACCACATAAAGAAGGGTTAAAGAATATTTTTGCTCTTAAACTATTTTGCAAGTAATATTGGATATTCTAAATTATTTATTGAAATGATGTCACTATTAAAGTATTTTTTTTAGGGAAAGGAAAAATGATTATATTAAAATATACAAAGTTAAATTACATAAGCATTAGAAGAGAAATGAAATGAGCATCCAATCCTATTAAAGGTCTGGTTATCAACTATGATTTTTTTTTGTTACTCATCCGGTTCATTGGAACTTTGTTCCAACTACATCAGGATCCGACCCGCGTCGCGCACCTAGCTATGGTGGGTGAGTCTCCTTACAAAAATTTTCTATATATACCAAAGCTCGATATTGAGTCGCTTATCACTTGAATTAACCCGTTCATGGTTATCAACTATTACGGTTAAAAACGAAGTCTTTCCAATGCAATCATGTTTTTGCCCATGAAATGCACAATGTTTGAGGTTCTCGTAAAAAAAAAAATCTAAAGATATTATCCAATAGGGCAAGTTAAAAGCTTTACAAATATTATTTTTTGATTGACGAAAATTGATATTGATAGTTAACTTTAAATCAATAATTTTAAGTTAAAAAAGTATTTTTGCCCCTAAAATATATTCGTAAAGGAATAATTGACACTTTAAAATTCAATAATATAGAGTAACCGGCCTCACTAGTTTTTTAATAGAAATATATAATATTATACTTAAGGGTTCACGTTGCTTACCAATTAGGTATTCATTAGTTAAAAAAAAAAGGTTCTATAACTAATTAAAATAGACATTTATAATTTATGACGAGTTATCTACGTTAAGAGATTTTTTTTTCTTGACTAACGACTGTCTAGTTAGTAAGGAATGATAGGCATAAAACTTGTGGTAAGGTTGTTAGTTGATCATTTAATCCTGATTAATAGACTCTTTAACTAATATATACTTAGTTAGTAACATATGGGACACCTTAAACACAATGTTATGTGTTCCAAAGAAAATAAAAAGTGGCTTTGCTCCATACTATTAAACACATTAGGGGTGTTAGTTACTCTTCTATAAATATTTTATGAGAAAAAAATGTTCTTTAACCTAAAGTGAATTTAAAATTAACTGTCAACGTCTATTAGTAAAAAGGTAATATTGTAATAATTTTAATAATTGTTGTGAAAGGCAACATTACTCAAATAAATAATTTAAAATATCCAGTATTTCTTGTAAAATTGTTTAGGGACAAAAATGCTTTTGTAAAAAAAAAAAACAGAAGAATTTGGACATTTGGTTTCTATTTTAGAAGTAATAAAATTTTCATCATGTATTAATATTATAGGATAACCTTTTTTTTTTCCGGTACAAATCCTATAACTTCTTTTATTTTTTTTATACAAATCCTATAACTTAATTATACAGCAAAACACAATCTCCAATAGTAAGGAGGGGAGGAGGGTCGGTTATTGCTTCTTCGACCAACAAGCATTCCACATTCGGTCGAGCTCGCCGTCGGACGCCGTCCACCGTTGTCAGCCCTGCGAGTTTGTTCTCCGGCAAGTGTTGAAGAGGGTTCCAGCCCTAGGGATTTGTCTACTACTACTCCCAGAATCCGGTGAGATTGATTTGTTCAATCCGCCTTTGAGTTTGTTCCCTGCGTGGTTGTGAAACCTGTGTTGGACGCCGTCGTTCCGTTTCTTGTTTTGTTTTAAATTTTCCATTTTAATTTGGCTCTGAATCTGGTCGTGTAATCGTTTGAATATTGACCCTTTTGAATGAAGATTGAGTTTGTTTGTTTTTTTTTAAAAAAAAAACTTTGATTACTAGTTTTTGCTTTAATGGTGTGTAATCGGCTATTATACTTCTGCCCTCTGTATTTTGATTACTAGCGACTTAATGTTTGGATTGTTTTGTTGTGCAGTATGGATTTTTTGTGTAATGGCATTCTGTTTATTAATCTCTTTATATTATCATCAATTTAGAAAATGCTCAAGGTATTTGCCTGCATGGTCCAGTAAATGACCTGGCTCGAGTTGTATCTAGTAATTGAGAAGCTTGAGTTGAAATTGTCATTCTTCAGTGGCTTGGAGGAGTTGCCTGAATCAATTGGCTTGCTAAGGCATCTTCGTCAAAGTATCTGAACAAAATTAAAGGGCATGATATCGATTATGCATATTTCAAAGATTTCAGAGGGAGAACTGATTGTAATATAGGTCCACGTGTGGGTTTGAGAAATTAGTTGATTTCGATCTTGCTTCATCCTCTAATCATCCATAATCAGATGAGGGTATTGTTAGTTGTGAAGAATTTTAATTTAGCTATTAATGCTTCCAATGCACAAGAACATAGAAGCAACTCTCGACCTACATATCTCAAAACATGGTTTTGTTTGGTTAAACTTGGTTCTGGAATTTTAAACTGCGGATTAGAGGCTTAAATGCTTTTCCAAACAAGGCCTTCAGAGACTAGCTCTGGGTTTTACTTCGTCCTTTTCATACAATGAGTGGATTAAATAGTGTCTTCTAACTTGTTTAGAAAACTAGTAGAATATTGTTTGCCGTTTGGTGCTAGAAAGCTTGCTGGTATCTGCCTTTAAATGTTATAGGAAGTGTGAAAATCTGCTAGAATATTAATACGGCTCATCCTGTCATTCAATCTCACTCATCAGGGTCATTCCCTCAATACTTATGCCAAATCTCAACATTGTCTAGCAATGACTACAATTCAGGCAGATAATCGTGGAGAGCCTCAAAGAACTGATCTGAATTGCAAAGAAACTGCTAAGGCTCAGAATTCAGCATCTTCATTTAAAAGATGGGGTAGAAAATATCCATTTGTCAGATATGGGCTTCCAATGATATCTCTTACTGTCCTTGGGGCTATTGGACTCGGTCATCTCTTGCAAGGCAGGTTAGTAAAATGCTCTCCCCATGTTATAAGTGATAAGTATCTATTACTCTGCTAAACTGAAATCAGATTTTTTCCAACAATCTTTTTTTATGTTTAGCTTAAGATTCTCCCTACAACTCCCTCCTGTTCCAAAGTCCAAACAACTAAAATCACTTTTTTTTTTTAATCTTAAATAAACTGGCCCTTAATTATGCTATATCAACTTACCTTTGTTAGTTTAAAGCTCATCTTGTTTTACTCATCCTCCTTTTAAAATGTGATGGGATTGCATCTTTTCAGCAAGGACATTGCAAAGGTGAAAGATGATCAAGAATGGGAAATAATTGAAACAAGGAAAGCACTGTCTAGAACTGGGCCAGTAGATGCGTATAACCCAAAAAAGATTTCATTGGAGGAGGAGTTACAGGTAGTCCCCCCCCTTCCCCCCCTTTTTTTTTCACTAGTAAATCCATGCATTATGAAAAACTAAGCCCCCCCCCCCCCCACCCTCTCTCATTAGTAAATCCATGCATTATGAAAAACTAACTTATGTTCTCTCTATCATAGGCCTTACAAAAGAAGGTGGACATCAACAAGTACGAGTACAAGAAAATTCCCAAACCAAATGAAGGCAATCTAAAGTAGAATCGAGCTGTTTATCTAAAATAATTCCTGTTGGAATTTTGCTTGCAGTGAGTGAGCTGTTTATCTTTAACCGTGTAGGAGAGGAAGTTGAGATAAATAATGAATGGTTTTGAGAGTTTATTTCCAATTTACTATATACATATTGCATATAACAAACTTAGGCAAATCAAACTAAGTGAAAAATTGTGCGTTTTTATATTTTGCATGTCTCTGGGAAAAAAAATCAACCCTTTAATTACCGAGCGAAACTTAGCGAGTTGATTTTTAATTTTGGCTTGTCTAATTGAATGTGATTAGTATATGGATGACGAAGATATATGTTTAGTTGTTATCTTTGAGGTTTGAGCAATCACATATATAAATACTAGCAGTTGCTGAATAGCTTGACATATTTATTCTTCTGGACAATGTTAATGTCAAGTAGGTTCTCTGAGTTTTAACTTTGAAGAGGTTCTGATTAAGGATTAGGGTATCACGCTCATGGAGTCTCGTGTTTAATTGGAGAATGTGGCATTTGCTTGGGGGGAATTATTACGTACGATGGTGTTAAGCAGATGCAGCGGAAATAGTTGCAGTGATGGTGGAAAAAGAGAGATTATTATTGTAGTTGTGAAAATTGTTTATTTTTTGATTGCGTATAAAAAAAGGTGTTTAATTTTTAGATTGGTGTAATATAAGAGAAAATGTGTTTATTATGAAAACATCTAGTTTGAGAAGTTAAAAATCTATGTAGTATTACTCCATGTGTACCAAAAAGTACACATGAATGTTCTTAGTGCTAACAACTGATTAATGTAGTTCAAATAAATGTGGGTTTATAATAGAAGAATTTTGCTATCTCTAAATAATTATTGTGATTGCGGGTCTAAGGTCTAAATATAAGATTATTATTTAAATTAGAATAACCTATAGCTAACTAGTTGATCTAAGTGCTCCATGGTTATAAAAAAAAGTTAATTTTATTGTCAACCAAAATATTTTGGGTAAATATTGTCAAAATAATTTGAGGAGTCCCAAAATGTGATTTTTTTTCTCATTAGGAGAGGCATAGTAAGTTCTTCACTAAAATTGGCATAGCAAGACTTCTTTCCCCGAGAAAGAACAATTACAGGGAATCAGGTATTTAGATTGTATTATTATTTTTCTATTTTAAGTAAAAGATATAAAATAATATTAATTTTCCAACAAAAAATGATTTAAATTAAAAAAAATAAAGAAGAATAGAATACAAGTCTCGTAAGAAAAGAAAAAAAAGAGTAGATGGTAACGTTAAGGAAAGAAATAACTCCAAACTTTCATATACACTTTCGTTCAATATCGCAGGATGTGGGGGAGTTATAAGAGACCAATCTGCAAGATGGGTTGCTGGATTTACAAGTAAATTGGGCTTTTGTTCTGTACTGGAAGCTGAGTTGTGGGCGGTGTACAAAGGACTTAATTTGGCTTGGGTTTTAGGATTCAAGAAAATTATTCTCGAGTCTGATTCCAAGAATGTGGTGGATATGCTATATCATGGGAGAGTGGATAGATGCAGTTTGTTAGCAGTACAAACACAGAGTCTACTTCAACGATCTTGGGAACTGAAGCTTCAATATGTCCCAAGAAGTCAGAACAAAGTAGCAGATGCCCTAGCTAAAGAGGGTTTGACTACTTCATCAATATTATATTTGTGCCCTCCACATTTGGAGTCACTGGTTCTAACTGATAGTTTGGGATCTAATCCCCTTATGACATAAATTTCTTGATATCGGGCGTTTGCCCTCTCTTGTACCAAAAAAAAAAAAAAATACACTTTCGTTCATTTATGACATTCTTTCTTTTAATTACAAAATAAATCATCGCAAAAAATAGAGAGACATAAAATTGAAGAATGTCTTAACCGTAATAGCATAAACCAAGCCATCATTCTTTGAACTTGCTTATGAGTGGATTTTTTTTTCCCATTTTATAAAAGTAAATTTCAAATTCTGATATATTTTATTTGTAAATTTTTAAAGGCTAATGGTAACTATGATATAAGTGAACTGTCATTCTCAAAAGACCCATTATAAATGAATCTTTCATCCCAATAAAGCCATACTTGTAAATTTCAAAATGTCACTTATAAATATGGAGTTGAGAATTTCAAAAGATCACTTGTAAATAAACATTCATTTTAATATGGTATTAAGAATTTACAACTCGCTTATAAAATATTCTAATTAATTTTTTAAAATTTACAACTATATTATATATCATAAATGGTTTGGATATCACACATACAAAACAAATGCCTTACAAGAAGATCAAGAGTATTGTTTCGTACCAATGGGGGTTGGTCCGAGTGGTAAGCGATTCAGTATCGCTTAAGCGATGTCTCGAGTTTAAGCCTTGGCATATGCAGAAAATTCCCGTTGGAAGATTTACCCACCATAACTAGGTGGGCGACGCGGGTCAGATCTGGATGTAATCGGGGCAAAATTCCAGAAAACTCGGTGGGTAACAAAAAAAAAAAAAGAGTATTGTTTCGTTCAATGGATGAATATTCCGGCAATGCTCATGCTTTTGAGTTCAAACCCAAAGCTAGCCATTCTTAACATGCCATATGAGGTAGAATGTAGGGTTCAAATCTTCCTTAAAATATGAGTTAATACAAATTTTTGGTTCATAAAATTTGTTTAAATCCCTCAAATTTTAAACTATAGGTTTTAGTTTTTCAATTTTTTTTCGTTTAAAATATTAGTCCCTATAATTTAATAAAAATTTAGTCTATTTTACCCCTTGAGAGATTAAAACCATGATTTGATACTTAAGGGATTAAAACCTAAATGTGAAAAAATTTAAAAGACTAAATATTATATTAACCTAAAAAATATCAAATAAAAATATATGGTAATTTATACTATATAAAGTGATTAAAGTAAATTGCATGATTTATTTCTCAAATTCAACACAATATATAAAAAAATATTTTTAATTAAAAGGAAAAAAATACATGTTGGAATTAAGTATGTTCAAATCAAAATGTCAAATAATTAAGAAACAATTTAATGAGTTGAATGAGTTTAAGGAAATATTGTAGTCAAGTTGTATGAAAGTTGCCCCATAAGTGAAAAATCTAGCGTTCGATATAATTAATAAATTAATTAAATTATAATACAATTTTTAATAAGAGTGTCACGTATTTTAAAAAAAAAATACTCCTACAGTTTTGGTAAAACTTCAAATAAAAGTTATAATTAACTTTAAATTAATGGTTTATATGGACTTGATGGATGTTTCTGTCCCACGGTTGATTAAATAAAGAGTATATAGGCTTCTTGCCCCAGTTTTTACCTAAAAAAAAAATTAATGGTTTATATGAACTTGAATCGCCTCCTCATCAGGATCAGTAATTGGGTTAGCAAGTTTGCCTATTTTTTAGGCAAACCAAAACCAACACTACAACACCCCATTTACCTCAAGATTATATATGATATAAAAAGATGATGAATCATTGCTATAAACAGAATGAGGTAAGTCAGAGAGGCTGCAAATCAAGGAAATGACTTAATCAAAAAGCTTAACATAAAACTGGTCGCTGCCCGCTCTCAGCCTTGTGTTTCTCCAGCTTCGTCCAAAAATTAGATATTGACTGTTTATTCTAATGTCATGCTCAAAAACCTGCACCTATAAATATGAAGCATCTCATTGTTTGATAGAATAAGCTAACTTGGGAATCAGTTCATCAAAAGCCAAAAAGAGGGTTCCATAATAATTTGGCTTTGGCTGGAGTTGTCTTCAGGGACTCGTGTAGAGAATTGTTAATAAACATGAGGCCACTCTCAGCCTTTTGCAGGTCAAAAGGTTGGAAAATAAAAATAAAAATATGGGAAAAATAAACAGAAATAGTCCCTTATTTTCTTTCTTTTTCTTGATCTGTTGGGTAGCCATTCCTACCCTCCATGTGAATGTGTTAGAGTGAAACTTATTGGGAAGGGCATGTCAAAGAATTTGATAAGTATTGGCAAGTTAGAGCCAAAGAAGCTGAAAAGATCAACAAGAAACAATATCAATCCAACCCCTTTGAAGTCGTAGGCAACCTCACCGCTAGTGTTGATAGGTAAGGCTTAAGGTATCAGCCAATTATCATGATTTGAATAAAACTCACAAGGAAGATGTTTAATCACACATCTTAGCGATCAATTAGAAGTCATACCAGAGCAAAATGAGCTTCCATGAAACTTTTGAATGATAAGCTGAATTCTGATGTTGTTCACAAACAGAGTGCTGCTTGGCACAGAGCATGAAGGAAGGAACTTGAGACAACGTCCTGGCGCAATTCCTGAATGTCCATGCATCGCCATTAACCCAATTGATAGGTGCTGGAGATGCGATCCCAACTGGGAGCAAAACCGCCAGAAGTAGGCTGATTGTGCACTAGGATTTGGGAAAGGCAAAACTGGTGGAAAGGGTGGTCCATACTATGTGGTGACAGATCCCTCAGATGATGACATGGTTAACCCCAAAGAATGTACCCTTAGGCATGCAGTTACAAGGGCAGGTCCCTTGTGGATTATCTTTAAACATAGCATGGTGATTAGGCTGCAACAGGAGCTAATTATGGCTGGGGATAAGACCATTGATGGCAGAGGAGCTTATGTTGTAATCACAGGAGGGGCCGGCATTACCATCCAGTATATCAAGAATGTGATCATTCATAACATTAAGATCTTCAACATAGTGTCTACCAGTGGTGGAATGATTAGAGATAGTGAAGACCATTATGGTTTGAGGACAGTAAGCGATGGTGATGGGATTTCAATCTTTGGCTCCAGCAAAGTCTGGATTGATCATGTCTCCATGAGCAATTGCGCAGATGGACTCATAGATGCCATCATGGCATCCACTGCCATCACCATCTCCAACTGCCATTTCACAAAGCACAATGAGTTACATCAAATTGGGATGTCTTTTTCCTAACTGGGTTTGGAAATGAAACACTATTTCCACAACACTTTTTTTTGGCGGCCGTATGATGCAGGTGATGTTGTTTGGCGCCACAGACAGCTATGAAGGAGACGTCAATATGCAAATCACAGTGGCATTTAATCACTTTGGACAGGGATTAATCCAAAGGATGCCAAGGTGCAGGTGGGGTTTCGTTCATGTTGTTAACAATGACTACACTAATTGGGAAATGTACGCCATTGGCGGAAGCAAGCATCCTACCATCATCAGTGAGGGTAACAGATTCATAGCCCCGAATAACATATTTGCCAAAGAGGTATATACCCATATACATTCATCTATTTCTTAATACCCGTTGATCAGTCTATTCTGCAGCATGTTAAATACTTTTAAACTACGCAATGAACTCAGCAATTTTGTTTTGGGAAATTCATCAAACATCTATTATGCAAATGTTTACGGAGTTAGCATAGGTCCCTAACATTGCTATACTGTGATTGGTGTTGGTGAAGGTGTGTAAGAGAGAGTACTCACCAGAGAGCGAGTGGAAGAACTGGCAATGGAGATCAATCAACGACCTACTCATGAACGGAGCTAATTTCACGCAATCTGGGATGCAGCTTCCAGTGTCGACGCGTGACATGCTCAAGGGCAAGCCTGGATCATGCGCCTCAAGTCTCACATGCTTTTCCGGAATCATCAAGTGCTATGTGGATAAGCCCTGCTAATTAGCCGGGTGTTTCTGCAGTGAGTAGCTTTGGCAAATGAGACCAAGACGAAAACGAAGAAGACGAAGAAGAAGACGACAGAACCGGCAAGGCGGAGCTCGCTGAACTGCGATCGATGCTTTCCTAATTTCGTTACCCCTAGTTTATTTTAGAAACAAACAAACAAACAAATATGAATTGAAAATTTTAACAAAAAATCTCTCACATCACACCGTTTGTTCATCCCCCACCATTCAGCAACATTCTACCATGTATTACTATCTATCTTTACCTACTTTGAACACCTACGATTTTATGATATTGAACATTATATGTGGCAGTGTGATGAGAAGAACATAGATGATAATTTTTTGTTTTTTGGGACCTCTTTTTGTCCCTCTCTTTCTTCCAATTTTGTCTTCTTGCAGATACAAAATCGTGACAATAAAACGTACCTAAGCTCTTTCTGCAAATCGCAATCGGCTGAGCGAGGGAATCGAAACGAGTGAAAATGACATGAAGCAGTCTTAACACGCATATACCCATAGCCGTACCAACATAAGAAGTTCATTAAATTTCTTTATATCTCCAATTTAATTCTTAAAAAAATATTTATATTAAGAGGATCCAACTATTAATCTCAAAATTATATATCTACTTTATAATTGGATTCAAAAAATAATATCAAAAAATACATATACAACTCATAATTTTAACAAGGGTTTGATTTTAACATTCTCCATTAAAAAAGTAATTTTTCATACTTGATTTATTAGTGTTTATTTAAATTTATTTATGTTAAACACGTTCATATAAGGTGAGACACGAGTTATTTTATATACTTAACTTGTAAATCATAAACTCGCGATTAAAAAAATATATATTAAAGTTTCGAATCGTCAATCCAATCAAGAACACCTATATGATATAAACTCAAATCAATGGATGGCTAATTAAGGGGGTGTTTGGTTTCACTTAAAATAATCATTTTTATGTTTTACTAACTCTCTTATGTAATACCATAATAAACCAACATCTTAGTTTAGTTGATACTGATATAAACAACTGTCCAACAACAGAATATTAATTTATTAATAACATATTAATGGGGTTTGTCTTGATCTTGTTTGTTCACATGAATGAGCTATATAGTATTTCAAATATTAAAACGTTTGAAATGTAACAATTATTTCATACAAAAAAGGCATTCTTCCATGGGAATTACAGTTCTGAGAGCTCATATTCTGTTTTTTTTTGCTATATAAGTTAAGTTGTAGGAATTACAACAAAATACTCTTTTTCTCTGGACGAAGAATTCAAGGCATTTATTCAAAGAATTTCCAATTTCACATGCTATGTTGGAGCATTTAGATTTTCTTGAAGATCTTCTATTGTGTCTAAAGACAAAAATAAATAGATAAATTGTTTAGATTTGATCTGAATGATATATATATATATATATATATATATATTTTAAGATTTACTAATATGTGTTGGTTTAGTTTAAATGAAAGAGATTTTAGTTATTTAAACACGAAATTTTAAATTTAAATTCGTCTTAATATTAAAAAAAAGAGAGAGAGTTACCTTGCCCCAATTACCCCCAAAAATATAATATTTAGCAATGTAGACTCCTTTGGACTGTCCTGAATAAGTCGTTTTATTTATTTTTTAAATATTTTTTTAATAATGGAAATAATAGAGGATATATGATTAACTATAGTTTCGTACTTTGGTAGAAAAAACTAACTTCTTTCATGTACTGTAAAGAATTGTGCACTTATAAGTTGAACTTGAATTGCACAATTTATACGTTTATCCATATTTACTGATTTTCAATCTTTACTTCGTCAAAATTAATATTTTTTTCCTTAAATAAAAAGAGAGGATGCTAACGGGTCAGGCCTTATATATTAGGGACATTCTTTATATTTGGGTTTATTCGGGCCAACTTGAAAGCCCCACCTGAATTTTTTACTCTTCCTTAAAAGCCATTTCATGATAGTTTAATAAAACTAAAAAAAAAATTAGTATAAAAAAAAACAAATAAAACTAAAAAAATAAAAAAAAATCAACAAAGCATATCACGGTTGATAAATAGCTGAATCCTTTAAACATAATGTTATGGATCTAAACCTATGAATATGAAAAAGTCTTTGTTGGGAGAAATAAAACACACTTCGATGATTTGTATATCCCGAGAGAAATTATTTCTAGCTATCAGCTAGGGGATACTACTTAGATTTTAGAAAAAAAATAATAAAAACCTCATTTTTATATTTTTGTTTAACATTGCTTAACGTATCAAGCCAAAAAATATTCCTTGTCTCATTCTTTTCAGCTTATTTTGTATTCCTCATGTCCTTAATATAAGATCTACTTGATTTTTTTGAGGAGATTAAATAAACAAAATAAATCAGTTAATTATGATTAAATATAGGGGTGATAATTTGGGTTGGGCCCGCCAAAAAATGGCAAGTTGGGTTGCAAATATTGCAACCCATTTTGGGGCGGGTCTTTTTGACCCGCACCCGCCAAGCCCGCACCTGCGGCGGGCTAACCCGCCGGGTTGGCGGGTTAGCCCATTTTTTTTTTGCTTTATTTTTTATTATTTATATTGCACATTTGTACTTTATTAATTTAAGAGTCTTAGTCAAACAAGGGACATTACATTTAATTTATATTAACTTTATCTCATTGAGTTATTTTTTTATATATATATTTATTTTGTTTTATTATTATTTTATTTGTGATAGATTTATCTATAAATTGTGATAAAATTGACTAAATAAATATTTTGACAACTTTAGACATGATTCGAATCTAATTAATATTGACACATATTAATTTTTTTTTAAAAAATAAAAGTTGGCATATATAGGTAAAAAATTAAAAAAAAAAGATGGCGGGCGCGGGTTGGTATAATACCAACCCGCCTCTTTACCAACCCGCGGCGGGCCAACCCGTATCCGGTAGTTTGGCCCGCTTTACCACCCCTAATCAAATCCAACTCTTCATGAAAAATTCATATAATATACTCTTTAATATACCCAAATTAGTCAATTAACTTTTATATTGATCATAATTAATTAATTTATTTAGCTTTTTTAATCTATCCAATAAAATCAACTAACTCCTATGTTAAGCACCGGAGGAGTATCATTTACATTATGGTGTAAAACCTAGGCAGTATTCATGACAGTCCTGCAATGGCTGCAAGTGGGCAGATAACTATAAATAATATTTTTACGACTTTGATATCATCATCAAATGCATAGATAGGGATAATTCTCTGTACAACAATCTCTTATATGTTGAGCCGAATGATTTTGTTTATACCTAAACGACAAGCTTTGAGCTGTGGAGTGTGGAACCTTAATTGGCTTTCTGGAATGAGGACACAGTTTTCAACTTTGTCTCTTAGTCATGTTATCATCGCCAATCTTTGTCTTTGTTCCAACAGAACAGACATGACAACAAAAGTACAACCAATTCAACAGGAAACAAACGTTGTAGCATGTAGGTATTATAAATATGGAACACATAACATGAAGTTATATCATCCCATTCAAAACAAAACAAACCTCCATACTTGTCTTGAAGCTTCAGTAAGTGGGGAAAATGGAGGTAGCCTCTGTGAAATGTGAACTGAGCCCAACAGGCCATAGGTCTTACATGATGGGTGGTGGTGACAGTGATGTTAGTAAGTGTGGCAAAAGGAGGCGAAGAGATTCTTCTTTGGCCATCTTAGAAGCCAATGCACAGCCACAGGGCAACCGATCAACCACCACCACCGTAAAGAGAAGCTCGAGGTTTCGGGGAGTTAGCAGGTCTGTTATATCTTGTTCACACCAATTTCAACCCAAAAGATTCAGTTTTAATGTTTATTATAATCTCTAGTATTTCACATACAGAATTTCTTAATCATAAAGACTAATCCTTTAGTCCCTATATATCTAATTGGTTGAAACTTAGTTCTTTAACTTTAATTCTTTGTAACTCTTTCCCTATAATCTTAACTCAATTGAAACTCAGTTTCTAAACTTTGATTCAGTGCAACTCTGTCTCTATAGTCTTAACTTAATTCTTGAACTTTGACTCGGTGTAACTCTAGTCCTATAGTCTTAATTTGGTTAAAACTCAATTTTTAAACTTTAACTCAATACAACTCAGTACTTATAGTACTTCATGTGAATGGTTGTTTAGTGGTTTGAAGCTAATAATAATATCTTGGTATGAAGCAGACATAGGTGGACAGGAAGGTATGAGGCTCACCTATGGGATAAAGGAACATGGAATCCAACTCAGAAGAAGAAAGGGAAGCAAGGTACGTAGATGTTGATGAGCACTACTTGATATAGTTAATGCTAATTGGTTTTTATGATTGCTAACTTCTTGTTTCATTGTTTTTGTGTTGTTGGAAAATGTGGATTTATTTGCTGGTATGGAGCAGTTTATCTCGGTAGGTACTGATTCCAAACAGTTTCGTCTTGAAAACTGAAGAGAGTAGAAACTAATATAACTAACCTCTTGGGATTTTTACTGATTCAGGGGCTTATACTGATGAAGAAGCGGCTGCTAGAGCTTATGATTTAGCTGCACTAAAGTACTGGGGAACTTCAACTTTCACAAATTTCCCTGTACGTTGCATGAACCGTGCAAGAGATTTACATTCATATAATCACCATTTGACGCCCATTTCTCAAGCAAGAACTGATTATTTTTGCAGGTGTCTGAGTATGAGAACGAAATTGGGATCATGAAAACTGTAACTAAAGAAGAATACCTTGCTTCATTAAGAAGGTAAACTTGTTTTGACAGCATGACTGCAGAGAATTCAATTAAAGTTCCTTAAGCAAAACTTCCAACACCGACTTTTTATTTGTCACTGAATTTTATGTTCTTTATTACCATTTTGTAGGAGAAGCAGTGGTTTTTCTAGAGGTGTATCAAAGTACAGAGGAGTAGCAAGGTGAGATAGTTCTGAACTCAAGCCAAAAGACTGAACCTTTTCTTTTGTTTCCAATAAAGAAGTATTAAGTACTGAGGGTTATCAGAAAATTGACTGCAGGCACCATCACAATGGCAGATGGGAAGCAAGGATAGGGAGAGTATTTGGCAACAAGTACCTCTACCTTGGGACTTATAGTGAGTTTCTCCCTCTTAGGCTTTGTTTGGATTCACGTAGTGTCACCTCAAAAGTAACATTTTTCTTTCCAAAAGTCAGTTTCAGCCATTTAAGCATGTTTGGAATGGCTTTTAAACAATAGAACTTTTACCAAAAAGTTATGTTGAATGTAAAAACATTTGTTGATACTTTTAGGCTGTGGTGAATCACGGTGTGTGAACTATACATGCATGGGGAAGTGAAAAAGCATAATCGCTCTCCCTTGATTGAGTTATGAAAGCTAAAATTACTCTAAAACACCCCATTATAAAATTACTCTAAAAGGCACAACTGAATTTTTTAAAAAATCTATCTAAATATTAATCATATTATACTACCTGACTTTTACCCCAATTTCAGTTTGCAAAAACTAGTTGAAATAAAAGTCACTTCTACCCATGTTCATTCAAACAAGTCCTTGTTTGGGTATCTTTTGAGTAACTTTATCTTCAAATTTATGACTGTGGAGGGTTCAACTTTATACTAATCTAAGCTTTTGGGGTGATACAAAAATGATAACATAAGAGACTCCAATAATATCAATCTCTCAGCCTATATGTATTCATTCATCTGCAGGTACACAAGAAGAGGCTGCTCGCGCATACGACATCGCAGCAATTGAGTACAGAGGCATAAATGCAGTGACAAATTTTGACTTGAGCACATACATCGGATGGCTAAGACCTGAAGCACCTTCTTCTTCTTTACTAGTGGGAAATCCAAGCAAAGATCTTCAGAACATGACAACCTCAAACCTTGTCCAAACACAAGGAACTACTGAGGTATCCAACTTCATCCTCAATCCATTCCCTACTGGTGATTCTGATAGTACAGAGAAGCAAGGAAGTTCAAAATACATGAGCTCTCTAAGTGCTTGCAATGGAAGTTCAAAATACATGAGCTCTCTAAGTGCTTGCAATAATAACAAGTCATCTTCCCCAACAGCACTAGGGATTCTCATGAAATCCTCAGTATTTAGTGAGCTGATGCAGAAGAATCTGAATTCTGCTAATGAAGAATCAGAAGAGAGTGAATTGAAAATCCCACAAGAAGGCAGTGATGGGTTTGGAGTGGCTTTTGATCATGAAATTGCAAGTAACTCTTTCTTATGCCCTTCCAATAATAATAGCAGATTTTTCGTGGAGTCACCAGAAGAAAGCACGTGGCCATGGTATCATAGAACCGCGCAATCCCCATGGAGTGGTGCTTTAAACTGACCGTATTTTTGAGCTTTTTTTTTCCCTGTTTACAATCACAGTTGAGAGTAAAATCTCCTTTCTGCTAAGACTTTTTCTGTTCATAAATGGGATTGCTCAATTACATGGAAGAACTTCAGAGCTATACTTAGTAAGTTAGTCCCAAAAATCTCAGTGTAAAAAAGAGCAAACAAACTGTAATTGTTTGTGCAGATCTTAAGAGAGAAGAGAACTTATTTTTCTCCTATAAGGCAATATATGATTGAAGTTGTTATGCCAGGAATCATTACGTTGGCTTTTTAAGAGACAGGACTAAGTATTACTAGGTAAGTCAACCTAAATTAACCCATTAACATATCATGAATAAATTTTTAATGAGAATTAAGACATTTATAAACTAAATTTATCTTCAGAGCCCCTGCCATTTTTCTTCAGATTACTATGGAAGTCATAATGCCACATCCAAATGCCTTATAGACATTGGCTCTTGGTAACCAACAAACTTGGGGTTTATAACAACAGAGGAAGGAAAAAAGAAGAAGTACATGTTCTGTTATGTACAATACTCATAGAATCACTATTTACTGGATCAAGTATAAGATAAGAAGCCACGCAGGCTCCATTTATCTAATGGTGGGAAAAAATGCTTCTATCTGATGGTGGGTTTATAAGGGGCCTGTTGGGAAAAAATGGATCTGAAAAGTTCCTAAGCAACAAAAGCAGATGAGAGGTAATTCAAAATGCTGGGTCACTATCTGCTGAAACCTTGTCATCAACAACTGATTGAAGTAGCCTGCAAAATTAAGGGAAGGCCAAGTCAGAATGACGGACACGTAGCAGTACCTATTAGAATTTTGAGATATAAGTATATATTAGGGTTGTCTTTCTATCAAAATGACTTGAATCATTTGATAGGACTTTGTTATGAGTCCCACATTGGGGAGCCTCACAAGTAGAGTGGGGTTTATAAGTTCAAGGGGTTCTCCCTCCTAACAGGCTAGTCTTTTGGGAATGGGCTCTCCCTTTGGGCTTATGCTCATCTCATTGGTGCTTTCATTGAGAGTCGACTCACTGGAGAGGGCTACCTACGGAGGGTTCTGACCGGCAGAAGGCCGAGTGAAGTGCCGTAGAGTGGAGCCGCCGGGGACGTCGGCTTTCGAGGGGGTGGCATTGTTATGAGTCCCACATTGGGGAGCCTCACAAGTAGAGTGGGGTTTATAAGTTCAAGGGGTTCTCCCTCCTAATAGGCTAGTCTTTTGGGAATGGGCTCTCCCTTTGGGCTTATGCTCATCTCAGACTTCCTTTAATATTACATACTTTTAATCATTTTTCTAATTAATCGATGTGGGACTCAGGACTCTTCTAATAGCACCCACTACATTCTTCCATGAACAAAGGGGGTGGAGAGGGGAAGGGAGAAGGGAGAAGAGATTCAAAACACCAAAAATGAATTAATTCAAAGCTCAACATTATTGGCCTGCGGTGCTGCTCTAGTTTATCCATACTGTTTTGCATGATTACATCTGAAGCGGACTGTTCTAGACCTGTAGATAAGGTGCCTGCAATGTCTTTAAGACCCTACAAGTTCAGACAGAATCATATGAGAAGAAAGTTCAGATTATGAAAGCGTTAGAGCACCAATGCTGGTGGAGATAAATACAAGTTAACTTCAAATGCTTCTTTGTTAGGCAGGAGAAGTAAAATGGCATGTAGGGAACAAAGCCGCTTTCAAACAATGTCAAATCAGATTTGGTTGTCAATGTTAGGATATGTAGATAATAAGTAAATAACGAGTAAAGGGTAGAAAGAAACCTTCAGACTGGGACTTCCACCATACGTGAGCAGACTAGGGGACTTTCCAGGAAGTTTCAGCTGCTTCCGCTGAATATTTACAAATATTATGTCAAATTAATTTGCATAATCCTGCAACCATGCTATTGTATCAGAAATTTCCTTCACGTGCAATGAATTTTAAAGAAACAATGATAGATATAAGTTCTTAAATTGAATAGGACAAGAGAAAGTTTTACCTGCTTCCAACTCAATGAAGACAACCTTGCATCCTGGAAGGCATAATTATCCACGGTAAGAATGGACCGGAAAGATAGAGGAATAGGGAAAGATAGGGGTGAGATATAAATATTTATCAATTGTTCGGATAAAAAAAATATAAATATACATGATGACTAGATGTTTCTTTTTCTATGGCCTAGGTTGACATCTAAAAAAAGGATTGAGAATGAGCAAACTTGGAGACATAATTTTTATTTTGAAACTTAAGAAGTTCCTGCTCGTTAGACTTAGGAAGGAGGAAAAGGGAATCACAGGCCTTTATCTCCCCTCACTTGCTTTTCAGTTTCGGTAGTGGCAGAGGCAGTTGTAACAGCCCAAGTAGTGCTGCCATGAGACGAAGGTAACTGTCTGACATTGCTAGAAAAGGAACTAACTGCTGCTGGTAACTACTGTTTTTATTTTCCTTAAAACTGACAGGATTTTCTGCTCCATGTGGCACTACAAAATGGTGACCTGGTCAATTGTAATGCTGACTCTGTAATTTAGCCTCAAATTCAAGAGCCACTCTTGCAGCCTTGTAGACCGTGCGAGGCTTATGAATTTTAACATCTGACTGCAATTCCTCCCTCAATCCATTGATGAACACTCCAAGCAAGCAGTGTTGAGGCCATCCATGCGCCCTTGAACAACGCCTAGCGAACTCTTGCCTGTATTCATGCACGGTGCCTGTTTGCTTGATGCTGCACAAGTAAACATCCGGTTTCTGCAACTCATCAGGGCAGAAATTCTCTTGTAAAATTTGAGTAAGTTCCTCCCAGAACAGAATGGTCCTTCTAGAAGAGACTCAAATAAAAATATCTAGAGCATCACCCTCTAAGTTCTTTGCTGCCACATCAACTTTTAGTTCTTCAGGAGTTTGATAGTAACGGAAATATTTTTCAGCCTCCATTATCCAGCCAGTGGATCTCCTCCTTCGAACTTAGGAAAGTCTACTTTGGAATGAGGACGCTTTGAAGGATTTTCCCTCCACCAAGGACTGTCATGCTCACTATCTTCGGTTCTGATGGGAACACATTCTGCTTCTTCAACTCGGATATATCAGCATCCAAGCGACTTAACTTTGCAACTATGTGAGACACTGCTGGGTCAACTGATCAGTGGATGGAGGTTGAACCAATTCATTAGGCGCGGATGAAACTCGAGAAGGTTCATTATTGGGGTTGGGTAAGATGGGTTCAATGTTCACCATTGGGTCCCAAGGGTAAAGGCTAGGGAAAAGAAGGGATCTCCAGAATCAGGATCTGAATTCTAGAGAGGGGAGAGATAAATTTTCTGAATAAAATACTTCTCATTCATAACTTTGACAGAGTACAAGTCTGATATTAATAGTCTAATGCACTAACTGTAAATAACTGTTCTGTACTAAGCATATAAACTGGAATTAACTGGCATTATCTTAAAATAACTAACATAAGACACTTGTAATCACTGATTCTGGAAATAAATGGAAAAACAAGAAGAGAACTTTGTGGCAACTAGATTTCTCATTCAAATGAAAATTGAGAATTATGCCTGAACTTCGAATTGTTCTCTTTCATTATTCTACACAAGCAAGACCATTAAGATTCCGACTAATTAGTCATGTCATGAAATAAACATACCAATGTTCCCACTTCTTGTTGCCAGGTAACCAAGTCCTCGCGGAAATCAGTAATAGTATTTCTAACTCCAGTAACCTGCTTAAGTATGAAAATTTTATAGGGGTGTTAGTTTTCTGATGACGTTTAGTTACATTTTATAGCTAACCCTGACCTCTGTGATTCATTAGAAGTTCTGATGCATGTATTCCTTTGTAAGTAAGTAGTAAATTCATCAATGTAACTGTGTGTATGAGTAACATGTATGCCAAGAAATGTGCATGACTGCTATGTATCTTACAAGAATACGAGTGTAAAGATAAAACCTCATCCTCAATTGACCATGCCAACTCATTCTGTTTAAGCATTTTGTCATCCAAATGTCGAATTCTCTGCGTCAAATGCTTCTTGGCATCCTGCAAACAAAAGAATCCGAGGCAATTAAAAGATGCACCAATATAGGAACAACAAGCCTTATCCCACTAGGTGGAATCAGCTATATCGCATAGCATCATTGTGCTCAATCAAATGTTAAACAAAAAGTCTCGCTCAATAACTTCATTAAGTGTTATCTTTGGTGGCGCATCCAATAGTCTTCTTACTAAATTCCCATGTCTTTTGCACCAATATTTAACGGTGATTAGATAATTAAATATCATCAAATTAAGACCCTACATTAATCATCATAGGACGCTCGGGCCCATAAATATCATCAAACCTCTTACTGATGACTTAATGATGCCTACTTATTTCAATGAAACGAATATCATCTTTTTTCATGAAACCTTTCAAGAACATGGGGTAGATGGTGCACTCGCTTGATCAAAACTTACTATCTCACTCATCCATGAGCCAAACTAATATATGAATTCCATTGCGATAAATAAAGAAACACGTACAGCGATGACATCTGAGGCATGCAGCAACTTTTTGGTCAAATTTGAAACTGTCTTTTCCATGCTACGTTTTGTCACGTACATAAGACTTGGGAATGAAAGGCCCTGACATTTAAAAGATCAGTATATAAAAGCTGCTATAAGGGAGAAAAATGCCACATTCCAATCAAACGAAATAACGAACTCTTAAGTATCTTAGTAGTTCAGAAGCTTCCACCAAATGTAGCCATATCCCAGAGCACTAAAGGCGGCCGCTGGCGCTACAAGGGATAATATATTTCCGGCATAAAAGGGACAGGGACGTAGTATTTCACAACACATCAATGATCGATAATGTGCACTAGCTATGTTCTAAAATAACATCTTAAGAGAGTAGATGGTAGAATATACCAGTTTGTCCAGAGCTCCCAATCAGTATCGGCCTATTATTCAAGGCCGATTATCGAATTTCATAGGCTAGACGACCCACCTATAGAGTAATTTCAAGCACTTCTTTTTTGTGACAAAAACTTACAAAAAGAGATAAGACGTATTATATTAAACTGGTTCATGAATATTTTATTTTTATTATTCCTCAGACGCAATAGCATCTGAGTTCTCACATTCACCATCAGATTGATCTCCACGTTTTTCCAATCTCTTCGGCAGACTCTATGAACAGAAAATATAAAAACCCATTAGGATAAATGAATCGTAATATCCAAAAATTGTGATTGAGCATCTGAATCCTTCCTATTTTCTGCATGATCAGATTAAAAGTTAGAAAGGACTTGTCTAAAACAAATAGCTCCTCAATTCCAAACAGGCCACACAAAATTCACCAGCGGGGAAAAAATCCAAACTTACCCAATAAGTTTTACGCTACATGGAACAAAAAAAGAAACTGCATTTTTAGCTGTGCTAACGTGAATGCTATTAAGCTTGATCAAGAGACTAAACAAGCATTATAGGTAGCATGAATTATTACATGGAGCTCGGCAAGCAAGTCTGATAATTTGCCGTTCTTCAAAAGGATAGTGCCAGTGTTCCTGAAAACAGGAAAAGCAAAATCCGCATCCCTGTTTAAACTTCAGGTACGGTTGAAAGTGTGTTTGATTGAGAGAGGAAAAGAAGTACCATCTCCAGCTAAGATAAGGATCCTCGAAACTCCAATTCCAGTCTGCATAGCAATGGCTGATTATAATAACGCAGAATCAGAAACCACGATGGTTTAGAGATAGAAGAAGAAGGCGCGTCATATCGGATTTTCGGCACCTTGCTCGCTACTCGCTAGGTTAGAGGTAGTTCGTCACAGAATGCTAACATGCAACTTATTCGAACGTGCAACTGATGCAACCCTCCATTGGACAACGATGCTTTGATTAACTTAGATGCGAGTATCTTTTTTAATCGATTAACATTGCTGTGATCGATAAAAACATATTATTTTTGTTAAAAAAAGGGAATCAGTGTGTTCTTTTTTTTTTTTTTTTAATTTAGAAACTATTTTAAATGTAAGATAATATTTAGCCAAAAAAAGTAAGATAACGAGTTTACATTATACAAGTGCGATTCTAGATGTATGATCATGAAGATTTAAAAAAAAAAGATGTGTTTAATCAAATATAACTTTTTTTGGTAAAAAAATCAAATATTACTGTTGATCAAAATCAATGATATATAATATTAAATCTATAATAATGTAGTATTAAATGTTATAATTAATATGATTCTTTTCTCAAACTTTATATAGCATATAAAACTTTCCTTTAGTTTAATAAATTCAGTAAAATATATCTATATATTATGCTTGTTGTTTTTACTTGGTACCATATATTTGTTGTATTTTACCTTGAAAAATGCTAATTTGCGCAGAAATCACATTCAAATTATTTTGAAGGGTCTGCTCATTCGCATGGATACAGAAATTCTTGACTCCTGAAGCAAACAACGTTTAGATTCTTTCATATTTAAAAAAAAATGAACGAGAGAGAATGGCTAAATGAATAAGACCAATCAAGCAGCGGAAAACGACACGACAAAAAAACCAGAGACCAAATTTCCCGAGAATTTACCTAAAGTTAAAACATCTGAATTCAAAATTAAACAGAAAGTATCTCAATATTTACATTAATTAATTATTACAAATACATGCTATTCATCTTGAGCATGTTGAGTAATACTAATAGCTCTTGTAGTAGGACATGTCCTGACATTGTGGCCATTCTTGAGGCACAAACGACACTTGTATGGTCTTGGAGAAGCTGTCGTTTTGGAGGCAGCAACTAGTTGAGGGCAGGTCCTGCGATTATGGCCATATTGAAGACAATTTTTACGGCAATAAATTTTTACAGGTCTGCCATTCCGATGGCTTATCCTTAACTTGCTGCATGTTCTTCTGTTATGGCCTTTTTCCCCACATAGCCGGCACGTGAATTGCCGATCCACCGAACTATCATTCAGTTCTGGACAGTAGTGTCTCCTATGCCCTTCCCGTCCACAGTTTTGGCAGAAGAAATTCACTCCTTCTCCACACAAATTAAGACCACTTATCAACTGCAATCTGGAATATGTAATATATATTACTCCTCCAATCCTTAATATAAGAACTATTTAACTAATTTGATTATATTAAGAAAGTTAGTTAATATAACATATTTTTTCTAAAATACCTTAACTATTTTCCTCAATTTCCTCCTCCCCCCTCATACTTAACTATTGTTGAGGGAGTATCCATAGGAACAATTTAAGGGAAAATAGATAAATATAAGAAATAGATCTTATATTTAGGATTAAAATCAATACCCCAATTAGATCCTATATTAAAGACCGGAGGAGTACAACTACAACAACAACATAAACCTTATCCCATCACATGGTATCGGCTATTAAGAGATTTGGCAGATTTTTATGCTAGCTGTGAAAAGCCTAACACAACCCTCTTCATTTATTTAGGCTTGGGACCAACTATGAAATATAGGCAGAGTTAACTATGTAATATATATATATATATATTAAGTCATATAGTTCATAAATAGTGAACCACTCCTTGAGTAACGTGCATTCATCTAATTCGTAGTTTGCAAAATCAGATTGACTTGGAGCACATTCCAAACATGGTTTGCTCAAACGTGACACTCTGGAAAAATGTGGTCTGGGGTGATGTCAAATGTCAACCCAGACATCAATAGCCTTGTAACTCAGTAAGCTTGTAAGCTCTCATGCTGTTAGTGTCTGACCTTCAATTTAAAAAAAAAAAAAACAATGTCACCCCAAACATGCTATTCAATATGTTTCCAATCTGGTTGACCTTGAGATCCATAAATATTCAGTCTAAAAGGTCAAAGTCATAAAAAACTGATCAATTTGGAGCAAAATTTGATCAAAAATCAGTTTTTGATTTTCTTTTCTTCCTCCTCTACGTTGGAGTCATATTGGCTCAACATGTTTTATCATGCTGCTGTGTATATATATATGTTGTGTCAGTGTGATGCTTCTCAACTGCTAACGCCGTGGCAAAAACTATCAGGTGGGGGTATCAAACTGACCTTTCATGGCAATGCTCCTTTTATGGCGATTTTCTGGATTACTAAAGAAAGATTTCATAGTTTCAGAGGTTTGCTTTCTAGCTGCATCAGTTCCCTTGGATTTCTGCACTCGTCACAGAGTAATTCATAATAATTTACCAATAGCAATGTAAATTATAAAATTTATAACAGGTCACCATTTTCATAGATAATGAACAGTGCAATGCAAATGCATTCTTTAGACTCCATGTAATGTACGAGAGACCCACATCTAATAATCCAGAAACTTTAAATATGCCAAAGTTCTAATGCTTCCTCAAGAAGAGAGTGTGAATGTACCCAATTCCAACAAAATTCATAGGAGGTTCAAGTAATTTACACAAGTCTTTTAATTATGATAAGAGAAATGAATGTATCTGATTCAAACCTTAATTGCAGCCACTCTCTGCGCATGAAGCATGGGATCACGATGGATAATCTTCATTCTCTTGCTAAACAGACCGGTTTTTGCATTGAGATCCTGTGATCATCCAACTAAACGAAGATAATTAAATTTATGTCCTAACCGCTATCACCTGTGTGTACGTGCATGCGTGTGTGTGCATCCCAACTCATGGCATGTCTAAGTGCACCAATTACAAGGATGGTGGATCAAAACAAAATATATGCGTGTCGGCATGCAGATAAATATAACCAAAATAAGGTTAAGCAGTCAACTAACTTTCAATGAGCGACTAATCTTTAATCCAACTTCAGGAGATGGTGACTGGTAAACGCGCTTCGATTTTTTCTTCAAATCCAGCTTTATGTCCAAATTATCAACTTCATCATCTTCCTTCACTTTGAGTGGGGAACTGGGAGGACAACAACCCACTTTAACAACCATCCCAAATTACAAGTCATAATTTTAAATATTGAAGCAAAATGAACAACATGTTTGAACTGTTTTTCAAGTATTTTGACTAAATGTAACAATCATCATTCTCATCAAAAGGACTAAAAACTAGGAGTTATTGTTTTCACCTGAAATACTAGCCTTCTAAAAGAGCTAAAACATTCTACCAAAAAGTAGAGCATATAACTGAACAATGAACTAGCATGAACTATACCCATATCTTAAGCAAGATAAGTGGTTTACAGAAAGAAATAGCTAAAGCCATAATTGCAGATCAGTGTTTACAAGAGGCTTAGCACAATAACCAAAAATATAATAGCA
Source organism: Leucaena leucocephala (assembly GCA_037074615.1). NCBI lineage: Eukaryota > Viridiplantae > Streptophyta > Magnoliopsida > Fabales > Fabaceae > Leucaena > Leucaena leucocephala. The sequence continues at coordinate 4,105,971 of CM073569.1, forward strand.
GCAAAACAGGAACAGATAGTTGTTCTTATGTTACATGGAACGTGCTCTTTCCCATGGTCTTTCATCAATTGATTCTTCCCAAGTAATACGAGCTCCTGAACACTGGTGGCAAGTAACAATACCCTGTACACATGAAAGTCAAAGAAAAGTGTGAAATATATAATTTGGTTCAAATCATTTATGACTTAATTCTAAGTATCTAGAACAGATATGTCTGAATAAAATATTTGCATAAATCGTATAATCCCACATTTCCTCAAACACTTTATGTATCCCTAACAAATATCACCATGATCTTATAATTTTCATGAACTCCTAAAGCAATGTTTGCATATTGTATCTCTGTTCATATAAAGACAAATGTGTAATCATATACCTTGCCACCACACTTTGGACAGTCTGATCTTGATCTTTCAATTCCACACTCTGTACAAGGAGTATAACCCCTTCCCCGGCAGCTTGGACAAAGGTAACTCTCTGATGTACTGTCCATTTGGACCAAACCACGACCTTGGCTCCGATGTTTGAGAGCTGCCATTGCTGAAATGAATACATGAAGGATATATAAGTTATTATAACAACAAGAACAAGCCTTATCCCACTAGATGGGTTCGGCCACATGGATCTATCAAAAACATATATAAGTTCTTACGTCTTCCCAAAAACACCGCCACTTTATGAAATATAAAAAATGGAAGAAATCATACCACCAACTTCCCAATTTTATAATGTATATTGAGCAACTGAAACAAAATTGACATTATTGTATGAATTGTCTTTTTCTTAATTTGACCAGCAAATTAAGTATGTTGGTTTACCTTAAAGGGAATCAAAGGGCACTCAAGGCCAAAGATCAAGCACAGAGAGTTTACTATCATTTCGAAACTAGTCATTTGAAACCACTAATCCATCCAATTCCACACGTAGCCTTTTTCCACTTCTTGAAAGATTTCAGAGAGTAGCGGGAAGGGAATGAGAAGAGAGGGAACACAGTAGAAGAGCAAGAATGAGAACTTCGCTACATGCGTATATATAGCATAATAGATACAGTGACTCATAAGTAAAGTCGTTATACTTTAACACTTGTTATTTTAAAGAAACAGCAAAAAAAAAAAAAAAGGTTCAAACCTCGGCTTTGGCTCCACATCGAGACCGAACAATTCCTCAGGAGGACCATAATCCAACTGCCATAAAAACACTACATCAAGAAAAACCGCCGCAACATAACATTCACGAGAGAGAGAGAGAGAGAGGCAACCTGTTTTGGGGCTGGCAACGAAAAGGAATCATCGGTACAAGCGATGCATGGGAAGAAGGTCATGCTGGTGTTGGAAGGGAGAAAAATCAAGAACCGCGTGTTCGTTCGCCTCCATGTAGAGAACCTCAGAAGGTGAAATGGAGCAAGGGAGGAGTAAATTTCATAGGAAATCATGAGGAAAAGAGCGTTTGATGCTGGTGAGAACAATTTGTGAATTGCGAAGGATATTTGCGTATCATTGTCACTGTGTTGGGGGACGTGTGGCTAGAAGAGGGACAAAAGGGCGAGTCTTTTTCCTCTGAATCTGATTGCGATAAGACCACGTGTATCTGAGGTAGCGTTACATATGGATTATTCAACCCTCAAAACCGCCACATTATATAAACCACTCTCTGTTCAAACACTCTTCGTTTCCCCCCTTTGAGCGCCGAATGAATGACTTCTCCTTCGGTTGTCTTCTTCGTTGTTGCAGTTGCAGATGAGAAAACAGAGTTGCATCTGTCCCATATCAAAGTTGAAGATGAGAAAACAAAGTTAGCGTCCATTACTGTTCCTCTTTCAAAATAAAACTGTGGCTTTGATTGCGGACTTTAGCCTTCTCGGTTCTCACTGAACTCAACTAAGGTGGATATCGAAGAACAACCATCATCCAAGTGTTACCATTTGAGTTGCAGATACTTGTTTCTCGTCCGTCCATGTTGGTAAGGAACAAGCATGCCTCTTGAGATAGATTTGAACTTTGATTGCGTTGAATCATCAATCCTTACCTCTCCTTCGGAAGAATAATCGCAACGTTTTGCCGGTAAATAACGAAAGAAATCACTCTCCTATGATACCACTAACTCTTTGCTCTAGAAATACAAGTGAACATTTCAACTTGTCTACTTTTGTCTACATCTCCTTACAGGATATTTTACTCCTTACATGGTGGTGAGACTATTTATCATGACAATTAACAGCCTGTTAATTGATTTTCTTAAATTCTAATTGTTTTTATGCAAAACTATTTATGCGTGTAAACAATAGACGCAGTTTAAGGAAAAGATTATAACTTTAGAGAAGAGCATTTATATCTTACATCTGAAATTAAAGTAAATCCTTTAATTTTTACATTTAGAATGAATTATTAATTATTAATGCAAATCCTTTTAGCTTTTATATGTAGGAGGACGAGAGGGACTACTTATGAACAAAAATTACATTACACCCCATTTGTTTGCTATAAAAAGGAATTGGGGACCAGTTAACGACCTTAACTTTTTTTTAAAAAAAAAACAACTACTTTCCAATTAAGAGGGAAGTATTCTCTCTATCAACAAAGTCTAATATAATTAATAAATAATTAAATTTTTTAAATATAATATTCTAAATTTAAATCGTGTATAACTATTTAATGGAAATAAGTTTGGACTATAAAAAAACAAAAAGTGGGGAGCAGTCTCTATCCTTTTTCTTGAGTGAACTTTTTTTTTCAAATGCTGTGGGATTATGATAAGGCAAAGTTTATTAGAAAAACAGGGTAAAAATCCGCCCGCGGGGATGGGTTGAGTATTTTAGTTGTATTTGAGACGAAATCAAACAGAACCTTGGCCGGGAAAGCCTACAGGAGAAGAAAGGACTCAGCGGCATTAATCCCAAAGATGTCGCAGCTTCACTATCTATCTTCTTCTTCCTCCCTCACGACGACGCAGTATTCCTATCAACTCTGCCCTCCCCATAGTTTCTTCCCAAAAAAGTCCCTTTCTTTTTGCCCTTCTTCAACTTCCCGTGCCTCAAACTTGTGCCTCACCCTCTCATCCTCCCGCGGAAACCCATTTTCTATAAAATGCCGCCAATCCGAGTACTTCGAACAACAAAGCTTCACCAGACCCATCAGAAATGCAAACGGAAGCGATTCAGGTATATAATTTCTATCCTTAATTCACTTCACCTTCTTACCTATCGCCGTTCGGTTTGCGGAGGAAAGAATAGACTTGCAGGGCAACACTCTGTTTGGTTGTTGAGAAAATAAACCTAACATTTTGTCTAGTGGAACCGAGATTTAACAGGGTTTTTCAGCATTTAATACGTTTAATGTTCCCATCTCAGAATTTTCTACTGAGGAAAACAAGTTGATGCTAATATGCTATACACACTGCTAACAACTACAACAGAATGGTGGGGCAGTTAGAATTTTAGATTATTAGTACTGTAATGCACTCATTTGTTTCCTGGTTTCATCTGTTTGCTCGTTTAGTTGGAGCTCTGTCGCCTAGGGTTTATGTGGGTCACTCGGTTTACAAAGGGAAGGCTGCGCTTACAGTGACTCCCAGGCCTCCAGAGTTTGCTTTATTGGATGTATGTTTGTTTTGGCATTTGGTTCTGTAAAGTGTAAATTCATGGAACAATATCTTCTATTTTTCTATGTCCCAATGTTTCTGGACTAGTTATATTGCATTGTGATAGACTGTTCAATGTTCTATGTGCAGTCAGGGGCATTCAAAGTATCTCGGGAAGGTTATGTGCTGCTTCAGTTCGCTCCTGCAGTTGGTATGCGCCAGTATGACTGGAACAGAAAGCAGGTGACATATACTTCCTTTGTATTTTGGGGAAACATATGGTACAAGACCAATTTCTGATTCTGCTATTTAATGAAAAATATAGTTTTCTATGTTGTAAGATATATGGTGCTGGAAAGGCTCATGGTAAATGTTTTGCAATTGTGAGAAGTGTTGTGGCGCAATTTAGCTTGGGCAATAATTGAATCCTGACAAAGGGACATGAAATGGTTCTAATTAGTTCTTAAATGAGAGTCTTAGTGCTTGACTGCAGAGCATTGAGGACAAAGACTAGGCCTAGCTTAGTAAATTGACATTTCTACAAGATTATGCACTTATATGTATGTTTAAGTTCAATGAAAAGAAGAAATTTGTTCCAGTCCTTGAATCAGCCTCAGCCAATATAATGTTCAATATTTTGTATAAATAAATAATTTTAATAATAATTTTATTCCTCTTATGTCTCTCAAGTGACAACACATACCACTGTCCACCAATACTCTCCTTGAGAAGGCTTTCTTAGTCTCATTTCCATGTTTAATGACATGATTTCTGAGATATATGATTGTGTGAAACTTTTGAAAAGTAAGGTAATGAATCCAGTTTGCTTGAATGTAGGTATTCTCTCTATCAGTGAGTGAAATGGGAAATGTAATTAGCCTTGGGGCAAGGGATTCGTGTGAATTTTTTCATGATCCTTTTAAGGGGAAGAGGTAATTTCAATCCATGCCTTTCAAAGTTCTAATTATCATTATCATCAACATCAATCAGTATCAGTATTCACATAAAATCTACCGGAAGTCATACAATTCTTTAGTCCTGAATGGTGACTCATTTCTTAAATGCCATACTTGTCCCTTTGCAACATTTTTAACGGGTCTTGTTTTGCAGTGATGAAGGTAAAATCAGAAAAGTTTTGAAGGTGGAGCCACTTCCAGATGGTTCTGGTCACTTTTTTAACCTAAGTAATCCCTTTTTTCATCAACTTCTGTTGCTATTATGTCATTTTATTCCTTCTCTCCCATCCTGCGGTTATGTAAAGGTGATCAGTTTTCATGTACTGGTCTAAAAGAATAACTTATCTGACCTTTTTCTATGCCAATGCCATTGATATGCATCTTATGAAGATGTTCAGAACAAGATTGAGAACGTGGATGAAAGTATCTATATCCCTATTACAAAAGCAGAGCTATCAGTTTTCAACTCAATTTTCAATGTATGATCTCTCCCCCCCCCCCTTCTCTCTCTATACACAAGAGCTTTCTTTATGAATTTATCTGTCTTATTCCGAATGTAAATTTACTGCCTTTTGTATGCAGTTTATCATGCCATACCTTCTGGGCTGGCATGCGTTTGCAAATTCTATAAAACCAGAGGATCAAGGAAGATTGAATAACGCCAATCCAAGATATGGAGGAGACTTTGAATGGAGCAGATAGTTAATACACTGCTGAAGGGTGTGTAGGGGTTTCTCAACTTTGTTTTGCAATATGTTTATCCTGCTGTTAGGTAAGAAATTTTGAGATGGTAGTGTGCGTTTATCTATGACTTGTTATTTTGTTAACGAAGAATCCGTTGCAGTTTGCACTTGTAGCATTTGTTCATTTACTCTCCTCCTTATTTGTTATTTCCTCAAATTTCTAAAGCTTTACAATCTAGCTATGGTGATAGTTACTTTCTTCGATGGTGGGAAATAGATTAGAAACAAAACAGATAAGGTAACAATCGCACGCGAAGCCAAGAGGCAAAGGGATGTGAAATGGAACGATCCTTGTGCTTGTGTGAAGAAATATCCAATGCCGCCTTGTTTTTTGCTTAGCAAAAACATTATCAAGTCCTTCCGTAACTATTATTTTTGTTACCATTCCAACTTCTTTATGCATGCCAAACATGTACTTCTAAAATGCTACCGATATGAGAAAGAATAAGGAGATCATTGAACAAGTTCTTTTTGCATGTAATAATATTACGGTTAAGATACACAAAATCTCTGAATTTTAGGCTATTTGTGCACAACCTAGTATTTAAAAATTTAAATTAAAAATCTTAATATTTTATATTTTAATTATTCTTGTTAAAGTTAATAATTTTTATCATATTATAATTTTTATATTTTTTATTATATACTATGTTATTTAAAAAAAAAAGTACTTTGGCAATTTACATGTAGTTTGAAATAGTTTATATTTTTTATTTAATCAATACATGATTAAATAAATATTTTAAATATTTTTTAAAGTATTTTATATTTTTTAAGTATTTAAAAATTACTTTAAATTATATGGTAAGTGTTGAGTGTTATTTAAATCTTTTATATTTTATAAATATTTTATTTTAAATATTTAAAAAAATTAAAAATTATATGTGAAGTATTAAATATTATTTTTTAAATAACATAATATATAATAAAAAATTTAAAAATTATGACATAGTAAAAACTATTAACTTAAATGGCAATTTTATCAGTAAAATTTTAATAATCAAAATGTAAAATATTAGGATCCTTAATTTAAACTTTTAAATGTTAAAAATATTATGCACAACTGACTCAAAATTTAAAGAAATTTGTTATATTTTAGCTTAACATTAATATGATCCAAAGATATAAAAAATGTATAACTAGAGTAACTTATGCATCGTTGAGTGATTTGGGAGGAGGGAAGGTATTTTACTTTCTCCTCTGGTTTGGATATCTTAAACTTTTAGGAGGGAAGAGGAAAAGAATAATATTTTTATTTTATCATACTAATATGCCCGTAATTGTTTTTAATATCCTAACATTATCTATATATTATATTTTATTAAAATATTCTATAAAATAATATAAAGGTAAATTTATCTATATATAAATATTTTTTCTCATTTTTTTTCTTAAACTAAACAAAGTAATAATAAAATCTATCATCTTCCATTATTTTCTTTTCTTTCTATTAAAATTTCTCCCCTTCTCTCCCTTCCATTAAGCCAAACACACCCTTAATGAAACCATGACTTTAATGATGATTGATTTCCAACGTAAAACCAAACACAAGGCTGAAGTTATAGAGAGAGAAAGAGAGATCTGGAAGCCCATATCACTGTTTCTAACTTTGCTCCATAATTTAAGGAATCTGAGTCCAAAAGAAGCAAACCTTTTCTGGTGAGGTGCTTGGTTTAGTGTGGAGAAGGGGAAGGACAGCGATGGTAATTATTCTTCTTGGCCAATTACTAATTTGCCCATTAATATTCATACATGATAATATCAAAAGTTTAACCTTATAAAGAAAGTTAAGATAAAAACAGTAGCATATTATATATACACACACATCAATACACAGTATATAGGCGAGTATATAAATGATGAGTATAGATTTAAAATGTGCCTTTTATGGAGTTGAAGTCTTAATTTTTAGTAGCACAATGAAAATAAGATCATATGTAGGAATGAAGCCAGTGCTTACAACCTCAGCAAAAGTTGATAGCCCTAAAAATATTTGGGTGACTGATATAAAATTTTCCTAAAATATAATTATTATTAATTATTTAAATATATTTTGTATCTAATATAATTTAAAAATAATATTATAAATAAATTTATTTTATTTTAAAAGAGTTAATCATGATGGTTTAACTAAAATTTAAATGAACTCTATCATGCTTATAAAAAAGTTTTTTTTAAAATATAAATAAAATAATAAGATATATAAGTATGCAAAATAAAATATATTGTGACAATATACAAGTATTCTACACATACCTTCAAAGGAGAAGGTTATACAATCAATATAGCTTTAATCAAACCTCTGAAATTTTTTCTAGGTTCCTAAGCTAAGACTATCACATGAAAAATATTATAAAAATAGGGTGAGACTAGCGTCTCAATAACTAGAAGTTATACTAATCATGAGTACTAACATGTGCTCATGAGGTATCAAGTGGGACCGATCACAAAATACAATATATATAAAATAACATATTATCATAATAAAGTCAAATGAATAACCCACCCAAGTTCTTTCCTTCAAACTAACTAAACCGCCTTATTCCCGTCGACCGAACCCATGGGCTAGTGGTAATTACCCCTCGAACAGCTAACCGATTAAGTGATATGGATATGCCAAAATTTACAGAGCACCTGACCTGACCATAGATCCATTCCCCCTCGGTAAACAGGTGAGGATGTCGTAGCCCTTCGGTAAACAGGTGGGACACGTCCCTCGGTAAATTGATGGGACAAAAGCCAATCATTGAGCTCCTATAGTGGCTATGCCATGTGGTAGAAACACAACTCTATCATCACCCATCCTCAATACATAATTCTCAAAATAATCATATTAATCAAAATCTCAATAGTTTGATAAATATCACAAGAGAGTTTTTCTCAAGATAATAACTTTCTTCAAATTTTAATACTAAGATATAATAAATTTTTAATCTCAACTCAAACTTTTTAAATTAAACTTTAAGTCTCATAAGACTGTTTTTAATAAAAATAATCAAATAAATTTTCTCAATATAATTATATCAATACCAATAGATTTATATATATCAAAACACTCACAAACATCATATTAGCACACACAATGAGTAGAAAGTGGTTACCTTATTTAGGAATAGAAAAGGGACTGAAAGAGAGGAATAAGAAGAGAAGAGCCGACTCAATAATCAAGTTTGAAGAATAATTCAGGATCTTGGCTCTATTTATAAAGCATAATAATAATTCAAAATTTATATTCATATTTTATCTTTATTAAAATCTTATCAGATATAGTAATTTAAAATTTAAACTATATTATCATTATAATATAAATATATATTATTATACGTATATTTAATCAAATATATAAATATATTATTATTATCTTTATCAAAATTCTATAAGGTATTGTAATTTAAAATTTAAACTATATTTTTAAAATAAAATTGTATATCTAAATCTGAATCCAAATTCTAATAAATTTTTAAATAATAATAACAATCAAATCATAAAATTCTAAATAAGATAAAAATAGGATAATTTATATATCATATTTTATTAAAAATAATAAAAATACTAAACTATAATAATTTAATTAGATAATATTTTTAAATTATTTATAAATAATATTTTTAATTTTACTTAAATATAAGAATAAAAATTATGATGTTACAATTCTCCCATCCTTTTAAGATTTTGTCCCCAAAATTCAGTATACTTTATAAAATTTTCTTATTTTATTTTCTAATAGTTTCTATAATTTTAAATCATTTCTCTCCTCCAAATGATGCAACCCACTATAAGAGATAAGTACTGTAATATAGCAATTTTTATAAACTAACAAGTGGATATCGTCACTACCCAAATATCAATTTAAAGTATTTAATTATAAAATATGCACCATAATTTTATGAAAATTTAAACAATTTAAATGATTACTTTAAACTATATTTCAAATATTTGAAAATTTAAATAACTTACAAAATAATTTAAAAAGTTACCAAAAATATTAAAATAATCAAATCCTATAAATAATTAAAATGGTACCTAAATTAATTCGGCAGTCAAATATTCAAAAAAAAATTATAAAGTATTTATGGAATAAAATGTAATTAAACTAAACAAAATAATTAAATATTTTATCGGACAACATTTCAAAAATTTGACAAAATGGTTTAAAATAAAATAGAGTAACATTTTTTTTTAATTTTGGGTCACAACAAAAGCTACACAAATTTAAAATTTAATAAATTTTAGCCCAACCACAAAGAAAACTTAAACATAATCCAAAAATATTTTTTTAAAAAATTTAACATATTTAATAGCTCACAAATAAAGCATATAATGCCATTGTATAATTTTTTTTAATAACTCAAATAACAAAAATAGGAAGGCTATATTTTTTAAAAAATAATTAACACTCATAAATTCTTAAAAATAAAACAAAGTGGCCAAAACATAATTGAATAAATATTTATATATTAAACGGTAAACTATTCAATCTATTTTTTTAAATAATAAAATAAATTTATAATGTATCATAGAAAGATTAGGAAGATCTGAAACCTAAGCTCTGATATCAAATTATAATTTTTTTTTAAAATATAACTATTATTAATTATTTAAATATATTTTGTATCTAATATAATTTAAAAAGAATATTATAAATAAATTTTGTTTATTTCAAAAGAGTTAATCATGGTAGAAAAGAATTTTACTAAAATATAAAAGGACTCTACCATAGTTATAAAAAAAATTTAAAATATAAATAAAATGATAGGATATATGAGTATGCAAAATAAAACATATTGTGGTAATATACAAGTATTCTACACATACCTTCAAAGGAGAAGGCTATACAATCAATATAGCTTTAATCAAGTCTCTGAAATTTTTTCTGGATTCCTAAGATAAGACTATCACCTGAAAAATGTTATAAAAATATGATAAGACTAACGTCTCAGTAACCAGCAGTTATATTCATCATGAGTACTAACATGTACTCATGAAGCGTTAAGTGGGACCGATCATAAAATATAATATATATAAAATAACATATTATCATAATAAAATTAAATGAATAACCCACCCAAATTTCTCCTCTTAAACCACCCAAATCGCCTTATTCTCGCCGACCGAATCCATGGGTTAGTGATAACTACCCCTCGAACAGCTAACCGATCAAGTGATATTGATAGGCCAAAATTCACAGAGCACCTGACCGGACCATGGGTCAATATCCCCTCGATAAACAAGTGGGGTGTCGCAGCCATTCGGTAAACAGGTGGAGTACATCCCTCGGTAAACTGGTGGGATAAAAGTCAACCATTGAACTCCGATGGTGGCTATACCACGTGGTAGAAACACAACTCCATCATCACCCATCCTCAATACATAATTCTTAAAATAATCATATTAATCAAAATCTCAATAACTTGATAAATATCATAAAATAGTTTTTCTCAATATAATAACTTTCTTCAAATTTCAATATTAAGATATAATAAATTTCTAATCTCAACTCAAACTTTCTAAATTAAACTTTAAGTCCCACAAGACTATTTTTAATAAAAATAATCAAATAAATTTTCTCAATATAATTATATCAATACAATAGATTTATATATATCAAAACATTCACAAACATCATATTAGCACACACAACGAGTAGAAAGTTGTTACTTTATTTATGAATAGGAAAGGGATTGAGAGAGAGGACTAAGAAGAGAAGAGCCGATTCAATAATCAAGTTTAAAGAATAACTCAGGGTCTTGACTCTATTTATAAAGCCATAATAATAATTTAAAATTTAAATTTATATCTTATCTTTATTAAAATCTTATAAGATATAGTAATTTAAAATTTAAACTATATTATCATTACATTATAAATACATATATTATTATATGTATATTTAATCAAATATATAGGTATATTATTATTATTTTTATCAAAATTTTATCAAGTATTATAATTTAAAATTTAAACTATATTTTTAAAATAAAATTGTATATCTGAATCTGAATCCAAATCCTAATAAATTTTTAAATAATAATAACAATCAAATTATAAAATTTTAAATAAGATAAAAATAGGATAATCTATATATCATATTTTATTAAAAATAATAAAAATATTAAACTATAATAATTTAATTAGATAATATTTTTAAATTATTGATAAATAATATTTTTAATTTTACTTAAATATAAGGATAAAAATTAGGATATTACAGGTAAGATGTCTGATGTCCACAGCTTTCATGCCTCATTAAGATGGGGAGATGATTTATTTACGATTAGTCTTATACTTATGCCTAATGTTCACCTGATTATGGGTTTGCATTTTGCTCCTCACTATACAATTTGAAGTAGATTCATTGGTTTCAGTACAGTGAGAACTGAAGGGAATTGGAAGATACGCAGCGAAAATTAACTTTAAAAATTTTTCCATTCCCAGCCAGCATCTACCAAATGTGTTTAAGTCAAGGAGAAAGAAGTGTTACCTTCGGTATTCAAGCTGTGGTCGCGACCTCAGTGTCCACTAGTCGCGACTCTTCGCCTCTGGAGTTTTCAGTCGCAACCTCCTCAGCTTCTTATCACAACCTTCGCCTCTGGAGTTTGCAATCGTGACCTACTCAACTTCTAGTCGCGACCTGTCGTCTCTGGAGTTTGCAGTCGCGACTTCCTCTGCTTCTAGTCACGACCTGTAGTCTCTTTCCGAATTTCTGATGTTCAGATGTCAATTTAGTCGCGACTTCTGTGTCAAATGGTCGCAACTTAGTCGTACCTGGTGCTCTTTTCTCGATCGCAAGAAGTCAACAACTCAGATCGGCTTCCTCTACCGGTATCCACACGAACAGCGTTCCAACCACGAACGACGTGCTAGCGCCTCTTATCCCTCCAGGGCTTTCTCAAGATTTTGTCCTCACCGTTTCTATTTCAGCAGTTTCTTATCTGCAAACCTTTTACACTCTCCTTGCCTCCTTTTCTTGTGTATAGAACCATAACCCCTAATGTCAAATATATAGGATGCTATCGGGTTTCTTATTGGGCCGGGCTTCAGAATTAATCTTATATTAATTTCGAAATTAATACAATATCATATATTGCATAATTTGATAAGAAACTAATTAAATAAATATAATTTTTATTAAATCTGTCACACATATTTAATTCACCTATTTATTTAATTTAAAATAAAGATAAGACATAATTATATTTGATTTATCCTTATAAATTAAATTTGAGATATCTTATCAATTTAAATTTTAAATTCAAATAGATCATATCCATTTAAATTTAAATTCAAAAGTGATAGAAATTTAATTTATCCTTATAAATTAAATCTTGCAAATATCTCTTATATTATATATAATATATATACAAATTTATATATATATAAAATATATAAATTCACCTTAAATTATTCATTATATCTAGATATGTCTTAAATTCAATGAATCTGGACATCATAGCTCGTATTTGACTGTTTTATGTGCGACCCTGTAGACTTATATGAAATTGACAGTGGGCTAGTTCCTATAATAACCCATAAGTTGTAAGCAGCCTCTAGCAAGACATTACGACTACCTAAATCATATGAGTATCGATAAACGATATAACCTTTCATACAACCATATCACATCTTTTTTGTCACACGATATTTCGGTCATGGATGAGGCATGGTGAACTTCATCCTCCTGTTCCTGACCATTACTTTCTCGATCTTTGAGTAGTCTGACTATAGAAATTGAATTACCTTTCCATTATAGTATGGCCATACATTTCTCAGACTCACTCATCGAGGGGCCCAGTAATATCTCTCTACGAATGTGAGGGACAAATTTCATCTTGACCATTCACATTCCTCCGCATGAAAAACCACTAAACCCGAACATAGCCTTTATGATCACTCAGTCAAAAGTGACTTTTGACTAGGTCAAAGCTGAGCATTTGTCATGTAGAAATCCATGATGATTTCAGGTCAAAGGGTATAATCACATGGCTTGTATATGAGATAAACTTATGATTTAACCCATGCAGCTCTCTCACAGCGGGTCAGTCCAACACCCTATACTCCTACATGTGCATATGACTTTAATTTATATCTGTATATATCTTTAAAATCATACTGGTCTTATTTCATCTCTGCTCCCGCATAGATGACCGACTAGGGACATTTAGGATAAGATCATGAGTTATCCAAGTATGGTCATCACAGTAAACATGCAAATAATATGATAACATAATTAAAAAATTCATAAAACAATAATATTTATAAGACAATTATTGGCCCATAGGGCACAATTTCTACCAAGAACAAGTCATTTAAGAGGAGGTTTAGAATAATGAAATTTGAACATATATGTTTCTTTTTCTTCTTTTTTATACAAAAATTTTTCAAAAAGGGTTGAGTTCACCCACGATCTACAATCTAAGAACAGAGTAAAATCTCTCTTCCTTATAGGCAATACTGATGTCAGACAGGACGAGACATCTATTACTCTCAGGCATAAACTTAGACACCAAAGACTTAAAATTTCTCCCCAAACGCCGCGACTAAAACCACAACAAAATAATACTCTTCAGAAATCGCACACACTCTAAATAGTCGTATATTTCACCCCTTCACCAGTTGAACCTACGAACATTAAATTGAACATATATGTTTCTACTTTATCATTTAAGTATTATGGATTTCTTATACCAATGTGTCTGTTTAAATTTTTAAATCAATACGATAGAATAAAAATATAGAGGGATTAAAAACTATAAAGTGAATATAAGTTTATCAAATGAACTGAAAATGAAAAGGTTGTCCAAAATATTTTGAATTTTGAAATATCAAACTGTTCTTAATATATTTAAAATTTAAAATTAAAGTATTTGTAAGCTATCAAAATATTTATCTTCGAGGCATATTTTGAAGGGAATTGGAAGACACGCAGCGAAAATTAACTTTAAAATTTTTTCCATTCCCTGCCAGGATCTATCGAATATGTTTAACTCAAGGAGAAAGAAGTGTTACCTTCAGTATTCGAGCTGAAGTCTCGACCTCAGTATCCACTAGTCGCGACTCTTCGCCTCTGGAGTTTTCAGTCGCGACCTACTCAGCTTCTAGTCTCGACCGAGTTTTCTGTCGTGACCTCCACAGCTACTAGTCGCGACTTGTAGCCTCTGGAGTTGTCAATCGCGACTTCCTCAGCTTCTAGTCGCGACCTATCGTTTCTTTTCAGATTTTTGACGTTCAGATGCCTATTTAGTCGCGACCTCTGTGTCAAATGGTCGCGATTTCGTCGTACCTGGTGCTTTTTTCTCGATCGCAAGAAGTCGACAACTCAGATCGGCTTCCTTTACCGGTATCCACACGAACAGCGTTCCAATCAAGAACGACGTGCTAGCGCCTCTTATCCCTCTAGGGCTTTCTCAAGATTCCATCTTCACCGTCTCTATTTCGGCAGTTTCTCATCTGCATACTTTTTGCACTCTCCTTGCCCCTTTTTCTCACGTATAGAACCCTAACTTCTAATGTCAAATATATAAGATGCTATCAGGCTTCTAATTGGGCTGAATTTTAGAATTAATCTTATATTAATTCTGAAATTAATACAATATCATATATTACATAATTTGATAAAAAAATTAATTAAATAAATATTGTTTATATTAAATCTGTCTCACAGATTTAATTCACCTACTTATTTAATTTAAAAATAAAGATAAGACAGAATTATATTTGATTTATTCTCATAAATCAAATTTGAAATATCTTATCAATTTAAATTTCAAATTCAAATAGATCATATCCATTTAAATTCAAATTCAAAAGTGATAGAGATTTAATTTATCCTTATAAATTAAATCTTGCAAATATCTCTTATATTATATATAATATATATACAAATTTATATATATATAAAATATATAAATCCACCTTAGATTATTCATTGAATCTAAACATCTCTTAGATTTAATGAATCTGGACATCATAGCTTATGTTGGATTATTTTGTGTGCGACCCTGTAGGCCCATATGAAATTGGCAGTGGGCTAGTTACTATACTGACCCATAAGTCGTAAGCGGTCTCTAACAAGACATTATGACTACCCAAATCATATGAGGATCGATAAACGATATTACCTTTCATG
Source organism: Leucaena leucocephala (assembly GCA_037074615.1). Classification (NCBI taxonomy): domain Eukaryota; kingdom Viridiplantae; phylum Streptophyta; class Magnoliopsida; order Fabales; family Fabaceae; genus Leucaena; species Leucaena leucocephala. Next base: position 4,121,372 of record CM073569.1, read on the forward strand.
CAACCATATCACGTCTCTTTTGTCACACGATATTTTAGTCATGGATGAGGCATGGTGAACATCATCCTCCTGTTCTTGACCGTTACTTTATCGATCCCTAAGTAGTCTGACTATAGAAATTGAACTACCCTTCCATTACAGTATGACCATACATTTCTCAGACTCACTCATCGAGGGGCCTAGTAATATCTCTCTACGAATGTGAGGGACAAATTTCATCTTGACCATTCACATTCCTCCGCATGAAAAACTACTAAACCCGAACATAACATTTATGATCACTCGGTCAAAAGTGATTTTTGACTAGGTCAAAGCTGAGTTTGTCATGTAGGAATCCATGATGATCTCAGGTCAGAGGGCATAATGACATGGCTTGTATATGAGAGAAGTTTATGACTTAACCCATGCAGCTCTCTCATAGCGGGTCGGTCCAACACCCTGTACTCTTACATGTGCCTATGACTTTGATTTATATCTCTATATATTTTCAAAGTCATACTGATTTTATTTCATCTCTGCTCCCGCATAGATGACCGACCGGGAATATTTAGAATAAGATTATGAGTTATCCAAAGATGGTCATCACAGTAAACATGCAAATAATGTGATAACATAATTAAGAAATTCATAAAACAATAATATTTATAAGACAATAATTGGCTCCTAGGGTATAATTTTTAACATATTTATAATGAAAAGATAAAGGATCTGAAAATGCATATTTTTTAATCATCAATCAATCAAATAAGTAATTACTAAGTTTGAATATTAGTTTTTAAACAAGTATTTTAAAATATTTTCATCTTAAAGTCAATTTAAAAGAATGAAATAATGGGATCTTAAAATTGAAAATTTTTAAATCAATCATCAATCAAATGATTAAATAAGAACGAGAAGGAATTGAAGTACTAAAGATGAGGATCTTAAAATTGTATATTTTTCAATCAATAAATCAATCAAATAATAAAATACGGACAAGAAGGATTTAAATAAGACTAAGTTTGAAAATAAGATTATTAAATGAATTGTAGATTTTAAAATTGTAGATTTTTAAAATCAATCAAATGATAAAATAAGAAGGAATACTGACACATGAATCTTAAAATTGCAGATTTTTTTTAAATGATAAAATAAGAACAACAAGAAGGAATTCTTTAAAAAAAATAACACACTTTAAATATAAGTCTATTAAATGAACTGAAAAAGAACTTTAAAACATTTTCAAATCAAATTTAAAATAAGATATTTTTTAAAATCAAATTGTTAACTATCAAATATTTTTTTCCAAATCAAATTTAAAATAAAAAGATAAACAATCTGAAAACTTTAATTTCTTGATTAATCAAATCAATCATCAATCAAATAATTAAATAACAAGAAGAATGAACTTACAAAGTACTTCAAAATATTTTGAAATATCGGGATTTTTTTAATATATTTAAAATTTTGGAAATTAAAATATTTTAAACTATCAATCAAATATCAAATGATAAAGTGACAACAAGAAGAATGATATTAAATAAGTAATTACAAAGTTTGAATATAATTTTATTAAAAGAATTAAAAAACTATTTTAAAATATTTTCATTTTTAGTCAAGGACCTTAAAATTGCAGATTTTTTTTAAATCAATCATCAAATGATAAAATATGAACAGGAAGGAATTAAAATACTAAGATATGCATCTTAAAATTGCAGATTTTTTAAATCAATGAAGAGTTTATTAGTCAGTCAATCAATCAAATGATAAAATACAAAAAGGAATTAAATGATAAAATACTAAGTAACTTTTATCAAATGAACTGTAATTTTTAAAAAAATATTTTTAAATATAGAAATGTTTTTAAAATATTTAGAACTTAAAATTTAAATATTTGAAAACTATCAAATATTTATTTTCAAAGCAATTTTGAAATATCGAAATGTTTTTAAGAAATTTAAAACTTGAATATTTGAAAACTATCAAATATTTATTTTCAAAGCAAATTTAAAATAAAAAGATATAAAATTTGAAAATTGCAGATTTTTTAATCGATTAATCAAATATCACAGTAACAACAAAAAGAATGATATACATAAGTAGTTACTATGTTTAAATATAAGTTTATTATATGAATTAAAAAAAACTAAAATATTTAAAAATATTTTCATTTCTAAGTCAAATTTAAAATAATTAGATAATGGAACTAAAAATTGCATATTTTTAAATCAATCAATAGATAAAAGAAGGAATTAAAATACTAGGATATGGATTTTAAAATTGCAGACTTCCAAATTAGTTTAATGCTGGCTAAAAAGAATGTAAGTTTATCAAATGAACTGAAAAAGCTCTTTAAAATATTTTGAAATATCGGAAATGTTATTAATTTAATATTCTTAAAATTTAAAATTAGAATATTTCTAAACTATCAAATAATTATTTTGAAAGTGAATTTAAAATAAAAATATAAAGGATCTGAAAATTGCAGATATTTTTTAGTCAATCAATCAAATGTTAACCAAGAAGAAGGAATTAAATAAGTAATTACTAAGTTTAATATAAGTTTATTAAATGAATTAAAAACTTAAAAAGTATTTTAAAATATTTTCATTTTTAAGTCAAATTTAAAAATACAGATTTTTAAATCAACTAAATGATAAAGTGAGAAGAAGGAATAAAATAAAAAATTACTAATTACTAAAAACATTTAAAATTAAAATATTTGTAAACTACCAAATATTTACTTTCAAAACAAATTTTAAACAAAAAGATAGATGATCTGAAAATTGCAGATTTTTGGATAGATCAATCAAATATTAAATAATAAAGTACCAACAAGAAGAATGATATAAATAAGGAATTATTACTGATTACTATCCGTCCCCCATATGGCACCCAGACTTTTACAAAATCAAAATCCCAATCATAGAATTTATCAACAAAAAAAAATCTGAATCAGAGAATAATCCTGCAATAATCACAATGCAAAACAACTGGAAATAGGGACTAAGCAATCGCAAACCGTTCCTAAATGCCTAAATCAATCACCTATTAATGATCAAACAATCAAAGTGACCACAAAATACGTCCCCCATATGGATTCCAGTTAAACAAGCAAAAATCACAAAAGGGAAAGGAGAAACACGGTAGAGAGAAGAGAAGTCGACGGCGGGAAATTGGAAAGAAGAAGCAGCAGCTCGTGTGAACCATCGGAGCTTGCTTTCCATTCTTCCGTTGCTTCCTTCTCTTCTCCCTCGTCCGCGGCACAGCTCGTAAATCAAACAGATAATAATCAAGCAAAAATCACAAATGGGAAAGGGGAACCGTGGTAGAGGAAAGAGGAGTCCACGTCGGAAAATTAGAAAGATCTTGCTTTCTATTCTTCCGTCGCTTCCTTCTCTTCGCCCTCGTCCGCGGCACAGCTCGTAAATCAAACAAAGAATAATCAACCAAAAATCACAAACCGGAAAGGAGAACCGCTATAGAGAGAAAAGGAGTCCACGCCGCAAAGATAAAGACCATCCTTCCGTTGCTTCCTCCTCTTCTACCTCGTCCGCAGCACAACTCTCTACAGAGGGCGAGGTCGGGGGGGTTTCATAAATTAAAATTCAAACTAAATTAGCCGTTTGTTAAGATATTTTTTAAGTTAATGGACTTTGGGCCTGATTAGTTACAAAAAATAAAGGTGTAACGTCTTTTTTTCTTGCCAACAAAGAAAAGTGTAACGTCTAGTATACCAAAAACGAAAAAGTGTAACGTCTCTTTATAAATTAAAACTATCCGATATTTAAAAATATTTTAAAGCATTTTTTTAGTTCATTTAATAAACTTAGATTCAGACTTAGTAAATTTTTTATTTAACTCATTCTTCTCTTCTTCTTTTATGAGGTCAAATGATCAATTCATTATTCTTCTTGTTATTTTATCATTGGATTGATTGATTTAAAAATCTTCAATTTTCAGACCTTTATCTTTTTATTTTAAGTTTGATTTGAAAATAATTTTTTGATAGTTAACAAAAATTTTAATTTTTAATTTTAAATATATTAAAACCATTCCGATATTTAAAAATACTTTAAAATACTTTTTTAAGTTCATTTAATAAAATTATATTTAAACTTAATAATTTTTTATTTAATTCCTTCATGTTGTTCTTATTTTATTATTTTATATTCCATTTTAAAATAAATATATAATAGTTATTTTATTACTTTTTAGTTTTCAAATATTATATTTTTTTTCTCATTAGCAAAATCTTATGATGTATTTGAAGACTTAAAGAAAGATTTCTGTTTGTTTTTCTGCCAACCTAATTATAGGCCAATGAGAATTGAGAATTAAAGGATTTACCAACAATATTGATTGAAGTGATAAATAACTTTATCCTTATAAGAATAAGAAGGTAAATACACTTTATTAAGAGAAGTAAAGACCCTGTGGGCTCTAATTTTATATTTGGATGAGAAAAAATTAGAGATAAAAAAATATTAAGAAATAAAACTCTAAAAAATAGTAATTTTTTTTACTATTTTAAAAAAAATTCTAATATTCTCTCCTCCTATCTTTTTTTTATTTTTTTTTCTCTATTCAAACGTACCATTTCTATTCCTCCCCCTGAGAAGGGTAAGGGAGGGAAAATAGTGCCAACCAAACAAAGAAAAAGGATAAAAATCCCTCCCCTCTATTTTCCTTGTAAAGGAAAATGGAGGGGAGGGATTTTACTTGTTTTTCTTTATTGGGCTTATAAAATCTTGTAGGAGAGAAAAATTATTTTAAAATTTACCCTCATTTTAAAAGTGAAGGATTTGGAGGGAAAAAGTAATATTTTAGCATTATATCTATAAAAAAATTTAATTATGTATTATTATTATATTTAATTAATTTTAATGATAGCAAAGTTATCTAGATAAAAATATTTTTTTTCTCCTTTCTTTGAACTAAATAAAATAACATCAAAATCCTTTCCCTCTAATCAATCTAAACGTAGTAATATTAAAATTTCTCTCCTCCTTTCCCCTTCTTTCTCCTCCATTACAATTCCTACAATTCTCTCCTACCCGTTGAGCAAACACACCTTTAAGTAACTTGGCAAGATCCCCTAATATTGGTTTGATCTTCCTTCAATGTTAAAGTCATCAATACCATCAAGAATAGCAGGATGAGAAGAAGACTGTTCTCCTAATAAGTTATTCCAAGGTATGTAGCTACATGTTGTGCATTTTGAGTAGATACAAGTGAGTAGCTACCAGTACTTTTTCCTAGAGACAGCAATACCTTGATGCCTTTGGTTTGACAGGATTTAATTAAGCTAGTGCAGCCATTGCTATAGGGGTCACAATGACCATCTAGGCTTATCATTAGGGTTTGGTTATTCCAAAAGTTGGCAAAAAGCCTAAAATCAAATACTTATAGTTGCCAATGGCGCAAGCCTCAGCCAATGTGCCCTCATTATCATTTTGACCCCAACAGAATGATATGCTTCCTGCATTGCACCCATTTGCTAGTGCCAACACAATGAAGCAGAAGACTGAGATTGAGATTGACAACATTTTGGATGCCATTGCCAAGTAATAAGCAATATCCAAGGAATTCCTATGCCCACCACCATGGTAGAGGAAGCATTTTATAGCAGAAATTTGTCTCTGGTGATGATTCGTGTAAGAACGTAGCTTGGCAGTCACTTTGTGTGTAGACAAAAGGTGAGCAGCGTACAATTTTCCTATATTGACATCTTCTGTGTCGTTTTCTCTATTGACATCTTTGTCTGTTATTCTCTCTATTACGCTGCTTCCGCTAAGTTCTTTTCCGTTATTCCAACCAAAGCTGTTTAAAACAGTGGTCAATAAGAGTCTATCGACTTGAATGTTCAAGAATTGTCATTGCTGATACTCTATTTCTATTTCTTATAGTTAACTATCACTCATCTATCTGTTAAGCCATATCATATTCTTCAAAATTTTACAATAATACTTTCAGTAAAACAAATTAATATATTTCTGTAATATAGATAAATTTTAAAACTTTATATTTATTAGAAACTTTTTCAGTTATTATTTTTTATATTTATTTTTTAGCCTCTGTTTGCGGGCAGGCCTAGTTTACTTCTTCAAGGGAGCGAGAGCAGTTAGAAGTAAACAGTTAACACGTGGTTGTGTTATCCTTTTACACGTGTCCTATACACATACGTGGCACTGCTAGAAAAGCCCAAAATTAACTCAAAAACCATAAATAACGAACGACATTCGAAACCAGAAAAACCACAACAAAGGGAATACAATTTTGAACCCTGAATCCACTTGCAGTGTCAGATTGAAAAAGGTACGTCAAGATTAATTCATATTCAATCTTTTATTTACCCCTTTTGTTTCTGCATTAGAGCCATTATATGCTGGAATTTGAACCACTTTATTCCATTTATTTCTTCATTATTAAGGATGCTTATGTTTTCTTAAGATTAAGCAACGTAAATTTCCTCGTCAAATATCAACCACATATGGAATAAGTAAGAGCAGATCAAGCGTAGTATTGAATCATAATAGCATCTAGAGGATGAATATTTTTCAAGACATTGAATCACAATCACAAATCTGATAATAGGCCTAACATATGAGAATAATTTACAAATGATGTTATCTAGTGCGGAAATTATATCACAATGTTGAAACTTTATGTAAACAAATCCTGATGGAGGCTAGGTATTATTTATTAAAAACTGCAGTTAATTACCTAATTTTGCCTCAGATTCACTTATGGCGCAAGAACAGGAGATCAGAGTCAGTGAAAGCGCCAAGCATTCAAGTTATGACACCTACTTTGAAACCATCCAATCCGGGAAGAAATTAGCGCCGGCATTGCAGGAGACATTGACCGACGCATTTGCTAAGATTCCTGTTTCTTCTTTCCCTGGAGTTCCTGGAGGAAAAGGTAGGAAAATATGCATTCCATCATCGCCATGATTAGCTTGTGTGGTTAACGTGAGTCAGTAACATGTAGTGTGATTGCTTTGATAGTGGTTGAAATACCAGCAGACACATTGGTTGGTGATGCAGTCAGGATTCTATCTGATTGCAACATATTATCAGCACCAGTAAGAGATTCAGAAAGAGAAAGTAGTTCAGATTGGAGAGACAGGTACCTTGGCATAATAGATTATTCAGCTATTATTCTGTGGGTGATGGAGAGTGCAGAAGTTGCAGCTGCCACTTTATCGGCTGGTACAGCGACGGTAGCCGGAGTTGGTGCCGGAGCTGTGGGTGCTCTGGGAGCAATGGCATTGGGAATGACGGGTCCTGCTGCAGTTGCTGGGTTAACTGTTGCTGCAGTAGGCGCTGCAGTTGCTGGTGGTGTTGCTGCTGACAATGCAGCGGGTAAAGGTGGTCCTGAAGCTGCGGATAATCTGGGCCAGGACTTCTACAAAGTAATACTGCGAGAAGAACCCTTCAAGTCAACAACGGTAAGCTTGGGCGGTTCTGGACACGGTTGCAAGTTTGTATCTTTTAATTTGATTGTTATCCTTTTGATTTTTGGCATAAATATACTTTTTTTATTGGCAACGAGACAATTGAAGTTAGGATGCCTACTTAAACAGAAAAAGCCAAGTTCCAGTTGATCCAATACGACCTATAAAATAGAACAGATTGATATTTGATTACTCAGCATCGAGTTATTGACTTTTGAAAAAGATTCCTTCACATATCATGGTACTATCAAGGAAACTATTTGCAAACTCTGAAATCATAACCTTTGTTTTTGACTTTATTTGCAGGATATCTCTATCATTTTAAGTTCTTCTCCTAGCTCCACTTAGTCAAAAATAAAAACATATACTTTGTTTTGATTTCTGGTTTCAGGTGCGATCCATACTCAAAACATACCGGTGCGGTCCTTTTGTTCCAGTTTCAAAAGATAGCAGTATGTTGACTGTCTTGCTTCTTCTCTCAAAATATAGGCTGAGGAATGTACCTGTGATAGAACCAGGCAAGCCTGACCTTGTAAACTACGTTACTCAGTCCGCGGTTGTTCAAGGTCTTGAGGGATGCCAAGGAAGAGATTGGTTTGACTGCATTGCTGCTAGGCCTCTATCTGACCTGGGACTTCCTTTCATGTCCTCCGATGAGGTAAGGATTGAAGTTTATATATAATTCTGACTTACCAAAATTTGAAGGTCTAAGAAGCTTCTTGCTCTTCTTCCTAACCAGGTTATCAGCATCCAGAGGGATCACTTGATTCTTGAAGCTTTCAATAAAATGAAGGATCATAAAATCGGAGGTCTTCCTGTAGTAGAGGGACCGGATAAGAAAATTGTTGGGAATGTAAGCATAAGGGACATAAAACACTTGCTGCTGAAGCCTGATCTTTTCTCCAATTTTAGGTAACACCGAAGACAAATTATATATCAGCAATGTACAGGACTGGAAAATATGGTAAAGTTTATTCAATTTTTTTGTGCAGGAAGCTTACTGTGATGGATTTCATGAACACAGTATCTCCAGAAACTGGAAGAATCAACAAGCCCATAACATGCAATCTTGATGCTTCACTGGGAGATGTGATCCACACTCTTGCTTCTCAGCATGTGCACAGGATTTACGCAGTAGGTAGTGAGGGTGAAGTAACTGGAGTCATTACACTGAGAGACGTGATATCTTGCTTCATCTCAGAACCTGCTTACTATTTTGACGATTACTTTGGATTTGCTGTGGAAGAGCTGTTGAATCGTCAGTGACTTCTATGAAAGTCCTAATACATGAAGACTCAGTACTCGAAATGTAGTGATTAGCAAACTCTGGTTCAGTGTCGGAGGAAAATAATGCAGTCATATTTTTGCTTTAATATGGTAATTTTCATGCCACTTCCTGTCCAGCTAAAACCACAAAAATCTAAATATGTTATCACTGATCATCCTCCTTTTCCTTTCCCACCCCAGCATGTATAATCTTGAATATGATCACAAAATGAATGCTTCATCCAACTGAGTTTAACCATTTAAAATGAGTCTGCAATTCAGTTGGGTTGAACAGCTAGAGAACTTCTCCACCATACTCATTCTGCTATTGAAGGTGGGTCTGGTTTGGGCATATCGTCGAACAGTATGAGGGCGTGGTGTAGAAGGAGGAAACATGAGGCTCTGTCAGAGAGGAAAGGACCATGCCAGTTTCATACAGTACCCATTGTTTCACTCGCAAATGTGGTAATAAAGTTATGACAAACTAATCATATGAAAGTAAACTATAAAAAGAAAGAAAAAGAAATTAACATTTCATGTTTTTATAATATTCTGATGATTTATAAGAATGAGGAAGTGAGTGCTGGAATATATGTCTCAAATCCAAAGTTCCATGAGCATTTTTCTTCCTGACCAGTGAGATTAAATAAAAGCTGATTCCCGAATATATATATATATAGTATGGAAGATCAATATATTCTGATGTAATCTGAAACTAAAGATCAAGAAAAGAGAAAGAACATATCCATTGACACGCTTGGATGTTTCTCAATATCTTTCACAGTTGTCCCAATTTATGCCACAATCTGCGGGGAACTAGTTTTATGCATATTTTATTTTTCTGTAATATCCTGGTCAAATATATATATATATAATACAAAATTGCCAAGCCCACTGACAAAATACAAGTTTCCATGTTCTTATCATATATGCAGACTCCAGTTATACATTTAATTTGGGTAGATCATTTTACTTCTTAATTTTTATGCATTGTTATAAAATGCTTATTATTTTTTTAAAAAACTTTCCAAATCCACACACACCACCCTATTTTTGCCGCTTTCCCATATAGAATCCACAACCTCTTCTTTAGAAGGAGGCGTAGGGTGCTATATAAGTTAGAAGCTTGTGGCGTTAGTTATTATTGTTAAAAGGTAGTTACATGATGAAACAAAGAGTATTTTGATGAAAATTAATTTAGTTATAGAACATTTTCAATTTTATAAAATTGTATGACTAATTCAAAGTTGGAAAATAATTCATTATTTTTTTTAAAAAAACAAAGAAAAACGATTATACTCTGTGAGAGTTTTTTTTAATAAAATTAATATACATATATATATATATGACATATTAAAAATGATACATCAATAGAATAATTTGATAGAAGAGATTAGTCTATTGTAATATAATAAATTAATATTTAAATTTTTATTAAAAAAATTATATTCAGTAAGTAATCGACAATGATTCAAACATAATTATTTTATATAACAATAAACATGATCTTTTCAAAAAAAAATGATTTATAATTTTGACAATAATAAATACCATGGTTCTTAATATATATATACTTCTGAGTTATAAATGGCGTGTGGTCGTATGGAAGTAGTTTGAAGTTGGAACCAATACAATAATAATACGTACGAAGGTGTGGGGAAACCATCAAAATGAAATCGACGTTTGTATAAAAAAAAAAAAAAAAAGTGGAATCGACGTGAAGTGTGAATTGTGGATGCCTCGTGGCTGTAAGGCTTAGCTAGTTGCAAAGGCAAGTTGCCAGGAAAAGCCAAACCAAAGTTAGCAAAGGAGGGAGAGAGAGGATCGAGGAGAGAGAGTCTGGGTGTGTGAGCATTTGGGATTCTGACCTCTTGCCCCAAAGAAAGATATAATATAACAACTTGAGAATCTCTCTCTCTGATGAGCCGGTCGCCATGGAAGGATTCTTCTGATAATCAATAAATTCCTCCATTCTAAGCTCATCTTCTTTTGGGCTCTGCACGAACTATTCGAAGCTTCCATCTTTCTTACTCTTTTAGCGTTACTCATCCTCTGCTGGCTCTGAAACTTGCCGCCTTCACTCACTATTGGTTAGGATTCTTGGCTTTCTTCCCCTTCGTAAATTAGCTTTTATTCAGTATTTTCCTTGCGGTGAATTTTTCTTTTATGCAATTGATTCATACCCAATTACCTTGGAGTTTGATTTGAAGAAGCCCTAAATAGAATTGGTCGCCGGATGAATAGGATGGTCTTGCGTTTTGCTAATCTTGTGTTGCAATGTTATCGGACGAATGTAATTGTTGATCTACACCGTTTTCTGAATTCTGGGCTGGTTTCCCTTTTTTATTCTTTTAGAAAAAGAAATACAAAATGTAAATGCGTTTTGGCGACCCTTGGTCTTTCTGTTGGGGCTCTAGAGGCTTCAAAATAGCTTAACCCACCTTTATTGTTGGATTTTGAGTGAAATAGATCCAGCATCAAAGTTAATGATGCATAGGTGGAGAACTTTCTACCAGTTGTATGTACTTTGCTTGTAGGAAATGGTTTTTATTTGTTAATAGTTATGAAAGATTCTGAAGATAACTAATGATTTACTTGATGCTTGTTACGCTTTGCCCAATATCAGTTAACTAAGCGTTGTTCTCAATTGAAATATAGGTGGTGAGAATGTCGACTCCTGCCAGGAAGAGATTGATGAGAGATTTTAAAAGACTTCAGCAAGACCCTCCTGCGGGCATCAGTGGTGCTCCCCAGGACAATAATATTATGCTCTGGAATGCAGTTATATTTGGGTATGATACTAAATAGAAAGATGTAAAATTTACCTTCTATATTCTTAAGTGCATGTGGCTTCTTTATGTGGTTTTAGATGAGTAGATATATGTCAACATCCTAACTATGCTTTTTCCTGGTGGTTTTCCAGGCCAGATGACACCCCATGGGATGGAGGTACAGTTACATCTTAACCTTATTTCATTGATAGGATTTCTTGTCTCTTTTTAAGGTTCATGTGAAAATTTCTCCATATATGTGGTGCAATACAATTAACAAGTAGTTGCCCTCAGCACTCATGGCTCATCATTTGAAAAGATTTGGCGTTTTCCCCTTGGGGCCTAATTTCAGTCTAATTAACCATGTAAATTTATGAGGAAGGGATGCGGGTGTTAGGCCTCCTCACAATTTGCATTCTTTTTTCATTTTTTATTATAAATATGATTATTTTGAGTTACTTCATATATAACTGACTCATACCCTTATAGTTGTATTCACATGTAATCCCTGGACTTTAAAGGTTACGATAAAAATGTTAAACTGTATATTTGAACCTGTTGTTTAGACATCTCATCAAATATATCCTTTTTGTTTGTCCATAACTTCATAATGTTTTTGCTTTTAGGTTGTTAATAATGCATAGACACATAAATAGGACAATACCGACATGTTGACTGAATATTGCTTTCTGGTATACTTGCACAATGACGGTAAAATCTTAGATAATAATGAAATAACACACACGTTAGAGCAAATTACTTCCAGCTCCCTTGGACGTTTTTTAATATTATACTCAGACGGTTGATGATCAAAGGTTTATTCACACACACAAGTAATTGATAAAGTTGAAAATAGTTTTACGCCCAATTGTCTATAATTAATACGTTTTGTTGCTATATTATTATATGAATTTATTTTCTTACCATATGCATGTCTGAATGATAGAAATCTTTAGGAAGGTCACGGATCCTAAAGTGTGTTGATCTTGTGTCTGAACCTGTCTTTACAACATTTCAAGGTGTCAGTGTAGGTGTGTTGCACTAATGTCGGTATCTGATGTGTTAGAAGCACATGACAGGACACTTTATTTGCATGTTAGTTTTTCAAAGACCAAGGCCTGGGATAGATGTTCAGCTGAAATTTTATGTTTACTGTTCTTGTCACAAAAGGGGATGCGTGTTTTATGTTTACTAATTTTGCACGTGTTAAATTTTTCATGTTATTATGACCTATAAATTCTATTTGCTTATCCAACTTATGTCTGGTCTGATTTCTGTCTTTCAGGCACGTTTAAATTGACGCTTCAGTTCTCAGAAGATTATCCCAATAAACCACCTATAGTACGCTTTGTTTCTCGCATGTTCCATCCAAACAGTAAGTTGAAAATAGAGCTTGCTTTCATTTTATACTTTCTGAGCCGAAATTCTGAGTACCAAATTCTGTTGGGGACTTGTTTAAGTTCTGTCAGTTAGTATCAAATTCAGCAATTTCCAGTTCTAAGTCCCCTTTCCCTGTTTTAGTTTATGCGGATGGGAGCATATGTTTGGATATTTTACAGAACCAGTGGAGCCCAATTTATGATGTAGCTGCAATACTTACTTCAATCCAGGTAAATTTATTTCACTTAACAAGAGATGCTTCAAGACAGCAAATGCTGAAAATCTTATGATGTTGCTTGATTACGTGCCTGTTTGGCAACCCTCGAAATCATAGTTTTAAAAAGGCTTTTGGCCCAAACCATGGTTTTGAGAAAAATTAAAACAGTCATATTTGCCCAAAAGGACTTATGAAACAATCCATAGTTTTGGATAAGCTACTGGGAATAGCTTCTGAACCCAAAAGACCATTTAACCCTTATTTTTCTGACACTCTCTCTCTCCTCTCTCTACGCATTATCGTTGTCCAATGCTACACTTCCGTTGAGATCTAGTGGTCCGTCGCCGTGTTCCCTCGTCGATCGTGGCTGGTTTGTCGCTGTAGATCTGGTGGTCTGTCGTCGAAAATGAAGAGGAAGAAGAGGTACGTCGGTGCTTCCCGTCTTCGTTGGTTCATCTTCTGCGCTTCACGTCATAGCTAGTGGGCTGTCGTGTGAAGCATGGTGAGGATTTGTGCTTGCCGACGGCAAACAGTCGCAAGGGGAGACGACGATGTGGAGAAAACAATGAACAGCAGGATTTCTTTTTTCTTTTTTTTTTATCTCATACCCTTACTGGTAATTTACCAATCACAAAACTGGTAATAATCATCCAAATACTTATTTATTCAAAATTACTTTTTTTCCATAAACTCTTCTCCTAAAACCTTTTTCCAAAAACTGTCCAAAATCCTTATTTTTATATGTCATTTTCCAAAAGTCTATCCAAACGGACCGTACAAAGTTGTCAATCTTATTCTCATTTCCCTCGTTTTTTTTGTTAATATCAACCGGATTCTATTACCAGGTATCCTAGTTTGTAGCTACCCTTTCTAATATAGGTGTCTCCCCTAGGAATCGAACTTGAGACCTAGAGAGATCTAACGGGGCTTTACACCGCTAGACTAACTCTATTTTAGTCTCATTTCCCTCTTGTATGTCTAGTTTAAATGTTTAGAATGACATGCTTAATATGAAGGAAAAAATAATATGAAAATAATCATATAAATTATTCTTCTACGTCAAACATATTGTATGACATGTAGTTCACGTTTCCAAGTAAAGGATACCTATTTCTTAACAAATAAAAATAAAATTGAGCATGATAGAGGTCAAAAGCCAGTATCCCTGTGTTTTACAAGATATGTACAACACATAAATTTGACTTTTTCAATATTATTATCCCTTAATGTCTTATGACTTAGCGTCCAAGTTTTAGGGAAAGTTATTTGTTCACATCCCGAAAACCACCTTAAAATATAAGTGGTGAGATCTTCTATAACTTTAGCTTTTCCTTCACTTGTATTGGCTTGAATTTTGAAATTAACATTGACCATTTCATTTAATAGTTGTCATTAATTAGTAGATTCCCATGCTAGCTTCATGTTCAAGTTCTTGCCTGCCCCGCCCATGCTTCATCTCCTTATACAACGTGAGAAGACATTATTGTTGTTGCCGAAGCCTGAAGTTGTCAAGCATCTAGACTGACTTTTGGGGCAAGTGCTTTAAAGGTTGATATGGAATTAATGGAACCACTTGTAGAGAAGTATTGTTATGGATGGCTTCTAGAAAACTAATCTTGCCCTCTTAAACTTTCCATTTTCTGCTATAAAGCTTTGGGAGAGCCTATAGTTCATATAGGTTAGAATCCCATACTTGCGATGTGCGTCATAACACACATCTCTCTCTCTTAATGTTCATGAAGTCTGATGCATCTTAATGGAATGTAATTTGTTGTTTTGTCTGTGCTGTGTTTTTCTTGTTTGTCTCATATAATGGCATTGTTGCAGTCGTTGCTGTGTGACCCAAACCCAAACTCACCGGCGAATTCAGAGGCTGCTCGGATGTTTAGCGAAAACAAGCGTGATTACAACAGAAAAGTACGTGAGATTGTTGAGCAGAGTTGGACTGCTGATTGAATGATCCTGACTCCAAGGCTTGTATGGCAGTCTACATGGTTGTCAGAGGATCTGAAAGATCTCTCATTAAATAATAGAGACTTAAAAAGAACTATCGTGTTTTGTAATCCTTGGCTTCTGATCATCCTATTTGTTTGCCCATGAATTGATGTTCCACTCATAATCTCAATATCTTTGCATTGCGTCTCTCTTGACTGTTCGTATGTTTCATTACAGCACTCATTACAAATGATAAGATTGCTAGGACAATTCCCAGCCAGAAATCACAATTACCAGATGATAAAATATGAAACATGTTTCCTTAAACAATAAAAATTTGACAGGTACTTCACTGTAATATTGAAGAATGCATCGAATGTGTTATATATTTACACATGAATCAATCCTTTATGATTAATGAGCAATGTGAACCACCTTGAGCAGACATATACTTTGAATTGGAGTCCTAAAATCTAGTGCCGAGTCCGAGATTTCCACTGCTGGTCCAGTTCTCTTGGACCTGAATTGAGTACTGCAAATTCCAAAGAACATCTTCCATTGAAGGGCGTGTATTAGGAACTTTACTGAGGCAACTTATGGTAATCTGAACTGTGGTTCTCAATGATTCATACGCATAACTTCCCCTGATTGTGGGATCAGTCACTCCTCTAAGTACTGATGCTGCTTCTGATAAACTTCTCTCTAGCTGAAAATGTTAATATTACAGATAAGCAAATCTTCAAATTTAGTCAAAACTTGGATTCAGAGGTATCTGATAAGAGGTTTTTGAACTAAAATAATAAATAAGTCAATTTTATGAAGATTTATATGTTACTGATATCAATAATAACTTGTTCATGTATCTTTTAGGTTAATCTATTGTTAGCCCCCCCATAGTTTCTAATCATGATTTTTTATTCCTATAGTTTCATAAACATTTAGTGTAAGTTTAACGATATTAACTTTTAATTAATACTATTAAATGTATGAACTAAAATTAAAACTCGTTAAAAATACAATGACTAAAAATTTTAGTTTTGGTCCTTGTACTTTTAACGAGTTTTGATTAGTTGATATAATTAACGACGCTAATTTAGACTAAATTTTTATAAAATTATAAAAACTAAAATCTATAATTTAAAATTAGAGAGAAACTAAAATTCAATCAAACTGGGGATGAATATAACAACGGACCTCATCTCTCAGCTTCTCTACTTCATTGACAGAAGAAATTGATTTGCCAGTGATAACTGCAAGTAGAATAACACCAAACTGATATATATCTTCCTTTTCTGCGGTGTTGTCAGTGCTGCGAGTGGACATAACACCAAATTACACTTTGGATTGTTAGGTGGGGAAGGAACAGAAAGTGGAAGAAGGGATAAGAAGAAAAGACCATAATAATAAGCAGAAATCTACCTGTCGATATGATTGAATAACAATGGAATGTTATATCCACTGACTTTTGCATTGAGACTATCATCCAAAAGGATTTTCTCAATCTTTATCTTATTCCCATATATACCAGGAACAACCACTGTATATAAGAACTGGATTCCCCTAGCAATTCCTATGGAGATCGCCATTCTTTGAGGCCATTTCAGAACTTCCTTCTTTCTCCAATCTGCAGTTGAATGAAAATTCATTTCAGCAAATGTTGGAAAAATTCACTTTAATTGTTTTTTTTATAAAAAGGGGGGAAAATTAATCTTTTGATCCTTATAGTTTAAACTCTTATATTTCAATTCTTAAAATTTGACTCATTGCACTTCAGTCCCTGTAATTTTAACTCAATTGTAACTTAATTCCTAAATTTTGACTCAATGCAACTCACTTCCTAAAATTTTAACTATTTAAAATTTTAGTCCCTAAACTTTATGAAATATAAATTTTATTTTCTAAAGTGTAGGAACTAATATTTTAAATGTTTAAACTATAAAGACTGAGTTGCCATGAGTTAAAATTTAAGAATTGAGTTACAACCGAATCAAAACTATAGAAATCGAGTTGCACCAAACTAAAATTTAAAAATTAAGTTACAAGAGTTAAAACTATAGAAATCAAAAGATTAATTTTTTTTTAAAAAAAACTATAGATGGTTTATAACTTGAGTATGATTTCTTACCTGTTAAGTGATCCATTAATGACCCATTTGAGAATTGTTCATAAACAATAAAGAGTGTGCTTGTGTTCTGATGATGGTCCTGAGAGGCAATTATGCAGTGTCCAATAACACTTACCAAATGCCTATGCCTCAAATTGGACAACACGTCAATTTGGTTCTGTGTCACATTCTTGTTCATTAGCTTTACACGGTTAATCAGGACCGCAGACCCATCTCTGATCCAACCTTTATATTGCTGCACAATAAATGCACAAAAAGTAAATACCATTACAAATTTGGTCTGATAGTAGGTCCCAACTTATATTTAACACTTAATCTGATTCTTCTTTACCTGCCGCTCTGTTCCTTCTCCTGTTAGATTTGATGGGTCAAAATTGTTTGTTGCCTCCTCTATTTCCTCCAATGTGAAGATTCTGTATGGTTGAAGTCCAATGGCTTCTAGCCTCGCAGTCTGAGGAACTCTTCCTATAGACCCATTAAATAAATAAAACCATATTAATCCAGTCATGAAGTACATATTTGATTTCACATTAAAATTACCATCATGAGTAAATCAGATTATAGAAGAAAACAGACAAGATCCATGAAAGTGGTCTTACTTGTATCAGTATTTGGTCTTGGGGATGCATGAACAGGGGATTTATCAGCAACAGATCTGTCTATGTAATTATCAGCTCTTTCTGGTTTGGTCTTCCTCAAGATGAGAAGAATGATCAGAGCTAAAAGCATTGAAATTCCTACAGACCCTCCAATTATACCAAGTATCAACCCTAATCTCATATCTGACTTTTTCTGGCTTCCTTCAAGAGGCTTAGCAGCTAAAGCTTGCTCTTTCTTGCAATATGAAGTTGGGTGTTGATCTTTTGAGCCTCTCATGGACAAACAATTCCCAGAATACAAAACCGTTCGATGTGAGGACTTTGAGGTTGATTCAATACAGGACGGCAATTTTCCCAACAAAACATTGTTTGAGATATCCACAAATGTCAGAGAAGAACCACATCTTATGTTCATTGAAAGGGAACCGCTTAGCTTGTTGTCTGCAAAGTTCACATACTGAATGGAAGGCAGAGAGAGCAGAGAAGATGGGATGTTTCCAGAAACTTGATTGGAAGAAAGATCAAGTTTTTGAAGCTTGATAAACTGATGATTAAACTTGGAAGGAAGTTTAGACCTCAGAGAATTGTTTCTCAATACTAAACTTACAAGATTATTGCCTAATGAAGGGAATTCAGGGCCTAGTTTGTTGTTTCCCAGATTGAGTTCTTCAAGAGAAGTTAATCTTTTAAGATCTGGGACAGTGCCATTGAACAAATTACCAGACAAAACCAGACTCCTGAGACTTTTCATGGAAGAGATTGATGGTGGGATCTCGCCATGAATGGAATTTGAGCTCAAGTTCAGAACTTGAAGGGACCAGAACCTGTTGATCTTGTCTGGTAAAGGACCCCACAAACCCAAGGAAACTAATGAAAGTACCTTCAAATTTGAAAGCTTTGTCAAGACAGTGAAGAAATAATAAATGGAAAATGTTTCAGAAAGAGAGGTTTTTTTGTTTCCAGTGATTGTTAACTGTGTCACATGACTGTTAGAGCAGACAATCTGGAGAGAAGGTGAACAAGGAAGATAGCAGAAATTTGTCCAGCTGTTCCATCCTTGAAGAACCTGAGGATATTCAAGAATTTTCTGAACTTGGAATAGAATTCTACTCTCACTTGGTGTTAGCTGTGCAGTTGAAATGTGAGTACGAAGAAGAACAAGAAAAATTGCAGAAACCCAGAAAATTTTCATATTCTCAGACCAAAAATGGAGAGAGGACCCAGAAGAGAATATGTGAGATCTGAGAAGAATTAGATTTGTTCAAGGAAGAATGCAGTGAATGAAGCATGAAGGAAGTGGTGGATAGTGGAGCCTATTGCCCATGAAGAGTGTAAAGACGAGAAACAAAGATCAGACGCTACAGAAACTACCACATTAAATAGACACCAGCTTTTCTTGTCAAAATCTCACGTCCATGATGAATATGTATATGTGTATTTATTTCTATTCCGATGCTATCATACGTTTTCTTTAGATATTATTATTAAGTATTTAAGCAAATGACTAATTTAGGCCTGCTAACAAAGATCCACTTGAGAGGCTAGGATTAGGAGATTTAAGTACTTGCTACTTAAGGCTAACCTTTGTCGGTTTATATATATATAGTGTATGTTTATGGGAAAAGAATGATAGAAAATGTGGTTACATCTATAAATAAATTTGATAGATTAAACAGTATAACATTTTTTAAGATAAGGGGAAAAAGATTAAAAATAATATACTCAATAATAAAATTATTATATAAAATTTTTTGATTAATAATTTACTTAAAAATTAATATAAAATTTATATAATTAATCATATTTAATAAGATAAAATTTATTATTGTTGTAGTGAGCATAATCATTATATATATTCAAATTTCAAACGTACGTGTGAATGGAGAAGATCTAAAATAATAATCGGATGTACATTCATTGATTTCATTCCATGCAATAAGAATTTTGGAGGTTATGAATTTTTTTAAACTGACACACTGGCCGAGAAACCGAAGATGTGCCAGTTTGTCCAAAGTCAGCATAGCTCTGAAATCGAAGTTGCAATTGCCTGCAAACCAAAGTTCTTTTTTTGTTTTTTTTTAATTATTTTTGCCAGCAAACCAAAGTGTTGACCCTGATTATCCATGATCAGGAAGAAAAATAATTATTCATAGACTTTAATTTTCGTATTATTAACTTTTTTTCCCTATGAATTACATGCAGTCAAATAGGAGAGATGACTTTCATTATTCATATAATTATATTATTCTTTCTCTCAAAGATTAGAATATAAATAATCCAAAGGATCCAGAATCACGCTCCCATCACGTGATATTTATGAAAGAAGTTTTCTTTATTTGCTTTTTTATTTCTACAAAAATGAAGTGTCGTTTTATATCACCTATGACTCATTGATTAAATGGTACACTATTTTGCTAACTTGGTTGTTGGTATATAATCTTTTTTTTGGGTATATAATCAGTTATTATTTGAGTAATCTTGGTAATTTTAGTATTGTGATTTATATTTTTGGTTGCAGACAAGAACATAAATAATTAAAACGTAATATGAATAAAACAAACTCTTCTTAACTTCTTACTTAAAATGCTAATAAACATATTATTTTTCATATCATCAACATTAATGTAAAATATAAAAGAGAGTAGAAGTGGCATAACATTTTTTTAAACAGATCATCTAATTGAGTTGGATTTGAATATTATTAAATTTAATTAAATAAAACTCTTTCAAAAAAATTATATTTACACAAATTTAAACTTAAAATTTTATATTTAATTATTTATTATCTATTGATAATTCATTAATTATTATGTCTATTAATTTGATTATTAAAATTTAATTTTTATCAATTTGAAAAAATTAAATTGAGTGTCCTTTTTCTGGTTCTTTCTAAATATATTAAATGTTTAAATGGAGTATTTAGTCTACTAGTAGTTTATGATCCCTGCGTTTTGGCCCTTTCGGAAGCAAGCGGACGCTGCTTACGACAACCAGTTGGCAGTTACAATCAATAATCGAGAGTAAACGACAACATTTCCGTCCACGTTTTGCTGGGAGATTGATCCCTAGATTAGTAACGGACAGATTTTGTGCCTCTTTAGGAAACACTAAACGGTAATTTTAAAAGAGTTTATAGTTTAAATTTTAGTTTAAAAAATATTTAAAATAAATAATTATATTTATCTAAAAAAAAATTTAGGCTAAATTATAGTTTTGAATAATTACTAAAAATAGTTTCTAAAATAATAAAAGAGTTTATGGACTATCAAATTACTATTTTATTATTATTTTTCTCTCTCTCTCTCCTCTCTACTCTCTATTCTCTCTGTTCTGCCGATAGTCTCACTCACTACCGCCGAAATTGAGCTGAAGAGGATGAAGACAATAGTCGTTGGTCGTTGAGCTGGAAAGGAAGAAGATAGTGGTCGCTGGTCGCGTTGCATCTCATCGTGGCTGTCTGTCATATCTCATCATGACCATCGCACCGTTGTCAAGCTGGACACCGCCGTCTCATATTGGCTAGTCATTGATCAGAATAAGAAAGAAAATGAACAAAAATAATAATATTTTTTTTTATCTCATACTCTTTCTGATAATTTATTAATCATAAAAATTTTTTTAATAATAATTTTCCAAACACTCATTTATTTAAAAGAAATTTTTCATAATTTTTTTTGAGATTTTTTTTAAAAAAATTATCTAAAAATATTTTTTTAAAAAAACCTATCCAAATAATTTTAACATGTCGCTTTGCTGCAAATGGGTTTAACGTAACTCCTCACAAAGTAAAATAATTAGGCTTACTTCTTTTGATTTGATGGTGATGGGAGTCTCTGATACTGATTGATTTTCAGGTTATTGATTAGGGGAGATAATGACTTGGACTTGTTGAAGCTTCGTGTTCGTGTATGAAAATTTTCAGGCCAGGGCACATAATTACATCTACCAGATTATTAATAAATATCTATTTTTTGGAATTTTTCCTCAATAGTTATATTTGCGGTTGATTTTTATCTGTTTTAAGTAATACGAGTGAATTACATGATTTCAAATTTTAAATCATTCATAGAATATCTCTATCTACTGTGGTCATACATTTTAGGTTTTTTAATTAATTATCAATTATTCTAAACTAAGTATTGTGTTGTTTTAAAAAATTTCAACCATATGGTCACTTGTGTATCAGAGTCACATATTATTTACCCTTGTAATTTCTGTGAGTCCCAAGTCTAAAGGTATTAAAATAATTATAATTAACATTAGTAATAAAAATTATAAATTGTGGACAATTTTAACTTAATTACGTACAAATCAAAGCCGCTAACTATCTTCCCCAATATTTGATATTTTTTGATAATGATCATATAGTCTAATAATATAAAAAAAATTGTAGGTGAAAGGTTGCGGATTCGATCACACTTATTATAATTTTAAATTTTATTAAATGATTTTTATGATCTCTGTAATTTGTTTTTGCACCATATAGCTTGAAATGGGGAAACGGAGAAAATGGATAAAATCACAAAATGAGCCTTAAATTTAGGAAAAGCCAAAGCGGTCATCATGGATCAAGTGGGAAGTTCTTCACTTAAGTTGCCTATAAAATATAAATAGACAAAAGCACTGTCACTCAACACAATTAAAGTAAAACCAAGAGCATTAGTTAGACATTTTGGAAGAATATGTGGGCTTAGAAATTGCATCAGACTATGGGATATTCTGTATGCACCACTGCATTTTTTAATCATGATTTGGCTTGCTGATGTTTACTTGATGGTATATGTTGCCCGTTGAGTCGTTTTCATTGAATTTCATCTCGATATTGATCTTTGATGATGGCAACTAATGTGAAAACACTCAATTTCAAAAACCTAGTCTATTGGGTGGAAAATACCCTTAAACTTGTATATCAAAACATGAGCTTATGTAGAGTTCAAAAGGCAAGCTTGATTTCAAAAGACTAATATAGAGTGAGAAAAAATTTTAAATTTATAAATTATATTTTACTCGTTAGACTCTTTAATGCAAAACTTATATCAGAGTTCAGATAAATATATTTTATTTTGTTTCCTAGTCATATATTATAGGTATTTTTTTTAGAAATTAAACTTAAAATTTAAAAAAATTTAACGAAATTTTATACTGTTTAATTAACTTTAGGTTTGTTAAATGTGGTGAGACTCTGAATCTCCTGTAAGTCTCCAACTATGAAGATCATAATACAAATGATCTTTCTTGTTTCTGTGACTCTTGCTCACTACATTTTGTCTACTTGTTCCAATCTGTGACCTGTAGCGTTTGATTGTCCCACAATTTGTGGGGAAAACTTGGTGTAGCAGTAAAAGATCTACGAGGAGAAAGCACAGACCTGAGGAGAAGGGTCTGAAGTCAAGGGAAGCTCGTTTTAGAAATGGCACCCTTAAGACAAACAATTTGTAATCTAATGCCCTGAAAGTTTTCGATTGAGTATATTACGAGTTTAATCTTATTTATAATTTTAAATTGTTAGTAGTTTGATGCTACCCTTTAAGTTAAAAACAAATAAGAAAGGGAAAGAAATTGCATCATTAACGTGCATTTGTTAAATCCATCCCATGGAAATATCAAACTCTTCAAAACAAGTACGTGGTTGTCATTAAGGAAAGATTTACTTATTGGAAAAATTACAGATAAGTCCCAGGTAAGAAAATAAAATCATGCAAGATGTATTGTTTCTGCGGGTAAATAATGTATTTTAAAACTGGGGATAAATCAATAGGAAACCGAGAAAAAAAATAGTTTTCTTCCATTGCAGATCTACCCTCTGCAGAGGGATACATAAGATAATTTAATGCATTTAATCCATTGTTTTGTTATTGTCAATCTCAAAAATATAAAATAAATCGTTTCAAGTCTACCAAATATATTAATTTTGTAACTTACCCATAAGAATAATCACGACAACGACGGTTGCAGAGGATTCTTACAAATGTGATTATTATAGATTCTTAATTAAATCAAATGTGATTATTATAGATTCTTAAATAAATCAAATGTGATTATTCAGCGCCATAATCGAACTGTACGTTTCCATTTTGCCTCGATTAATGGGAGGAATTTAGTTAAAAAAAAAAAAAGGTTAAGAGGAAGAAAGAGGGGATGATTGTTACAATTATTATTATTATTTGGACGGGAAGGAGGCTGGTTGATGCAGTATAGTTTTTTTGTTTATTAATGTAACAATAAAGCTCTGAAAATTAAGGATTGGGTTTGACTTTTAATTAGCTTATTTGTTTGTATGTGACAAGGGACAACTAATTTTCATTTTCTTAAACAAATTCACTTTGACAACACAATTGTCTCTCTTTAAAAAAATTCTCTTCAATTGAATAAATTGGATATTTCCTCCAATCATAAATATATATAATTTATTTAAATATTTTTATTTAATTTTAAATATAAGATTAATATTAATTAAGTGTCCTGGTAGTAAAATTATTTATCTCATTTTGATTGTGATTTTACGATTTTGATGGGCAATTAAATAACTCTATCTTCAACATACAACTAATGTAAGAATTAATAGTGTTGATATAGAAATTAAGAAAATAAAGATAATTATATCATTCATTGTACATTTTCAATTCTTTTGACAAAACCTTTGACCGAGTTAAATTGGAAGGGAGAGAAATATTAATACATCGATTATCGATTAATCTGTTCATAAAAGAGGGAGGGTCAATCCAATTTCTTCAAGGGGTCAACCTCGTGCAAGGTATCTATCTATTGCGCTAATTCAGGGGACTTACTGTTACCTACCGTCTTCTCCGCCACTGTCACTGCTGCGAGTAAAAAGCAAAACTTTCCTCCGAAGCTCAATCTCTGCTCTCAGCTGCATCGTCACAAGTGAGGTGAATTTATCAAATTTCTTATAAATCTTTTGTTCGTCTCGTTCTTCATAATTTTCTTCACTCCAACATTTCATTACGTGATTCGCAATCTTTTTATTGATTTGTTGCTTCGTTTTTCCCCCCTTTGTTCTTCAGTAATGGAAGCTTAGGGTTGCCCTGCTGCAGTTTGAGGCTGTGCTTTGATCTAGGTTCTCCTTTCCTGAGTTGTTTTATAACCCAGCTTGGCTTAAGCGGGTTTGAAAAACTCAGGTTTTCTTTTTTAACTTTTCTAGTTGGGTTTTGTTTATATCTCTGTTTGGTTGCAGAAAAATATAAACTTTATTGGTACTGTGTGGAAATAGTTGTCTTCCTAGGGCTTGCATATCAGCTCTTTTGACTTAGTTCTTTGTCGTTTTTAAAAAATAGATAGTGGAATCTGAATTTGGATTTTTCAGTTTATTCTGTACATTACAGCTACTAAGCTGGAAGTTTATGGTCCTGCACTCCTATTCACGTTATTTTTGTTTTAAATTGAAGATAGTGATACTTCGGCTGTTTATCATTTCTCCTATTTGTTTGTTCTTTTCTATTCTATGTTCGGTTGTTCAAGTGCAACCTTCGTTGACGAAAATGTACATGAGTTTTATTTGTTTAAAGTTCTTTCAGATCTTGGTACCTGATTTCTGTCTGAAGCCCTGATCTCTGCCGTGATGGGAAAGACACCTGGAAAATGGATCAAGGCCTTACTTTCGGGGAAGAAATCAAAGTCTCATTCATCAAAAAAGAAGGATTCCTTTGTAAGTTATTTTTCTGTTGTTTGGCTTCTGGTAATTGACACTTATGTTTATTATTCATCATAAATAGCCATAATCTACATTACAGATGAAAGCATGAATATCTTACTGGCCCAAAATAAATAGTTTAAGAAAAAAGTGGATACTTTTGTTACCTTATTGGGCTATAAATACATGGAAACTTTTAGGCTTGTGATAAGTCTATTTTGTTAACGACTTGATTGAAGGAATTTTATATTATGACTAATTGTATGCATCAGCCTGTGTCAAATTGTGATATCTCCCTAATTTTTTTGATTATTTGATTCATTTTGTAATTGATAAACTTACTTCCCTAGGTCGATTATGTCTGTCATCTGCTCATGCTTTTCAAAAGAAGTAATTAGATATTTGTGCTTTGAGAGTAATACATTTCATGTTGTTAGAGACTGCCTTATTGTCAATTTGTCATTGTTATGTACTCCTCCAGTCCTAAATATAAGACTTATTTTGTATTGCAAATTGCACTACAAACTTGGTCTCATATTTAGGACTGGAGGAGTAATTCAATAAGTAGTAGATATAAATACTGGGGAAAAGCTCGTGATAAGGTGACTTATATAGTAAAAACTTCTGTACAAAGATTTAATTTTATGACTCTGCTGGCTACAAGCTGTGGACACTTCAGATTTTGCAATATGCAAGTTCTAATTTTGGTTTCAATTTTTGTTGCAAGAAGCCTTTAAGTACCAAGGACTTGCTGGCAGTGTCCTCCGAAATGCATGTGTCTGATCCAATTGCGGTTCCTGCACTGATATCCCAACCCATTTCTGGAGCTACTGCAACTAAGGAATCAGTTTCTGAAAAGGTCTTAGTCGGTGAATTGTCAAACGACAGGGTTGTTATCTCGGCTAGAGATGAAGAGACCAGGGCACAAGCTGTTACTGGTTTTGGTTCAGAGGATGATCCTGAGAAAATCAGGCTTAACCAAGCTGCTATAAAAGCTCAGGCTGCTTTTAGGGGTTATCAGGTAGGTAATTACCTCTTATTTACATGTTTTTGTTAGAAACTAAACATGATTAAACCTCATAAATATTTGATTTTGTTAATTTCTTTTTCTTGTTTTATCTTTTAAGGGGTAACCCTTTACCTAATAATGTAATCACTTTCTTCTCTCTGGATTGTTGTTCTGCCCTTCAGTCTAAAGTTCTGTTAATGTGTTATTCTTCCGCTATATCTATTGGATTTTCAATCTTTAATCAATTATTGCATGCAAATATTCTAAGCATTTATAAATATTAGTTCTACTTATGAATGATTAAAGTGACCTCTATACTCATTTGAAGGCTCGGCGGGAATTTCAAACACTCAAAGGTATCATACAGCTGCAAGCTCTTATTCGAGGCAACTTGGTCAGGAAAGAAACAGTTGCTACTTTATACTGTGTGAATGGAATAGTTAAGTTTCAAGCATTGGTTCGTGGTTACAAGGTTAGGCGTTCTGATATTGGTCTTGCAGTGAATAAAATTTGCAAGGTAAAGATTCCTGGACTTATTAATGCAATGATCTGTGGCATATTACCGTATCATGGATGAAAAGATTAAAGCCATCCATTACCTCTTTTCTATTACTCTACTGAATGCTCCTCACTATATTTTTTGGTCAGGGTACTAAGTCTTTAATTGCTGTTGGAGAATCAACATCGACGCAGACAGAAAAGCGGTCCAAAAGTGTCTTTGTTAACAAGGTGGGATTTGCTTGTGTAATTCTTTTTACTAAGAGAATAATCAGTACTCGTTGCTTTTCATTTCACCTAATATGGGGCTAATTTTCGAGAACTTTGTCTATATTTCCTTAGGTGATGAGAAATAGTTTTTCTAAATTATTCAAAGTGATGATAATGAGGCTCTCTAAATTATTCGTGTGAAACGTCCTATGCGATTGATATCTAGAGGTTTTATTTGTTTTGTGATATGATAGATTTGCAATGATGCTCCATCAGCTTGTTTAAGACCAATTGTATTTACTTAAATGATCGTCTTTTTCGTGTGTCATGTAGAAACACAATTTGCAGCAATGGTTATTGAAATTTGAAATCATGTGACCACAGTTTTTTCAGTCACTAAACCATTGAATCATGTGTTATGAGAGGAAAATACACAAGTTAATTATGCATTTTATAGACCAATTTCTCATACTTGAGACTCCCTTTTATGATATGATTATGCATATTTATGGATATATAATCTTTCACTGTTCTCATTTTCCTAATGGTGAAGCAAAGTTTGTCTCATAACATGTATTGTCTCTCAGCTTCTGGCTTCATCATCCTTTGTCTCTCCTCGATGTATCAACTATGATCCTGAACAACGTAATTTGGCTTCAGACTGGCTTGATCGTTGGACAAGTTCTCTCTTCTGGGCACCTCTTCTGGGCCTGGAATCAAAAACAACACATGACTCAGTGTCTAACGAGAAAAATTGCAACAGTCAAACAGTTGAAAAGAATGGCGGTCGAGTTAAAAGAAATGCCCGGAAAAGTTCTGGCATAAAAGTTAATGATGGTTCAGCCTCAGATTCAAACGAAAATAAACACCGTCCAAAAAGGGTTTCAGCTCACCCATTGCATTCAGGCCAAGAAAATACACGGAAGGAAGTTGAGAAAAGTAGTTTAAGAAAACCACTCAAGCAGAATGTTTCTGATAGATCTGAGATTGTTAATGGGAAAGGAAAAGGCATACCAAGAAAAGTATCTGGTCATAGTGCCACTGATGTTTCAGAGAATGAACCAAATGTTTCTGCAGAAAAAATGAAAGATTCAGCCATGGTAAAATCCAAACATTCTGATCATGAGCAAAGCCCCATACAACAAGCACAAGATGAACGTGATTCTCCCATAGCTAACTTGCCGTCTGGATTGAGGAACAGTAAAGACAATGGTATTCAAGGAGTCAATGAGGACTTGAACTGCATTGACAGTGTGAGCCCTAAGAATTGCCCGAGAAGAGCTTCACTGCCTGCAAAGTTTGACAGTCAAGACGACGGTGTGCAAAAAACTCCGAGACTGCCCAGCTACATGGCCCCTACTGAATCTGCAAAAGCTAGGGTAAGAGGTCAAGGCTCCCCTAGGCTTGTTAGTGACTTGGTAGAAAAAAATGGTGCAACCCGGCGGCATTCACTTTCATCTTCAGTCAATGGCAAGTTAGGTTCATTTTCTCCACGAGCAGAAAGACTGGGAGCTTTGAGCAGCAAGGGAGTAATAAGAACTGATAAATCTCTGTCATCTTCAAGGGATGGGAGTGGTAAGAATTTCAGGGTTTTTTACTTTTGCTTATATACCTTTGAAGAACATTCACATAAAAATGCGGACATACACATAAGAAATGAATAGTTATAAAATGAAACTTCTCAGTCCAAATCTTGTGTTTTGTGGTTTATAAAATGAAACATTTGTATCTTGATTTCTTGTTTGCTGACTTAATCTGCTCACCTTGATTTTTAGTTAGGTTTATTGGTAAATTGCTTTCTCCATTCCTGAAGCTGACTGTGTTCATTCAATGTTATTTAATTTCAGAGAAGTTGATCCAACCTCAGTGGAGAAGGTGATGTTACATAATACTTGAGTACGAGCATAGACTGAAGTGTTGAAACTTGAAAGCTGATGAAAAATCGGACGAGTTATTTTACAGACTTTCTATAACCATCATTCTTATTTGTGGACATAGATACAGGAGGATTTGTCATGTAAGCAAGTTCTAGTATAAATCAGATTTCTTCTACTTCTGATTCTGGCACAAACAGCATTTTGGTGATTGTATACTTGATTTCAGCTTATGAACGCTTTTTTTTTTTTTTTTTTCTGGGTTTTGAATCTTGTATTTCTTTGGCAATTATTCTATCAGATGTCCCTATTTAAAGATTTGGGGGGAAATATTCTGATCTGATTTTATGCTGATCTTTCTTTTCTTTTATTTTCTTATTGTTTTGCCCTTTTCGTTTATTAATTATTCTTAATCCCGATTTCAAACGTTAGTAATTGGTTTTATGTTTTGCATTGTAAAGATGATGTGATTGGTACCAAATCTTAATGTATGCATTTAGAAATAGGAAAATCCTGAAAAATAGTCTAGAAATAAATTTATAAATTATAAATTAAAACTCTAAATATTATAAATGCGAAATGTTATAATCTAAGTTGGGATTTTAAAATTCAAAACTAAATAATTAATTTTTTTATTTTTTTTATTAAAAAAGTCAACTATATTTAATATTTAAGGGTATTGTAGTTATTTGGCTTAAATTTTAAATTTTCAATTTGGTCCTAACCTTTTTTAAGTATCTACAATATTGGGGATATATTTTTTTTGTATAAAAATTTTTAGAAAGAGATTAAACTTATTTATAATTTAAAGACAGGGCGAAGTCTCTCTTCTTCCTAAGTAATACTAATGTCAAGTAGGACGGGCCATCTATTATTTTTAGGTATAAATTTAAGCATCTAAAAATTAGGATATTCCATAGACGTCGCCATTACAATATTGGTGATATGATCCCATAAGGTTGTATTTGTGTTTGATTTGGCAGTTCTTTAGTTTTTTTTTAAAAAAAATCCAGCCTCATCTAGATAAAATAAAATAAAATAAAAAGGAACTGAACTCATTTAATTAGGCGTTGACTATTAGCATTTTCGCTAATAAAAAAAATTATCTTCTGACAGAGATAAGTTAAAAAAAACAAATAAAACACGTCGCTATATATATGTATATATAAATTTAAAAAAAATTATACATTTGGAGGTTCAAAGTAAGATGAAGAGATGCATATATGTCTGGTGTTTCCTAGTGTTCCCGTGATCACTTCATTGTAAGATGTTTATGGCAGGGTATCGGAATTAATTCTCTAATTCTTATTATAAGCCTGTTCAAAGAAAATATTTTTTATTTTAAATATAAATCTATTTAAATATTATTAATAATTATTTTCTTAATTTAACCTTATTTTATTTTTGTTAGAAAGAGAGAAAAATGAGAGATATGAGAATGAGATGTAAATATAGAGAATGAATAAGGTTAAATTTAAAAAAGTATTATCAATTGAATGCGTATTTAATGAATTAATTATTATTTTTTAATATGAAAAAAAATTATTTGCTTTATTTAATTCCCCCCTTCCCCCTCCTCAGATTACCCTCATTAATTACATAGTTTTTCTCACTTTTATTGTATTCCACTATTTTTTTCATTAAAAACGTTTATTGTGGTGTTATGAGATTCTCAATTAAATTTTTATTTTTTATATTACTCCTTCAGATCTTAATATAAAATTTAATTAAAAATTTAATCTTAATCATAAATATAAGATCTATTTATTATATTTATCAATTATTTTTTAAATTATTTCTATTGATATTTCTTAAATAATAGTCAAGTAAGAGGATGTAAAGTGTTAAAGAAGATAATCAGAGTGTTTTAAAAAAATATCATATTAACTAATTTTTTTAATCTAATTAAATTAGTTATATAAATCCTATATTAAATATTATAGAGGTATTATATATTAATATAATTATTTTTTATTTAATTAGTATATGATTGATAAACTTAAAAATCAAGGCTTGGGTTTGAGGTGGGTTGGGCTTTTAAAACATGGAAGATGAATAATAATGATGTGGGTGGTAACGATACAAAATAGTTTGAACCCAATGTCAGGTGTTTGTAAATATTTTTTGAATATTAAAGATGTGCCTGAATTTAATAAAAGATAGAAATATAATTCATCTAAATTTTTGTTCATCCAAAAAAAAATTGAGTCATAGGACTGTGTCTTAATTTTGATAGAAGATTAGTATTAAATTTATCTAAATTTTTCTAATATAAAAAAAATTAACACAACTAATAAATAATTAAATATTTTAAATATAATATTTTGTATTTAAATTAGACTATGTACATAATTTTTATTGTTGTTAAAAGTAACAAAATATATTTTAATAATTTTTATTCTTTAAAAAGATTAATTTTTAAACTATTGGATTTCTACCAAAGGCGATGTTACAACTTACAAGGAGGAAACATCCAAATCATTAAACTCTTATTTCAATGTTCAGATCTCTCCTCTCCTCCGGAGTTCCCAAACCAATTTTCACATTGTTGAAATCGACAGCGTGGGGCCCACTTGTAATCATCGTTTAACTATTTGTCTCGGCTATCGAGCAAACAAAGAAACGTACATCACATTTCATGCTAACTCATATGGTACTACTGTACTAGAACATTCAGTACGCAATATAAATAAATTTCATGAATTTAAATTTTTATTTTTGAATTAAAAAACAGCTGCTATTAAATAATAATAATAATACAGAAATATAGTAAATGTTTATGTTTTAAGTTATTTGTAATAGAAAATACTATTTTTTACCAATCACTCCGGAGAGGTGCCTTCTACATCCACTTATATATATATATATATATATATATATATATATATATATATATCTTAATCTGGTCACCTCACTCCCTTTCATATCTTAATCTTATCCTTCAGTAGTATCATTTTACATTTTCCTTAAAAAAAGGCATTTTATTTTTTTCACTAATTAACTCTATTTAAAAATATATTTTTTAACTTTGGCCACATTTAAATTCATGCTTTAACCAAAAAAATGTGCAACATTAAAAGAGTATGAGGGTAATATTAAAAATAATAATAAATACTCTCTCATTTCCCTTTTATAAAAAACAATTAACTAAATCAAGTTGTTTAAAAAATTGATTAAAATTAGTTAGAAATAATAAATATATAAAAAATATAATTTATATGGAAGAGCAGGAATGTGCGGTGGAGAGAGAATATGAGAATTAAATATAACAACATGAATAATATGAGTAATTAAATAAGAGTAAAATAGGAAGTAACAAAAAAAAAATTGATACAACCTATGGGTATCTCTTATAAAAGGAAACATATTATACTCAAAAAGTATCTCTTATAAAGGGAAAAATTTACATAGGGAATATTTCAAGTACCCTCAAATTATTAATGCTTGCTCCTTTAAATAAAAATAATGTTTAAATACATAAAATCTCTTGAAGTTTATGTTAAAATTAATTGTTTTTATCGTATCATAATATTTATATTTTTTTATTATATATCATGTTATTTAAAAAATAACACTTGACAATTTACATATAATTTTAAATAGTTTATATTTTTTATTTAAACATAGTCAAATAAATATTTTAAATGCTTTTTTTAAGTATTTTATATTTTTTTAAATATTTAGAAAATATTTTAAATTACATGTCAAAAGTTAAGTGTTATTTTAATATTTTATATTTAATTATTTAAAAAAATTAAAATTATATCTCAAGTGCCAAATGTTATTTTTTAAGTAGAAATATATAATAAATAAAAATAAAAATTATGACATGATAAAAATTGTTAAGGTTAATAGGAATTTTAATTACAATAATCAAAACATGAAATATTGAAGTATTTAATTTAAAATTTTAAAGATTAAGAATATTATGTACAACTGATATAAAATTTAGATAATTTTGTGTATTTTAACCAATAAACAATATCTTATAATAAGAACTAAGTAAGCACCCTTCCTAAATTTCTAAAAGAGACGAGAATGAGTACATTTGTTTTGATCTATCCGCTCTAGTCATTTGGCTATGTTTTCGTTTCGTAGTATATTTATCTGAATAGCCAGAACTTGGATGTTGACTATAATAGTTTAGTCATTTGTCTACGAGAGAATCTAGACTAATCTATTTTGCCTCCTCTATTGTACGGTGTATAAGCTGGTAAAGATTAACCTTGGACTGCCTATGGGAAAACACACCTATAATTACCTAGGAATCACCATACATTTTCAGTAGTATCTGAAGAGATTGGCCCAATCCTTTTCTGATCACATCCTTCTTCACTTTGGTAAATGCTGACAAAAAAGAGTCCCTTGTAAATATCCCACAACCTTCTCCTAATAATCACATCTCTCTTCCATTCTTATCTCCCTCCCTCCCCTCCATCTCCAATATACTTCTCTCATCATCTTTACCAACAGAAGAAATTTCATCTGAGTTAGTCATCATTATGGAGATTAATTATATTGATCACCAGGACATGGTGAATATCATGGAAATAGATGATGATATTAATGAAGACCGAATCAGCCAGCTCCCAGATTCTGTGCTGACTCTCATTCTGTCATTTATGTCAACCAGGGAAGCCGTGAGAACCAGTGCGGTTTCAGCAAGATGGAGAAGCCTGTTCAAATTCCCCACAATTCTCGTACTTGATGCACACAACATGCTTGACAGTGACAAGTATTCTGAGATGAATGTGTCTCAAATGCTATGCTTGGAACGGGGCATTGTGAAGATGAAAAGAACCGTGGAATTCATGAACGTTGTGTGTTATTACTTGCACTGTGTCAGAGATGTTCAGAAGATTGAGAAACTCAGGGTTCACTTCACATTTGGGAACAGATATGCGTGCTTACTCAATCGGTGGATTGGTTTTGCTCTTAAGAGACGAGTTGAAGAGATTGATCTTTTCTTGTTGGAAGATGATTACTTCAGTGCTGTAAGTGAAGGCCCTTATATCTTCCCTTGTGGTCTTCTGGTTGGGATTTGGTCTCTGAAACGCCTGCGTTTAGCTCATTGCGTGTTGGCCCCACCAGAGCCTCAATGGTCCATTTCCTATGGTTTCAGCACACTGACGACACTGGAACTCATGAAGGTTGATTTGGTTTCTGACGATCATGTTCAGAATCTGCTATGGAATTGCCATAATATTGAGTCCTTGAGTTTGTGCGTGTGTTGGAATCTGCATTATTTGAGAATAGAGTACCCCTTATGTCAGAAGCTCATGTACCTGAACGTGAATGATTGTCCCCATCTGAAGACTATTGAGCTGACAGGCCTTAATGTTGAAACTTTGGAATACAAAGGCAGGTTCGTACGGTTCCAGTTCCATAATACTCCAAGGCTAAGAACTGTTTTCACTGGTGTGAATGATTGTAGGATCAGTTACAGCAATATTTTGCCACTTTATATGCTTCCTGTTGATCTTCCTCAGCTTCAAACTCTCTTGCTTGAAAGCACCTGTCACATGGTAAGATGATTAATAATGTCAGAAAAACTTAAAAACATTTCTGCAAACGTTTGATTATTTGATGTTTGATGTTCTGTGTGTGCTTCAGGCAGAGGCTATGTGCATCCCCAGATTTCCTAACGTTCAACATTTGATAATTCTGAAACTACCTAAGCACGAACACGACTTTTCTTGGATATCCTCAATTTTGAAGGCGTTCCCAGGACTCCAAAAACTAGAACTACATGTAAGTTCCTTCATATATCCCATGCACTTCATTAGAATCTTAATTAATCAAAAAACCTTTTCCAGCTTTTTTCCTCCATCTATCAGTAGAATTTATATGAACTAAATATAAATTTTACATTTACCAGTGTACATATGTGTGCGTACACAGCTTTGCAAAAAGGAAATGTTTTGCATATCTGCATAAATATGCAGAAATTGTGAGACTCAAGTTGCTAGGCAAGTCTAAATAAGTCCTTTACTGTTTTCTGATTGGATTGTGTTATATCAAAAGTTCTTTGTTAAAATGCAGGAAAGAATAGCAAAAAAATCAAAATGAATATCGTGTAAAGTTGTAGAGTATTAGAAAATATAGTTAAAGTGTCGAAGGAAAAAGAAACTGAACCAACAAGGACTCCGTTTTCTTCAAGGAAGGTCGAAGATTTGAGCATTATGACTCATTAGAAGAGCGAGGTATCATTGAAACTAGCTAGGAATGCTTGAATCTAACTCACTAATGCTGGATATATATTATAGTTGTAATAAAAATAAAGAAATTGAAAACCCCAAGTTTGATAACTTTTACAGTTACGAACGAACTCTAATGTTGGAGAAGAATTGAAGGACAGAAACAGGCCTCCAAAATGCCTACATGAGCAGCTGAAAGAGGTAGTGATAAGTGGCACGATGAGAGGCCACAGGAGCGAGATGGAGATTGCGATTTATCTACTGAAGAATGCAACTTCACTTGAAAAGATGGAAATCGACCCTCGTCTTAGAGTCTACAAGGGAAATGGAAAATGGAACCAGCTAGAACCACATGAGATTTGGAGCATGACTGAAAAGCACGAGGTGGAACACCATCTAAGTCAACATGCAAGTGCAGCAGTTCAACTCTCGATCTTGTAACAGACGAGAGGCAGAATATATAACAGCTTAAGCTTTTGAGTTGGGATGATAGTCCAAAGGAATAAATCTGGTTAGATTATGCTAGCTAGCTAGAGAGAATAACTTTTGTGTGCAATTTTCTAGATAGTGCAAAATAATGAGTGGAAAACATAATCCATGGAGTAGTTAAGGTATGAAAATACCAGAGCTCACCCAAACACTTCAAATATGACGTTTTTGTGTATGTGCATGATGAGCATGTTGGGAATAAAATGAGTTTGCTTCATTTGGTTCAGTTGCTATATAATGTTGGTTGAACCGGGGAGTTCCCCTAAACATTGAAGACAGTGTGTGTGGATCTGAAGTGTTCAGAGGAACCAAGAGACTCCCAACAACAAAGTTAGTTATGACAGGAAATGGTGAGCAAGCGAAATGTATTTATATTGCAGAAGCTAAGAACATAATAAAAGCAAAGGAAATCAAATTGAGAATGAAGTTAAGAATCACTGAACCTGGCCGAGAAGGAGGACCAGGAGAGACCCGAATTGAGCAGTGAGGTGCAGATTTGAACCATCAAACGCTAAAAAAATAACGGAAGATGCCGTAATAATAATTCCACGAGCATAAGAGAAGAAAAGAAGGGGAAATTGGGAAAAGCGACTTAATCGGTAAATTAATTGGGAAAACAAATCCTAAATTGAGGAATAAGAAAGAAAAAGTGGTAAGTAGGAAAGGTCACTGTACGAAATCTGCTGTCGCTGACTGACGGTAGACCGAAAATGCGTCCAGGTTCAATGGCTCAGAGTCCCATGGAGAGGCACAAAGCTCATGAACGCATCTCGAAGCACAGAGCTCCTTCCAAACGAAGAAGGAAAATGAGGATATTAATAAATTACTGACACGTCAGAAGTCATGACCTAATTAATAAAAAATGTTTACACGATTAATAAAACTTATCAGTTAATCTAGCGTTATAAAATTTTATTAAATATTTTTAAATTTTAAATTTAATTTTTAAAAGAGATACTTATATTAAAAAAGACAGACATAAACTCTAAAATTAAATACCTAACTTATAAATAAATTAGGATACTTTTTAACCAATAATTAAGACAGATCAATATTTTTTCGATCTTTAATTTAAGACTTAGTTTATACTAATCAATATAAGACTGAGTATTAATTAACAATTTTAATTTTTTTAAAGAAATGATGATACTGTTTCTTCAAAACTAATTTAGGAGCTTCCATTAGTATTAATATAATTTAGGAGCATACATTAGTATTAACAATCTTAACTTTTTTTTAAAGAAATGATAATACCGAGTATTAATGCAATGTAACACCCTACTTTAGGAGCTTTTCCATTACACGTTTCTTTCTCTCCTAGTTATTAAATCAAGTTCATAAAACTAATTGATCCTTCTAAATTGCCTTAACCCGGTCTAATGATCCGTCCGTTTTGTTATTACCTTGCATTCAACTTTTAACAAAGTGCCCTCATTAGAATTTAGAAGTTTCTGTCAGTTTTATTATTTTGTTTGGCAGAAGTTATTCTTAGTTGTTCCGAAATACCAAAGAAGATGGATAGTAGCTTCAAATGAGCTTGAGAAACTAAAATAAATTAGTCATCATATATATATATATATAGTTGTTATTCTCTAGCAAATTAAATAACATTTCTTTATTTACTTGTTCACATCAAGCTTCGAACTGACAAGTGAAAAGGGTCTTGCCTCCATTTTGGATCCCTCCCGGACTAGATATTGGGATCTTCAAGTTTAAAACTGCGGAAACTATGATCTGTTTTTTGGGCCTGATCACTGATAAACTAAGATTACGAATAGTCCTTCTACCAACTTAATTATATTCCTTCATAAGTAACAGAAATGTCCAGCGCTACTCCTCTTGTCCATTTATATTATAGAGAGAGAATGAATTTGTTAGTTTAATTTATAAGTCACATCATTCAATCTTTTATATAAATAATATATATTAAATAGGGATAAAATTAAAAAATTATTAAATTTTTTAAAAAATAATAAAATTTAAAGTTTTTCTTGACTTATAAAACATGTTAAGAATGAGTTATAAATATGATTATAGAATTATTTACTATAACAACAAAATTCAAATTCAATGTATATTTTACATTTTCATTCATCATAGTACACAAACTAAACCGCTCTTTCTGCTTTCGTTTTCAAGCTAACTTTCACATCACTATATGTCTCTGTTTACGACCATCCGTCTCGTAGTTCCTTGAAGTCATCCTTTTCATCTGCAGACTTCTCCTCAAGTACAACAGATCTAGACTGATCAACAATCAAAGAGAAAAGCATAGATTTTGAGCCAAATAGAAACACATAGAGTATAATTAACATTGCATAAAGCAGTACAATGTAAGGAGGAGAAAACAATTTTGAATTTTGGGAAGCGTAATTGTTAGGAGAGGCAAAAACCTTTACGTTATAAGCTTTGAAAGGTTAAGAATACATTGGCTATATAAAAAAAAAGTAATATCATGTTGAAGGACAAGATGATACAGTGAATTAGACAAAGCACAGTAGTAAATATAAGAATGTTGAAGATATATACACACACACACTTATACTCACAGAACCTTAAAGCATGTTAATGTTGAATCGGAGTTGTAGAGTAATAGGGTGTCAGATGGCAACCAGAGTTCCCCCAAACACTTCAGTGAGATATGCAAAGTATCATACTCAGTGAAGTGTTCCGGGGAACTCTAGGGGACACCGGACCTAATCATCATCAACATCATCTGTGTTGTCTGCTGTTTATGTTGTTGTGTGTTGGAGGTGATGAAGAAATCAGAAGCAGAACACCATATTTATATACCCATAACTAGTTAGGTTGGAGCAGAAGTTGAAGAGGCTGGATCAAGAAGCAAAGTCCACACGTGTAGTTGAATGT
Source organism: Leucaena leucocephala (assembly GCA_037074615.1). Taxonomy (NCBI): domain Eukaryota; kingdom Viridiplantae; phylum Streptophyta; class Magnoliopsida; order Fabales; family Fabaceae; genus Leucaena; species Leucaena leucocephala. The sequence continues at coordinate 4,159,899 of CM073569.1, forward strand.
GGTTGTGATTGAGGGAAAGAGGATGGCAACAGAATATAATATTGAAAGTGGAAGCGTGGCCTCGAGCTCTCCTTTGCTTTTTCTTCGCTTCTCATATCAATCCTTTTCCTTCTTATCATCACCATACTCCATCTCTACTTTTGTTGCTTTTCATATCAGAATCAAATCTCCAATCTCAACTTTCACAGAGAGCTCTCATTTGCTTTTTCTACAATCAAGTTAGTTAGTCTAACTGATTTAAGTGACCTAATTATTATTAGCAGTCTTCAACAATTTGCAAAGAATATAACAAACAGGTCCTCTCTTGGTGACCACAGTTTGACAGAATCTGGAAATCAAAAGAATTTCTCAATACTAGTGTTGTTGACAATTATTCAAGCCAGGAAAATAGCAGAAAATGAAAAGGTGGGAAATGGACAGATCCAAAGAAAAGCAAACAAGTTGGTGGCATATTCAGCATAACTCATATAGTCTATATATCCGTCTAGGTTCACTTGTGCTACACTTTAATTTCTGCTTTGTGGGGTTGCTTTTCTTCGGTGCTCTCAAGCATTCCATCATATAAACAAAACTCATGTATCTCAGAACTATAAATACGACCTGTTGGTTTATGTTTTCCTCACCAACAAGTCTTCGAAAACCCTAAGAAATGATCATCAGGTGAACCCTAGAGTTCCCCATGAACACTTCACTGTGGCCTCTCATTACCTCACTGAAGTGTTTGGGGGAACTCTTGATGCCACTTGATACTTCAAATACAGATTGTTATATATATATATATCCCATCACCCCTTCCAAAAATAATTTACCCTCAGTTTCTCTTACTCGATCGTTTTGGTAAGTACTTTGTAATTCATGTATTTGAGCATACTATACATATATATATATATATTCAAATTCTTGGTTCTGTTAATTTAATGTGTTTAGCTACGCTATCCTCAACGTAAAATGGCTTAGGATGTATGTGCTCGTATGGTCTGAGTGGAAAGTGATTGCAATGATGGAACACAGCCTAAAAGGAAGTTGCTCAATGTAACTAGAAGCCTCCTTGAGAGGGACTGGTCTGCTTCTGTAGCGGTTTCCTCTGTTGACAGCATCCGGCCACACGATAGAATGCTGTGGCACTCCCCAGGTTTAAACGAATCACGTTCTCACAGGAGGGGAAGTCGTCAGATTTCAATGGCGTTAACCCTTTGTCGTGCAATGTGAGACTTCTTTTGACCCACACAAAGACTACAAAATGCTTATGGGAGGAGAAGGGGGTAGCTGATCTAGTCTGCAAAGGAAGCTCTTGCAGCAGCCGCTTGAATGGCCTTTGTTTAGTTCTGTTACACAATTTCTTAGCTCAATTTTCCGTAGAGACATGCAGCTTATGCTTAGTGTTCTGTAGTTCCTTTTTCCTTTCTCCAGTGTCAAAGAAACAAATTAGGATCAAGAACAATTATTCAACTCATCATGAGAGTTACCTTTTAGATAATCTCTAAATCTTCAATTTTGCTTTAGTTCACAAACATTGAGTTTATCACCGTATAACTAGTTTGATTCATATATATTCCTTCTTATATATCAGGTTAGCTGTTTGGTAGCGTTTTTTATCGAGCATTTCATGTCAAATATCTATAGATGTGGGCAATAGCTATTTAACCCAACAATATTTGTTAAGTCAATTCCAATTTTTCTACCAACAAGCGTATGTCTTATATAGTGGAAGGGGTACCATTTTGGACAGTAGGATTTTGATCTTTTTGGGTGTCAAATAAATTTTTCTAGGAGTGGTGATAATTTATCTAAAAAATAGACATATCAAGCTTTTTAGGGAATCCTATTTTATAATTTCTAGATATCTATGTTTCCTATGATTATAGCTATTTAAATATAAAATGAATACAGAAAATATTTTTAAAGAATTATTCCTAATTGAAGCCCAACAATACTTGAATATAATTTAACAGTAGTAACAAATATCATATATCTATGTCAAAAGAAAATCAATTTTCTTGCCGAAAAATTTGATAATAGTTAATGTGAAAGTGTATTTTGTTCAAATGAAAGTTATGAATTTTGGTTTAGAACTTTCCCTTATTTTCTTCTCTCTTATTTCTTTAGAGATATTGATTCACACGCACATATAAACCTCTAATTAGAGAAAGCACTTGATATTATATACTCCTTCGGTCTTTAATATAAAAGACATATTTAATTAATTTAATTAAATTAAAAAAGTTAATTAATATGTAATATTTTATCTAAACCACCATAACCATATTTCTTAATTCCTTCACTCCCTCTCTTGTTTGATTATTTTGAAGGAATTTTAATAGGGGTAATTTGAAAAAAAAATAGATAAATATAAAAATTAAGTCTTATATTTAAGGTCATATATTAAAGACCAAAAGAGTAGTAGTTATGACAATGAGTTGATCATAGAACAAACTACTTTCAAATTATGAATATAAAAGGCTACTTACTTTTTTCTATAATATTTAGTTGATCATATTATCAGCTATCAAGTTTTAAAGTCCATGGCTGTTCTCCTAGAATATATAAATGTCAATCACTATTGAAGAAATATTTGCTCAATTTTGACAAATGAATCAAAATAATTTCTTACTTGTTATACGGTGATATATCTTTGGAGTGCATTTATATCTGCTTTTCAATCAAAATAGGATTTTGTTTTCATTGTTACTTTAAGTGGAATTGCAACTATTCACATTTTAGAGGAAACAACACAACTCATAGATGACTGTCCTTGCATATACATACATATATATATATATAACAGAAGATATAACGAATTGAAGTTAATTAATAAGGACGAGGCTCCTACAGTTCACAAATAATATTGCTTCAGTGCTCTTGGCCATAAACTACAAGACATTATTCTTAATGTGCATAATTCTAACCATCCACTCTTCCTTTTGGTGGCTTTTCTTTTGTAATGGGAGATTTTTCTGAAAGGCTCAAGCGTTAAAATTGCGTATATTTTCTTCAATCAATATATATAGTTACTATATATGACATTATGCTAACGTAATTACTATATATAGTTCGATTTAAAAATAGGTGATCTTATTGTAAAGTGGATACTGAAATTCCTATTGATCTTCGTATTACAGAGTTTTCGTATATAATTTAGAACTTTAACAAATCTCAGTTCCATTAAACTCCAACCATATGGATGCCACAAGAGGGGATCGATCTCTAGATAATAAGTCAAATTTGTATTCTGAATGAACACAAGGCCCACAAACACGCTTGCAAGAAAATACTGATCAAATTCTTATTCAGCTAAATAACTCCAAGAAGTTATACATACAAGAAGATTTTAAATAGACAAAGCAAGAAAAAAAAAAGCCTAGAAGAATCCCTTTCATTTAAATGAGAGGGATCATAGAATCTATCCTAATAAAAAAATAAGGAGTTAAGGACACAGTAAAAAGTAAAAAATAAGAAACTTTCTTAACATTATAAAGCCTTCAAACCACTTATCTTTTGGATGCCATTTAGGACTTCATTGGTAATTAACTTGGATGATTATTTCAAGAACAAGACTATATATGTAGGGAAGAATGAAGATATATATACTTAATGAAACTTAAGCATATTCTTTTCATTTATAATCAAATCTTCACCCTCAAATCATTTCACAGCTGAGCTCTCCTTTGCTTTTTCTGCAATCAAATTAGTCTAATTGATGCTTAATTAAGTGACCTAATTATTAACATTCTTCAACAATTTGCAAAGAATATAATAGTTCCTCTCTTGGTGACCACAGTTTGACATATATATACTAGAATCTGGAAATCAAAGGAATTTCTTAATACTATACTGTTGATACTTACTGAAGCCAAGAATATAGAAGAAAATGAAAAGGTGGGAAAATGGACAGATCGAAAGGAAAGAAATATCTGACACTAATATTCTCAAGTTGGTGGCATATATATTCAACATAATTCATGTAGTCTATACATCCGTCCAGGTTCACCTGTGCCTCACTTTCTGCTTTGTGGAGTTGCTTTTCCTTCGGTGCGCTCAAGCATTCCAACGTATAAACAAAACATATGTATATCTCCTCAGAACTGTAAACATGACATGTTAGGGTATGTCTTCAAAAACCCTAAGAAATCTGGTGAACCCTAGAGTTCCCACGTACACTTCACTGTGGCCTCTCATTGCCTCACTGAAGTGTTTGGGGCAACTCTTGATCCCACTTGATACTTGAATTACAGATTGTTATATATATATATATATAAAACCATCACCCCTTCCAAGAATAGTTTACCCTCAATTTCTCGTACTCGTTTGATAAATTCTTAGTAATTCATGGATTTGAGCATATATATATATATATATTCAAATTCTTGGTTATATATGTTAATTTAATGGTTTTAGCTACGCTATCCTAAACTTAAGATGACTAAGGATCTAGGTGCTCGTATCGTATGACTGAAATGATGGAACGTAACATGGCCCGAAAGAAGTTGCTCAATGGAAATGGAAGCCTTCTTCGAGTCATGCCTAAGGACACCAATCTCGTTTGCAAAGGAAGCTCTTGCAGCAGCTGCTTCAATGGCTTTTTTTTTTTAGTTCTGTTTCACAATTTCCTAGCCCAATTTTCCATATATAGAGACATGTTCTGTAGTTTCTTTTTTCCTTTCTTCATTATCAAAGAAACAAAATGTACAGTAAAGAACAATGCAACTCATCATGAGATTCACCTTTCTTAGATACTCTCTAAATCTTCAATCTTGAAAGGAGTTAGTTCTGCTTAAGCACAAGATTTTAAATTTGAGTCTATATAATTTCAGAAAATACCTTTAGAATATGGAAGACAACATAATTGGATATCAAATAACTATATAAAAAAATCAATTTAATTTCTTGCTCAAAAATTTGATAATAATGTGAAATCAAATGAAATTTATGAATTTTGGGTTAGAACTTTCTTTGATGTGCTTACTCCATATATACTCTTCTCTCCTATAATATGACAATATGAGCTGATATATCATAGAACAGATTATAACAAATTAGGTCCTTTTAAATTATATATGAACATAAAAGGCTACTTACTTTCGATTACTATTGAACAACTATTTGCTCATGATCAAATGTTAAACTCAATGTTGACAAATGAATCAAAATAATTTCTTATTTGTTATTTCGGTGGTACAGGTATATCTGTGAAATACATTACTCTATATCGATCTTCGTATTACAGGGCTTCCAAGTGATGCAATATTAACACCAACTCTTAGGTTTTTGAGTTATTTTTGGAACATTTCAGAGAAAACAAATCAATAATAAAAATGTTTAAATATATTACTTGTATGGTGAAATATATGATATATGTATATGTTAAATCTATATTTTATCATATTATTTTATATTTATTTTACATAATTTATCATATTTAATAGGTATTATTGTAGTAGTTTTACTCATTTTGTATTTTAATTGATTATATGAATATCCTTTTATTATATTTTTCTTGATTTTATTATTTTTCTTGATTTGTATAAAAGTATTTTACTTTTATATATTTCAGTATCATATACACAAACACCTAAAAATGAGAAGAAGGCGAACAATACAACTAGAACTTGAAAAAAATTTCAGCTCGTCCTTAGAACCCCAATCATGGATCTCACAAGAGGTGATGAATATAATTAGAACTGAAATTCTTATTCAACTAAATAACTTCAAAAAGTGATACATACGAGGAGATTTTTAATAGACAAAACAAATAAACACCTAGAAGAATCCTTTTAATAAATGAGAAGGATCATAGAATCTCATCCATAGAAGGATCTTGTTTGACTATTTTCCTGATTAATTCATGGATGAATTAAGTAAGTCTTTAACTTCAAAAAATGATTATTAAAAATTAGAAATTAAACTAAAGCTTTTGTCTATTGACCATAAAAATAGGAAACTGTCAAAATAAGAAAAAACAATGAATTAAGGACACAATAAAGACTACAAAATAAGGACCATTTTGAACATTCTAAAGTCTTCAAACATGCCACTTTATCTATTCTTCTTGAGCCTCTTCTTGGCACTAATAATCTTGAACTTGAGCTTCCTACCTTATAATAAATTTAGTGCATGTTTGGACTTATTCTTTTGGATGACTTGGTCGTCGCCTTGATGATCTTAGATGTCATTTAGGACTATTAATTAGCTGCCAACTTGGATACCCTACGAGTTTATATGTATCAAGTTTTCTGCTCCATAAATAGAGAGTAATGTTTTTACTAATTTTCCAGCATAAGTAATAGACTGTTGTAGGGAGACTTACATAAGCCCAAAATTCAAATTTAATCTATAATTTACAATTCGAATAATTACAAAAATTAAGCTGCTGCTTTTTCGCTTTTGAATTCCCTTCCCATATCCGAGTTCGTTGAAGTGATATCCTTTTCATTTGCAGACTGTTCCTCAGGTCCATCTATCAAACAAAAGTGACAGACAAATAAAAAAATCATTGATTATATATATACGAGCAAAATGCACACACAGAAGCACAGAGTTTGGCACTTTGAATCTGAGTTTATAAAGCAGCACAGTGATTTTAAGAACAAGACTATATATATAGTGAAGAATGAAGATATATATATACACACACACTTAACTGAAACTTCATCTTAATTAATGTTGGAGTTGTAGAGTAAGATGTCAAATGGCAATAGAACACATTCCCTTCAATCCTTTTCCTTCATATACATGTATCTACAGTACACCCTACTTTTGTTTTCATTTCATATCAGAATCAAATCTTCACCCTCCACCGTTTCAGTGATCTCTCCTTTGATTTTTCTTGTCGTAAATTGTAGTTAGTTAATTAACTGACTGCTGCGTAACGAATTAGTCTCATACAATTTGCAGGGAATATATAGGTACTTAGTGACCACAGTTTGACATGCCAGAGAATCTGGAAATCAAAAGATATTTTATGTTTGTAAGTGTTGTAAAATGGCCTGATTAGGCCCAAACCCATTAGAGATTAGGGTCTTTATGAAAATAATAGAGTGAGTGGGGTATATATACGTAATATACCCCTTATGAGGTAAATGGGAATTGTTCCATCAGTTTTTAGGGAGGAAAACGTGGGAGGAGTGGACAGTGAATATAGATCCCACTCCCCCTTCTCATGCAGAATACATGTACAGAAAAGAGACTGATTTTGGGTTAGTGGTCCTCTCTTTGTCTTCTGCCTGTTCTCTCTGTATTTTAGTGAAACAAAACTTCACCGTGCACATCCTTTCACTTTTCTCTCCTTCCGTATTATTTGCTGCGAAACTTAACTAGAAATCTGTAAGGGTGCTTCGGTTTCGTGTAGGTACTCAGTGAGTTAATGAGTTAGAAGTGGATTCTAAATATGCCCAAAACCCTACAATAAGTGAGGCCAAGGAATAGAAGAAAATAAAAAGGTACGAAAATGGACAGATCGAAAGAAAAGCAAACTAATTATATGAGATTCTTTTGTTGGTGGCATTCCTCATTTAGTCTAAAATCCGTCCAGGTTCACTTGGGCTTTATGGTGATGCTGATGCTTTTCTTCGGTGCTCAAACATTCGATGATCCTATAATTAATTAAACATCACACGTACGTACGATTATCAGAAGTATATATAAATACCATGCGTTGGTGTGTGTGTTTACTTACCAAGAAGACTTGAAAACCCTAAGAGATGATCAGGTGAGCCCTAGAGTTCCCCATAAACACTTCACTGCGGCCTCTTCTTTCAGACAATCAGTTTAACCTCTCACTGAAGTGTTTGGGGGAACTCTTGATGTCACTTGATATATGAAATACAGATTACTTGCTCATATCACCTGCTCTTACATTGTTTGATATACTTGCCTTCTTATGGATTTAATGCTCTTAATTTCCAACGCTTTTCATTGTATAGTGAACTGGTGAATCAGTGCAGTCTGATAAAGAGTTTTGACGTGCCAATCAGGTTAGATTTTATATTTGTTTTCACCTCATGCTATGCTTGAAATAATATCGCTTAAAGAGTATTTAGAAAGATATTTACTAATCGCCCACTAAAATAAAGTCTTATATCGACAATAAAATTTAAACTCATAATTTTATAGGTCCTTATATCAAATGAAAGTTAGTATTTTTTGTAAGTAAATGGATAAAATTGTATCAATTTAAATATTTTAGGGTACTGGTCGTACCTCTAAAATTAATTCAAGATGCAATTTTTTAGGATGCTAGTCGTACCTCTAAAATTAGTTCAAAATACTAATTATACCTTTAAATATTTTAACGTGTTAATTACTTCTCCAAAAATATTTTAGAGTGTTGGATATATTTTTACCCTTTTATTTATCCTAAATAAATTAATTAGCCGTTTCATGTTATGAGACTATTGTTTCTATGTTGCTACTGTATAGTTATTTCGAAAGGCACAAAAGATGATAAATATTGTATTGTATATATTAATTAACTTCCATCAATCAAATTATGATCATGTTCGTACGTCAATGACAACGGAAGGCCTAAAATAGTTCTTTAATATTGTCTCCTTTTCTTTTTTTTTTGTTAGGATAAATATTGTATTCCGTTAATAGATTATTTTCTTTTAACTTACTAAAAGTAATTAAAAGATGGACCCTTTTTCAGTAAAGGCCCTTCTTAATTAATTAGATTTGTTATACACATAGATAGCAGCTCCAACATTTGAATTTATTATACATTATTTATTTAGGCTTAATTTTGTTGGTATTTTCAGTTTATTATACATTAATTATTTATTAAGTCTTATTCGATCCGTCCGACATATATAGAATTTCCCATATCAACTCTGCCACTCAACTTGCACATCCCAACAATTAAACTTTTTCAAATAGTGTTAAGACAAAATTTGCACAAATAAAATGCATGGGGATTATTATATTAAAATAATAAAACTAATTATCACAAAGTTAAGAGACAATAAAGGTATTTTTGCTTATATGGGGGTGTGTGTGTGTGTGTTGTCCATATTTATTCCAACGTCAAACAACTTGCTTAATGTTTACCTAGGAATCTCGGGAAATCTTTTACGGTGGAGAATATGGCTGTAACGTTGTATAAAAAAAAATTCAAAAGATGATACCAAAAACTAATATATAATTAGTTAAGTGGTATAAGGTACCGCTTAGATCTCTAGAGATATTGAGTTCGATTTTTAAAGAAGATACTTATACTGTGAGGGGTAATCACAAACTCTAAAATTAGAATAATTCGGTTAATATTATAAAAAAAAATTATACCAAAAAACATATTACAAAAGAAGATTAAAAATAAAAACAAAAGTGTCAGCCACAATAGAGGATCTCTACTCCTTTTAGAATGTGAACCATTTTGATATTCCATAATATAATCCGTAGAGTCTGTTTAAGTCTGAAGACGTTTTTCAAAAAATGATTAAGACAATACATAATTAAAAGGGAATTATAAGGAGATTCTAAATAAGAGATTTAATTATACAAAAATTTGAATGACAATTGAAGAGCTAATAATGATAAATTTTAATATAAAAATTAATAATAAATTTATGTTATTTAAGTTTTTTATAATTAAATTTTTTTTTAAATTTTATTATAATTCCCTTTATAATTAAGTGTCAACCTCTGTTGCCACACAAGGGAACGGCTTCAATGCCTCGACAACCTTAAAAAAAAAAACAGAGAGAGAAAGAGAGCCCACAAAATCCATTCAACACACCTCGATTTCTCAGTAGCTTCTTTCTCTTTTACGTATATAATAATGGGAGAATTATTATGAGCTCCCATAAGGATTTAGGTTATTTTTTTATGGCGAAAAAAGTGAAGAGAAAATATGCGTAAGAAATACTATAAAAAAATATTTTTAAAATAATAAAAAAAATTATTATTTTAAAATTTTTTTCCTCCTAGTATCTTCTTTTTCTTTTAATTTTTTTCCTATCAAAAACATAGGATTAATGACCAAAAATTTTAAGTGGATAACTAATTAATTAGGTTATTTATTTAAAACCTCATAATAATTTCTCTATAAGAATGTGTCCGACTCTATCTATGTAAAAATTAGATATCTAATTTATAAAGATTAATAAAATTAGTTAAGTTAATTATTTATAAAAAATATATATTAATTTATTTAAAATATCTATTTAATTATTTACATTGAATAGTACTTTTTTTGCTAAAAAAATGATTAATAGGTGCAATTAATAGTAAAAAATTTAAAAAATTATAAATTTAAAAAATAAAATATACGGAAATATTATATTTAAAAAAAATAAACTTTTTTACTTATACGAGTTGTTACACTTAGAATCTACGATGGTCTATAAAGGGTGATTAGGAGTCTTGTGATCATAATCTTAATTAATTGCACCCATGATACGGGCCAGATTAGAATGCGAAGTGGCGACCTGCAACCATCCAATTAATTATGTCACTTGGTTTATATCGCTGAAAAAGTTTCCATTTTTTTTGTATTCACACCAGTACAAGAGACCCCCACAAACAGTTCTCTCTCTTAGTCCACTTCACCATACCAGCTACAACTAAGCAACTAAATTATTTTTTTTCCCCAGGCTCTGGATTCTCAAGTTGAAACTTTAAATAACCCACTTTGGATCTTTTTTTGGTCTGTGGAGCTTAGTTCTCAAAAGGAATAATCATGGGAATTTGTCTGAGCATGAATTCTCTGCATCATCCCAAACAACCCGACAATAACATAGTTCTTCATTCTCCTAATAATGGTATTTCTGCATTTCATTATTTTCATCATGTTCAAGTTCATCCTCTGCTTTCTTCACAAATGCTGTTATAATGGTTTATGTGTCCTTTTCAGGTGCAGGAACACATGCCCACGTGGGAAGACCATGGATTCTCAATGAACAGAAGAATCTGTTTGTTGTTTCAAACAATCACAGAGGTACAGAACATAATATTAAAACAGAAGTTAACCCAAGTTGTAAATCATTCAAACGAGTTTTTGTGTGTCAGGAAGGGGGAAGAGAGATGATAAGAAGAAGAAATATATAGGTGATCCGAGGGATTTGCATGCTCTGAAAGTAGACAAGGGAATAAGATTTCAAACTCGTAAGCTGAAGAAGTTCTCATATAAGGTCTTAGAAGATGCCACACGCAGGTTCAGCACTAAGAACTTGATTGGGCAGGGAGGTTTTGCTGATGTTTATAAGGGATATGTCTCCCACTACACCATGAATGCTGCAAAACCACATGAAGGATTCCCCATTGCTGTTAAGAGAATCAGAAGACTTGGATCACGAGGACACGAAGAATGGCTGGTCTTCTTTTGCCTATATAGATCGTAAACTAATAAATCAATGCTTTTTTTCTTTCACATGATTCATGGGGATGTCTAGAAAGTTGATACTCCCTTCTGTCACTAATTTATAGATATAAATGAAATTAGTTAAGTTAGTCTTATTTATTATAAATGTATATTGATTTTTTAAAAAAAATCACCTTTAATCATTACCCCATTTATGAAAACGAAAATTTAAAAAATAAAATAGATTGAGATTTTATATTTAGTACTAAAATAAATATTAATTAGCTCTTATATTTAAAATTAAAGTATAATTGATTGTGTTTGCAGGAAAAATGTGAACTTGTCTGTATCTGAATACTTTTTGTGACTGCAGAATGAAGTGATATATTTGAGCAAAATTAGCCATCCAAACGTGGTGAATCTCATTGGGTATTGCCGTGAGGGTCAGCATCGAATGCTTGTGATTGAGTACATGATTGAAGGAAGCTTGGAGGACCATCTCTCGAAAGGTTGTTACTTTGAAACTTATACTGGCTCCCTATATTTTTTAATATAAGAGATAGTTTATTTTTTTTAATAAATTAAGAAAACTAATTAAATCAATTATTTAGGACTAAATCCAACCCTCAAGACTAAATTTATATTATATACTCTTTATAATTAAATAATTTATTTAACTTTTTTATTATATAAAAAAATAATTAGTTCTTATATTAAGGATAGGAGTAATAATTAAGAGCCTTAATAAAGTTCCTAAATCCTTATACTATGTTGTGTGTGTTGGCATGAACAGAAGACAGAGGAAAGCTGAACTGGAACAGAAGAATTAACATAGCACTTGGGGCTGCAAGGGGTTTAGAGTATCTTCACATATATGAAACACCAGTAATTCATCGTGATGTTAAATCTTCAAATATCCTGCTAGATGCTGTGAGCCGCTAAAATTGATGCTTACTCTACTACCTCTTCTTCAGATGGCAACATTTCAGTTTTTTAGTATTGCAGCTTCCATTATAATGATGCATAAAAAGAAAATGAGTTCATTTTCATATTATATCGATTGGGTAAGACTCATAATATTGCAGAATTTCAATGCAAAGCTCTCAGACTTCGGACTGGCTAGAGATGGACCTGAAGATGACCAGTCCCATGTATCCACAAGAATCCTTGGCACTAGAGGCTACTTTCCCCCTGAGTACATAGCCACAGGTACTTCAAACATCCTTCCTCATATTGCAGAAACTCTGGATATATTTGAATTAGCTTTTCAGAGAATAGTTTATAGAGAGAAAATTATTTTAATAGAAAATAGCTTTTGAAAACGTATAAATTTTGGGGGTTTTAAAAACTATGGTTTTCAATGTAGATGTACTTTTATAAAAGAAAAAATTATTAGTCCTTTGTCATTCTTTTTTTTAAATTATGGTTTTGAAAGCTGAAAGTGCTTGTTTTTATATCTACCCAAACACACTCTTCAGTAAAAACTAAAGCATACTCAATTTATAAGCATTTAAAATAGAAAAAATCACTATACAATCCTAAAGAAAAAATATAATTACTAAAATATCCCAATAACAAGTAAATAGAATGAACTTGTTGTCAATCTTGCATCAGAACTTATTATTACATACATTTTATTTGTTGTATGATTTTTTAGTAGTTATATTACTTTTTTTTTAAGACCTCGCAATGATTCTTCCTAAAAAATATGGAAGCTTGCTTCTTTATTAAAGTATGGTTTTATTATTTTACAGGGCATTTAACTCTGAAAGCTGATGTTTATAGCTTTGGGGTGGTTCTACTAGAGATATTATCAGGCTCTGGTGCAGTTAGGAAACATTCAGACGGGGTAGTGGGGAATCTTGCCCAGTGGGCTGAACCATTTCTAAGTAACAAATTGGAACTTCACCGAGTTATAGACAAGAAATTAGGACAAAGTTTTCCCATGGAAGGAGCCTATGATTTGGCTCAACTAATACTAAATTGCCTCAGCTTAAACCCCAAGCATCGCCCAATAATGGCTGAAGTTGTGGCTGCCTTGGAACAGATAGAACTAAACTTAGACTTTCTTTATAAGAGAATGTATAGTAGAAGAACCAGAACTCATTCTTATTCTCACTCTTAAAACCCCACAAGTTCTGCATACTATTTCAGTTCAAGGATTTAGTAAGAATACAAAGGCAAAAGCGAAAGCTTCTTCCAACTTTTTGTTTTTTAGTACACTTCTTCTCACTAGCTGCAAATATGAACAAGAAATAGGAAAAAGGAAAAAGAAGGTACCAATATTCTCTTAACTATAGATCAAAATTTGTTTAAGTACAAATCTCACCAAATCCTATAGAAAACACATTCTGATAATAACAGGATAAGGAATTTACACAAGATGTTTTGTAGTTCAGTGTACACGAGCAGTTTGCCGGTGAGATGGCAACGGGGATGCAGTTGGAGTCAAATGTAGCGGGGACCTGGTTCGTGCAGGAGAGCCTCTTATTGGAGGAACATGGGATCTCTGTGGCTCTGAGTGGGAGTGTCGGCCTGTGTTCTTGGGGGCTTCGATCTGTTCAAGTGTTGCTAAGACCTCAGTCATCGGAGGCCTTGCCTTGGCTTCACTATTCAGGCATTGTAGAGCAAGAGTTGCAGCCGCGTAGGCTCCTTTTTGAGGGTATTGGCCCTCCAACTTGGTGTCCATAATCCGAAAAAGTTTTCGTTTGTCACCCAAATATGGTTTTGCCCAATCTACCAGATTGAACTCCACTCCAGCTTTCGATCTATCAACTGCACGCCGTCCAGATAGAAGTTCAAGCAACACAACCCCAAAACTATAGACATCACTCTTGGCTGTCAGCCGACCTGCAAATCAATTAGGCGTTTAGTTGATGTTTAACAACAGAGCAAACGTGATGAACATAAAATTAGTGACACACGTTACCGCTTCAACGAAATCATTAACCCCATAGAGCCTAACTATTTTCCCAAAATGTAAGTCTTCAAATAGAAGGAACTAATACAATGATCAGATTCACACCAGACTTTAAAAGGATTGATTTGTCCAATAACAAATTAAAATGGCCATTAAATGATTGAGGATCACCAATAATTCAAAGCACCAGTAAAGTTTTGCGTGAAGTTAAACCAGACCTGTAGCAACATATTCAGGAGCTGCATATCCATGAGTACCCATAACTTGAGTAGACACATGAGTTTTATCGCCTGTAGGACCCGCCTTAGCTAGGCCAAAATCAGAGAGTTTAGCATTGAAGTCCTGCAATCCCGTTGCATGACAAGTGATTAGTTCAAACAATCTAATAAAAACAAATAAGTTATAATTCTATCTTCATTCATTGAGAACATACAGCATCTAGTAGGATGTTGGAAGCTTTGAAATCACGGTATATGACTTGAGATTTGGCATTATGGAGAAAAGAGAGCCCTCTAGCAGCCCCAATGGCCACTTTCATCCTCACTGACCAAGAGAGTGGTTGAGGCCCTCCTGTCAAACATAATGAACTTATGAGTCCAAATACGCTAAGTTTCTACAATTGCAAGTGCAAAGAGAAAATCACAATCGATTTTTAACCTATCTACTATCAATGAACTGACAGACAAATGTCAGCATATAATAGTTAAGAACATAAAAAAATCATTTTTCGAACGAGTAATATTGCTAGCATCTTTCTCATTTTTCCTCAGTCTATTTGGTGAAAATGATGAATATATATAACTGAAGAGACACATATCATAAAATAACAGTGTAATGGCTTTTATAACTTACTTCTAAAGAGATGATTTTCTAAGCTCCCTTTGGGCATAAACTCATAGACCAATAACCGGTTCTCTCCCTCCAAGCAGTATCCAATTAATTTAACCAGATTTACATGGTGGAGTTGCCCAAGGTAGTTAACTTCAGTCTGAAAATTCACAAGTTTTCAGTAACCAGACCATTCATGACTGAAAACAAACAAAAATATATAGTACTTTTCTATAAGGCAAGAAAGGGTGGGGGATAAGTGACAGTTTGAAAGCAGAGACATACCAACCACTCCTTGTGACCTTGAAAGCTGCCCTCAGGTTTTAGCCTTTTCACAGCAACAACCATCCCTGATCCAGGTCTTGCAGCCTGGAAAGTGTTTTCATCAATCCATCCCTTGTAAACATAGCCAAATCCCCCTTCGCCAAGAAGACTGTCGGGACGAAAATTTCTGGTGGCATTCTTTAGGTCATTGAATGTAAAGGCCCTTAGATTCGGAGAAGACAAGATTTCACCCTCAGACCTTGGTGTGGGAAGACTTGAAGCATTGTTTTTTTCACTGTATGATGGAATTGACAATGTGGAAGGTGCAGATGAAGGGCTAGTTTTTGAAATTCCAGATCCTGACAGAAGAAAAATAAAAATAGTTAGTATATGTATAATGCCAATACACCAACCAAGCAGGCGTTTCAGAAGACCTTTCAAAGTCAACTAACCGCAATACTATAACCCATGTAGGTAAGTACCACAATATGCATCATACTTTATGCATTAGAAGATTGTGCCAATAAGCAAGTACCAAAATTGCATCATACTTTAAGCAGTAGAGTTAAATTTAAAGAGGAAGAATTAGCACATCAATCAACTTGCTCAGAAAACAGCCGCATCAATATCAAACCTTGTTACCAGCTTTATTTCTGAAAACAGCCCTGTCAAAAAAAAAAACTAGAAATTTATGATAAATTATTGAAATAAGATTTGTTTACAACCCAAGGAGGGATGACAAGACCCATGATCATCAAAACTGGAGAAGATGATATTTTTGAAGGATTACAACACTTTTAATAATTTAAAACACCAAAGACTATACATAGGCCCAGGAAATTCAGCACCGTAGTTAAGAAAATGAAATCTGAGAAAAAATGAGCTCGCAGATTCAATCCCAGCGACTCAAACCAGGAAATTCACATAACATCAACCCATTGAAAAAACAAATCCCAGGAATCCCCGAAAATCAATACTGATAAAGCCAAAATGAGCAGAGCCACAAGTCTCGGAAAAATTGAAAGAGGGTAATCCAGGGGAAGTGATAAAGAAAGAATTGGATTAGTTACCAGAAGTGCGGGAACTTTGAGCTGTATCTACTTTGGCAGAAGAATCTAGGCAGTTACCCATTAATCTCTGCCAGAATGATCCCTCCCTCTCTCTTTCTCTCAGCTGATTGAGCTTCTGCTATTGATGCTGCGAGGAAATACAAGAGAAAGTAGAAAACTTGAACTTGGTTTCGTATAAGAAGTCTCAGAGAAAACAAGTGGGAAAAAGCGGGTTCTTCACAGGAAAGAAATTAAATTTACTGACGCACCGAAGAAGAATCGTGCCTTCGTGGAGAGGGAACAAGAGGAAAACCCGCAGAGAAAGAAGAAGTCCCTTTTGGCTTCGTCTATGCGGACACAACAACCGCGTAGGGCTTTGTTCCCTTTCAATCAGCGTCCGTCGTCGTTGGCTCATGTGCTTTTGATTTTACAATAATACCCCTCAAATCAATTTTGGTTATCATTTTATTTTAATTGTATTACAGCCAGAATTTTATTAAAAAATAATTGAACTGGTGTTGACTAGGGGTATCTAAAATTGTCTCGTCCCGAGTGTCCTGACCTGATCCTAATAATTTCAGGACGGGTCTATCTCATCCCGAAATGGACCGGGCTGAGACACTATCTGGACAGGACAAGGGAAGAGTCGAGACGGGACAGGTCTCGGCCTGTCCCTCGGGAATCCCATCCCGTCCCGAACTAATTTTTTTTAAAAAAAATATTACATTATCCTATCTTTTTCACTCTTGTATAGATATTTTTATTCTTATACAGATATTTTTATATTGATATTTGTATTCTTTCTTACTATTATTTTTTTCTTATACGGGTAAGTTATTATTTTATATTATAAAAAAATGTTGGTATTTAGAGGAAGCTGCTATAGCATTTTATATGGAATAATTTATTGAGATAATTTTATTATAATATTTTAAAAAAAATAAAATCGGGAATTCCTGTCGGGACTGGGACGAAACGGGACATGGGATACATTTTACATCCCGTGTACTATATCAGGACAGAACACAATACGAGATTATCCCAATCCCAACCTGTCCCGTGATAAGCGCTAGTGTTGACTTGCATAAATGAATAATGATCAATCTATTTCTTTTCATGTCAACACTTTGGATCATTACCAGATGATCATGTCGATGGTAAAATCCTGAATTATCTTGTAAAAATTAGTTAATGATAGGGTATACACGTCAATTTGAATTGCTTAAGATAAGAGAAAAAAAATACAATCTGTAAATAGAATATGAAAATCGTCTTAAAAGAAAAATACTATATGTTATTGGTTTCACATTTTAAAACGAGACGGGGCTTGGAATGGTTGCTTGGATCCTACGCTGACAATGAAGTGGGGAATGAAATTTTATCCCCAAAAAAAGTGTGTGGAATTATTTATTTATTGAAAAAAGTCAAAGGGATGCACGCACGAAAATATGATTAAGATATTATTAAATAATAATTAACACGAGGGTGCTCAGCTGTCACTTAGAATTGAGATGTTATTAAATCTATATTAAACAAAACTCCCTTAAAACTTAAAAAAATGTACAAATACGTTAAACTATCAATTATATACTTTATTAAACTTTAATTTTTTGTGTACGTATAGTTTCTAAAACTTTGATTAATAAGTAGATAATCCTACTAAATGTTAAGCTAAGCTGAATAAATAAATAATATATAAAATTAATCACGCGTGAGTTATATGCATGTATGTACAAGTTTAGAATTTTATTGGAATTCAAAAATTATCTATTATATAAATTAATATTATATGAGCTATTTTAAAATATTATATTATATTTATTATAATTAATTATTTTATTTTATTTTTAATATATTTAGATTAATTTAGTAACTCTTATAATAAAGATAAACGTAACAACAGAAATTATATCTAATAAAAAAGTTTAACTTTTTATATTACAATAAATTAATATTTAAATCTACTAGAAAAAATATTTATATTTAATATTTAATAATACTGAATATAGGATATATATATATAAAAAAAAAAAGATACGAATAAATATTAACGAAAGAGATTATATTTTGTTTAAATACAACAACTCGAATTTTAATAAAGGGATGTGAGAATTATAAAAAAAAATAGATGGGTAAAATGGGGAGAGTGGTAGAGTGCCAAAGTTGGCAATAATAGTTTATCGTCATGCTTATCTGAGCAAGAACGTCAATACTGGCCCCTACGTTGTACCAACAAGAAAAGGAAAAAAGAAAAATCGTCATGATATTATTTACTATTTAATTTATTATTCTGGTGAGGTTATTTTAATTTTAATTTATTTATTTTCTAAGAACGCATCATCATGGCCCGTTTGAATAAGTGTATCATTATTTTATTCCTAACAACACATAATGGAGCTAAATGCCTTCTTCTGTTCGACCACGACTCTAATTCTTATTTTTGTCTTTATTTCTCTCAACGTCTTCTTTTCAATTATTAGTTAATAGTAACTTTGAAATATTATTTATAAAAACATGATTAACACGGGGATATTGCTTTTTTATTTTTATAATAATATTTCTAATTTCTAAATTTAGAATATTATAATAATAAAAGGGGTATTTTGAATCGTCAAATGAAAATGGCATTTTAAAATTCCCAATATGAAAAGTATCCCCCGCCACGGGAGACCACTAATTGAGACTCTTGAATTCCACGTGAGGGTCCACACTGAATCTAATTACCTTTTTCACCTGCCAGTTCTCTATTTAATTATTTTATATACCATCCCGCTATATACGAGAAAAAATCAGATTATTTAGACTGAAATACTGAATCAACTTAAATTTATTAGTAATGATCTTCAAGGATTTCAATTACAGACAAAAGATTAAATTGTATGAAATCAGATTATAGCTTATGATTAAAGCTAAGGAGCTTTATTTCATTAACTTTCCAAAATAATATTAAAAAAAGTTTTTTTTTTGCCTAGAATTATATATTAATCTTAGTTCATCCCTTAAATATAAAATTTTAAATTTAAATTTATGTAAATATAAAAAATATTTTTAAAAAATACTTTCAGTTAGGCTTGTCAAATACTTGAATATAATCTAATTAGTTAATTATATTAAAAAAAAAAGTGCAGCTTATAATTTTTGGAATATATAATTTGTGGCTTGAGATGGATGCAACTTACTGAAGCTCCAAGAAAGGTACCTTTTGACTGACTTCAGCTTTGCTTTCAGAATTTTTCCCCAGCAACTTCGCTTTCATCGTTCACCCAATACATCATTCAACAACAAAAACTTTTCTCATTAAATAGGGTCGGCTATATGGATCATACAACGTCATTGTGCTCTGTCAAAAACTAAATTCTTAGATAGGTTATTGACCCGGAGATCCCGCTCAATGACCTCGTTAAGCGTTTTCTTTGGCCTTCCTCGACTCCTTTTAACCGGACTCCAATCCGTTTGATTCACCCTCCTCACCGGCGCATCCCTTGGCCTTTTTTATACGTGTCCAAACCACCTAAGACGGTTCTCCACTATTTTCTCCTCAATAGATGCCACTCCAACTCTTCCCCGTATTTGTTCATTGCGAATCTTATCTTTTCTTGTATGCCCACACATCCATCTCAACATCCTCATTTCGGCTACCCCAATTTTATGCTCTTGCTGTCCTTTTAAAGCCCAACATTCACTTCCATAAAGCATTACTGGTCTTATAGCAGTACGATAAAACTTTCCTTTTACTTTATCTGGTACTTTCCGATCACATATAACCCCAGTAGCCTTTTTTTATTTAAACCACCCAGCCTGGATTCTATGATTAACATCCTCCAAAATTTCACCATCTTTCTGTATAATTGATGGAACCAATACATCATTCATGCCGACATATTAATGTTAATTAATTAATTATAAAAATGAACGTTTTTTAGTTAGAAATTCAGATTAAGACATCATATAAAAGAAGTTGTAATAAAATAGAAGGTCATATGACAAAATATACATATAATAATTTTGTCTTTTAAAGTTAACAAAGATTGTTGCTAAAAAAAAAAAGTTAAAAAGATTGGTTTAATTGTTAAAAATCAGTCAGGCACTCGTGCTTCTTTTGGTAACTCATGGAAATAGTGATTCTGTAACTGTACGAATTTTTGAAACAAAATTACTTCTTCCTATATTAAATATTAGAATTAACAAAGGTATTTATTTTAATTTTTAGTATAATATCTCAATTCACTTAGTATTTTAATTTATAAATTTTTATTAAATCTACATAGAGTTTGAAAGTACTAATTTTTAATACAAATAATTGAATTGGGTATTTTAAAATTTTTAATGGATATTTTTTATATAAATAATTAATTTAATTAATTTGTTAATATTTATAAATTAATTATATAATTTTTTTATTATAATTAATTATTTAAATTTTATATTTAGATCAAAAAGTATGTTTATACTACTTTGATCAAAATCATGTTTTGACCCATGCGACCGATTTTCAGACATGCTAACATAAGCTAGTCATAAAAAAAAATGCAACAATATGCATAAATAAATGGAATCTACACTCTAAAGTTATGGATAAGCTGTGATAATAATAAAATGTGTAATCGTTTGACGTTGACTTTTCAAACTTCGAGCCTTTTATTTTCTGTGGAAAAAAATCCCCCTTGCAGGAGCCAAAATATGATTATAAATTTTTTTAGCAAAAATATAACTAATATTGTAAATCTATCCAATTAAGACGCTGGTTTGACTTATCATTAGCGTTTTGCCACATGGGCATGGGTGGGACCCATCAGATTGTGTGTTCTAGTGAGGATAACATGACTTGCGGAGTAAGCTCCATCCCTCCCGATATTTTCCCTCCACATCTAGAGGGTTAACCAAAAATAGTCTATATAATTTCTCAAATTAACTTTTAATCCCTAAAATTTTAAATTATAAATTTTTAGTCTCTTAATTTTTTTATCTAAAATATAAGTCTTTATAATTTAATAAATATATAGATTAAATTTTTTTAAGAGATTAAAATTAGTGTCTAATAATTTAAAATTTAAATAGCTAAAATTAAAATTTGTATAAAATTAAAAGATTAAAAATTATATTAAAAAATATTTATGTTTTAATATTCATTTCGTACTGTGTGTAAGCACTTAATATAGATAATCTAAAAATTCACACTTGTTAGTACTTATAATTAGTATTATAATTATAATTATTATAATCTTAAGTGGTTATTTGTTTATACTTATTCCTCAGAATTTTTATTTTTATCTCTAAATATAAGTCCGGTTACAAATTTCAATGCGTGATTATTATTTATTTTTAGTTATATGAACAAAATAAATAAGAGTAGTTAGCATCGTAGTATCGTACAGACTCCGCCAGAAATAACGGGGTGGTCAAGAACGATGTCTAAATTGGTAAATCGCCTATAAGTCGTCCATACACGATGACACGTGAGAGTAATTGCAGAGAAGTGTGGGCCCCATTGAACGACCCAGGTTAATCACATGGACCACAGAGAGAGATGTAAGAGGCGACGTCGTTTTCAAGGGAAACGGACAAAAACATACTCTCAAATTAATTAATTTTTTTAGTAGATTAAAAAAATAAAATAAAATAATTAATTATAATTAAATATAATTACTTAAAATAAATTTATATTATATACTTTTAAACTACTAAACTTAATTATGAGACTATCTCTATTGACACTAGATCAAATCTTTAACTAAATATTTAAAAATTTAATTAAGTATTAATTGTGGTAGGATAACTAATTTATTTAATGTGAAAATAAGCAAACACAAGGGTCACGACACAAGTGTGAGCGCGTAATCAATCACCGCAAGGCAAAGCTAGTTTACATGATAGGCCAAACCCAACCTCCCACTCAAAACCAGAAACCTTCCTTCCTTTTCTCAAAGCTAGTCAACCATTTAATTTTCATGTGATCTCCCCCACTTTCAAAATATTGTCCACTAATCTTATAAACTCCCTCAACTTTAAATTCTTTTTAAATCACTCCCTCAACTTCCATGCTATTACTATATGTTTAGTCCCTAAACTTGTATTCAATTACGAATGAGTCCCTATCATGGACCCATGACAGCATGACACCTCCAGTAATTGCTGTGGCTTACAAGAACTAACTTACCAAAAACATGAACATATAATAATTGATCTGAATATAAGATTTTTATCTAATTTATCTTTTAATATTATAATTTTTAAAATTTATTTACCTAACTTGATACATAATCTACCGTACATGAATATTCTAAAGAAATCAAGTCACATATTTTATAATTAAGTGATATTTTTATCTTTAATATAAGATATAGTTGACTAATTTAAATAAATTAAAGAAGTTAAATAAATCAATTAATTATAACTAATATAAGATTTAATTGACCTTGAGTGTTTGAATTTAATTATAATTAATTAATTTATTTAACTTTCTTAATATACCTAAGTTAATCAATTATTTTTTATATTAAGGATAAGAGGGAGTGATTTATTAGCTTATTTAATATACTCATATTAAATAAATAACACTTATGTTAAAGATTAGAAGACTAATAAATTACAAATTGATGCATGGTTTAGGACATGATCAATTTTTCCCTTATATTTATGTACCTAACGATACTAAATATTAGCCCTACTTAGTTCAACGAATCCATCGATTATCATCAAGACAAACTATAATGCCTTCTACACGCAAAGCTAATAATTACAATAATTTGTTTCACCTTTAATTTAGCTGAATTCTAGTATCTAGTAAAATAATTGATAGTTGACCGAGTCCCATTGAAAGGGGAATTGTTAAGAATTGGAAAATGTCAAGTGGGGCAAGATTCACAACATCAAATGCGCAAAAAAGCGACATGGCACGTGCAATTGCCTATTGCAATTTGCCTGAGTCACTATCTACAGTTGCCTCGCATCTGTACCACTTGACTACTTCAGAGTCCCCTTCTTCCAGTTTGGTCTTTTCATGTTACCATTGTGGCAGTGCTATGTAATTACTACTATTAATTGGCTATTAAGAGAGAGATTAGATTGTTAATTACTCAACAATTCATGTTTATAACTTACTTATGAAAGACCTTAAAATATATCTTTTTTTTTATATTATTTTTTAGATCATATTATTAAATATCTAATTTCATGATTCATAATTACTTTTACTAACATAGTTCTCTCCTCACTTTAAAACTTATATACTTTATTTAATAAGTTTTTAGTTTTGTCCCTATCAAATATAGTACATAATTTGTCCCTATTTTGAAAACATAAACTAACATTTAATAGAAAACTTCAAAGAAAAAAAATAATGACTTTCCTTATAATTAGAACAAAAAAATCGTTATTAATATGATTAAAAAAGTATGCATGATACTTTACATATATTTTTTTGTATGGATATATATGACTTGTTCATATTTAAGTATTATCAGGTTTAATTATGAGTTACTTTTTTAAAAATAATTTTTATATTCACATATACTTAAATTTGAGACTCTATGATTAAGTGACCAAAACTCTTTTTACTAAGACTAACGCGTATATTTTTTAAATATATATATATTTTTTTATTATAGATAATTTTATTTAAATCATTGTTAGATGCTAAATTTAGACATTTTTTATAATAAAAATTTAAATATTAATTTATTATATTACGTGAGATTAATCATTTTTTTTTTGTTGCCCACCCGGTTCACAGGAGCTTTGCCCGACTATATCCGGATCCGACCCGCGTCGTACACCTGACTATGGTGGGTAGAGCCGGTAAAACGGGCTAAGCCCGTTTTACCTTAAAGCGGGCCTGAAACGGGCTGGCAGTTTGCCAGCCCGTTTTGGGGCGGGCTGCACAGCCCGCCCCTTGTTGGCCCGCCAGTGTTGGCGGGCTGGCCCGTTTTTAGGCAGGCTAGCCCGTCAGCCCGTTTTTTTTTTAAATTATTAATATTATTATTTATTTTACTTAAATATTACTTTGAATATTTCCATTATCAAATACTAGTAAAGATGGTTACTTATTTGTTGATATGTGTTGACATATATAATAATTGATTAATATTTTGTTAATATTTATTTAGATTTATAGTTATAAAATTTAAAAATTTTTATAAAAAGTATGAATTTTTAAGAGTATAATATTAATAAATTTTTTATTATGCTAATATGACATTAGAATTTTTTATTAGTATTTTAAAAGTATAAAAATAATTTTTAAAAAAAAAATAAAAAAGAGGCTGGCCGCGGGCTGGCTCGCCCCAAAACGGGGCGGGCTCGGGCGGGCAAAATGCCAGCCCGTTTTGGGACGGGCTGCACAGCCCGCCCCGCCAGCCCACGGGCTGGCCCATTTTTGGCGGGCCAGCCTGCATTACCGGCTCTAATGGTGGGTGAGTCTCCCAACGAGGATTTTCTGCATTCGCCAAGGCTCGAACTCGAGACCTCGCTTAAGCGATACCGAGCCGTTTACCACTCGGACCAACCCCCGTTAGGTAGATTAATCAATATTGATTAGATCTAACCCCTGGAAATATCACCTATTTGTAAGAGTTTTACATAGTTAGAGATGGAACGTTGGCCCAATTTGAGAGTTTAGAGGCTAGAGATGGAATTGAACTTGGCCCCATGAAAAAGGTCTAGAGATGGAGCCCTGAAGCGGGGGAATGTGGTAGGGAAGTTGATACGTGAATTGTAACAAAACAAAAAAACAAAGAAAGTTATGTACCAAAAAAAAAAAAAAAGTTGATACGTGAAAGAGGGAGATTTGATTTAAAAATTAATTAAAATAATTTATTCAAATTATATGATTAAGTAATAACACGTAAGCTTACAGCTAGGATAAAAGTGGAGTGAGCTGTTGTGTTCTGATTGGAGAGATTACAAATGATCTCGTATCGAGGTGCTATTGGAGAACTGCGTGGCACATCCAATCATATGTGTCCACGTGGAATTTCGCGTCACTTAGCTCTCTTTTCTTTACGGACGTCGTCTCACTTAAACACGGTCGTTTTTCTCCTTCTTCTCTGCTCTGTTCCCTTACGCCAGAAAGCGATCTTGCAGAAGGAACCGGCGGGAACATTGTTGGGCCTTGATGGAGGATCACGGCGCTGGAATCCGCCGTGTGTTACTCTTGGTTTTTTGTATCTCCGGGATTTGGTCTGCCTATATCTACCAGGGTTTTCTCCAGGAAACTCTGTTAGTACAGATTATTCTTTTTCTAATTTCCCGTTTCTGAATCCATATGAGCGTTTCCGCGGTATGCTTTCTAATCTACAGATATTCTGATGTATCTCGTCCTTTTTCTCATAGGTCGACCAAGCGATTTGGTCCTGATGGCCAGAGGTTCGAGCACCTCGCATTCCTAAACTTGGCACAGAATGTAGTATGTTTATTCTGGTCATATATCAGTGAGTTTCTGTCCTAATAACTGCTCTTTATGTTTATAATTTGTGTACAATTGTATGTAATTTTTTCTTTCATGACCCGGCTTGTTCATTACATTAGTGATAAAGATATGGTCCGATGAAAGTTCTGGTGGTGCCCCTTGGTGGTCTTACTGGAGTGCAGGCATTACCAATACAATTGGCCCAGCTATGGGAATTGAAGCGTTGAAATATATTAGTTACCCGGCGCAGGTATGGCCCTTTACAAATTTCTTTCATAGCCTCTTTGGTTATTATTTTTTCTTTTAATTTTGATTATCATCGTCATAATATTGTTTTTACTACTTGCAGGTCCTTGCTAAGTCCTCTAAAATGATTCCAGGTCAGTAGTTTAATTAAAAATTTCTGGATTACGTGTAAAATAATCTAAAATTAAAATGTTATCATTTCATTTAACATATTATTTATATTTATTCTACCTCAAATAATGCAGTCATGATGATGGGTACATTAGTCTATGGTATAAGATACACTGTTCCGGAATACCTTTGTTCATTCCTTGTTGCTGGAGGTGTATCAATATTTGCACTTCTGAAGGTTAGAAACCTCTTAGAGGATTCGAGCGTTATTTTAGATTTTTTTCTAAGGACAGGTTAGAACTATGAATATAGCTCCACCTTTCAGTTTCTTATGTTTGATTTTCTTATTTGCAGACAAGCTCCAAGACTATCAGCAAGCTTGCACACCCAAACGCTCCCCTCGGATATGGGCTATGTTTACTGAACCTTGCTTTTGATGGATTTACAAATGCTACTCAGGATTCCTTAAAAGCAAGGTAATGTGGGGAAGCTTTTCCATATACTGATTTTGCATATGGCAATTCAAATCCGACTGAGAGCCTGTACATAATTAAACTAGCACTGCTGCATTAACTTGCATCCTCTTTTCTGATTTCTTCCTTTCTCTCTGTTCTGCTTCTCACCTTCCCTTTTGTGTCATGGATATGAAATTGTGTTTTTAGTGGCTGTTCTGTGTTAGTATTGATTAACTTGTTTACTTTAAGTAGAGTTCTCATTGGTATTTAAATGTACATAAATGGTGATAATATTCTCAATAATTGTTGGCCTATGATTTGCAGAGTCTAAGATGGGCGCACTTCTAAATTTTATATTGTATATGGATACAAAGACGTGATAAGACCTGTGTTTTGCAAACCTTTGGGAGCCGTTATTTGATATCAGCCTTGTTTTTTCTGTCAAAAAGAATGTTTCTCTGTTGCGTGACCTCACAGCTAATAAACAGGTTGTACTTGATGGACAAATAGAAAAGGACTAATAAATAATTTTTTGTAAGAAATTTCTGGCAAAAATGAAGGTTATGAAATGATATTAGTATTTATTCTTCATTACTTTCGATCTGGTTTACTTGGCAAGGGGAAATCCAATACGGTATGGAAGAAGGCATAAAAAATGACTGCAATAGATTTTGAGGTTTACTTAACTTGTTGGCTGGCCTAGCTTATGAAGTTGAAAATGCATACCTATAGCTTTTCTTCTGGCTTTCTCTTCTATCTCCTCCTCTTGTATGTGATATCTGGTTGCAAGTTGGTGATATCGTCCCTAGTATCATCTCTGGTTATAGAGCAAACTTCATCTGGATATGTTTGATATTTATCATTTCTTTTGATTAATATATGTAACATTTCTGATGTTTGTTGTGGGAAATACTAAATTGTCTGTTGCACTTACAAAGTTAAATATTTGAGCTTCTGTTTGATGTGCTCATGTTGAATTATTAAAGTAATTACTTTTTAAAGTGTTGGTTTGTGTTGCTCAGGTACCCAAAAACAAGTGCTTGGGGTATAATGTTGGGCATGAATTTGTGGGGTACCATATACAATATGATATACATGTTTGTCTTGCCTTATGGGATTGGATCTGAGGCAATTCGATTCTGCATCCAGCATCCAGAGGCAGCATGGGATATTCTTCTATATTGTTGCTGTGGTGCAGTGGGCCAGAACTTCATCTTTTTGACCATAAGCCGATTTGGATCTTTGGCAAACACCACTATCACCACCACTCGCAAGTTTGTTAGCATTGTGGTGTCGTCTCTAATGAGCGGGAACCCTTTATCGTCCAAGCAATGGGGATGCGTTTTTATGGTGTTCTCCGGTTTGTCTTACCAGATCTACCTCAAGTGGCAGAAGTTGCGGAGATATCAGAGCAAGAGAAAGACGACATGAAAAAGAACCTTTTTAAACAATTTTGAATTTATACATTGGTGCCTTTTCAGCTCATATGGCCGTTGTCAACCCCCTTGTATCTTATTGTAGAGCTGTACTGGCTGTAAGCATGATTTATAGATTTAATCTTCAAGTTCATCGCCCATTTCGTCAGAGTCAGACTCTTATTGAGTGGATTATCCCAACGTTATATTGTGTAAAGTAATAACATTTTAATCACTATGTTTATTGGTGTTTGGATTGGTGTTTTGAATCCCCAATATGAGTTTTCAACTGTGATTGATAGATGTGAAATGAGTTTTATCTCGACTTACGTTAATTGCTTATCATAAGCAGATCAAAACAAGCACTGCTTGCATATGGAAGTTTGTTTGAGGGAGTGTTTGGATACTTCAGAAGCATTTTTTTAATCGCTTTTATATTTTAGGAAACAAAAGTTAAAACTTCTACATATACATCTTATACAGCATAAAATCAATTCTTCATGCTAATCCAAACGCCCCCTAACCAACTGCAAGGGTAGCTTGTATGGCACCACATTTTGAGATCTTACCCTTAAACTCCTTTAAACAATGATTGGTACAGTGAGGGAACAAAAGAAGAATTAAGCATTCATGATTAAATGGGAATTTACTTTAATGGTATGAACGATTGCTTTCTTTCTTGCATCATTGACTGACAAATGATGACTCTATTTGAATTGTGGGGACTTTAAAGTTTAGACTCATGTTAAACGTACATAAATTATGGGTAAGTAGTACTACTAACTAATAAATACAATTTCTCGTATATTATCTAAGAATTAAGTTATCATAGATTTTGATATGTGTGTGTGTTTACCAAAGATTGTATATGATATATTGGTTATTGATTATTATTATTATTTTGAGAAAATATGTGGGTGAAATGAAATTAAGTGAATGGAAAGTGTGGGAAGGCGGTGTACCTTCCGTTGAAAAAGTGAAGGGACAAATGAAAGCACTTTATTTTGAGGAGAGTTCCCTCGCTTCCTTCCTTTTAACCAATTACTTTTTGCTTTCCTCATTATTATATGCCTTCTGTCTTCCACCACCATTAACCTCTTACAACCTCCTGCTCCTTACTTAATAACAACCAGCTTCCCCCAGAATTCTTCACAGCACTCCATGGCGAACAGAGAGAGAGAGAGAGAGAAGTCTGCATGCCTCTGCTGCCAGGTCATATAGTACGAGTTTTCCTGTGTGTGTGTGTGTGTGTGTGTGTCAGTAAGTACACTTCATTTTGTTCATTTCTTGTTAAGTTCCTTTTGCTTTTTGTGGCTGAAAATCTGTCTTTTGCAGAAGGGTGTGAAAGAGAGAAGAACGTCAATAAATTGGTTGAAATATAGGCTTTCCTATGATTCTATGGTTTTCTTGCGTTTTTCTGTTTAGTTTTCTCATCTTTTCTGGGGAAACAGGGGCAGTTTTCCCGTTTGCACTTTCTGTTATGTTGCTTCATTAGAGATTAAATCCAGAAAAGTAAAGAGAGAGCAGAAACAGTAGATGCACACCATAAACCAAAATGCATTTCCACTCCAACTGTTGTGAAGTTTCGGTACATCAAAAATCCAAATATATATTATTCTATAATTTACGCACACCCAAAACAACAAATAGGAATCCAATTTCCCATTTGTTAATTTTCTTCTCTCTTCTATTTCTGTTTCTGTTCATATATTTAGTAGGCGATGAGCCGATGTATACACACACTCAGCATGACTGCTGCTAACATAGCAGACTCTGTACAAGGAAAAAAAAACAAATCATGACCAAGAGCTGGATTGAACCAAAACAAACCCAGAATGGTATCAAGAGAAAAAACAAGCCAAATAATGACACACTAATCAAACTAATTTTTAGTGCAACCATCAAAAAGAACGACTGACTGGTGGGTATGGAGGAGTGACATTGTTAGATATGTCTAATTATCACAAGAATGCACCTGAGCATTCTTGGGGAGAGGAAGAGGACAACGCCTCGAAATTTTAGGATCAGTAAGACAATGAGGTTGTAATCTCCGGAATCTCATCTCAAAACCAAGCGAAGAAGGACTGAATCCAAGTTCGCCAAGGGTAGAGAGATAAAGGGTTCTAGAAGGGGAGAGGAGGTGAATTTTCCATTGCCAACTTAATAGAGGGATTGGATTATAGACTTTGTAGTAGGGCTCTTTTGCAGGGTGGTGGTTGTGAG
This sequence comes from Leucaena leucocephala, assembly GCA_037074615.1. Lineage (NCBI taxonomy): Eukaryota > Viridiplantae > Streptophyta > Magnoliopsida > Fabales > Fabaceae > Leucaena > Leucaena leucocephala. The sequence continues at coordinate 4,190,109 of CM073569.1, forward strand.
GGGTTGGAACTTGGGTTCATGGAAGGGGACTCCAATCCAAGCGTTTTCATTAGGAAGTGCCTTTCCTGCGGAAGAAAGATGTCAAAGAAAGAAGAAACAAGTGGTTAGTCTTGCAACAAACTTTGATATGTACACACACGTGTGTGTATTTATAATTTTGGTTTTCATTGGGATTTAAACTTAGATCCCTAGAGACATCTCTAATACCCTGTAGTCAAAGCTTATTGATAGTAGTATAATTTTAGTTTAATAATATAAGGTCCATTTGAGAGTTTAGTTTGGTCCTAAAAATAAGTTCAAATTCCCTCTCATCTCCTATATTAGTTGTTTCTTCCCAATAATACCTCTATTTATTGGGGCCTTCTTATCTCAACACGTTAAATTCTAATCATTAAATGGTAGGGGTGTTTATAAAAAAATCATACAAATTCTTTACATATTAATTACAAACGACTATCTTAATTAGTATTTTTTTTATTCTACAAATCAGTTAAAATGACCTTATATTTAGGATTGGAGAGAGTATGTGTGTGTAGAAGTTAGAGAGACAAGAAGCAATTCATATGTGGGATGTGAAACTCTATTACTTCCTCAGTTATAATATCTTTGACCATTCAGCAGGACATTATCATGCAATCCACAAAGTTCAGCAGAATAGACAAAATTATGTACACCATACAGCTTACACTCTTTCAATCTTCTGAGATGATATAAGAAGATGATGTGGTTACTACTGAACAGCTTACACTCTTGTTACTTAATACGATGTCTTGTTTGCTTCTTCTTCTCTGTTTTTATCTCTTTCTTCTTTGCTTTTTTAGTGAGTACTTTGTCAATCAGAGGTTTACATCATTGTGAGCAAAATTATCTTTCATGCTCCTTTGTCCTAATTGTTCTTTATTTGGGACTAGAAGCAGTGAGTCGTAACTGTAATTTATTCATCTGAAATATTTCCTTATTTATGTATAATAATACTGTTTTATGTCCCAAAAAAAAAGCTTGTTTATGTTGTTCCAAAAATAAAAAGGAGCTGTTAATAAAACTTTTGTACTAGTAAGATAGATAAAACATTTTCCTCAGTGAGATCTGTTAAGCTACAGATTCAAAAAGCAAAGCTTTCAGTGTCACCAGAAAATTTACCTCCCTTTCAACTATGCCTTTAAAATTCATCTGAACTGAAAGAACTAAAAACCTAATGTATGGCCAGAACAAACTGCATATTATTCTGGCAAGGCAGAAACTTTTCCAGTCAGTCTTATTTAACATGATTTCTTTATAAGCACGTTATCTCAATTCCACTAAGGTAGCGGCATTACTTGTTAGTGAGTATTGATAGCTTTCACAGATAAATTCTATCTGCTACCATCTCTATAGCTACTGCCAAAAATGACTCTTCCAGTCAGTCTTATTGAACATTATTTCTTTATAAGCACGTTATCTCCATTTCACTAAGGTAGCGCATTACTTGTTAGTGAGTATTGATAGCTTTCACAGATAAATTCCATCTGCTACCATCCCTATAGCTACTGCCAAAACTGACTCTTAGGTTAATCAAGAAATCCAATAACAAAACAGCATTTTGAAAGTCTTACTGTCAATTGATGTTGAAACTATATAAGAACTATAAGAATTACTATAGCTGATAAAAATGATTCATTTGTCTCTCGAATTCCCAAAGTTTTACAATGATTGTTATAATCTTCACTACTAATATTACCATAATTTAGCTGTTGGAACTTAAGATTGTTAAACATTTTCAAAGTGCATTGGTAACTTACACTTTCTGAAAACTGTGGGCTGGGAATTCCTGCAGCCAAAGATCTGAACATAGGGGTAACTTGAAGAGGGGAATTGAACTCTGTGCTTGATGAGGTAGAAACAATGCCTTCATTGCTTATCTGTTCCTCACAAGATGGAAAGATATCTGCTACTGAAAGAAATATATTATTTGCCAATTATGATTCATGACAATATTAGCATACCACAAATAAGAAAACAATATTTGTCGCCCTTATAATGGTCCAGGGTTATCTTACCTTGACCAATAGTTGCAGAAGAGAAATCCTCTTTCCCACATTCACTAACTCCTTTTTTATCTCCAAGTTGGATAGGCTTTAGATCAGTTCCAATATCCTGAAGCAGAGAGTGTTCCAGGTTATCACTTGCTGAATGGGGCAGAAGAGTTGATCCTGTACTGTATTCAGAACTGCTTGGAGAGTCTTCATATAGTTCTGGTTGCCTTTAACATATTTAAGAACTATTAGCTTTTTTTTTTTTTTTTTGCAAAAAACTACAGGTTGAGCCTGCAGTAAATTAAATTTTCAATGAACTTAAAGTACCTCCAACATTGCTGGCTTCCCTCATTACTACTCTTAAACTCCTCCATCAAGTATTTAAGATCTACGAGCTGTAAATCCGAAATCTTATGTTTGAGAATATCTGATTCTTTGGTTTGGCTCAGAAACTCTTGAAGCACCTAGCATCATCAGTTTAAAGCATCAAAAGATGTTTGAAGAATATACATATTTAACTTAAGAACTTATCATTATTAAGCATTTAATACTGACTGTATGCTACCAAGCTCATCAATAAAGTTATTTCTGAATTTTCAAAGACAACATCAGCAATATAAATGATAAAAATAGTACTTGTTATTAGGCAAAAGCAGGAACATGTAATGCCTGTTATTGCAATTTGCTTCTGATTGACTGGGTGAGCATCATAGCTATCAGCTAGTGCATAGCAATGAATGCATTAAGGTCTTGCAGAATAGAATTAGTATCTAAAATTATATGCCAGCACCCAGCAAGCTGAATAGTGAAGTTATTTGAGTTTTCAAAGTCAATGCAAATTATGTTGAATGACTCTCATGATTTTCCTATAAACAGGTTTGACTCCTGACTAGTCTTTCTTGATATACACCAACTGAGAAGATCATTCTTGGAGAAGCACATATTATTGTATTCAATACTCAAAGTAAACAGTGGTCAGAAACTCAGCCCAACCCCTCACCTTCCATGCATCTTCAAGACTCTGGTCCACATCATCTGTATTAACTTTTAGAGTTAGTGAGCTTAATAACTCTTGTTGTTGCATCAACAGACTTATCTTTGGATCATCTTCTTTAAGAAATGTTCCTTGAGTCTTGCAATTATTGGCTGCACAGTCATGACAAACTAAGAGTCGTATTGGCATAAAATGATTTACAAAACCTTTAGTAACTTAGCTCCAAAAGTCACACACTAATCATTTATGTTCTTCCATTCCAGGTATCACAATAGCCAGAATAAGTTCCACAACTAATTTAAACACATTACCATTACTGCTGATCTTGTCATTAGAGGCTTCATGCTGATGTGGCAAGGTCTGAGCCAAAATCAAAAATGGCGCTCTTGGCTGCTGTTTCATTGTTGCTTCATATTGCTTATGGGATCTGTCTCCATAGTTGATCCTTTCTGCAGCATCAGGGATATGGGCTCTCCTATATTGAAATAAAAATAGAATGAAATTTATCAATGTTCTTTATAGAACGCTTATTTCACTCATTTGAGACCAATAAGTGTAATGCAGACCTCATCTTCTTAGCAGGTGGTGCTGCAGCCTCTGATGTTAACTCTCTACTGTCACCCTGTTGGAAAATAGTTCTTTTGTTGTTTGAATTAGTGAACGAAGTGTTATTCTCTTTTGCCAAGGCTTCAAATTTTGCTCTCTTCTTGCACAGGGTGGAGAAACGGTTTTTCACAGCATTATCCGTTCTGGATAGAAAGCATTGCATTGAGCTTAACTGTCAACAACAGAAAATATCGTATATTTGATACTTCCATGAATCAAAGACTGGACTTTTGTTTACCTGCCTGAAACCACCTTTGCTATTTCTGTCCATCTGTTACCAAATATTTTCTGAGCCTATACAGAGCAGCACAATATTAGATTATAAAAGGGAAACAAAAACGTTTTTGGTGAAATTGTAATTTTTATCATCTGCTAAACTACTCACAGAGAAGACTTTGATGAGTAATGAATCATTTTTTGCCATAATGTAATATCCCTCAAGTCAATGTAGGAGTTGGGGGAAAAGATAAAAAGAAAAGAAAGAAAGTGAGAAATTAAAATGTGAAGTATCATCAAGTCATCAGTTTACCTCACATAAGAGCAAGTCTTCCTCCGGTGACCATCCTCCTTTCTTGAAATCAGAGTTCAAGTAAGTGTACCATCTGATATGTTAACAACTAATTATTACTTTGGCATCATCGGGTTGAAACAATAATGAATCATAAAAAAGAAGTTTTCATTTGAGGATTGTGAAAGGATGATGAAACAGAGGATTCCATGAAACCACACTGTCAATTCAAAAAAAAACTCACCTTCTTCTGCACTGTCTTGTCGTTTTGTCTTTGAAGTTAGATGCAATAATTGCCCAACTGCAAACAGTTAATGCAATTCAAAATCCCTAAGTTTCAAATAAGCAAGAAGAAAATGGGAATCAATCAGGAGTAGTAAACCCAAAATAACAGTGAAAAGGGAATCAATCAGTACTTCTCAGTTCCATGGATGCTTATCTGCTTTCGCAAGATATCATCTTCCTGCAACTCACACACACAAACAACATATGAGATATTGAAGCGGATGATTGACAATAAATAATAAATAGATTGAGAATGGAATATAATATTGAAATACCTCTTGTGTCCACGTCACAATATGACGCTCCTTCTTCTGAGATTCTTCTTCTTTACCCAGCTGCCGCTGCTGCTGCTGCTTCAGCTTCCTCATATCTCTCTCTGTGCTTTAAGGGTTTATTGTAATGGACGCTCCTTCCTTTGACTGGAGCCAAGTTGCATGCTAAACCCGACGCTCCCTGCTTTTATAAAATATGAAAGCTTTTTTAATAAATTTATTTAAAAAGGAAAGGCGAAAAAAAAATCCATCTTTCTTCGACTTCCTTCTCTTTGATTCACCTTTACGCCGATTCTAACAAGTAATTAAAACTGTGTGTATTGGGGTTTTCAAAAACGGAACCGTAACAAGCATAAATTCCTTTCTCAAAAGTTACCTTACCGAAAGCTATCTATAACCCTCCAAAGAAATGGCCTCGGATCCTATCTCTCCCTTTGTAAAAGAAAAGCACAAGCCAATGCTCAAATTAGGCGAAAGTGAAACGGTACAGATTAGAAAATGGGCAATGGAGAATACTACATAAAGGGGAGAATAGGGTTAAACCAAAATCGTATTTTTTTGGGGTATGTAATCGATTACCCAGAAAAGTTCGTAGATCTAAAAGAAAGAAAAATGAGTAGCTTTGGGAATATCAGAAAAAAAAAAAAAAGGAGGTCGAAGCTGAAGCATGTGACTGTGAGCAGTAGACAAATACCTGGGCAATGAATGAATCAATGAAAATGAATTAATATAGTGAGAGTGATTTAGGATTTGGAAGATGGATGAGTAGAGATTTTGATTGATTGCAAGCTTTTAGATTAGAGCAGAGAGGAGTGATGTGGAGGTCTGTCTGGTTTCATTTGGTGTTTTGTTTCCAATGCATTCGTTCGCTCTCTCTCTCTCTGTGGAGAGCTTTTTTCAAAACGGTCATGGCGTCGTATTATTATTCTTCTCTGATGGTATCTCTCACAAGAAATCTAGAAAAGAGGAATGGTGGTGATTAAAAAATAATAAAATCAACGGATTAATTGTGGGGAGAGTGCGCGGGCATGAGAGGAAGTTTGAATATAACGCTGAAATTCATGAGTAAAGAAGGGAATGCTGCGTGTGCATTGTACAGTACATTAATACGAAATGAATTAGAGAGAATTGCAATGAGTTCCGTGAAATTGATGATAATTAATTAAAAAATAATAATTAAATAATCTCAATAAACTAAGGGTAACATATTTAAATTATAAAAAGATATAATTATCTATAATAATAGGTTCCTTAGATAGGTGAGAAAGTTTATGTTTCATTGTAACAAGAGTAATTATATTTGTTTATAATTTAAATATATTATTCCTAAATTTTTTAAAACTATTTAATTGTTTAATAATTTTAAAAAGATTATAATTAATTTTCTTTCATAAAACATCACTGAATTCTCCCATGAACCTATCCCTCCGTTCTTCTTTGTCCATAAATACATTTATTATCCTTGTTATTATTATAATATTTTTTACTTATTTGTCTATGTTTCGAATCCTCATTTTTTTTAAATATATATTCTTCTAATTAAAATAATCATATTCTATATACTAGCAAGTATTAAATATGTGTATTTCTTTCAGCAATAATTTAAATATTATTTTGTCATATTATAAAAAATAAATCATTTTTTAATCCTCATTTTGTCTTTAAATACTTCCTCTGATTCCTTGTGTTGGGCACCTCTTCAAAGGAAATCAACTAGCCTCGTATAGGAGGAAGCCATCCGGTGGCTTATTAATTAACTTTTTTTAAAATATTATTTCTATTACAATTTATTTGGAAGAGGTCTTAAGTTTAATGTACTACATTCAGTCTAAAATATAGGTTATTTTTAACCACTTTACAAGGATTTACTAGATTAAAGAAGAGCAATTAACTCATTAAATTAATTTTAAATTAAGAAAAAATTTAACTTTAATTTACCCCTATTAAAAAATGCAATTAAAAAATAGGTAAAATTAATAAATAAGTATTGATTACTATAAGTGATTTATATTCTTAATGAAATAATTATTCTATAAGTGACTTATATTCTAGATGGGAGGGAATAATATTTTTCTATGCTACTAAACATAGAGAAAACTGAAAAAATATTTAGAGGGTTGATGAGTCAACCATCACTTTTTGATTATAATGAGATGGTTAGAAATGAATTTCCCTCCGAGTCCCTAGTCCCTTATAAGTCATTTTTAACATTTTTATTGGAATCAATAAATGATTTATAAACAATGTTTCCTTTTTATGAGAATTACTATAAAGCGAGAGAAAGGGATTCAATCATCCAAAAGCCAAAAGTTCAATAATAATTTATGAGCATATAATAACAAATTTTAATATAAAAAATAAAAATAAATTTATGATATTCACTTGTCAATTTTGTATAATTAAATCATTTTTTAAGATATTATAGTAATTCTTTCCCTTTTAGTTTTGTTTAAAAATCTTAATTAAATCATTTTTTTCTTGAATTAAAAATGATGTTTATTCAATATTTATTTTGGTTAAGAATATGTTCAGGCTTTCACAGAATATTTTAATCAAAAGAATTTAAATTGAACTGAGCAATTTTTCATTTCATAATATGTATGTGTGTTTTCTTCCTTTTTTTGGCAGATAAATATTCATATATTTCTAAACAAATTTATTCATGCCAAATAAGCAGTATTTATTGTATATCCTTTTTGCATACATAATTTACATGTAAGTTTTTTGTTTATATCTTACACTTAAAGTAAAGTAAATTTTTTACCATTGGGTGATAATCAATAAGTACATCCTTGAAACTATTTTTAAACTATAATTTTAATGAGGATTCTAAAAAATCATTTTATTATTAACTAAAAAATCACTTTAATGAGCAAAAATGCTTAGGAAAATTAGTTTATATTATTTACAAAAAAAGTTAAAGAGGTTTGATATAAATTTAAATTAAGATAAAATGAAAAAAAAAAACGGGTTCATTTAACATATGTACTCAAAAGGGAAGTATCGACTGAATAGTTTCAATTATTGATAATTTTTAACATTGTGTTCAGTTCATCCGAGAACAAATTTGATCAGATTTAAATGGGAGAATACATCCACTCAACCGCAATAAAGTGATATGAGATTCTTGTTTGATGGGACAATTTTTTTGTGACAATTAATAATTTCAGTGATTTATTAAAATTCCGTGATTATTATTTTTTAAAATAAGAATCCTTATTACATTAATATTATATCAAGAATAAAACATATCAAGTATCTATATATGCTTATATATATATATATATGAGTGGACATGTTTTTAAATTTGATAAATGAATAAGATAGTTTCTCAATTGTAAATAATATAATTTAGGATAAAATAATATTCGATATATTTTTCAGATACATTTAGATTATAGATCTAGCACTAAATAATATAATTTAGGGTAAAATAATATTCGATATATTTTCCTGATACATTTAGATTATAGATCTAGCACCTAGTTATATTAGTTTTTATTTACATTCAACACTAGAATTAATATAGATATTATAGAATAAATATAGATTTCATTCATTAAATTAATATATAACTAAAACTAATTAATTTAGTTATTTATTTTTTAACTATAAAATTGACTAAAATTTGGAGAAAAATAAAATTTTTTAATTCACTGTAATTATTTAATCTAATTATATTAATTTAATATAAAATAATATAAAAAAATAAAAATGCAATTCATCATTAAATTGAATACATAACCCCTAGATCACATATTCCTTTTTCCCAATAGAACAATAAAAAAATAATTGTAATAAAAAGAAAGCATCCATTTCCATTGTCTAATGGATAGGAGGGATGTCTTCTAAACTTTTGGTACAGGTTCAAATCCTATTGGACACAAATTATTTACATATATATTTAGTATAATTTATAATATTAAACGTACTATAAATAAGTGTTAAAAAAATTAAAAAAATAATATTATATACTAAATGTATCATAAATAAAATTATAATATTAAATATAATTGAAAAATAACATCATAATATTAAATGTAATTTTATTATATAATTTATTATAATTTTTTTATATGTCTTTAATATATTGAAAATTGATCATATTTATAAACTGATAATTGAGCATGTGCGTGTAAGTGTGTTGCCAGCTAAGCGTCACAACCATCTCTGAATCTTCCGTTGAAATTAAATAATATTAATGTCACGTGCTTTCTTCCATCTTTAGGGAGATAAAGCTCATGTTCATGTGAAGTTCTTCATTTTTAAGAAGCTTGTACCGATAAATAGTAGTCAATTCAAAAGTTTACATCGTTCAACACATTTCTAAAATTTAAATTTTTTAGGGCACAGAGACTCACTCATTAGGGGTAAGATGGGTTTTATGACTCAAATTAATATTTACATAATTATTTATATAATACTCACTAATCTAATATTTACATTGATGATGGAATTTGGCCTACATTTTTATGGTTCATGAGATAAATTTTTATCAATTTGTTTTGTCAGAAAATTCTTCATTAATTGAGCAAACTTTTATTAGCGGATTAAAATTTTAATAATGATATGTGTTGGCATATTTGAAGAAAATCCTTATAAAAAGGCATATTTAAAGAAATTGAATATCAACAACAGACATATATTATATATATATACTATCATTTTCTGTCATTGTTTTGTTTTGTTTTTTTTTCTTGCCAACTATTTGTTGTCATTGTTTAACTTATCATATTTTGTTGCTATTTTTTATGGATAAGTTGAGTATTAAGAGTTTGTTATGATAAAGACAAACATAACAATTCATAAGAACTTTGTAGGTTAATTTAAAAATAAAGTTTAATCAATGATATTAATTAGAGGTGGTAAATTGAGTTGGGCCCGCCAAAATATAGCTGGTCGGGTTGAAAAAAAAAAGAGAGTCAATTTTAATGTGAATTTTTTTTATTTGCACCTGCCAACCCTCCAAAAAGCATGCTAACTTGTTAGGTTGATAGGTTAGTCCCTTCTTTAATTTTATTATTTTATTTATTTTACATCCACTTTTAGTCTGACTCTGAGTCTTCTAAACTTAAATCTAACCTCTCATCTTATCGGCTCGTTATTATTTTAAATTTTAGTATTATTTTAAATTTTGTGTTGAAAAGAAAGAAAAAAAGTGGGCTCATGTTGTTTAAATATTAACTAGCTAGGAGATGGGTATTTTTAACCCAACCCGTCTACCCCCACCACCGTTAGCCAACTCGTTTTCGACGGGTTAATTCGTATTACCAGCTCTAATTAGCCATGTTTATCTGTATAAAGTTTGAGTAATAAGTGGTGTTATTTATTTTATGATTTGCATACAGTATGATTTGTTTTATCTTATATATTTTATATTATTTTCTCAACTTTTAAAATTAAAATTATTAAAAGTAAATTAAAACGAGTTACAAAAGTTAATTAAATAGTTCGTGGTCATATCAATTTGCAAATTAACCCTTGAAAAGGTTAATTAGGATTGATCAATGATTAAAAATTTAAAATTCAACCATCCTAAAAAAAGTCAAACGTGTTGCTCATCACTCTTAATACTTTTTGTTTTGGCCAACGCTCATTACTCTTCATATTGTTGCAATATATAAAGAATTCATACCCCACAGCAAAATAAAATAAATGATTTTCCAAATAAGAAAAGTAACGTTATAAATTTTGAAAATTGAAAAAAAAATGATAAATGTGGACGGAAAAACAAAGTACTGAAATGCAATGAGAGCCCACACATTGAATTGGCCCTAACCCAATAATTTGTTTTATTTATGATAATTTTAAATTTTATAATTTATTCGTCAAATTCTGAAATGCCGTGGGCCTCAAAATAGCCGACCAGTAATAAATTAATCAATCTTAATCAATTTAAGCATGCTAAACAATTAGCCTTTTTTTTTAATTTTAAAAAAGTAGGCAATGAATATTCAATAGATCACCAATATAATCCACTAACATAGGAAACCACCTTGCTGTTCAAAATAGAATTAGGAGCTAATAACCCTTATATGTGATTGTCCCAAACCTATGATGTTTTTTTAATTATTAATTAATAATAAATCATTGGTAACTGAAAAAAAAGGCGATAACTACCAGTTCAACTGTGACACGTGGACAATACGCCGGTACGACACGTGGTGAGTTGAGAAAAGGAGGAGCATGCATGAGTGAGTAATCCTGGTGAATGAAATGAAGCTTTTTTTTTTTTTTTGAATGTTGAAAAAATAGTGATTAGCCGAAAAAACTTAAAATATTAAAAAAGAGGAAAAAAGGGGAAGTAAGTGATGGGGGTGGAGCCCAAAATGGGAAAACTACACAAATGGACACCTCATTGGTGCCTGTCTATATCTCCCGCCAAAAGTGGCCTCTTGATTTAAAGTACCCAATGTCTCTCCTCACCCTCAAGTCAAATCCATATCCTTATAAATGTATTTATAAATAAATGATGGGGGGAAAATTAAGTCTTTTCAATCTCATAATCTAGAAATTAAATAAAGAAAAGAAAAGAAAAGAAAATTTCAACGCATCGAATGAAAGTGAGACCATGACGTATAAAAGGGGTTGTAAATGAATGTTGACAAATTATCATAATTTAAAAGTATATTTTTAATTGGGTATTTTCTATTTACATATAATATTTTAATCTTATTTATTATATAATGTATTTAATACCCTAATTTTTTTTTAGTGATTCCAGGCTTCAACTCCTAATTTTATTTATAATATATTTAGTATTATAAACTATAAATAAGATTATAGTATTATATATAATTGAAAAATAATATTAGGGGTATTGAATATAGAAATAATATTAGATGCTAAAATAATATTAAAGTGCTAAATGCTTTTCTTTTGCTTTTTTTAATATTTAGTCATATTGAAATAAGTGAATTAATATTAAAAAATACAAATAAAATTGCGCAGAATCTAATAAAATGCGTGGAGAGCCTGTTTTAAAAATATAAATATTTTATATGTATGATTTATGAATAATATTTTTTGAAGTTTTAAATATTTTATATCATAATCTGTTATAATGATGTAAAATAATTATAAAAAAGTACAACCATGATGATGAGGTTTAATTTATTTTATTTGACTAGATTGCTGGCCATGTATTTCACAAGTAGCCTAATATTATATATTTTATAGGGTTAAAGGAAACTCTATTCCTAAAATATTGAACGAAATTGTCATCTTGAAGCAATTTTTAGAGCAAAATTCTCCCCAACATTTTAAAAATGGTACAATATAATGTCACCCAAAAATAATAGAAGTTCTATTAGACAGTGTTAAAAACGTCAGATGGGTCCCACACAAGAATGCCACCTATGCTGTAGTGTTTCTTACCGTTACTCATCAACTGGAGAGGAGGCTAGATTATGAAAAGGCCTTCATTTTTTCATTTCATGAAAATCAAAATTATTAAAATTAAAGTACCAAAAATGCCACTTTCACACAACATAAGCCAGGTGGTTAGTATCCAGCAGAGCAGATTAATCATGGTCATCATGTAATTTAGTGACCATGAACTTGGTCCTTTCCCCTAATTTAGGTTACATCGCCAAGTCTCTGAAAAGTAAGGAGAGAAGTATGTTAGGCCAAAATATCTTTTATGATAATAATTAATTACATATCACTCTGTAATGGACGATAAAATTATATTAAAAATATGTTAGAATATTAAGTGCTATTAAAAAAATATTTTAAAATATAGAATAAACTATAAATTAATTTAAGATAATTGAGTGCTACTTAAAAAAATATATAGGAGGGTATTAGATGCATTTTAAACCTATATTAATTTAATAATAATTAAGGAGTAAGTGGAAAATGTGAAACACACTGGTACGTTTCTTTTTTGGCATGCGAATGAAGCCCCATTACATATAAAAGAGAGAACTTTTGAGAAAGAGGGGAATATGAAGGGGAAGCCCCAGCAAGATAGAAAAGGAAGAAGATGATGGCTCAGAAAAGAGCTCATTGATGAGCAATATGGTAGTAATAAACCCTAGTTACGTCCACTAAAATATCAGAGTCGGTGCTGTTTTGTCCCACAAGCAGCCATCAATGACAGTAAATAACACCACCCACATCAAAAACAAAGAACAAAGACCCACCCCCTCCCTCCCTCCCTCTATAAACCCTAAACCCATAAAGCTTCCTTCTCTCTCTCTCTCTCTCTCTCTCTCTCTAGATCTCTCTCAAAGTTTTTTCAAAAACACAACACAACGTGAACACACACACATGATTATATTATATATACGTATGAAAGCAAACATTGTTTCATTTTCAAAAAGGGGAAAACTTTGCACCACCTTCTTCTCTCCTTCCATTATGCCATGAATTTGTCAATTTTCGGCTACTGATTGATGATCGTCCATGTTCATGGGATGGGCACTTCGTCTTTGTTCCTTTCTTACTTGTCCGCTCTACCTACCTACAAAACCCTAGCTAGCTAGCTATCGCCTCCTCCTCTTCTTTTTTGATTTTCAAATAATCAAACATATTGGTCATTATGTATTCACCCCGTAAAAGTTGATGTTGGTGAAACGCGTTAACACTCATCTTAATCTTTGACAAATCTCACGCCTGCGACTAGTAGGACCCATTATTATTACATTAGTGCAAGAAACTATGAATAATAAGAATCCCCCCCCCCCCACACACACAAACTACAAGTCGTCCCGTGTTCATGTGTACAATGGAATGATTTAAAAAACGTTCAATCATATGGGGCCTAAAAACGGCGTCACGGTAGGGTTTTTGAATATAAATGGTCCTTAGCTATTCTAGATTTTGTTGATATGATATATGGCACATTCAGAGGGAGAGGAAAATGTTGGGTCCTTGTGGATTGGCATTAGTGCGACCATGAAGGCTCCTACCTAAATTTATTGTTTTTTTTTTTGTGAGGTTTCATCGTAATTATAGTGATGGCCAAAGCTATGAACAGTAGGCAAAGTTAGGGGAAATTAATTAAATTGCATTATTCAAGTTCAATTCAAAGTGGGCCCTTTGAAAAATAGACTCCTGGTTACTACGAACACCTTTAAATGCTACATGTGGCCAGTTTTGTGTGGACTTTTTCAGGAAATTTCTTGACTGGTCTACTTATTGATGAGTTGGCATTTTCCTAGCTAGCTAGCTCCACATTGAATGGTAAAAGAAAAGAAATGGCCTATTAGGCATAATTTCAATGGCTTTTTCCTTGCTAATTGATCGAAAGGCTTTAATCCTCAGGACTCGTTATTCATGATGTTAATTTGATCCATGTTTACATTAATCCCTTTATTGTTTCTCACTGCTTATCGATACTATTAATGAAACCCTTTTTTATAATGCATTGAAAAATATTAATTCCAATTAATGGTTGAAAATTAAGTACTTGTTGGTTAGATGCTTACGAAGTAGTCTTATACTACCGATTTTGATCTTATTTATAAATCACTTTTAATATGTTTTACCAAGATAAAAATCTTGAAAGGGTTAATTGATACAATGGATCAAAACGTAATGCAAAATGAGCAGATCTAATATTACAAAATCTTGCCCAATTTATAGGGTTAGATCCCCAAAAATTTGTCGTGAGTTCCCTTTCATTTAGTTACAGCGTGAATGCATGTTCCTCTTTAATCAAACAAGAAAAGAAGAACATTTTAAGATATATATACAAATTAATGCAGAGACATGATGATAGAGTACGACGTACAATATACCAGAAAAGTAGGAGACACAAGCAACGGTCAAGCAAGCCGGAGATTGATTAAGTTGGTAATATCCTCACAAGGTACACAGAGTTATATATATATATATATATATATATATATATATATATATATATAAGTGGTGTGGGTTGATGATGAGGGCGAAAAATTTAAAGCCAGAAATAATTAAAATTGAAATAATGCAGATCAATTATGTGAGTATAAAAAGAATATTATTATTATTAATGAAGGATAATGGGGAGAGAGCTTGGTGGAGATAGAGGCCCAAGTTCCCAAAGAGATTGATGCTTGATAAGAAAGAGTGGGGCTTATGCATCTTCTTTTCATAACACTTTCATCATGTCAAGCCTGAAACTGCCACCCAATCATCAGCCCCACTTCTCTCCCTCTCTCTCTCTTTTGCGCAAGATTAGGGCAAAACAAAATTTTCTCGAGAAAAAGACACAACCTTACTACGTGGGGCTTCTTGTTTCTTCTCTCTCTCTCTCTCTAAACTCTATAATCTTAACTTCAAATTAAAAAGAAAACAAATGTGTAACTAGAAATGATTAACCCCTAAATATTCAACGAGCTTATCATAACTTGATTGCCACCACCCACTTACTTGGTCTATTCTCGATTTGCCTATGTAACTTTGAAGGACTCTTTGTTCTTAAGCACAATCCAATCACTTTCTACTTTTATATCTGGAAATGGATTTTCTTAATCTAAAGTGAGATTTTCAGTGTTTGTTTTTACAGGTCATACTAAAGTTTGCTTCAATGTTATTGCTTGCTGATATACATGAACTATGATGTTTGTGTTTAATTAGTACAGGAAATTAAATATGAAGTGAATTATTTCATATCTTTCAACTTCGCATTGATGCTATAATAAAGTTAATTTGCTTTTAATTACTTGATCTTGTGGTTTCTGTTCATTTTGTCCAAATTCACGTACTCAATTCTTCTTTAGACCTTATATATATATACAACTGGAAAAAGATATATTTTGATAATAATAAGATCTCTATATTCTTGACACAAATGGGTAAGTAATCATTCTCTTTCTTTAATTTTCTGAGTACAAAACAAAACCATAAAGCATGTGGGAAAAAAGGAGAAAAACATTTATATAAATAAAGTTAGCAAAGCCAATGAGAGAAACCCACAAATTAAAATGGAAAGTTTGGTTTCAAAGCTACTTTATGTTTATTGATGATCTGGGGTTGCATGAATTAATATATATATATATATATATATATAATCAATCAAGGCACTTAAGTCTCAAACCATGATCCCCCAATTTTTACTTATTATTCTTACAGAGGATAAATTAAGGAAAAAGCAATATGTATATTAATTGCAAGGACAGCAACTTTCTTTAGCTGGTGAACTATGTTTAAATTTTAGCCAAAGTACAGATTAATTTCTCTTTATGTTTGTGCTTTGTCTTTTGACATTCAATTGGTCATCAAATATAAGTTATTCAACCTACAACATAATAATCAATACTTTTTTCATTCTAAAGGATGCTATTAAGATTTGTTTAGGCCTCCTTTCATAATGCCCTTTTAGCTAAATCAATTTGGATTTACAAAAGAAAGTGGACAAGAAGCTCCAAAAAGAAGGCTTGGAAAAAGACAGCATTTTACCCTACATATAAAGTTGTATTTCATTACAAAATATTCTCAACAACCTTATCAAACAGTAGTACAAACACACATACACACAACTTGTTTCCTTTTATTTTTTTTCACAAGCAAAATTATAAGCACTTTTCATCTCATTTAATGTTTCATAATTCTAAAATGTCTAATTTCACTAATAAAATGAGAAAAAGATCCATTTAATTAGATAAGATAAATTTATAGTACAAAAAAATTTAAATGAGTTTGGTCCTCGGGGCTTACTAGGGCCAATAATAAGGTCCTTACAAGAAATTTATGGTACAACTTATCTCTAGGCTTAAAAAATATTTACAGATTACCCACCAACAAAAGTCAACTTCTGACCAACTGAACTAACATTTGTTTGTAAGGATTGAATTTGCAAAAAATGAAAGAGGGTATAATCAATTTTGAATGTTTTGAATTTTTTTTTGAAAAAGTTAGATTAGAATGAATGTGAAATCCACTAATCTAAAGAGTTTTCCAGCAGCAAGACGAATTTAGCTGCTAATACAAACACAAAGCATGTCTCTGTCCCTACCCAAAACCCTCTTTTTCTTTGTATTTACAATTTTAAAATCAAAGATCAAAAGAAGAAAAAGAAAAAAGAAAATTCTTTGGTTGATCCCATACGAAAGATAAACAGGAGCAACAAAGGCCCCACGTGTGGAACAGAAATTGAAGAAACTCAAATGCTATTATATCTATATAAATATATACCTATTTTTAGCTTTATATGAATGTTGGGATTCATCTACTTGGGATTCCTACATTCTTGTGGGAACCACAACCAATTCTTTTTGATACTAAAGAGTCACCTTTTCAAGGCTCTGTGGGTTTGTTTTTCACTTCACTCACTTTTCTACCATACCACGCTCTCTCTATCAAAAGAAAAAGTTTTTTGGGAATCCTATGCCCTCCCCTCCCTCCTCCTTCCTTATATTCCCCTAAGTTCAGCTCTTTTTTGCTGTGTCCCTTTTCAGATAACAAGATTCCCATCTCATTATTGCTCTCAAGAACTCTCTTGTGCTTCAAATTATATGTTGCCATTTTTATTATGTCACTGAGAAATACAGAAGCTTCTCTGCAGAAAAACCAGTATTGCAATGATACATACAGTTATTTTGACACTGTGCCTTTATACTTATTGTGATTCAGAAATATCAGAATGCATGCTTTTTCCAAATTCAAATTCCAACAGTAGTGTCTTAGTAGTGGTCATGATACTGATAAATTTGAATTCAAATGCTACAATTTTTATTTGACTTGCAGCCCATTAAGGACTCTGCCATAACATTAAGGAAATCCATTAACACTTGAGAGAACATATTATGTCATATCCCTGTCAATTTCAGAGTCTGAAATATATAATTAGCAAGGAGACACATGTAATAAATAAGTGGGGTCCCTTAATTTGAACTGTAGGAAACTTGAGAATTCCAATTTCTCTAAGAAAGTGACATAAATGATAAATCCACTGCCTCTGATTCCAAACGGTACAAGTATCTTGATGGTCATGATGTAGCAAGCCACTAAACTTAGGAAATTGACATAAGCCTATTCTATTTAGGCACAACAAATACGCCTCATGAATAATTTCACTCGATGTGTTTCAATTCATGGTTACCACCCCTATTTACAGAGAGGGTGAGTGGGACATTTACGATATAAAATATCTCATATCTTATCCACCTTTTGAATATCGGATAAGTAGTTAATATTAGGAATATATTCCAATCACTTATAATCTCTTTATTAAATAAGATATCTTGGAGTTGGACAAGATCAATTCAAATACGATCTTTTTATTCAATTAGACTAATAATAACCAAACCGATTTTTACAGAGCTAGATGATGCCGTTTGATCAAATACTGAATGATGATGAATTAGTAGTGTATGGGATTGAATTTTGACAGCAACTTTAAAGATACATAGGTGCATGCCAAATATTAGGTAGGGAGTGTAGGGGCCTCATGATAGACCTGCAAAGCAAAGTGGCAAAGAGGAACTAAGGATGAATGAATCACGTTATGTTATAATCCATATGGGTCTATCTATCTATCTTTATTCTCTTTCAATAAAGATGGGGGGTTACAGCAGGTAATGCTCTCTGCTTCTAACATGACTAGACACCACCTCTTTTTTTTTTTTTCTTTATTTCTTTCTCATTGCCCCTGCAACCCAACCCACACTTCTGCTGCATATTCTTGCTTTTGTATCAGTATATATGTTTAATATTTAAGGGGAAAAAAACTTGGAACAAAATTTTTGAAGATGGTCAAAAGTCTCTCAAATGAAGCAGAAGAAACCCCAGTTTTCAGGTGCTTTTGTGACTTGAGGTTGGTCCCTTTGGCTGGCTCCTTTTCTTTTGCACTGCCCGAGTGAAGTGTGTATCAGTATGATATTGATAACTAAATGTGGGACTTTGATTCCATTTTCTTGGTACAAAAAATTGTGCCATGAAGCTCCTACTTATCCCAACCACTTGATTGATATGTATATAAAATGTCATTTCTTGTAGCATTCACCTGTTGACCATTATTGCTTTGAGGGTCCTATAAGCAACATTTGTTGAATTTTAAACAGTTTCTCTGAAAGTGACCAAGACCAGCTTCAAATTGAAAGTTTTGAAATCTCAGAACTCTGCAATATCTTCAAGTTTAAGTTTATGGTAAAATGACAAATGAATATAGAAATTTCCAGGAAGGTGTATGAAGCAGAAAGGAGCAAGTAAGTTTTATTTCTTTTTGTGATCCCCACCTAATTTTGCAGTACAAAGTGGTGATAATAGGGAATAAGAGAATTGAAGGAAAGGAAAGTTACAGATGCTGCTTGCAATCTGAAGCAAGAGGAGAGAGACAAAGGAAAAGAGTATTAGCTGTATCTAATGATTGAATATTGATCCCTTTTAAAAGTGCCCCTTTCACAAAATTATGTCAGAACTTGGCCGAAGTGAATATAGAGAGAGTGGTCACTGTAAGAATATTATTGAAATTTTGTAAGTGGGTTTGATTGATGTTTGTAAAGCTTTAATCTTTTTTATTTTTTGGGTTTTTCTTTTTTATGTGAAGTCCATGTCCTTCCCCAAATAGGTGATTCCCACTCTATAACACCTATTGATAACCCTAAAAAAAAACACTTTGAGAGGACAGAATTTGAAGGCTGACATTGGCATACTTTTAACTTTTACAGAGCCATTTTACTGATTGGAGTTGAATTGGAAAGTTTGGTTATGATTCTCAAATCCCATAATAAAACTATTTAGAATTAAATACGTTGATGATTTTGAGGCAAGTTACACGAGTCCTAGAATTCCATTTTAAAAAATCTAGGTTAGAAATAGGTAATGCACAACAGAAATATCTGATCAGAACAAATAATATACACAACGAGATTGACTTTTCAAAATCAATTTAATGTTGAGTAGGGTTGTCTAGAAGTAACAAAAAAAAAAAATTAATCCAACTTATAAGAAGTTAATCATGATCTACAAACTTGAGTTTAAATCTTGTTACTAATGTGAGAGGATTTTATTAGTGGACAATACGTAAGTATTTTCGTAAGTGCTCTCTGAACTTTAAGACATATTCTAATTTTAATAAACTCTTAGGATTCAACTCACTTGAACTTTTTTCTATATATATAAAAAAAGTTGCCTGGGAGTATCTAAACCACATTTAACAAGGAACATGAAAACAGTAATTATCATGTCTTTGAACATTTATTTATCAGAAAATTAAGACCAATACTAAGGATGATAAGAAAGAAAGTGGGATGGGGATGTGACAAAATTACAAAAATTTAATCTGAAAATGAAGGTTGGGAGGTGAAGTCAGTGTCATGGATAAAATGGGGTTTCAGAAAAAAGAAAAACTTAATGCGAGTCCCTACATACTGAGAAAATGGGAAACAAACGTAGAAAATAATAGCAGCACCGACAATAACGATAAAGTCAAATCTTTAATCTTTAAAAAATTTCAAATGTCCATCAAACATCACTGTTTAGGAACTTTGTCTTTGTGTGACATTTTAGATATGCTCTCCCTTACGCAAGTTAAGCAAAATTAGAAAATATTAATGTTAACATTTGTGTCATCAACCATGTCATGCCATCGTTACTTAAATAGTATTAACATTATTAGTAATTTTCTTTGTTTTTTTTTTGGACAGAAAGTCAGTTCTGATACGGTATCAAGGATATGTAGAAATTCTTATGAGCGAAATTTTTTGTTTTAAATTGTATTTGAAGATATGTAATTATTTTTGGAGTGAAAATTGATGAGAAAATGCATACAAAATATTGAATAAATTTCAGGGAAATTGAACCCAACCTGATGAAAGGATGGGCTTGTTGTAAGAAAGGCCTAGGAGCCCAAGTGATATGTACAAGCCCAATTGATATAAAAATGGGCTTGCAAGAAATTGTGGAGCCCAAGAAGAGTCCACAAACACACACACGAAATTGCACATGTAAAGGATGCCTTTGGCGACCAAGACTTTTACGTTAAATAGTAAGATTAGCAAGCTTTTCTTCAAAAATTCGAAATCTGCGTTGTATAAATCATGAAGAAACCTGCTTTGGGTTTGAGCTTCATGAACTCACCAAAAACTTTTAATTACCACTTCAAAATTTAAAAAAAAAAAATCCAAAGGAATTGATCAACATGCACATTTATTTATTTTAATATCAAAGGCACGGAGTACATGGGTTAGGGTTCAAGGTGAATATGAAAATAGAAAAGCACAAGATTTATTTATTTATTTTATTCAGAGCAACATGGATTAACGGTATGAGAGACATGATGATAATCAAAATGGAGAAATTAAGGAAAATTTTTGCAGCTTCAAGGTGAAGGAGCAGGTGCAAGGGGAAGAGACACAAAGGGACCAAACACGTACGGTAATGACAAGCTTCTCAAGCTAACGATGTCAAACTCGAATCCACTTCCCGACCCACCACTCGATGCCTCCGGAATTCTGCAGCTCCTGAACGAAGGCCCGTCCACTTCGTACACATGATCCTCTCCAGCTACATACCATCATCAACAGTATGGCTCATTTCGGATTGGATGAATGAAAAAGAAACACAGAGAGTCACCAAGGAAGGTAATGGCGAAGAACTTATTTGCAGGCCAAGCCTGGTAATTGACTCCAGGACGCCATCCATTTTCGTCTCCGACAAAGTATACCTTTGCCATGGCAATGCTTGGGAACAAGATGGTGCTCAACACCACAATCACGATGGCGACGCCTGAAACAATGCACTTCTTCATTTTTGTGCCTGATATCACTCTGCTGTGTGAATGAGGATCGATGCAAGGAGTTTCATGATTGTGGACGTATTTATAGCTAGTTATGTTGAACGACGCTTTGTCTTGTATATCTGTACACCACGATGTATGTAGATGGGTAAGATCAAGCATCGGCAGAAACCAAAGCTGGCTTAGTATTCTCACCTTACATTACAACTTCCATGCAACTAACTCCCTTAATTGGTATACATAAATTATTACCCCAAGCAAACAGCACCTCTTGTCCAATAATTTATTTAATGATTTAGTTTTGTATAAAATATAATAGCATGGTATGATACCATGTAGCTAATCCTAACTAGTAGGATAAGTGCCAACTGGGTTAGGCATCATAATTGATCTTATAGATTTTTTTTTTGGGTTGCCCACCCGGTTTACCGGAGCTTTGCCCTGACTACATCCGGATCCGACCCGCGTCGCGCACCTGGCTATGGTGGGTGAGTCTCCTAACGGGGATTTTCTGCGTACGCCAAGGCTCAAATTCGAGACCTCATTTAAGCGATACCGAGTCGCTTACCACTCGGATCAACCCCCGTTAGTTGACTGGTTCGGCATCATAATAGATTTAATTTATATGGCATATTGCAATTTATTATTTTATAAATTTAAAAAAAAAATTGTGACTGGTTAACAGGCCAGCCCATTTTACTTGTTGCCCATCTATTAAGTCGTGGGCCTCATAAGTGTAAGCCCTCTTATGAGCTAATGAGAGTTGATATATAGCTATCGTCTATAGGTTTAGCTGACGAAAGGGTGAGACATGCGACCATTTGACACATATTCGATTCCTAGGAAGTACCACTTTGTTGTGGTTCCAATCGAGGCACTTGGGGAGACATAATAACACTTGGATGTATAGGTTAATGCCTAAGGTATTGTTTGGTTGAGGGGTTTTGGAGGGGAGGGGAGGGGAGGGGAGATATAAGTGTGTTTGGTTGGTAAAAATGGAAGGGAAGGGAGGGGAATATTTTTGTCTTTTTCTGCTCCCCTATCCCTCTCTCTCACCCCTCCAAATTTGGGGTTTTTTTGAGGGGTGAGAAATATTATGTGTTATTTTGACTAAATTACCCCTACAATTTTTTTTATTTTACATGATTGCGTGTAAAATCCCTTTTTCCCTTCTCATTTCCGCTATTCCCTTTGCACTCTGGCTCCATATCCGTCGGCCACTTTGTCGCTCGTTGCCTCTTCCAAGTCGGTGTTAAAGATGTGTAGTCTCCAAATCGGCCACTTTGTCGCTCGTCGCTCGTCTCCAAATTAAAATACGGGAACAAAGGGAAACCAGGCGGAGGGGACCAGATTCTGAGCAGCAACGAATACCAGTGCAAAGGTTACAAATTTACTCGACTACCAATACTGGAGTGTCCCCCGTCTGGAGAGTTCTTCCTATTCTCTTTCTCTCTGTCTCATAATTCTGCTTGCAATTCCCAAGCGTTCAAATTGTTCATTTACAGAGAAGTATGAAAGAAGAAGCCAAAAAATATTGGGATGTGTTCTACAAGCGGCACCAGGACAAGGTTTGTTTTTCCATCTCTTCTGTTTTTGTTAGATGCCCGCACAAATCTGCAAGGTCTTCATTTTTGTATTCTCTGTTAACCCAAGTGATGTTGCTGCTTTCTCTATTTTGTACTGGCTCAGTTTTTCAAAGATAGGCACTACTTGGACAAGGAATGGGACAGTTATTTTTCTGTGAGTGGAAGGAAATGATTTCTTAATTTGTAATTTGATTTGATTTTCTGAAGTGTTGCTCAAGATTCTAATTGCCCATGTCACTTTCAACTCCAGGGAGCTGGAAGGAAACTGATTTTGGAGGTATATACGCACATATCTGTGCTATTCTCTTCCTATCTCCCCATTTTTTATGCAATATAGCTTGCCCTTTCTGAACACATTGGTTTTTTAATTATCATGTGACGACTCAATTAGTTCACTAGCGGACTTAAATGCTTAAACCCACCACCAAACAACCAAAAAAAAAACTTCTGCTAAAATTGCATTCAAGACGTAAATTTTACTTTTTTTGGCCGCACTATGTCCAAACTCTAATATTTTGCTCT
The DNA here is from genome assembly GCA_037074615.1 of Leucaena leucocephala. Classification (NCBI taxonomy): domain Eukaryota; kingdom Viridiplantae; phylum Streptophyta; class Magnoliopsida; order Fabales; family Fabaceae; genus Leucaena; species Leucaena leucocephala. Next base: position 4,213,560 of record CM073569.1, read on the forward strand.
TCTCCCTCCCTAACGTAGTGTTTGGATCCGCCATTGAATTAGTTTGAGAGTATCTGCATGCCACAGCATAACGATTGGATTTATGTGAAAAGGAAATCAATCTGTTCTTCAATTCATACTATAGTCATGGAGTAGAACCATTCCATATTGGTTTTCCTCCTTAGCTATTCATTATTTTTAAGATCTGTGGTTGGCCAATTGATCACTAACATTTACTTGCTGTTTATGCTTCTCTCCGGGAGGTGTTTGATCTAAGAAGATGTTTAATAAGTAAAGTTGTTTCCTGAGCAGGTCGGTTGTGGGGCAGGGAATACTATATTTCCTGTGATTGCGTCATATCCAGATGCTTTTGTTTATGCACGTGATTTCTCACCACGAGCTATTGAGCTGGTTAAGTTTGGAAAATTTTCTTTTATATGATGTATCTAATTATCAACCACACTTATGTATGCATGTATAGCCAGTTCTGTTGGCTGTAGGCCTTTTTTGAGTCAATTTATTGGTGCAGCCATGTCTTGTAACCACATGTGTTAGATATAAATGCACACAGCATATTGGTGGTCTTGTGTTGTAGCTGTCATAGTTTTATACGTATAGGATATTTAGTATATGGTATTTTTTAGTGGAAGCTCATTTTGGTAGTTTACTTCATTGAAAGTAAATATTTGCTTCATGCTAATTTTATTTTGTGACTGTGTATCAGAAGACTTATTAAGTGTAGACATAGAATTTTCATATAATTATTTTAGTTTTGTATTTAATAACAATAATCATATATATAAATGAGTAAAAGTTTTTTTAGATTTATAAATAAAGAAATAACAATTTTGATATAAATGTTATAAATAAAAAATAAAAAATTAAATAAAGGTTTGAGGGTATATTTGTCAATTTTTCATTACCTCTCCTCCCATCCCTTCCTGAACCAAATAAGAAATATCATCTCTCCTCCCCTACCTTCACACTTATAACCTCCCCTACCTTTACCTCCCCTTCTTTAAATTAACCTAACCTCCCCTCCCCTCCATTGAACCAAACATAGTCTAAGGGTAATTGACGGTTCGCTTTACCCAATATTGGTATCACTTAGGAGAAAGGAAGACTTCGTCCTGCTCTTGGATCGTGGGTGAGCCCAACTTCTTTTCAAAAATTTTCTTATAAAAAAAATAAGAATTGACATATATAGTAAGGAACGGATTTGTATCCTATAAAGACATGAGTTAGATTTTAACTGCTGTTATCAGGGCTCCTTTAGTAAACGATCTCGTAAGTCCTTTATAAACACTCTCTGAACACTGAAGTTATGCCCTAACTTTGATATGGGATTGGTATCAAACCCACTTAAATTTTTTTTATATCAAAAAAATAAAATAAGCCCTCCTAGGAAACAGGTCGACTATCAACCCCAAAAGCAAGTTTCAACTGCATTTCCATCCCCCAAAACGATTTTTTTAATTAAAAGAAGATTAATTTACAAAATTTTATTTCCTTAAAAACTAAACTCATTAAAATCTTATCTGATTTTAATTTAATTTTTAAATATATTATATTTAAATATTAAAATCTAATTATGATTTTTCAACACCTAATTATATAATCATTATTTAAATGAATCAATATTTTCGGTTAATTGAGACTAAAAATGTTAGATTATAGTATTAAAATTGAACTTCAGAAATACATTATCAAAAAAGAATGAAACTTCAAGAATTAAAGTGAAACCGCTACAAAGATAAATCGTATACTTTAGACTTTATTAGACCATTATGTCCTTATTTAATATTTAGGAAAGTTAATCTTTTACCCCTTAAATTAGACATCAGTTTGTAATTAGGCCCTGAAAGCTTTCCGCCGTTTTCGCGTTCATCCCTGAATTATATATGACTGACTTTTCTCGTTCATTCATCTCTAAATTGCTTTAAAATGATTATTTTCTTGTACAACACATGTTGTACACAGGAAAATTATATCATATGTTTCCTTAAAGAAGCCGAAAATGAAATGGAATCACCACATTTATTTAAAAAACAACAGAAATCAAAGGATAGTACATGCCCTAGCCTCCAATATCTGAATCTGATAATAAAACTGAAAAAAAAAAGCAATAGTGATTTATTTAGAGAAGAAGCTCTCAACTAAACATGACGTTATAGCAACGGCGACGCATGAATCAGAAGTGAAATCAAGGCCACCGGCTTGAAAGTGAAGGAGAAGGAGCAGGTGGAAGAGTAAAGGCAAAGCCTGCCACGTTTATGACAAACTTCTGGCCCTCGTTGCAGTGATCGCCGATGTACCATTTCCGGCCAGGGCTCATCAACATAACGACGTCGTTTCCACTCGACCACCCGCCGGATCTCGGAATAGCGCAGCTCTGGAACGAAGCCCCGTCCACTTGGTACACATGATCCTTCCCAGCTTCGTACTTGAACACTAACACGTACGCCACACAAACATTATCAACAATTTCAACACTCATTTTTCACTTCATGCATACAAAGAATGGATATATATACAACCATACATACATACCAAGTATGTCACCGACGAAGAAGAACTTATTGGCAGCCCAAGCCTTGTAGTCAACTCCGGTACGCCATCCTTTGTAGTCGTCGCCGACGATGTAGACCTTTGCCATGGCAATGCTTGGGAAGAGGACGGTGCTCAAGAGCAAGATCATGGCGACGCCTGAAACAATGCCCTTGTTCATTTTTTTTTAACTGTATGTAACTGACGACTCCTCTTCGGCGATCACGGTGTGAGTGATTATTGGAGTGAGGAATATGGATGCAATGATCGGGGACGTATTTATAGTTAGTCGTTTTGAAGAAGACGGCCGGCATCCCAAGAAAATAACACACAGTTGGGCTTAGTGTTCTCCGTTTATAACCTCAAGCAATTCTTCAATTTTCATGCATCATCAATAACTCCGAAAAGGGGTATATTTGACGAGAGAGATCGAGTTTGTTAACCATCGATCGCATATTTGTTTTATTCTATTCTTGTCATTCTATTTTTTTTTATACTATTTATTTACTGAATCGTATTATCAGGTGTCCAGTTTTAAAGTTCGTAGTTATTCTTGTCAGTATAGGTATTTCTTATAAAAATTAATCTCCAAACAAGGGAATCTGACAAGTTTCCGTGTTAGGTGTCATTCTGCTTTTGTGTATGACTTCAAAAGTCTCCTTATTCATATCTAAAAGCTGATATAATATTATATACTTAGTTGTTAGGCGCTGTGGTAGTTTTAGCTTAAAACCCAACTGTGTTTTTTTTTTTTGTACACCCAGTTCACTGGAGCTTTGTCCCGACTACATCCGGATTCGACCCGCGTCGCGCACCTGGCTGTGGTGGGTGAGTCTCCTAACGGGAATTTTCTACATTCGCCAAGGCTCAAACTCGAGACCTCGCTTAAACGATATCGAGCCGCTTACCACTCGGATCAACCCCTGTTGGTCAAACCCAACTGTGTTAAATACTGGTTGAGGGAGTTTGGGTCTCACCTCGGGTGATCCAAATTAGTCCGATTCTAAAGAACTATCCATATATCCACTGAAAAAAGATTGATGTATTCATGTTAACATTAATTCATTAAAAAAGTGTGATTTCGTGTGTTGATTACTCTCATCAATTACATATGGGCAACATTAAAAAGTCATAAAGAATAAATATAATTATCAAAAGATCTCATAACACGGTCTATATCTATTCATTTATTTTTAACTTTCTGACTATTACATTTATTTTTTATGATCTCATAGTGATTTCCTTTTTATTATATTGATGATTAAGCATGACCCCAAGGCCCAACGATGTGTTACCATTTTGTTTTCTGCAAACAAAGCCCAATTGTCATCGGCCATAGTCCATTACGTACCTGTCCAAATTATGTAACGCAGCAGGGGCCAGAGAAGAGTGGCTGTCTGTAACTCTGTATGTAGTGGCTTTATAAAATTAGATCCAATAATACTTAAATATAACTCAATCAGATATGCATATAAAAAAAATTGGGATTCTCACCCATGAGAATTATAGTAAGTTTCAGTATCTGGTTGGAGCAAGATTTTAGAGAAAGTTCAGATTTTAAGCAATATTTATATTCTGCTCAAACCTTGAAATTGCATTGTGAGGGAATATGCAAAGAGCCTTCTTTTTTCTTTTTTGTGCCATTTGTCCGTCGCCAAGGAGTTTTCTGTAACCCCAAAACAAAATTATAACGTCAAAGCTGATCATTTATTTCTTGCTGATGACGCGAGCAGATATGAAAGAAAGGAGGAGGATAAATTTTACTTGAAGATTATATTATTATAATAAAAATCATTCTATAAACAATAATTAAAACTCATCAGGTTCTGCAAATCGCTGATGATATAATTTAAAATTGCACAGTCTTCTCCCAAGTAAATAATGTTTCCCATCTTGAACAGCAAACATAAAACAATATATAATACTCATATATATATATATATGCAGGTTTTGCTGATCCTGTAAGCTACATACAACTTTTTGTTCATATATGTGTATAATTAACTTAACCGTATCAATCTCTATTTTACTCAATCAATAATTAACACCACTTTCTTCAAAACCTAGGAACAACAACCTTATCATCTCAAATCATTACTGATCATGATTATTTTTTTATTATTATTTAAGTAGCCGTTGACAGGATCTACATTGACCCTACATATATATAGTCGTTTCTCTCTCTTTATATATATGCACTAAAACTTCAACATTGCTATTATTAATTATTAAATAAAAAATATACTTTGTACAAAATATATATTAACGTTATAGTATCTGAAAAGTATTACATGTTAGTTGACATTTCAAGTGTCACTCACATGGTATCCACACATTTTGTGGAAACACTATATATATATATATTCCAAGACATGCTGGGAAGGCTCTTCTTCTTCTTCTTCTTCTGCAACTCTTACAATAATCCTAACTACCCTATAATATAGGGTTGAATTAGGGTTCATAACTGTAGCCAGGAACCATCATGCACGTGGCCACCAATTAATGCTTCTGTATACTCTGATTCCACGATATTTTTCTTAATATATTATTCCTGAAATGCCAAAATTTTCAGACATCTCGTCACCAACAAGTCTGTCTTTTTATTTCTCCTTCTCTTTTCGAATAAAAAATCATGTTCACATGATCCCATAACCATAGCAGGCCAGTTCTTTAAATATATAAATGGATATTTTTGGCAATACAGATTTTCTCACATGCAATATGAATGGATTCTTTGGCGCATATATATGTCAGAAAGATGATAGATAAGGCTTCGGTGTTTTCTCATGTTTATTTGAATACAGTTCACTTACTTAGATCTGATATTTGGGATGTAAAAAACTATTGTCAAACTTTTATGTTTTGAATTATTTAAAGCAAAACGAAACCTAGTCACATCTGTCTCACATATTGAGAGTTCATGTTAATTAAGAAAAGTGTATTAAAATATATATTGTAAATTAGGGGCAATTAGATATTAAATTAAAATAACAAAGAACTCTTTACTGTTGCAAAGTGTTCAGGCGAAGCAATTTGCTTGCAAGAAAATTATATGGTTTTGGTTTGACCTCAGTGTTCAGGAATCTTCATGGATAAAAACAAATACTCCTATTCTTGATATCATTACAAAATATGTCAGATGTCACTGTACTTTATTAATCTCAATATTATATTCTCATTCTTACATATATAGTAACCGTGCATGTTATAATTCACAGAAAATTAATATTAAACCGTCAGACCTCGATTTCTTCTATATTAACAGATTTTGAATTCCACTGATATAGTTACCGGTTTGATTAAATCCTGGTATCTTTTTATCAATAACATAAATCATGCATGATCGATGATTATCATTCAAGAGATTGAGTTTTGAAATTTTGATATTCAGACAGACTGTGCTTATTGGAGGAATAGTTGGCAATGAGTTTTGAAATTTTGATATTCAGACAGACTGTGCTTATTGGAGGAATATTTGGCAATTTTCTTTAGACTCCCTACATAATAGTAGAATTTACCAATTGTGTATATATTTATTATATTTTAGCCCCACTTTATGAATTTACCCACCCATTAGAATAAAGCTCGTTTAATTTGTCTCTAATATTAAGATTCCCTATCTCAAAACTAGTCCCAGATCTCAAGTCTCATAGATCCCATATTTCGTCCAAACGAAACCCTTACTCAGAACTTTGTTTTCTGCTGAAACAGAAATTAATGAATTCAAAAGAAATGGAGAGTGAAAAAGCATGAAAGTGAGCAGTAAGTGAGGTAGGGAATAGTTCAGGTCATATCCTAATAAAATGGTAGCCCATGTATGAGGCTCTCATTATGGGAGATATAAGGAGATATAAATTTATGCAATTTTATCTGAGAGATTATTTTTAATATTTAAATCAATAACTTCTAAATTACATAACATTAACCATATCACTGCACGAAGCTCATCCTCTAGGTCCTATCCTAATATATGGGCAAAAGGATGAATCAAATTAAAGGTGATACACACACACACATGTATTCATTTCATGCTGCTTAATGTAGTGGAGAGAACTGTAGAAATATCAATTTTTGTGACAGAAATTAAAACTTTAGAAAAAGTATATAGTGAAGCTTGTGAGACTTATTGTGTCATGAGTCATGACATGATGGTCTACTTACTTTCCAAGCTCATCAGGGTAGGGTTCAGAAAAGCATAAAAAATGCGAATCTGAAAGTACCCTGATGAAGCCTGTAAATAATGAACATAAGATTCAGTTCTGAAGAAACCCACACTAACCAAAGCATTCATTGCTTTGCATGCACACCTACACACACAAATTCAAGTGAAAGCTTTCTACTTTCTACTGTTACTTTGCAAGGATTCAGGTGAATCCATTAAGTTTTCACAAAGAAAATACTGGGTGTAAGTTTTTTCTGACATGTTATTCAAGAAATGACGTAAGAGAAGGGTGAAAACTGAAAAGAAAAGGGAATGGAAATTGAAAAGTGAGTTTGTTGGATAGTGAAGAGTGGGGGACATTGACATCACAAGAAGTACATTATTAAATCAAACGCTTACAAAGAGGGAGAGAGGGCCAGTGTATAGCAGTGTACTGAGAGAGAACTGTGCAATGTGACGAGGGCCAAAAAGTGACTACATTCAAACGTGTTTTGATCAATTGATGAACATGTCCCATTCACGAGAACGACCATTTCCAACTCTCCTTGTTTTCTTCCACTCTCCTTTCTTTCCTCTTGTCTTCTTTCTCTCTCGGAATATGTGCCAGATTCTCTTCTCTTTCTCTCTTTTTTTTTAACATATATAGAGATAAACTTCGTTAAGTTCGAGTAGATTTTGTTGTTCACCGTTTGCTGTTCATTGATGAAATCGGCATAAATCATTGCAGGATGGGGCTTTCTTTTCAAAGCGTACAGTAACATCAGAAAGGTATGATTCCAGAGCAAAAGCTTCAGGAAAATTTGATTAAAGATGACAAATTAAAATGTTAGCTCTACAGAGAATCTCTTTTCTTATTTTAATGTTTCATGGGGAAGAAAAGTGTTTGGCCACGATAATCAAACAAATAATAACTTAACCTGTGATGTTTAAATAATAATAAGCTAGATCTTAATTTATTCATCCATGTAAAAAATTCTCAAGCGCCCCAGAGCAGAAAAAAAATTATACTTGATATATCCTATTCTATACATCAAGTAACCAAAAACATGAGCTTTAATTAATTTAACAACTCAAAATGACAATAGTATGTAATTTAAGTGATAAGAACTCCCCCCCCCCCCGGGTCCCTCCCTCCCTCTCTCTCTCTTGGTGCTTCTTCTTCTTCAATTGAAATGTTGCTGCTCCAACCAAGGCCATAACCCAGTTTGATCATCAATCCCACAAAACATGTTGCTTAAGCTCTCTTCTTTCACCACCATATGATCAATATTCTTCAGATTATGGCAATGAAGTTCTGGTATTGAAGAGGTTTGAAAAAGCTGAACGACCACTCCTGAAGAAGGCCTACCTGCAGAATTATTAGATGCTGGTGATGGGAATAAGGTTCTGCTTGTAATATGATGATGATGATGATTAGATAAAGGACTGTCTATAGCAGGTGTTCTTGAGATATCCAACTTAATATCTGAACTATTCTCACTCCGATTGCTACAAGATCCCTCAGTTTCCTTATTCAGGTTTATAGATTCAGTTGGTACTTCTCTGCCTTTCAGGGCCAATATCTGCACATATCATCAGTTTCAGAATATATATATATATATATAAAGTTATAGCCAATCATCAATCCAGAGGAGAGAAATCAGCTTTGTAATGAAAGAAAAAGGTCAAAAAAGCATAAACATATATGATTACGAAGCTTTATTATTCTGCAGAATCTATTTCAAAAAACATCTTTCTTTCTCAGTTAACAAGATTTTTGATTACTGATTATTACCTCTGCTTGGAGTTGTTGGTTTTGAGCTTGAAGGGCATCATTATCAGCTTTGATAGCATCATATTGTCTTTTGAGAAGATCATAGTCTTTCTCTAGCTGCTTTGTCTTCCACCTTGCTCTTCTGTTCTGGAACCATATAGCAATCTGCCTTGGTTGCAGACCAAGAGAGCTAGCCAGCTGCATTTTTCTCCCAGGTTCAAGCTTGTTTCCAAGCTCAAAGCTCTTCTCAAGTGTTTTCACTTGTTCCATGTTCAGCCTTCTCTTCTTCTCCCCAGCTTGAGATCCATCATCAGACAAGTCTTCATCTCCATTGTTTCCTTCTTCACCTCCAAGTTCAAGCCCTGAAAATGTCAAAGATCTCTTCCCTAGAAGAGACGCTCCTCCTGCATGGATCAAACATTAATTTAAGACCCCATGGTTTTAGAGAGAGTGGGGGTGGGGGGGAGTACCATGATAATCTTGAGGGAGAAGTGAGTTGAGAGAGGTTGGAGGTTGATGGTGGTGGTCTTCTTGATGAGGGTTCTGTAATATGAAATTTGCTGGGAAGAAAGCCATTTCATCGGCGCTTGCTGCGATTGGCCTGTCACAAATCTTCATAAGTTGCATGATGATATTCTGATCATGATCGTGTGTTGATGAAAAAGAGGAGAAGATTATTGTTGATGATGATGATGATGCTCAAACCGTAAACAGTCACTTGATGATGGATGTGCACAAACAGATGATAACAAAGACTAAGTTCTATACTGCATAAGTTCGACCTCTGCTAAATTCAAGAGCAAAGTATTGCTTATTCAAGGATGCATGGCTTATATACCTTATCGGTTTATGAGCAAGAGTTTCTTTTTTCTCTCTCCCCTTTTATGTGAATATTTGGAAAAGAAAAAGGAAGGTGCTAGAGGGAAGACAGAGAGAGAGAGAGAGAGAGAGGATGTTTGATCTAGAGTTCTAAATTCTGGCCCCTCGACTTCCCTATATATCACAGAAATTTATCTTATTATATATGCAAGTTACCAGTGGGCAAGGGAAAGGAAAAAATACCCCATAATTTATTATATGGAAATAGGAATATAATCACAACTCCTCAAACAACATTTGAAAAAAAAAAACAGAAAATGAAGTAAGTGTAAAAGGTAGCTTTATAATGTTCGTCAACTTGGTGTTTGCATGTGTTAGCGCATAACATGTAATTATTTTGGTAATGATAGACAAGTTTCTCCATTAGGAGACAAGTAATGGTAGCTATTCTTTCGTAAAAAGACAGTTGTCTTTAATTATAGTCATCCACATCGCAGCTGGACACTTGAATTCAGGCCGAGACATGGACATTAAACAGAGCCTAATCATACATACATATATATATTCAAAGCAAATCTATTGGGAAATCAAAGCATATATATATATCAGTAAAAAGCCTTGAGATGAGGCAGGTGAAAGAAATCTGGCTACAAGGTGGGGATGGGTCCATGTGTGGTGATGATATATATATATTAGTTTTATATATGTGGAGAGGAAAGGAGAGAGATTACTTGAGACAGAAGAGAAATGAGTTGGTGAAAACATGAAGTCCAAAATGGATTGTGTTTTTTCACGGATAGAGAGAGAAAGAGAGAGGGAGGAAGCAGGAATCTAGGGGATGGGTCCGAAGAGAGGAGGGGCAGGGTTTGCTACCTAACCCACCAACAAGCATCGTGCATTAGGAGGGACGAACCCCTTTCCTATCAAACCCTTATCATCCTCATCATCTTATCTATCTCCCCAATTCTCTGCATCATCTTCCCCATCATCAGTTCCAGTTTAGCCTCTCTCTCTCTCTCTCTCTGTAAACGTATATGAGAGCTTCACTTGACACGTCACACCCCCTCTTCTTGGTCCTCTTCACCATCTACATCTCACCATACCCCACTTCTTTCTATCCTCCCTTTGATCAACTTTAAACACAATAATTATATATGTGTTACTTAGGACATGTGAAATGTGAAAGCTCCACGTCGGATAAAATTGGGCTTAATAAGGTAGATAGATATACATACACCTACGGTGTGAAGGCCATTCATATGCATACTGTTAATCTCTCTTGGGACATAAACCAAACAGCTTGTGTGCATATTGCGGAGCTTATGATCTAAACTATGTGCTGTAATGTATATATCAGTACCAGATAGGAATAGAGAAATGAGGGCCCAGAAAATTATTACATTCCTATTTCTAAGTTGCTATAGAGAGACAGCGAGAGAGGGCCAAATGAAAGCACGTAGTAGGGTTTTGTGCATGTGTGCGTGTGCACAGGTCTCCGAAATCAAATTGGTGAATTTAGGGTTTGTAATATTTCACATCAGCCAGTAAAGAAGGCCATGTACAATTTTTGCTACTGGGGATGTTGAATTTGCTATATACATGGACATGACAATTTTATCCAACAAATTAATGGGTGTGTGTGACCCACGGATAGTGGCAATATGGGGGAAAAGTACATGTTCATATATAAAAATTTCTCAGTTATCTTTTTTTTTTTTTTTGTGGCTTTTGAGATGGAAAGGGACGTGAACAGGAGGATTATTAAATTTGAAGGTGTCTCCATGACCCTAATAATGTACCCAAATGAAATTAAATGGCTTAATACAATAATGAAGCTTTCAATTCTTCTCACTTGACTAAACGGCTTTGAGACTTTCTTTCTGACAAGTCCGTCTGTGTTTGATTTAACGTATGAGATCCATCAATTGGAAGCTTGATATTGACACCTCACTAACTTGCCTTGTTTGGTTATTTTTCCTATTTTCATCCAAGCCCCTTCAAGATAAATGGATTAATTAATTAGTCCATTAATCTGTGTCTGTTTGTTGTTATATTATATTAATGTTCTGATTTGCTTGATTTTCTGGGGTTTTGTGTTGAGTGGTAGAAGTGATCGATGGATGAAGGGCATGAATGAATTTGTGAATTATGGAATAAGGGGGTTGGTTAAGTGTGGCTTTTGATGAAGAGATATGATGAGCAGCCTTATTTTACAAAGGGGCGTTGAATCTGGTCTTTTGACAAAACAACTCTTAGGGGAAATTAGGACCCACCAAAGAAATTAGACTTTTTATTTGATAAATTATTATTTTTAAAATTTTTTAATTAAAATTACTTGTTTAAAAATTTTATTGATCAAAAAAAATATTATACAACTCATCTTTGATAAAATTTATTTACATATAGTGAAAAATATATTATAAATTATAATTAAAAAAAATTATATCGACTAAAGATGAATTATATCTTCTCAATTGTAGATCTTTCTAACAGATAAAATTTTTATGCCGTTACTTTTAATTAATTTTTAAAAAAAAATTAAATTATTGGAATCTAATTCAAACTATTCTATATTTTTATAAATAATTCAAAATATTCAAACAAAGAATAAACATGTTGCGCACATCCAGTTAAACCAGAGAGTACATTGATAATGATAGGGGAAGATTTGAATTTAGAAGGCATGTATATATGATATCTTGTTCAATTTTAATCAAGAGAAATCTCATCCATCAATTTTGATCTGACAATTATCTTTACGCCACGTCATTTGCTATAACTTCTATTTCGCTTGGTGGATAAGATGACGAAAGGTGATGATAGCCATCGGATCTAAATGGACAAACAATATCAGTCGGATGGGATTGAACTGAGAACTCAGAAATTACAGTGAAAGCGATCACAACAAGACATGAAATGAGAGCAAATGGGGAGAGATGGGTCCCACATGGAAAGGCAACGGAGGCAAAGGCAAGTAGCTCTCTCAGCTTCACATGACTTTATTAGTTGGAGCCTGACTGAAAGGATACCCCCCGTTCCCATGTTCCTTCCTTGAGTTCCTTCTCTTTTCCCCTCCTTTCATCCGTCTTTCAAATAATATTTTTTTTAAGAAAACTATATTTATAGATAATCTCCATAATTTTTTAATTTTTATAATGAATCCCTATAAACTCATTTATTCATATTTTAGGCAAATAACTCTAAATATTTCAGCCTCTTTTTTTTTTAGAATTTAAACCTATCATTAATACAAATAACTCTCATACAATTAATTTTATATACTATTTATCCTCAACTATTTAAAATTTTGAGCAGTTATATACGCGTAAAATTTAAATTTAAAATGGTATATAATCGATCGGTAAGAGTTATTTGCAAATATTTTAAAACTCATAGAGTTTTATTATTAAAATTTAAAAGGTAATAGAGTTATTTATACTAATATTATTATTAGTATTCATATTTTAAAAGTTGGGAAATTAATTGGCAATTGTGGAATCTTCTGCTCCACATGCCCTTATGCTTCTGGTTTGTTGTGCTATCGTGTATTGCTTCTTCCAACACGCTATTTCTTTTTTCTTTTTCCTAGTTTTTCCTTTATTTTTCAAATGTTTGTTTTTTGGATTTTTCTTGATAAGGAGATATGCATTGATGTTCATCCTTCAACCACCGGTCCTCTTTTGTTTTTACTGTTTTCTTTTTCTTGTTACTTTCTTTGACCTGAAAAGTACATCACAAGTTTGCAAATTATTTAAATCTTATCTATATTTTAAAAAAAAACTTTTTCCCGGTAGAATTTACTTTCAAAAACTTATTGGCTGTTTGGCAAATAAGAAAATTAAAATTTTAAAAAAAATTTTGGCCTAAATTTTGATTTGAAAAATTTTTAAAATAAACAACTATATTTATCTAAATTGGCTTTTAAATCAAATTATCGTTTAAAACTAAGGTTTTGAATAAACTATTGGGAGTAACTTTTGTAACAGTAAACAAGTTTATAAACTACCTAATTATTATTTTACCCTTACTTTTTCTTACATCCTCTATCTTCTCTATCCTCTTTCATCTCTTCTCCACCCTCTCTCCTCTCTTATTTCTTATATTTTTAATAAAATCATACATTTTTTGTTAATTTACTAATTACAAAAGTACTACTGCTAATAATTATTTAAATACTCATTTTTTCAGAACCATTTCTTTTATAAGCTCTTCTCTAAAAATATTTTTCTAAGAGCTGTCTAAAAGGTTTTTTTATAATTTTTTTTCCTAAAAAGCTATCAAGTGGGCCGCTATACATTTCACAAAATCTAAAAATTAGATTATATTATTTATGACTTATAAATAATACGAGTATTATTTTTTATAAATTTTATTTTTGATTTTTATAAATATTTTAAAAATTGAGATAGTATGATAATCATGTGTTAACCATTCCTAATGAAAATTGTGAAGTAGTGACAGAAATGGATTAATAAAAAAATAATTACATCTCCAAACGTAAAATTAAGTAAGACAATGCTATTATTAATTAATAATTGTAAATTTTTCAAAAATCTCTTACATACGTATTCATGTGGAAAATTTCTGGGAATGTGATAAAGATAAATACAATTAAGTTTGTCCAAAAACTTTCTCGTGGGGAAGAAAGTGAGAGCGATTAATAAAGGGAAAGGGCATACATCTAATTAATTTTCATAATTAAATAAATTACTCGTGGTCATCATTAATTATGAAGAGCTATAAATTTATAATGCTAAAAAAATAGTTTTAACGGAATTTGAATTCACGTAGAATTATTATATACAAAAAGAGGATAGATAGATTATACATTGGAAATCACAGGAATTGAACAAATTATATGAATATATAACAAACATGGCGGCTTCATTTGAAAATATATCTAACAAGTTGTAAGAATGGGGGGCAACAACTGGGCAAATGTAAATGAAACTAGGCCCTTTTGCTTTGTAGTTGAGTGAGAATTAAAAAATGGAAAAGAAATAAATAAATGAATTGTTGGGAGAAAAAGAAAAGACATGGGGGAAAATGGAATAGACGAGGCAACCAATAGGCCGAAAAATCAGGTAAGACCCAAAGGCCTACCTTCCTTTTTAATTTTTTTTATTTATTTCAAGATGTTAAAAAATAGATGGAAACAAGCATGATTGATGGAGGTCTTGAATTGTTTGTCCAGATAGGAGGCCCACTTGTAGCCAATAGGTCTCACTTTTTGTAGCACTATGATTCAGCAAGGATTTTTTTTAGTTGCCCACTCAATTCACCATAATTTTATCTCAACTACATCCGAATCCAACTCGTATCGCGCACTTAGCTATAGTGGATGAGTCTCCTAACAGAGATTTTCTGCATACGCAAAAGCTCGAACTCGAGACCTCGTTTAAATGATACCAAGTCACTTACTACTCGGATCAACCCCCACTATTCAGCAAGAACATGATCCTTCACTAGGGTAATGTAAGGCTCTTGGCCCTCTTACTATTAGAATTAGAAATATATATAAATACAAATTGAAATTAATATATAAAATTAAAATGAGCTTCATGTATTTGTAACTCAAGGTAAACAGTGATGTAAAATTGCGCATTAGTTAGTTACACTTGAATGCAAAAAAGAGCTCACTCCGAGGGAAACCTGTCAAATCATGAATGCAACTTCAACTTAAAAGTGAGATTAGTTTGTACACAATGATTTGTTGTATTAACTTTTATCGTCTTGATTCATATCCTGATGAAATCTTAACATACACCAACTGACAACATTTATGGATACAACCCTATAACTGTATCAACAAACCTATTCGGCAGCGCAGCAGACGTATAAACAATACTATGGTTTGAATGACCCAACAGCGGCTCACTGCCTACTACCCGCACCAACGCGGCTACCCGGATCAGCTGATGAATCTGCGGCTCTACCCAGATCAGCCGCTGCATCTGCGGCTCGGGATAATAGACCTGACATCCACAAGGCTCCCTTTGAAAAATAGCTGCTATTTACCATGGTATTTGCTGCTGCTGCGACTGTTCTTCCCGTTGCTGATGCGGCTGACATGGCTGTTTCTGAGACATGATATCTCTGATCCACGGACCTAACAGCATTGACGCCGGCAGATATTTTCTCGGTGAGGCCAATTCTCTGGTTCAGCTCAGCAACCTTTGCTGAGGCAGTTGCTGAAACTTGGTGAGACTCATCGAAAGCTTTGGCATTGGCTAATGCGTCCTTACCAAGAACATATCCCTTTGCTAGCATGGTCTTGACAACATCTTGTGCCACAGTAACTGCTTCTCCAGCGGATGACACAAAATCATTGCTTTGAGGGTGCTGCAATAGACATGAGAACAAACAACGTTTGAATGAAAAGAGAAATCTATAATTAGCGGCAGTTTAGCAGTAAAGGAAATGCAGATGCTTACAGTTGAAGTAGTTTCCTCAGCATCCCTATAGGAAGGCCCGCTCCAAAAGTCATGTTCATCTGTATTCTGCCCCCAGCGTGTTATGCACACACGTTGATCTAAAATAGTAGCACCCTAACAGACCAGATAATAAATGTTTAAATAACGATTATAGACTGTTTGGTTGGTCATAATGCTTCAAGTGGTAAATACGGAAATGGTTGTTAAGGTGACTTAGCAAAGCAGAACATTACAAAAAATATTTTTTTAAAGTATACCAAAAAAGAATTTGGCCAAAACTCACACTGAGCAAGCAGGCTGTTTCTTGAGAATAAGCATCTCTGAATGTCACATAAGCAGTGCAGGCGTCATTGCCAGACCTATGTCCACAAATAAGTGAGTATCATATTAAATACAAAACACCATGCAACAATCAATATTAATGTTTAAGAAATTATGTCCAGCATGCAAAACACCATGCAAAAATCAAATAAGGTGTCATTGCAGCCTATCTTTAGGGTAGCATTTTCAGGCTAATTTATACACCATCTGTATTATAGCAAGAAACCAACAGAAAGAAAGAATTATTTTTTTTCTGAAAGAAAGATTTAAATATTTAAGTTCCAGACAGAAATTTAAAAAGAATAAAGTGAAGACCCATGGGATTCCCTTTAGTCCATCATCCCCATAGCTCGCATTTCCAGGCTGAATTATATGCCATAAACTATAGAATGAAAGTAACATCAAGAAACAAGTTAAATGGCTCTAAGAAAGTAAAGGAAAATAATTTATGGTGAATTACATAATCAAAATTATAAGCCAGAAGTTTTTTTTTTTTAAATCAACCAACTTACAGAGAGTCGCCATAAGAAAAACCTCATACAATATTGTAAAGCACAGGTAGCTTTTACAGGTTCAACAGCTTCATGGAACTGAGGAGACTATATTCAAATGGGTTATACTCTTTCTCCATGTCCTCCATTGGGAGATGGGTGAGAAACTCATTGTGGTTGTCGAAAGAAATGAGGATGCAAATTTCTTTAGCAAATTGATTTAGTTAAATTGTTTTGTTTTCATAATTTGATTCTAAATGAACTTGAGAGAAGACATTCTTTTTATAGAAAGGGCCATTTCACATGTAGCTTGCCTTTAAGAATCAGAAGTCAAAGATTGCATGGACTTTAGAGAAATTGTGGACCGAAAATATAGGACTTCAGCTTCACTTTTCAACAAGAAGCACACACAATCAAACTGAACTCTTTACAGTATACTAAAGAGAACAACTAATCATCAAGAAGTATAAAACACATCATCCTTAAAATCCTATAAGAATTAAGTTTTAACGGTTATAATTTACCTCACAATTTCCACGTGCTGAATTACGCCAGAGAAAGCAAAAAAATCATAGACATCTTTCTCTGTGGCTCTTGGGGATAGACTTGTAACTTCAACAACACATCCATCAGAATCCATCTTTCCAATATGTTTTCAAGCAGATTTCCCTTCAAAGCCTTCATAATGAAAGAAAAAAAAATTAATCATGTCAGAAAAGAAGGAATGAACAAATCAAACGGACAAGTAGAAAGAACATTTCAAATGAAATAAACCATTTCAACATTTCAAGATAAGCTATCCATCCATTATGATCAAGTCCATGTTACTTTATCGCCATTTGCCAACATCACCAGAAGCTTACATTGTCCATTCACCTTGACCCTTTTACCTCAATTTCCCAACTAGAACTCCAACACCACCATTACTATCACTGCCCAACAAAGCCACTCCACCACTTCTCAAGGCAACCGACACCCTACACTGGACCAGACTTGAGCAACAACCAAGGATTTTCAGTTCTATTATTTTCATAATAGCTTTTCACACTTAATTTACCAAATTTTCAGCATTGAATTTCAGTGGTCAATTCCTAGTTCTATCCCCCTCTCAAAACATCAATAACGGTGATTAATTCTTAATAAAAACATCAATACGAAGGTACTAGGAAAAAGATTACAGACCATGTCAATGACAATTGTCACACAACTGAACTTCCACTACTCCAACTCTCAAAATAATCATACCAAAATTAAATCAAGTTAGAACCCACGAACGCATCATCCTACATCCCATATTGAGAGCCTAACACTAACATTCGCGTAAAGAACAAAAAAACTAACAAAAGCGAAAGCTGAAGAAGATGCGAATTTCTACAAAAGCGAAGAGAACAAAATACCAAACTGAGAACGAAAAAATTAAAAACAAGAAATAGGAAAAAAATAGCAGTGGATCGCAAATGCATGATTATCATAAACTAAGATCGAAGAGATTAAAGGAAGAAAACAGACCTCACAAAGCAGAGAGCCCCGTATATGAGGGATTAGGAACCTAGAAGAAGGGGCGAGAGACTCTCCTTTGACTTCGCTGTGCTGGCCGGGGTTGCAGTTTTGCGATGTCGCAGTGGGATGTGTGCCACGTGGCAATCCGAAACGTCTCATAGTTGGGCTTCCTGGTCCAGCCCAATTAAAGTCTAGTGGGCCTCCACTTCTCTACAAAATCCAATGAGTCAGATGTTGGACTCTTTTTTTATAAACGATGGGCTTTAGACATTCTATTAACATTTTTTATTCTTTTTTTTTAGTTTCAGGATTTTTCAAGTTTGAAAAAAAAACATAGAAGAAGAAGAAGAAGAAGATAGAAGCAGCTTTTGATGTGTAGAAACACCTCGTCCATACCCCAAAAGATCATATTGAAAGAATTAGGCTTAATAAAATAACGCTCAATATGATTTGATAGTAACAACTATCAAATAATTGTATAAAAATATAATTTATAAAAAGAAATATAATAATTAAGAAACTAGAGTGGAATGTCGTTTTGTTGTGAAGCACAAGTAATAGTAACCGCTGCGTAAGTAGGATCGTTACAAAGAAAATGAAATGATGGAGGAGTATAATGTGATAACAAACGATCGAGATCAGAGTGATGTAAGTGAATGACATGTGAATTATTGTACCTTTTAGCGAATTTTGTATTGTTACATACCAACTTGCATGTCATATATATATATATATATATATATAGCTAGTTCCATAGAGAGGCATATATAGTAATTTGTTGAATAATGAATGCATGCACCAGAAAGTTGAGAGTTTGAAGAAAGAATTCACACACGTACGACGAGTCATTCAATGATTTTCCATGCAATGCAAAGGGACATTGATCTACTGACTTCTCCCTCATAAAACATTATTATTGGCTGTTCCCACTTTCCTCTCTCAATATTTTGGTTTTATATATGACTCTAGGTTAATTAATGTCGTAAAGACGATTATATACTTATGAAACGAAGGCAATAACGTACAAATCCCTTATTCCTTTATGTGTGTTTAGAATTAGTGACGCATGATTCTGTCGAGAAGAAGGTGGTGATTCATGCCTCCACCCATAACTTCTCTGTTCCTCTCGTGATTATTATTTACTTGCACTGATGCGCTCAATCTCTCTCTCTCTCTCTCTCTCTCTCTCTCTCTCTGTGTGTATATATACATACACACGTTCATATCCAACATCAAATAATAATACTCCTCAAGAATAATTAAGTTGGAGATGGAGTGAAAAAGTTAAAGATGATTAAAATATTTTAAAAAAAATATTTCATATTCCATTAAATAGGTCTTCTATTAATTAATGACACTAGAGTAACGGAGAGAAAAAGACCTCGTGGAGAAATACATATATAGAATGACATAGCTAGCATAACAAGAAGCCGGAGAATTAGTTGTACAAGAGTCTAGAAGCATTTAAAGGAGGAGAGCACATTATTAAAATTACAGAAGTAAGCTCCTAAGAATGGCAGCTTCCGCACTGTCGGAGTCGGTAGTGGACAAAAGCTCAGATAATCGGTCACTCAGATCATCCACTTCTCTGTGCAACTTCTTTATGTAGTTGCATGTCTCCTTCAACACCTTCGCCGCTGATACCTGCACCATATATATATATATATATGTATGTATATGTATATGTATATGTATATGTACATATATCAACAAAAACGAGAGAGAGAGAGAGAGAGAGAGAGAGGACGAATGAATGATACCTTGTGGGAGCGAGGGGATTGAAGCTCGGGAATAAGGCGTTGTAACTTGGAGACGAGGTCGTTGATCTGGGCATCACTGATCTCTCTGGAACGAGATCTTCTGCTAGACATTCTCAAATCTCTGTCAGAAATGATGCCTGTTTGTTTGTTGCAGCTTGAAGCGGATCAGAGAAGGGAGTGATATGAGTATATGATATCTGGGACAAGTAGCTAATTATATTAATAGAAGTAGATCGAAGTGGGTCTAGAATTTGTGTGTGAGAGAGAGAGAGAGACTTACGATTGTTAATAAGGAGTATGTCGCAGAGAATCTGATACAAATGCATGGGGCGAAGCGGGGGGCTACGCTTCTTATATTTATAGGCTTCACTCTCAATGACTCACCACTCCTCTTAATATTCACGAATATCTCTAGACATGTCTTTTTCTTAATACTATCACTTAGTATCCGGAGTTTTTTTTAATCCTAATATTATATATTTGATTAACCAGCTAATCTAGTTTTAATTGACTCTTCTCAGTATAAATATTTTATTTAAAATTTAAAATAATTTAATAAGCCTTATAGTTATTAGACCAACTTTATGTTTGGTATTATATATGAATGAATCAAATTAAGTTACGTGTGAAGTGCTTAATATGAAAGAGAGAGAGAGAGAGAGTTTGTTGAGAAACTATGGTTACTGATGAAGTGGTGGGACGATAAGGCCATACGTGGGTCCTCTCTCTCTCTCTTCCCATACAAACCCATGTTGTGTGTTTAAAAAATAAAGTATTTTTAAAAACACATAAATATTAATTTTAATAGCAAAATTACTTTTAAATAAAACTATAGTTTTATATGAGCAAGATCTAATAAATTTTGAAACAATTTTTAGATATTAAATATAAAAAATAATTATTTTAACTTTCTAAATTTTTGTCATATAATCGTATCTCTTTTATTATTTATCTAATATCTTTTTTAATAATTTATTTATAAAAAACATATTCTGATAATAATTATTTAAATATTTATTTTTTAAAATTATTTTTATATAAAATATATTTTTTATAATCACTTTAAAATTAATTTTCTCTAAAATATATTCTCTAAAAACTAAAATAAGTACATCCACCATTATCTTCTTTTCTCTTCATTTTCTTCTAAAAAATTAATTAAATTGAATATGAGGTCTTAATTTCTTTTAAATAATAAATCAACAAAACTTATCAACTTATCAGCTAGTTAGTAACAAGCGTCACACTCTCTCTCTCTCTCTCTCTCTCTATATATATATATATAATCAGATTGCGCTATGGACATCAGAGTTTCATTTGAATTTGAATTTAACTATATGCTCAACTTAAACTAGCCCATAATTCCATATATAACTAAAAATCACAGTCGCACACACATGAAAGCCTATAGAAGCTATAATTAGGCTATTAGAGTAATTAATTAAAGAATAGGTAGCCATCGAAAACACACAATCACACTTGCACAGCCATTTGAATCCCGAATTGTTGACCATTAATAATAATTAATTAACTAATTAGTTAAGTAGCTAATGTTGAATTAATTAATTAATTAATTTCTAGTAGGGCTAGCTCTTCAGTCTATCTCCCCAACCCACACGTCACGTGTCGACGTTTCCTTATCCATAGGCCTTAATATTGGCATCAAAACCCATTATTTCTCTTTTCAGTATATAACATTATAGTACTATTATATGTTTATCTATTTTTTAATATAAGATATAATTAAAAATTTGATCTTAGTTAAAAAATTGTACTCCATTGAGGAAGCTATTTTTATTTAAGAGAACTTTCTCCAAAATCTACAACCAATTTCTATTTCTCAGAAAAGCTGTATAGACTATAATAAATCTGACAAAGCTTGAATCAGCTAAAACAAAATTAATACAAAATAGTTGCATAAAAAAGCCTATGCATGTATGTGTATGTATGTAACATTTATCATATATATATATATATATATATATATATATATATATTATATATATATAGTTTATCTCTGACCTTGCATGCATATGATCCGTTTGAGAAAAACAAAACACATTTTCGGTGGTTCAGAGCATCTAGGAATCTAGGAACTAGAAACCACCCATGTTCCATATGTTCTTCATGTCCCTTTGGACACTGTGTTCTTGGCTCGAAATTAGAAAATTTTTCATGCTTCAACGTTAATAACGTTGGCAATTGAGAGACCTTAATTTTTTTTAGTAATTTTTTAATTTAAATTATCATACATACATACGTAATACACGAAAAATAATCTTTCATTCCATTCTAAAAATTAGTAATTTTTTCATATTTTATATTTTAATTAAGGTGTATCCCCAATCTATTTTGAGTTTGGGATTAGAACTTTTCGAAGTTTTAATTATTTTTATTTTTTTCACTAATATTTTATAAGAATACTAAATATGCGGAGCCGAACATGCATAAAAGACATGCGCCTACCTGCCACCTTAGAATTTTAACGTTTTCAATGAACTGAGAATATATAAATGGTCCACATTCAATGAAAGATGGTCTGGTAAAAACTTTATAAATATACAAGAGTCAGCTCATTTATAAATCTACCATTTTAATTAATTGCAATTAATTTAACATGATCAAAATTAGCTAGCTCAGAATATGATGACACAATGTTCAAAAATTTAAAATTTTCTTAAATTTAAAACTTATAGATATCAACAGCATCACAGACACGACAACAAAATATATGATTATACCAATAAGTTGTAGGTTAAGGTGATAAGTACTATCATTTTCATAAAAAATAGAACACAAGTTTAAATATCGTCAAAACGTCAAAATTCTAAGATGGCCAGGTAGGCGCTTATCTTTTATGCATGTTTGGCTCCACGGATTTAGTAATTTTGTAAAATATTAGTGAAACAAATAAAAATAATTAATTTATTTTGAATTTAAACCATACTAACTACTCACAGCATATATTTATCATGTGCGCCTCTGGTGAGATTTCTTGTTTCCTATTTCCATTTTTATTCAGGGTCTATATTGTCCAAATCTAACTTTCCAATTGTCATTATTCAATTTACGAAATAAGTATATAAAAAGAGTTTTGTCTTGACAAAAAAAAAAAGATTCCTGAAACCAGAATATAAAGTCAATTTAAAAATTTGTTGCTAAATATAAAGCCTGATTTCTTATTTTTGTCTTTGATATTAAATTTCTTATTTCTCCTAATGCCCATATCTGTTAGAACAAATGGAAGTAAACTAAGTAAGGACAAAAGAGGGAATAGGGTAGTGGGGGCTAATAAAGGAGACGAAATTCTGTTGGGGCTTTTTTTATGGTTGGGGCAAGCACATGCAATGATGTAACTTGTCTAAAACTATAAACATTGATAAATTTATTAATTTTTTAAAATTGGAAAATTCATAAATAAAATATGTAAATGTACATCCAAAAACCCTAAAATAATTATGGTTGAATAATTAACACTCTAAATTATTTAAGAGTATAATTAACACTTTAAATTAATTTTAAAAGTACAACCAGCACCTTAAAATATTTAAATATGCAATTAGCATCTTGAATTAATTTTACAGGTACGACTAACACCCTAAAATATTTAAATTAGTACAATTTTATCACTTCCCTAATAAAAACACTTACTTTCATGTGATACATATCACATAAATTTTTTATTTTGACACATTATTATTTAAAAGTCATATGTATAATATTATTTTAATAAATTACACTAAATAAATCATTAAATTTTGCAATCTTCACATATAAATTATATACAATATTAATTTTAGAGTTTATTCAGTACTATTATTTAAATAATATGACACATGTGATCTTTTAAATAATAATGTGTCAAAATAAAAAGCTCACGTAACATATATCGGATAAAAAATTTTGTTTTTGTCAATGAAAGGATGTAACTGTACTAATTTAAATACTTTAAGGTATTGATTGTACCTTCAAAATTAATTTAGAATGTTAATTACACCCTTAAATATTTTAGGGTGCTGGTTACACCTCTAAAATTAGTTCAAAGTGTTAATTATATCTTTAAATACTCTAAAGTATTAATTACTCTTTCAAAATTAATTTGAGATACTAGATACACTTTTATCTAAAATAAAATACTTAAATCTACGTATGTTATCATCACATGCCTTCATGTTCCTGGTTGTCTCGCTGTCTTTCCCCTCCAAAATTACCATGTTCACCACTCAACAATACTAATATTCACCCTGTCCCATTAAAAGTAAATAATAATAATAATAATTGAAAATTTTGGTTGCCCCAATAAATATGGGAATGTTTGGGTACTTCTCGAAATTATAATTTTAAAGAAAAAATCATAATTTTAAGAAAAATTATTTAAACTCCTCATAAAATTTAATAATTGATTATCTATATTAAAATTATAGTTTTCTATGAAACTAGTTTTCTTTCTTTTTTCAAAAGTTATTTTCATTAAAATATTAAAAAAAAAACTAATTCAAACACAACTCGTATATCTTACGTGGTCTGGGGTTTTGGGGGCAAGCTCAGAGAGAAAAGAGGGACCCACCTCACTTGTTTCACATGTTGAAAAGTCCACTTTTATGTGGTTGGACACAGATGGCTCAGTCAACAGCCAGTATCATGCTTCGGGTGGAGGTTTGGTGAAGAATTTTAGGGAAGAATGGCTCATATAGGATTTCAAAATAAATTAAAACCATATTTAGTTTCAATAAATTAAAGTCATTAAATATACCAATTCTTTAGAAACCCGACCTCCAGATGATAATGAAAGATGGAGGATCTCCACACTAGCTCGTTGTGGTCGAAAGATCAACCGAGTTCAAAATTTGATCTACTCAGAATTCACACATCGAAATCCAACATGTGTTAAGAGAAGTTATTCTATGTGTAGATTGTTTGGCTAAGGAAGCCCATCACCCGACACCCTAAATGTTTTTATTAAAAAGTTTAGATAAATTAAATTTTGAGTGTTCACTAGAATTAAGATATACCAATAAATTTAAATCTATTAATTTAAAAAGAAAAGAAAATCCAATAGCTACTCATTCTTCTAACGTGAAGAATTATTTTTCACTACTTCTCTTAAAATAAAAATAAAAGTTATGAACACGGAGGAGTTAGTTAAAATATTTTTATGTTTTAAAATAACTTGTGATAATTAAGCATAATCAAAGCAAACAACTTTTTACCACATGAAAAGTAGGGTTTATTTTTAATATACTGCTCCAGTACTCCCAAAATATAATTAGGTCATTTTAAATGAATTACGTTGTTTAAAATTAATTAAAAATAATAAATATATAAAAGATATGTTTCTTTTCTAAATATATCCCGTGGTTAAATGCGAGAATAATAATAAGTAAAATGATGAGAAGAGAAGATAAAATACGTAAAATAAATATTTATTGTTAAGATAAACTCAAAATGGATATTATAAAATGGGACAACCTAATTTAAGAAAAGAGATCCTATATTTTAGAATGGAGGGTGTATTACAAACAATCATGAATTACAGGGTTAAACCATTTCGATTAATAAATTGCACCGGAAAGAAATTACAGAACCGTGATAAGGTAGGTTGGACCCAAAAATAATTAGTGGGATTTGACTCGGGTCTGATCTTTCACAAAATGTGCGACCCACTTGCATTGTGGGATAAGCCCAATTATTATAGAATTTGGGCCTTAAATATAAGCCCAACGAACTAACTGATGATTGGGCTTTCGTCTAGTTTATGGGCCTAAAAATTAAACTATTATTTTTAAACCTCGTCATGCTTCTTGAGAATTATTTCACTTCGCGAATAAGAGTTGTCACAGATAATAAAAAACAGACTTTTATTTTATAAGGAAGCGAGTTCAATTCTCGTTGTTATTATAGGGGCTCATTTGATAGGTGATTTCATAAATCTCCTATAAATGATCTCTGAGCCCTGGGACTGTGCAATTATCTTATTAGGAGATCGGTGTCGAACTTACCTAAATTTTTTTGTATAGAAAAAAAAAAAGAATTGTTCCACTTCCTCCACAGATTATTAAACTCACTAATGATCCTATCTTAAATGCCTTTTGGGTCCTAATCTTGTCTAATCATCTTTGGCTAATTAAGCCACCATTCACTTTGTACATTTTTTAGTTGAACACTTTCTACATGTTTCATTCATGTTTAATGTTTTTGGATAAATATATAATCTTTAATTTTTCATCATTCTTCAACCTCTCTCTCTACACACACACACACTAAACGCATATCAATTATCTTTATATAATGTATGATTCTTTTGCCGTAATTTGGCAAGACATGTTTCACTTTTTTTTCATGATAATTGATGTTTAATGCTTAATATTTGGTAACCTTGTACTCCTACTAAATTTGTGCCATATTTCTATTAAAAGCGATGACACAATGCTGAAGGCAACATTTACCTATATTCATTGCAATAAACATATGTTGTCATCTCCTAATTATATCCACATTTTTATTTAATTTGTCATTTTACATCATGTTTCCCTTCTCTCATGCAGTCTCCATCCTTCGTTCATGGTGAGAAACATACATGGAATTGGTTGGTGGGGTTGACTCTAAATTTGACAATATATATATAACATTTTGCCCAACAGTACCCTTAAGTCCAATATTAATTTAATTCTATATTTTTCGGCTCCTATTTGAGAAAGTCATATTAACACATACTTGGGTACAGTCATTAATGTTGGAATATTACAATTCCTAAAACTCACACTCCATTATAGTTAATAATTTTTTTTTAATTTTAAATATAAGATCTCAATATATGTGCATATATGCAATTAATAGAAAATATTTGTCTCCTATATTTATTACTCCCTCTAATTTTAAATATAGAAACTAATTAGGATTTTATGTACTTTTATCTTAAATATACTCCCAGTCCTTAATCCATTTTATCTTGTAGATTTATAAGTTTTCTCTAGTATATTATCCCTATTGATTATACTACTAAATGTGCTTTCATCAAAGGTAAATAAAACGATATATTAAGAAGATATTTTAGAGAAACTAATATATATTTTTTATAAACAATATAGTTAACTAATTTATTTAATCTCTATAAATTAATTATATAATTCTTATATTAAGGAGTGGATTAAACATTTCCCACTTAAATTATTCCTATTGATTGCTTACACTATGTAATTAATAGAGATAATTTAAAAAAAATATTTTAGAAAACCATCACATATATTTTATAATTAATTAATTAATTTAACTATTTTTTTAATCTATATGAATTAGTTATCAAACTCTTATATTTATTTATTTATTTTATAATTGTGAGGGGTTATTGGATGATTTATAGAATTTACAATGTGATTAGAGGTGGTAATTTGGGTTGGGCACGCGGGCCCAACCCGCCAACCCGCCAAAAAATGGCTGGTTGGGTTGCAAAAATTGCAACCCACTTAGGTGCGGGTCTTTTTGACCCGCACCCGCCAAGCCCGCACCCGCGGCGGGCTAACCCGCCGGGTTGGCGGGTTGGCCCCCTTTTTTTTTTTTTTTGCTTTTTTTAATTATACATATTATATATTTATACTTTAATAATTTGAGGGTCTTAACTAAACAAGAGATATTACACTTAATTTATATTAACTTTATCTCATTGAGTTATTTTTTTCTTTATATATATTTATTTTATTTTATTATTATTTTCTTTGTGATATATTTATCTATGGATAGTGGTAAAATTGACTAAATAAATATTTTGACAACTTAAGACATGATTTAAATCTAATTAATATTGATATATGTAATTTTTTTAAAAAAAAAATTGAAAAAATAAAAAAAAAATTACATATAAAAAATTAAAAAAAAAAAAGATGGCGGGTTGACGGGATAGCCCGCCAACCCGCCTAGGCGGGCTCGGGTTGGTCTTATACCAACCCGCCTGGAGGCGGGCCTAAAAAGACCGGCCCGCCTCCAGCCCAACCCGCCGCGAGCTAACCCGTATTCGGCGGGTTAACCCGCATTACCAACCCTAAATGTGATCACCTTTATTTTCCTATCGACAGTTTGACTTAAGTTAGAAGTCATAAAATCGTCCATAGAATATGATTTATTGAATAACATGTTGTTGCGTTGCTTGGAAATTATCGATGCAAGACCACAGAACATTCGAATTGAAATCAAAGTGGGACGATAAAAATTCTTTTTCTTTTTTCAAGTCGACATAGAATTTTCCTTTTCTCAAAAGATAGCATATGTTCCACATTATGATGATGGCGAGTTTTGTGACTCACATTTTGGCCAGCAATGCCACTAAACCCCCCAACTAGCTGTCGCAATTGTATTGCATCTGTTGTCACTCACGGCATTATTCTATTCCTCACTCCAAACCTCAACCTTGTTCTATTTTGTTTTGTTTTGTTCTATATGCAAAATTTAAGAGAAAATCATAGTCCATGTACTTATACTTTTCACTAATTTTAAATATATACATTTGTATTTTTCTTTCTTGCTTAAATATATAACTTGATCTTGTTAACGCTATTAATTTCTTCTATACACGAACTAACGGTACCAATAGAGCAAAGACATAGGAGTTAATGATGCTAACAGAATAAAATTAAAATATTTAATTAAAAAAAAGAAAACACACATGCTAAATTAAAAATTGAAAAAAAATATAGGTACTCCTCATATAATTTTTAATTGAGAAAGAAAAATGCATATGTACTAATAAGGCTTGACACAATTAATACATAGTTGAGTCATGGAAATATAATATCCTATATTCGAATTAGGTCATATGTATAAATAAAAAGGACTTTGTTAAGAGTCTTTCTAAGTCATTAGATCATTTTTCTCATTCAAGAATCTCCCCCTTCTTCCGCTCCATCCCAAAGAGTAATTATGACTAATGTAGTCATGTTTTCATATTCAATTTTAACACGAGGTAAAACTTCCTTATATGATTTTTATATTTTATGAAAATTAGTTGAGGGATATTACTTAGACTTTATCAAAAAAAATTGAGAAATAGTGAAGTTACCTGCAAAATAGTTTTCCCCAAAATTTAATTTAATCTATTTTCAAATTCAAATACTTCGAAATTAGTAATAATTAATTAAATTACCCATAAAATATGTTCCATAGTGGCCTATCATTCTGGCCCAAGAGCCCATGAGGCCTATTCCCACAGTTTTTGTACAAAAGAAAAAAGTCGGTGGAAAGCGACTTCTTTGTCTTTTAGTATGTGTTTTCTTGGGTGGCTGGTTTTCAGGAAAGCTGACGCGTGATCCAAGTTGAACAGTAAGCCGGGTATAAAGGGTTCACACTGATTTAGGATTTATGATTTTAAAAAAAATATTTTTAAATTTAATTTTAATAATATTATTGATATTATGTCTAGTATAGGATATCAAACCCTAATTTATCTCGAGAGATCAAAATGAACTTAAAAATATTTTAGTTAGAGAGGGATTAACATCTACGAATATATTATACTCCTGGACTTTATATTTTGAGTCTATTATTATTAATAAATATTTAAGATCTAATCAAGTTATTCTTTTATTTATTTTGACCTCTTGCCCTCATTTGTAAAATAAAAAACGACATATCAACGGCTTAAAAAGACATTACATATAAAATTAGGCGGATAAATAAATAAATAAAATTCTCGAGAAAAGGAGAAAGAAAAGCGTGATAAAAATATCTTTGAAAGGATAGATAGAGATTATGATGACGAAATTAATTAATTAATCACGGGGTCCTATATAATAATATAATGCAGATTTTAATAATTGGAAAGAAAAATCAAACTCTCTCTCTCTCTCTCTCTATATATATATATTGACATATTGGCCTATTCTAGAAGTGGCGAACAATTGCCGTTTCAAATAAAAACACGTTTTAACAAATACTTAATTATGGTTTGTGATAGCCGACCAATTGTTCTAGAAGGCAGAAAACTTAGACAAAAATAAAGTTACAATTAAAAAAGTATTAAAAAGTTTTGAACCATTCTCATTTTAACAACGCACAATACTTTCCTTAATTACTTGGGAATTGAATATTTGAAATTGATAATTAATTATAAAAATAAGTATAACTATATCAATATAACTTTTAAAAGTATGACTCACACGTTCAAATCTTATATTTAATTTGGACTCCAATTCTTTTTTAACAAATCAGTTTTATTTTCTTATTCAATTAACTGTTTTTAAAACGAATCAACCGCATATTTTTAAAGGATGACACACAAAGAGACGGGATTATATAACCAACAACTGTTAGCTATAGTAAAAGAAACTTTAACTGCTTAGATACGAGATCTCAAAAAGTTATTTTTAATTTCAATTGAATTTAATAATATTTGAATCTAACACAGTCATATAGCTATATTATTAAAGAAATGTGATTATATATAAAAATCATTGTTATGGCTTTTATCACTTACTAATTATTCTAAATGTAATTAATTAACAACTTATAACGACAAAATTATCTAAATTAATTCTTCTGTTGATCTTTCATTGACCTAATGACTAGTTGTTGTTATGTTTTGTTTCTTTCACTGTTGTTGTCTGACACAGTCATAAGGCCATCGAAAACTATTAAGCAAACATAGATACATTGTGTGTGTGTATATTCCCATATTCTGAAAACGATTCTGGCTAAAAGGAAACCAGAAATAAAGAAAGAAGAAACTTTAGGAGAGCTTATGATTCACGCAATTAATGGAGGTAATGTGAACAAAAAGGACAATAATATATTATAGCAATTAAAATCACTAACACTTTCAAAAAGACACCAACCAACCTCTTCCCACCGCACTGTTTAGGGTTATGGGCAAGTCTTATAATTCTTCCATTTGTTTTAGGGTATACACACACACAGAGACAAAAGCAAGAAACTTGATAACGCTTCACAAAACTATGTTTGGCAAACGTTGCTGATTTTGGTATCACTTGAAATGGTTACATATTGGATAAAATTGTTTGTGATGTGTATAAATGTGCAATAATCTTCAGAGTTGGCCTTCTATTCTTTTTTATTGCACACAAGTATTCTCGATCGTATTGAATCCAATCTTATTCAAGGTATAATTGAATACATTAAATATGAACATATTTTTTAGATAAATTCAAATACTAGTTCATTACACTACGAGAAATCAGTCAATTCCACTTAATCGAAACCTTGTTATTTTTAATACTTTGTTGGTGTATTTTCTAATCTTGTCTATTGATGATATTTGTCTTCTGATTTCTACTACTTTTGTCACAAAAACAGAATAAAGAAGAAATTTCAATATAATATATATAACATTTATTTGTATAACATATAAGAGTGTTATGTGATGAGGAATTTGAAGGAAGGAAGAAAGGAAAGAAAGAGATGAGGTTCAAGTAAAGGGAAATAAACAGTGATGTGTGCCGACCCTTTTGGAAATATTGTTATTACTGTATGCCTACCATTTCCAACCACCTTAATTTCTTGGTTTCCTCTTTTTCTCTTTCTTTTGAAATAATGATATATACGATTATTTAATATAGATCAGCTGATATGATCGAATTAGATAAGAATATTGTTAGGTATAATTAGAAATAACTCATTGATATAATTTTTTTCTATACATATCATTGGAGGTTTAAACTTGTTTAAAATGACTAAATCCCTTTTATCGAATCATCCAAATACCCACTTTCCCAATTCATTATTTTTCATCAATTCTTTCAATAATTATCTCAGCTCAAAATCTAAATAATATATATGTGGGTGTGTATTAATTTCTAGTTATTTACAACTTAAGTAACGAATGTTTTGGGTGAAATTTAACGAATTAATTTCATTTCTATCGATGAGAATCTTTCTAAAGATTTCTTAATAATTAAGATACATATATATTTGATATTTTG
Source organism: Leucaena leucocephala (assembly GCA_037074615.1). NCBI lineage: Eukaryota > Viridiplantae > Streptophyta > Magnoliopsida > Fabales > Fabaceae > Leucaena > Leucaena leucocephala. The sequence continues at coordinate 4,245,250 of CM073569.1, forward strand.
CCTTCACATATTAATTCTTGTATATATATGTTAATTATCGACCAAATTAAATGATTTTCGCACTAAGCCTAACTGATGACAACGTAGCAATATAATGAGAACAATTCAACCAGAAGAATATTTTTACTTTAAGTACGTCAAATAAAAATGACCTCCCAAGAGCGAATCCTTATTAATGCATATATATTGAATAAACCCAGTTATTCATCTATATATATATATATAATATATTACTGGTTAGGTATACTTATATATTACTCCTCTGGTCCTTAATATAAATTTAATTAGAGAGTTAATTTTGATCATAAATATAATATATATTTCTTATATTTATCAATTTATTCTTTAATTATGTCTATTAATACTTTATCAATAATAAATCAAGTAAAAGAAATGAAGAAATTAATGAAGAGAGTTACGATATATTTAAAAAAATATTATATATTAATTAATTTTTTTAATATAATTAAATTAATTAAATATATTTTATATTAAGTATTAAAAGAGTACTATTTATCTCCATCGATTTACTGATATCCAAGAAAGTTACACAGAGAATATATGTAAACCCTAAAATATAAAACAAAATAATGCCCCAAAAATGAGATGAAAATATACATATATTGTCTCTCCCGTAATTATTCTCTGTAACTTTGGGTATCCATGAACCCACAGACAAACAAACAAAAGCTGATATTTAAAGTAGTAATTAAGATTAATATTGAGAGTAGGGTGTTGGCTTTGAAATAGAGCTCTTGATAGAGCTGTGGGGCGCATGCAAAGGAAATATTCTGTGAGGGTAAAGCAAGAAGAAGACGAAGGAAAGATATTTTGATGGAAAATATAGTGGACAACATAAATATAATCCTAATTCATCGCTTTTCTTTTCCCACACACACACACGCACATATATATATATATATATATGTTTTCTCCGATAGTTATTATAAGACACCTTTTAAAAATAATGGATGGTTTTTATTATAAATCTCACCTGATGGGGTAAAATTGAAAATTTATTCAATTTACATATAAGATTAATGATTTAAGTAGCTATCTTTGATTCTGATGAGTTAGTTAAAGATTGATGTCAGAAATCGAAATGAATATTTTTTCCATGTAACCTACACCTACGTGGCTTCTCACACTTCCCTTCTTTATATATTTTTAGAGCTTCTTCTTACATCTTTTAGAATCAATCAATCGCCACTTTTAATAAAAACTTCTTTCAGGAAAAAAAATAAATAAAGAAGAAGACGAATAAAAACGTGTTCTTAATATATGTGTATGTGTGTGTGTGGCGATTGTGAGGCCAAGTTTCCAAATGATTCAACCGCACAGAAACAAGGGGAAAGAATGGCATCTGATGTTATTGGTAATTAAATTTGATGAGAAAGTGGGAAAAATATTATTGAGGGAATTTAGAATATTTTTTTGTTCTTTTTTATTCGAAAGCAACTTATAATGGAATGCAATTAAAATAAAGAGATGGGGAAAACGCTTTATTGATGAGATTTCAATTAACAAAAGGAATTGATGATACCATTCCCATTCTCCTTTAATTTTGGTAATCAGGGATTTTTTTTTCAGGTGATTTTGTATAACATTCAAGTTCACTGTTGGTTTTAAAAAGATGAACATCATATTATTTTAATTAAATAATTTCGAAGTGGTTTAATTTGATTTTATACAATTTAATTACAATTAATTTTTCATATGTCAACCTTTCTATTTATTATTGAAATATTTATACATCAATTTTTTAAAATAAAATTTCTATATGTTTAATCAAAATCATTATGAAACATTCATGCAAAATGAAATAATCATAAATTATAAAAAAATTTAAACTTCATACACAATATTTGAGGTCAATATTTAATTTAGAGGATTCAAATAATGAATGCATAGCAAACTATTTTAATTCACATATCATTTGAAGGAACCTTAAGGGTACAAAGTTGTTTTCATTACAAAAGGAAAAAAAAACAAGAAGAAGAAGAAAAAGAAAAAGTGGGTTTAAAATTAAATCAAACAATCAATGAAACAAAACTAATTATAGTAGCTTGGAGATCATAAGGAAACAAATAAATTAAATTTAATTAATTTTATTAGGCGAAATTCACGGATATCTGGTTGAGAGGAGAAGGTTATTTAATGTGAAGAGGACAGCCATCACAGCCCCGGAGCTACCACCTTATCTCACTCCTCTTATTCTTTTTTTTTTTTTTTAAAATATTAATTAGAAAGATCGGATATGAATACTAGTATTTTCTGTATATAAAATCTTTAGAATACTAATATTTTTTATGTATAAAAATATATCATATTTTTTTGTTAATAAAAATTTTCAAGTAAGAAATGTTCATCGATTTTTTTTTTCTTTTGTGCGTTTGTATTTAATATATAGAAATTAAAAGGGAGGGTGAGAGAAACCCAGAAGAAACCTTTGGGGTGGAACTTAAACAATGACGTTTCCCTAACTATATCCTTCCCTCTTTATTTTAATAATTTAGAAAAGGAAAAATAAAAGAAAAGAAGAACAGCTATGAGGGAGATTCCTTGTGGAAATGAGAAAGAATAAAAATAGAGAGCATGAGATAGATATGATGAATGAAGTAAAAAGAAGTAAGTCTCTTAACATTTCCTCCTATTACCCTCCCTTTTTCTTTCACGCCTTGACTACTTCTTCTTCCTATCCTTTTTCTTTCGGTTAAACTACTACTTACATCCACTACTCCATCATTTGGGTCGGATCTCATATAGAAATAGTTCTTTCGCTACTTAAGTATCCTAATCGTAAAATATCTATTTGAATTAGTCAGTTACTCGAATACCTGATAATATATATGACATCTAGAAAAAATATTAGATACTGGGTGGTCCAAATTAATAGTTATATATATAAAAGAATAAAAAAAAGAAATAGGAATATCTTCAGCATCCACATGAATCCGAACCAAAATAATTATATAATTATACAAAACCTAACCCTCTCATTAGAACATTGATATCCTCCTTGCCCCTTCTATTGCTTCTTCTTCTGTATTATCGTTTGAAATATAATTAACAGAAATTAACACAACTAGAAGAAGGAATTCAATATATATATCGTATATATATGTAATCAATATATCAATATACAAATTTTTCAACAAGTTATTACACTGTTTATGACTTGTTAAGAACACGACTTTCTATACTTTTTATATTTTATATATGTGATATGGTAAAAAAATTATTTCTATCATTCAAGTACAGTTTTTTATATATTGAAATTTTAAAATATATCAATTTAATTATAACTGAATTGATGATAACTTGACTGTTGTCAAATTACTATATCTTCAACTAATATTTTAAATATCACTTTAATGACCAATACAATTGAAAACAAAATATCCTTAAATCTTGTATTAAATAATGTTCTGCAAGATGTTTATCCTAAATTGCCGGCACAAAATACTTTACAATGCTACATACATATGAAAAAATAAAAAAATGATTTAAGATGATGGTGCACCTTTAAAAATATTTCATAGTAAAGAATGAATCTTAACCCTATATATTTATTTTGCTAAACATAAATATTTTTTTATTGAAAGTAATTATATTTGAAACATTGTCTGATACTAAACGTAAGCACCTCTCCTAATGAAAATTTGAACATTGGTTCACAACGTTGTGAGATATTAGCTCATTCCGCTAGACCTAATCTCTGTTGGTTTTATTTATAATTTAGTGGTGAAGAAGGAAGGAATAATTGAGAGGGATGGTTTGAAGTAGTAGTTGGTGTGGAACTAAAATGGAAAGTGGGTGAGAGGCAAAGAGAGATAGATGCTTACAACGATAGCAAATAATAATGTAATTACAGTCCAACTTCTGATCAATATGCTTTTTGGGGGGTTTTCTTAGTAACATCACCAAACCTTCTACCTAATTAAAACCTCTCCTATTTAATGTGTTAATTATGATGAAATAGTGATGAAGCCCTTTGATTATTATTTTTGAAGTAATTAATTAAGGATAAAAGGGAAGTTGGTACGTAATTAATTAAAAAATATGATGATGAACGGGGGGCCCTTTGACAGTTAAAAATGTGGCTAATCTGCAAAACTGTGTCATGTAAACAACATACATGTCACGTGGTGTATTGCCCCTCCACTCCTCCTCCTTCTTCCCTTTCACTCCACCACCCACAACCACCTTCACTCCCTCTCAACTTTAATTAATTTTCTCTTTATTCTCCATTCTTCTCACTCTTTTTTTTTAAAAAAAATTACTTATTATATTAGACATAGTAGGATTTTTTTTTTAAATATTTATTCTCCACGAATAAAATTATCTTATTGATAGCAGGATTTGAATTTTTAACTTTATAGGTTATAGGTAAACTCTTTACCAACTGGGAAAATGCCCTTCTTATCTATTAAACCACATATTTTATTAATTTTGATATGTTCAAGACATGTTTATGTTATATAAGGTTGATTCCAGAATCTCTTAGTTCCTCTCCATTTTGGAATCCGACCGGGCACTGGTTCGCCAGTTTTTCTTAATGAAATCGGTTAGTCCAGTCCGGTTTTTTGATAACGTGGTTTTACATAAGAATACAATCAAGGGGTTTATGGACAGAAAACAAAAAAACTTTTGATCATGTGCCATAAAATCTTAAAGCACCCCTACTATCTAGCCACAACACACCCATCATATAAGTATGAAAGTTTCGTGGGGTTTGATTAGAAGTGTCTAAGGTCAATACGTACTCAATAGAAGCAAATATACTTAATTAATAGGTATTAATGGCCTTTCATTCATTTGGAATTACAAAACTTTATCTCCAAAATTTCAAAAAATTAAAAATAAAAAAAAATGAAGATTAGGTATCAGTTTTTATCAAGTAGTATTGGTCGAACCAGAATGAATTAACCTGTCGTATATCCGTGTGTGTTTAATTAATTTAAAAGCCAAATTAAATTATTAATTAAAATTCTCACGCGCACACAATACAACACCACAATCCTCCTCTTCTCTCTCTCTCTTTCTTCCTCCTTTCTGTGGTCGTCAACATGTGTGTGCATGCGTGTGTACACACCCATGTAGACGCACATCACACGTCTCTTGCACACACATCAAAAGTTGAAAAGTCGTACATACCCTGAATGTATATGTGTGTGTGTGTGTGTGTGTTTGATTTTTCAAGCTAACAAGAGGCTGATATATCGGACACCATCCTAGAACGAGTCCAATGTTTTAAGTTTTACTATTTATAATTAATTAATTGTTATATGATTTTTTATAATTTTAAGAAAAAAATATTATGCGTCGTTTAGTGCGCGGTTTGATTGTGCAAAGGGATGAATTAAGGCGTTTTCTCAACCTCCAATAATGCTCCACATGGCCACACGCCTTTACACATTAGATTGACACGTGGGAAGCCCTCATTGGTGGAAAACGTAGCCTAGGGTTTATTGAACCTTGGATTATTATAATTGCTTAGTGCACGCCAAGAATCTTTTTTATAGGTTGGGCATAGTGGAATTGCTTGGTTTTGAAGTTTGTTATATTTATTTCCTCTCTCCCCCTTTGTTTTTTAAAATATATTATTATTATTTATTATCTTCAAATTATAAATACGTTTATCTCTTCATAATTACTATATCAAAAGTGGCCCATGCACGTGCCCTTGTTCTATTTCCTTTAGTTTTTTAAAAATATTTTGTAGGAAAATTCCATTAAAACCCTTATTAGAAAATTTATTACCTAAATGTATTTGAACACCGATTTACATTTTTCAGCTTTTTAATAATTTGTTTGGTTTCTCCAATACAAATTCAATGTCCCTCCTTCCATCAATGAAAAAAAAGCCTATTTGCCAAAATTAATACTACCATTAGCTTTATATTTTAGTGCATTATTGTAATTTTATTGGTAGACATGCATGTGTTTTTATAATTAACACACTACAGTACAATCACTTTTTTTATATATATTTAATCACTTATTTTTAATTTAATTATGAGGAAAAAAGATAATGTAAATTATATATCATCATGCTTTCTTGTTTTGCTTCAGAAAATAAACCTATAATCGCATCATCTCTTATCTTTTTATCTCTCTCCTTTTCTGTTATGCTTATGCTTCACAAAATGTGTCCTCTTATGTCTTCTTCAACCTATCAAACATATATATATATATATGGACTTAGATTATGGTTAGATTGTATGTTCACTAAGTTTTGTCTCCACTAGTTGTAATTAGTAGTGTAAACAAAAATATCTAAGAATCCAATAACATTAATTGTTGTTAAGAAAATTTCTTCCTTTGCTTCAGTTCTGTCTTGGTGAACATATAATTACGAAAGGGTAAAAAAACAGAGAGTTTAATCTTAAGTTCTAAACTATAATTATAAATTTTTTAATATAAAGAATGAAAATAATATAAAATTGTGGCTAATCTTAAGTTCTAAACTATAATTATTAGCGAAATGAATCATGCTAAATAAACAAAAAAAAAAGTGGGGAATTAAGAACAAAGGAGTACTTGACATGCATTACTATTAGGGTAAGAGTGCTAATAGCACTCTAAACTAATTTTAGAGAAATAATTAGTATTTTAAAGTATTTAAGGGTGCAATTAGCATCTTGAAATAATTTCAGAGGTACGATCAACATCATAAAATATTTAAATTGGTATAATTTCGCCTTTTCATTGACAGAAATATAAATTTCTGTCCGATCCATGTCACGTAATCTTTTTATTTTAACACATTATTATTTAAATGATCACATGTGTCATATTATTTAAAAAAGAGTATTGAATGAACCCTAAAATTATTATTGTATAGAATTTATATGTGAAGATTGAGAAATATCATGGTTTATTTAGTACAATTTATTAAAATAATATTACACATATAGTATTTTAAATAATAATATGTCAAAATAAAAAATTGATGTGACATGTATTAAATAAAAGTTTATATTTTTGTTAGCAAAGGGATAGAATTGTAATACTTTAAATACTTTAAGACATTAATTATACCTCTAAAATTAATTTATGGTTTTAATTATACCCTTAAATAATTTAAAATACTAATTATATTTTTAAAATTAGTTTAAAATATTAATTATTATTAGGAGGAAAATGCTAATTGTTCTTTTGGTTGGACTTGGTATATTTCTTAACAAAAGTACACAGTGTACGAACATAAATTTTCAACAAATGGGTAAACAAAAAATCCAATGTCACAATTCTTCGTAGTTTGTCAAATTTAATCAAAATAATTAATAAAGGAAAACATAATTGCCTGCATCACCATCATACTATGTCTTATATAATTAGCAACAGTAATATTTGCTTATTCTTTTTAACATTTTGGTTTTTTGTCTTATTTCAAACTTTTCAGACCACTACAGAGATTTTCATAGGTTTTTTCCTTGTTTTTTTGGGTTGAGTCATGAAGGAAAGATAGAAGAGTTAATAATATAGAGGAGGCAATATCTAAGTAGTGCTTAAAAGTCATAATTAAGGTAAACAATGAGTCATCACAATGATTATGGATCATATATACTTTATATTAATTTAATACAGCAAATGGAAAGCAAAAGCCGACACACACGGACATTTCCCCATCTGTATATATATAATCTATAATTTTAAAATATTCAATATTAGCTTAAAATATATAATTTTATAAAATATATGTGTATGCACTTTGAAGTTGAAAAAAACATGATTTTAAATTATTTTGAGGTATTCTGGTGGGATTTATTTATTTTTAAATAAAATAATAAAATGGGTTGGAGGTTTTTGAAGAAACAATGAAAGTTGGCCGACACGTGTCAGGAAATTCCCATGCTGATGTCGTTGCGTATGGGAGTGTACCTCTATCCGTGGGCGCGCTCCTACCCAAGAGAATTCAGAGGAAGCACGTATGCGGTGGCGCACGTGTTTGGGATTTAAATAGTGTTTGGCTCTAAAGGAAATAAAGTAATCGTGAAATAAAATAACAAATAAAGAAATATTTAGGGGAATAATATTTGATTAAAATAAATTAAGCAAACAAAAGTTTTGTGATTTCGGGAAGATAGAAGAGATTGAGATCGCAAATGCACTCACATCAGCACATGCGGCGCACCTTTCCCTCCACTTTCGGGCTCACCACACGACGTCGTCTCTATTCTCGTTTCTTCCGCCTCATTCCTCCTAATCCCTCAATGATACGTGAGTACCCCCTTCAACCACAGCATCAAGGAGATTATCGCCTTTTCATATAAATATAATAGTATTTCAATATTTAATATAAAGGAAAATTTCATAAAAATATCACTCAAATTTCAAAATCTTGTTATTAACTTATCAAGTATAGTTAATAATTATTAAAATAAAATTAAAAAAATTGATTTTAGATTTTAAAATTTAAGTAATATTTTTATAAATTTTTGTTACGTAAATATATATATGTAAGCCACTTTAAAAATATTTTGTGATCTTAAACAAAAATTATAATTCAATAAGTCCACAACTTCAATTTGTTTTCTATATTTCCCATTGTGCAGTAATGCAATTAAGGCATGCCACCTCCCTTAAATAAGGGCACTATTGAAAAAGAAGGAAGAAGTTATTTTTTGACAATTTTAATCGCCTAAACTGTTTTTAACTAGTAAATTTTAAAAGTTCAAATACACTAATATAACTGCTATGAAATTAGACACAATAGGAATTTATTATAAAAAAAACGAAATAAAAAATTAATACCAATATAGCAGCAAATTGTGGCATGGTTGAAGATGGGAGAAATTTAAAAATAAAATAAAATAATTTGTTAAATATTGACTTTGGTAAAGGAATAATTGACGAGTGAAGAGGAATAGAATAGAAAGAAAGAAGGTGGGGACCAGTGACAGGACCAGAGAGCTGATTCCAACGAATGCTAGTTGTCCATCCCAGCTAAGCCTTTTTTTTTTTGTTGCCCACCCGGTTCACCAGAGTTTTGCCCCGACTACATCCGGATCCGACCCGCGTCGCGCACCTGGCTATGGTGGGTGAGTCTCCCAACGGGAATTTTTTGCATTCGCCAAGGCTCGAACTCGAGACCTCGCTTAAGCGATACCGAGCCGCTTACCACTCGTACCAACCCCCGTTGGTCCAGCTAAGCCCTTTTGTTTTCTCATTCCTTCCCCCCCCCTTCTCTCTCTTAATTCCCTTATTATCCATCCTTAATTAATCTCCCTCAACTCCTCTCTCCACATTTTCACTCAATATCTCTAATTTTAATTGTAATTTACCATTTCTTTTTTCCAATCATTATACAATTTAGTGATCACAAATAGCAATTCTTGTCTATATATTATAAAAGTCTAAATGTTTAAATATTATCCAAATTTATCAAAAAATATTAAATTTAAAAAAATATATTTAAATATTTATTAAAAATATATATCTATATTTAATATCTGAAGGTGAATATTAATTATATTATTAATGATTGAGATAAGTTGAGGAAGAGGAAAAAGTAAGAAGATGGCATATATGACCATTTTGTTGTTGTTGCCAATATGCAAAAATGATCATTCAACCCACGGAATTGAATTCAAAATTTGTTTCCCGCATACCATTAAATCAGGCGCCGCCTCATATGGTATTTTGCCCATTAGTCTCAATTCTTCAACGTTTGTCAATTAATTCTAAATAATACTGCAACATATATATATTCATTTTTTTTAAAAAGAAGATAACAATGGAAGGAGGAGGGCAAATGCCGACCAGGGGACTGCTTTTGGGACATCAGAAGGGATGAGAGAAAGAAGATTGATTATATAATTCAAAGGGGTTGATAGGCACGAAAGATAAATGGAAAAAGTCCTCAGCCTACTAATCAAAACATTCTGGTTCTCCATCAATCAAATGCTGACACATGCAAGCATAATTAAAAGCTTGATGTGATTTCCCCATTCCCATTCTCTGTTTTCCTTTTTCCCTAAAACAAAAATATGTGTAAAACTAGGGTTTTTAAACTGGATGGCTTTATATTCTATAGGGAAAATATTCATAACAATAATAGAGCTCGAATATTCATTTGATAATTATAGTGGGCCAAATAATTAGGTAACGGTTAGTTTCTTAGAAAGGATTTTATTTGATTCTGAATAAGGAATCTAATACTTAAAAAATCTCATATCACAAGCCATTGTTATTTGGGAATTTGTTATTATACTTTTATTTATTATAAACTTTTTTGGTGATTCTTTTTTCTAATTTCTTTTGATATGAGTTTTAATGTAACAATAGAAGGTTGCGTATTTGCTGGAGACAGCCGTGAAAAAGAAAGAATCCCACACACACACACACGTTTAATTAATCCATTAAGCAAATATAAGACGCATATTAATGCAAGAAAGAAAAGTTTGAAATGATTATGTACAAGGAGAATCTCGAAACAGTGTAATGCTAAGAAAATTGTGCTCCATCAATTTCTTCATTTGCCGACCAATTCCCCCCAATTAATTCAGATATTATTGTTATAATTATTTTCATCAAGCACGTACGGTTTTATTTGACCGTAATTTTTACCTGATTTGTGGTTACCAATTAAAAAATTTTGGTTACTGGGACAAGAGACAAGAAAAAGCAAATTTTGACAAGACAGTAAAATCAAAGGAGGGGTGCGAAAAGGGCACGAGCCGAAAACGCAAATAAGATTTGGGAACAGCAAAATGGAGCTAAATCCGCCTTTTTGACTTCAGCGTTTTGATTTAAACCGTGTTTGGTAGGAGTAACAATGATATTCATGCAATCAAACTTTTAATGATCATAATTTCCTTTATCGTTACAGAGAGAAAACAGCTACTACTACCTTTGCTCCAAAATTGACCAGTCAAAGGTCACATCGCATGGAGTTAAGCGTCAGGTTAATTAACTGCCTAGACTAAAATAATAAAAGTAGGGATTTAGCTTTTTAATGATTCCTGTTGGACCAATGAAAACTCGCCATTCGATGGTACCGCGTCGCAGGTGACCACGGCCCCGGCCGAATCATCGCGAGAAATTGACCAGCCGAGAATTTGGAATCAAAATCCGACGGTTCACAGAGACGTATGGGTAACGGAGAACTCCTTATCGCTTTCTCTTTCTTGCTTTTTACTCTGAGTCAGCGAGCCGCAGAGAGAAGAGAGAGAGAGAGATTTGATTCTCCCGAGTCAACACGTGGCCAAACCGGCGGTTACAGGCCCCCGGTTCCATAACGGCGACTGGCACGGCGAACCTATGATGGGCCCACCAACCACCGCCTCCGTCAGTTTCTTTCTTTCTTTCCTTTTTTTATTATTAATATTAATTTCATAGCAAACAAAAAATTTAGGGAATTGTTAAATTATAAATTAGGATATGATTTAAGAGAGATAAGGCCATGGAAGAGGGTTCCTCTATTGAGATTTTGCTCCAAACCTTCATTTGGTTTTGCACGGAGAATTTCTAGGAGCAACGGAGAAGCTAGAACGCCAAGAACGGAGAGGGTCTGGCGAAAGAGAAAGGAGTTTTCTGGGGACACATGTAATAGTGTATGTTGGGGGGAGAGAGAGAGATATTTGAAGATTGTTGTTCAATTTGAAATTTGCCGATCGGGTTCCTTAATTTTTCTTTCTATCCAATCCGTAAGTCTGTTGCATTCTTATTTCTGGTTTTCAGCTTTATTATGAATGAGAGGATTAATAGCTTATGAAATGGGTTTCAGTGAAGATTTTTAGAGATCTAACTAAATTTTGCTTTCTGCCGAGTTCCGAGGCAAAATGATTACTGGGCTGTATTCGAAATTAAATGTTTGATTTCCACATTGGAATATTGGACTGGTTTCTTGTCACATTCGATTCCGTCATATGAATTCGTTGCTGGGAGTTCAATTGAAGTTCCAATTGTTTGCGGTTCTTGCTTTCTGGTATCTCTCCTTTGTTGACAAATTTGGTTCCAAATAAGGCATTTACCTTTGCGCCTGGATAATTTTGCTGAATGGATTCTGATCTGTAATCGTGTTTTTATTTCGTATCGTGTTTGGTTTGAATTTTTAGCCAAGCGTAAGAAGGGTACTTAATGTTCTGTGCAGATTTTCTGTTTCTGAGAAGAAGAGGAAATTAACTTTTGAATTAAATTTCATTAATTGTTTGAATAGGTTCTTCATTTTGACCGAGCTTCTGGGGAGTTGCGGTGCTCCGATTTCTCCTCTCTCTGCTGTTGAATTTGTTTCTTCCAATAAAGACAGAGGGAAGTGGATTGGGTTTGAGAACTTGTTGCCGCTTCTCGTTCTTGTCACATAGACATGTTGGACGGTCGTTCCTGTGTATTTCCAAGGTTGTTTTCTAGCACTTGCCCGGCGGAGAGCAACTGGCCTTTCATGAAATATCTGCCGGACTTGGACATTAAAAATGGCAAGCGCCCATTAGAAATCGATGGCGAGGATGGACCCCGGTCAAACAAACTTACCAAGATATTGGACCAAAGAGCTGAAGTGGTTCGGACTTTGCTTGAACAGCAATCTTGTCAGGATAAAGATTCATTGGATTCTTCTGTTATTCCCCCTATGGACCAGGACGGATCCAACATCCCGGAACGGAGGAAGTACTGTGAGCCATTAAAAGATTTCAGAAGAGCTGGAGCTGGGTCTGACCAACCCTCTGATGAACGAGAGCAGCATCATGCTGGCGATTCATCACATTCTGTTGACTCTCAGTCTCATAATCACCAGCAGGCTGGGGATTCTTCAGATTCCAGTGACCAGCAATCTAATGAGCCGCAGCAGCAGCGTGATTCAGATTCATTGAATTCTGGTAACCAACAATCTGATGATGAGCAGGAACAGCAGCTAGCAGGGGATTCATCTGCTTCTGGTTCTCTTTTCTCTCGCATGAACCGCGACAGTTCCATTGCCTGCCTTAGCCGCTGTTCAAGGTCTGATTATGGTTCTCTTGCCTCACTAAATAGGAGCTTTTGTAACTTAATCCGAAGTGGTGAGCTCTATACTTGGAGGAGACTACATGGCATCATTGAACACTGGATTTATTTTTCATGTGAGCTCCTTGAATGGGAAGCTTATGATCCAATTCGCCAGCGGTGGATGCATTTACCTAGGATGGCTTCTAATGAATGCTTCATGTGTTCTGATAAGGAGTCCTTGGCTGTAGGCACTGAACTTCTTGTATTTGGGAAGGAAATGACATCCCATGTCATTTACAGATACAGTCTTTTGACAAACTCGTGGTCATCTGGAATGAGAATGAATGCTCCTAGATGCCTGTTTGGATCTGCTAGCCTTGGAGAGATAGCAATTTTGGCCGGTGGTTGTGACTCAGAGGGGCGTATTCTCAGCTCAGCCGAACTCTATAATTCTGAGACTCAGACTTGGGAGGTTCTCCCAAGCATGAACAAGCCCAGGAAAATGTGTTCTGGGGTGTTTATGGATGGAAAGTTCTATGTTATTGGGGGAATTGGAGGGCCAGAATCAAAGCTTCTCACATGTGGCGAGGAGTACAATTTACAGACAAGAACATGGACAGAAATTCCGAACATGTCCCCTGGACGTAGTGCTAGAGGTGCTGAAATGCCTGCTACTGCTGAGGCTCCACCTCTGGTTGCTGTTGTAGATGATGAATTGTATGCTGCTGATTATGCTGACATGGAAGTCAAGAAATATGACAAGGCCAGAAAACAGTGGTCTGTCATTGGGAGACTGCCTGAACGGGCAGTTTCTGTGAATGGTTGGGGTCTTGCCTTCAGGGCCTGTGGAAATCGCCTTATTGTCATTGGTGGACCTAGGACACACGGTGAGGGTTATATTGAACTCAACGCATGGGTTCCCAGGGAAGGACCTCCAGAATGGCACCTGCTTGCCAGAAAGCGGTCTGGTAATTTTGTTTATAATTGTGCTGTCATGGGATGCTGAAGGACTGTATTGTCAAGGTTTACACACTATGATGCTTCAGATCCAGTGGGATTCACAACATTCATTCATCCATTGACACAGGATGTTATTGCTAAATGCTAATTGGTACCTTCCCCCTTCTTTCTAAGTATTTCCTTGAAAAGGTGGGGGAGGATGGGGGAAGAGATTCAGATTTTGCTCAAGATTGGCTGATAAGTTTTACTGAAGGAGGTCTTGAGTCTTTTACTTTTAGCTTTAAAATTTCACTTGATATTTTCTTCCATTGAAATTGTATCTTCCCCCATTTTCCGTTGACATGAAATTTTCAAAGGTTGGTTTCATGCAGCTCAGAATAGGTTAAATAATTGAAGTTCCAACACAATTGTAGATTGTTAGTAGCGTTTAAGCCCTTTGAAGAACATACAACTAGATATTTGATTTTGAAGATCATACATTTTCTTAGATTGAAATGACAAAATAATTTCTGTGATTTGTTTTATTAATTTTGTATTATGTATCAATCCAATTTGCTATTCGAATTCAAGAACTACGTATTTTGATCTTTCTCTAATCTGGAAAGTAGTACAGACCAATTCATATCAAAATTATAATTCTCAATGGTTCATTTACTGATTTTGACATAAGAGTTAAGACACCACAGATGCACGAACTACGATAGCAGATTTGCATCCTTGAAAATATGCGGACTCCATGGAGAATGTGTTCCCCACACCTGTTGAAACAATAATTATTGAAAACAATTGTCAGGAGCAATACAGTTGTTTAATGAGCATTGATGGAAAGTTGTGCTGTATCATTTCCCCATAATCACTATGGTTATTGAATGTTCTGCAACTAAAAAACTTCTTGTTGTCTATGTAATTGGGTCAGCTATGTTTGGATACCGCTATTTCTAGTTTCCTGTACATGTAAATGTTGTTATCAATTGAATTATGCTTTTATCTAATTAGTTCTAATCCTATTACATGTTTATCTTGAATCTTTCAATTGCATGAATGTGGTAATGGTCCAGATTCCATCTGGCACAGCAGAGCTGCTTTAATTATCCTGTTTGGTGGTTGCATCACCATTATTAGTTATCCAATTCATGCTGATAGCCAGAGTTCATGTAATTATCACTTGTATTAAATCTACTCCTGAAAGATTGATGTATTTTGTCAGAGAAGGCTAAGAAGATTGAAGTAAAATTGTGCTTAACCATGATAATACAGAAACAAGTAGATCCCTGAGTATGATCAGTTTAATATAATTTATATATCTTTTTTTTCCGTGTGTGTTGAAAACTATGCTGCCTTAATTTCCCCTTCAGACAGACACTCAATGTAGTTTGGACGGATGAAAAGTAATGATTGTGGATTTAATGGAAGAATAACTGAGAACAATCAGAAGATGCTGTTGAAGTTGTGGAGGATGAGGAGAAGCATGTGATAAAAATTAAACTCAAGGTTGCAGATATCAGTCTAGCAAAGCAAGATTTCACATGCTATAGTATGATGGATGCTAAATATTTATGACATTCAAATGATTTGGTTTATGTTGTGAAAAATTGGTCCCATAATTTAGTCTCTGCAAACTCCTGTTTTGATATCTTTTGCTCAGAGTTTTCTCACATTCATTGGACTGTTGAAAGAGAAGTGTAGTACAACTTGAATAATTTAGATCTGTGTTAATTCCTAGGTTGCCTGTGATGTATGATCTCATCCTTCTGACTGTTATTTCCTTTGATTGTGTATTGTTTTGTATTATAATCATTTTTGCCTTTTGCTTATTGCTATCACTAAAACAAGCTGTGCCCTGGTTGCTTGGTTATGCCGCAGCATTGTCTCCTTGCATGTGAGCCTGACACTTCATAGCTCTTCCTCTTTTTTTACATGCATAAGGTGTTTTTTTCTACGTCTTATTATTATATATATATATAAGTAATTGATTAATTTAATTTTAAAATTTATTATTTTTTTTAATATAAGTGTCTCGTTTAGAATTCGGACTTAAAATTTAAAAAAATATAATAAAATTTTATATTACTAGATTATCTGGCTGTGTTGGTACATTATGGCTTTTCCTTTATTATTATTATTATTACTTTCCCAGGGGCCAAGAAAGATTTGGGTGTTAATATCTGGAGTGGCCAATGGGATACATGAAAATGACGAGGGGCCATAATGGTGTAGAGGGGAACCGAACAATATCCCCCGTTTAGTGCACAGAGGAGATGGCACATAAAACCAGCATAAAGTGCAAACCCTTATAGTGCCGCTCTCCAATTTTGGACTCTTCCTCATCTCTTTTATTCCTCTTTCAATGGCTCTGATTTATAATAACAACAATAATAAATCTCTTTTATTCCTCTTTTATTCGCTCTCTCCCTCTCTCAATCTAAATATAGGAACTAATAATTAATCTACAGTGATTAAAAAGATTAGTTAAATTTATTATTTATAAAACATATATATTAATTTTTCTAGAGTACTCTTTTAATCCTTTACAATAGAGAGATAAAAAACTTTAAAATACACAATCTATAAGGAAATTTAAAAAAAATAAATTTATATAATAAATTGGGATATTATATTTAGAATCAAATAAATTTTCCTTTTAACTCTTATATTTAGTACTAGGTGGATTATTTATTTTTCTACTATATTTTTGTGATACACCCAGTATCCCAGACTAGTCCCTTATTATAAGGAACTAAACGAGTTTAGACTAATCTAGATTCCAGGTATGACAATAACTATTAAAGTTAGTGCCCCTGACCTCTAAGATATTACTAGTTAAACTAGAACAACTATAGTCAGCTAATGTACCCGTTTGGATTTTGTGTTTTCTATTATTAGATATAAGGTTGAGTGCTTGAATCTTGAGAGTTGATGGAAGATGTTGATATTTTATCTTTTAGGTTTTGTGACACTCATAGTCACAGAAGCACTTTAGAAGTAGAATTTTTATTAGATTTAGATGCACTAAGTCATAAACTAATGTAAAGAAGCTTGAACAAGATCTGATGATAACTTTATTGTGATATTTTCCCCCAGAAAAAATCTGATATTCTTTTTATCAAGTTTTAAATCATCATCCCCAAACCCAACTTTTGATCAAACCATATAAGTTTCTAGATAGACATATGTACTTGATTTGTATTATTAAATTATAAGACTCATTCATCGGTATCAGAGAGAGTTAAGTTGAGTTAATTTTATGTTTAGGTTTTCTCACATAAGCACTTTAAAAGTGGAACTTCAGATGCACTAAGCCATGAAATCAACAAAGAGGATTGACCAAAATATGACTAAGTATTAAAAACTGATCACTGAAAGAAGTGGTTCAAATTTTAAAAGTTAGATGTCTAAGTAGAGTTGAATAGGTTATAATTAAAATAATCTAATCTAATTAAAAATTATAAATTATAATTTTTTAATATATAACCATAAATAGTAATATTTAAATAAAAAATGTATCAATTTATGAGTAAACAGAGTATTCATATATAAATAATGCATAATCAAGTTAATATATTTTTAACTTCAAATGACATCGTTTTAAGTTAAAAAAAATAAAATATATAAACTTTAACTCAATCGACCTATTTAATCAGGGTTAATCTCAGGTCAATCAAGTTTATCATAAGTCATTTATTTTTTGATTTAGCTGATTCACTGGATAATTATAAATAAATACAAATGACATGTGAAAATAAAGTGAATGTTTTAAAAATGAAAATGAGAGCTTTACGGTTTATGCATCCATTGTGAACGAATGATTTGCCCTTTTAAAAGTGAAATTTCACTTTGGTCTCTCCCATATAAACAGAGTGTACTTTCAATTTCATTCCTTATGAAGTTGCATTGCCTTTCATTTTAATCTTCAAACACTTTGGTATTTTTCAATTTCACTATCAACAATTTTCTTCTATCAAATTGAAAAATACCGACATGTGAGGGGTTATTATTGATAATGAATTTATTTATGAGTATAGAATATAATTTATAAAAGAATAAAGAAAAAATTAATCTTTTAACCCTTAGAATTTTAATTTTATTATAACTTAGTCATTTAATTTTAACTCAATATAATTTAGTCTCTATAATTTTAACTCAATTAAAATTTAATTTTTAAATTTTAACTCACTTTCTATAGTTTTAAATATTTAAAATTTTAATCATTAAATTTCATGAAACATATAATTTTATTTTCTAAAATATAGATATTAATATTTTAAATGATTAAATTATAAGAAGTGAGTTGTATCGAATCAAAGTTTAAAGATTATGTTATAACCAAGTTAAAATTATAAGAATTAAATTGTATCAAATTAAAATTTAAAAATTGAATTACAACTAAATTAAATATTAAAAAGATTAATTTTTTTATAAATAAATTAAGAAATCCTGATAAACTTTCACTTAGCTTTTTAAATATCGTGGTGGTTGCTTTGTAACTAAAATTTCCCATTATTTTCTTGATGTTTACCTCGTAATAATCATCATCATCATGAAGGTTTATCTCTGAGTACTTTCTTTCATTTTTTAAATTTCGCTCAACCTTCTATACAAATAATAACAACCACATTAATATTTTAATATTATTATGTTAAAAATTTACCAAACGTGGACTTATTTTAGGCAATGGGTTGTCCTATGAAGCATACAAACATATGAACACACAAAACTTTTTAATTGGGGTGGCTTTAACTTTTTGGTTGGTTTTGGTAGTGGGAAAAGATATGATAAGATATGACTTTGGGGAGACGATTATTATTTTGAAAAAAAAAAGGAAAAATAAATAAAGTGAAGAAAAATAAAGTGAGGAATGAAAATTGACATGAAGGGTGGAGAAACGTCAAGGAAGAACAATCATGTCAACCAAAAATATGATAGGTGGATTGTGGGCACGCACATGAATTTTGGATATGCTTTTTTAATTATTTGTTTAATTTAGGGGTTAATTTGTTGAATAATTCTCCTTAATATAATATGCTTATAATAATTATAATTCATTTACTTTTACGGAATCGGAATTGATTTAATTAATAATCAATCTCCCATTACTATAAGCAATGATATATGTGATTTGACTTATAATTGTACTTTGACTTCGGTTAACTCAGCTAATTATATATTTATTTGTGGGGTTTAATATTAATTTATAATTTTATAATATGTGTCCTTAATTTGAAAATCTCAATTATTGCTAAAGAAGCATATGATGCTGTGGAAGGCAATATTCGAGATTTTTCTGTTTATTCTACTTTCAATTCATTGTCGTATCCCAACAATTCAATGAGTATCTATCTTGCACCATCTTTCCTCTCATCTAATTTTAAAATAATTTTGTAGACAATATAAAAAAAATTATATAAAGTTTTGGGGTGGCCATTTTTTAGTTTTACAAGAGATAAATTATTATATTAATTAGATATGGTAAAAGTAGCTTAAGTACAATTATTTCTTTTAGAGAAGTAGATAATTTTATCTCAGCCAATTAAATATACATGTGCCCATGTGTCGCAAAAATATAACTTGATACAATAAACTAAAAAAAATGTGACAAATTTTAACTGAAAATATGTACAAAAATTCATCACAAATTTTTTTGCAAAGGATTTTTAATAATTCCGTCTCAAATTTATATTATTGTAAACCAAGAAAGACGAGATAAAGAGGTAGGCAAGTTTGCACAAGCAAAGGTTAGTTAATTAAATAGCCAGTAATCAAGCTAAGCAATAAGGGAATAACTTTTTCCAGCACTTCTCCTTAATCCAAATTAATTAATTACGCAATCCTACGTTTGCTTCATCTAAAACTCTCATGGTACTTATACATCGAACCTATTTAGATAAGAGTTTAAAAAATAACTTATAAAAAAAATTAAATTTTTGGACAGTTTTTTGAAAAAAAATTTGGAGAAGAGTTTATAGAAAAAAAATAGTTCTGAATAAATAATTGTTTAGATAATTATTACCAGAAGGACTTTTGTAATTGAAAAATTGCTAAAAAAGATATGATTTTATTAAAAATAGAAAAAATGATAGAAGGTAGAGAAGAGAGAAGAGAGATGAGAGAAAGTGGAGAGGAGAGAGAGTGTAATAAAAAAATAAAAGTAAAATAGTAATTAGGTAATTCATAAGTTATTTTATTGTTTCAAAAGTAAGTCTTAGTAATTTATCTAAAATTTTAGTTTTAAACTATAATTTGGTCTAAAAGCCTTTTTAAATAAATATGGTTGTTTATTTTAAAATTTTTCTAAACCAAAATTTAGACTAATTTTTTTTTTTAATTTTAATTTTAAAAGTTTTCAAACCCGCACATCATTCGCTAAAAAAATTGAGGAGATTAGAATGCCACTAGTACAATTGTTTTTTATATTTTTTGTGTGGCATCTTTTTTCTTTTTTGCTGCAATAATTTTTTGTTTAGTTAATTTTAAGCAAATTATAATATTTTTCTTTCGTGGTCGTTATAAATCATATTTTATCTGGAGAAAATAAAGCTCTCATCACTCAAGAAGAATCTGGAGAGGGAGAGGAAGGGCTTTTTTCTTTCTTTCTTAATATAATATAATATAATATAATATATGAATCAATCTTTAAACAATCTTCTATATATTACCATTGATTTACCTCTTGATAATTCAATTTCAAAAAATTACTTGTCTCATATATTATATTGTTTGATCTCTTTATAAGTAGTAAAGACATCTAAGTCTCCAAATAGAAGTCTCTCCCTTTTATTTTTTTTTTAATTTTTTAATCCAAACATTCATGAATCATAACTCAAATAATAAAAGAAATAAAATGAGAGAATTAGAGCCCATAATATTCATTTTCATTATTGAATTGAATATTAGATTGGATCAACCCAAGGCAGTACAAGATGTGCTTTAAGTTTGACTAAAATGGATTGACCATTCAAATTGATTCCTTTATGAATTGAAAAACACGAGAAGACAGATGGAATCTTGATAGCTTCGTTTTAATAAAAAATAACTATAATTTTCATTAATGCTTTAGGGAAACTAAATTTTGTTTAAAATTAATTTCCCTTTTCTGATTTAATGTATTTAAAACTTTTATTCACATAAAATAATAAGTCTCTCATATCAACCAAACCAAGAAAGAAGAGACATAATGCACACCACGCGGCTTCATTTTTCCGCAGGTTGTTTGCCAACTTTCATTTTCTTAATTTTCATGATTGCTTATGATGCTATTCTCCACATTTATTATTGAATTAGATAGATTAATTAATTAACTAACTAATATTATTCTGCCTTATCATTTTCGAACTCCTAAATATTTTAATAATTAATTATTACACCACGTACGATGCCCCCACTTGGCAATAAAACACTATTCTTTTCTTAATTTGCACGACTCACTTCACTACTCCCTGTGCCATCGGGAAAAAAAATTATGACAGCTTTAATTAATAAATAATTGGCATATGATCCAGATCGTAGCCCTAATCTGACAAATCAGAATTATTATTAACGTTATTATTTGGATTTGTTGAGGTTTTGGATGACAAGTGCACGTGATATGATGAAGCATCTTTAGTGTATTTTAAGTTTTAATCAATTATATAAGTTTGGGGTATATGAACGCCTTACGCCTCTATTTAATATATAATTAAGAGGCATTCAGTTGTGTGTCGTAACATATTAATTAATTATATAAAAATAGGGGCAATGAATCTCAAGAAATGTCCAACGTTATAAAATTAATTAAGGGCACTCATTAGGGTATACCCTACAATTTTTTTTTTGTGTCTTGGAATAATGCATTCCTTGTGGCGAGTTTCTAGGTCAAGTCAAGAAACTCCAAACAAAATGGATTTTCTTGTTTGGGGAAAAATATTCTTTTTTTAAGTAATATAAAATATTACGCAATTATCATTCATAATACTCAAGTACCATTAGGTAGAACATACCAAGATTTTTTTATTGGAATTGAGAAAGGCTTAATTTGTTATTATTACTCTTGTGAAATAAATTTTTAAAACAAGAGATTGGCTAATGAAAGAAACAAAGAGAAAAGTGAGGGGAGGGGAGAATCAGAAAACCACCTTACCTCTTACTTTTCTTTTTAATTAACCTTTCTAAAAATATAGAAAGAAAATAATAATATTTTATATTACTATCTAACTAGATTATATTAAAATATTGTTAGACTCAATTGTGGGTAGTTCACTTGAAAATATTTTTTATATTTAAATAAATTTAAATTTAAAATCTTATATTTAAATAGCTAAAATTTATTCCACTTAAATAAGCACAAAACACAATCCTTTAAACTTTGATTGTTATACATTCAGTCATTATATCCCTAGCTATTTATGTAAAATTATGAGAGTCCTTACTACTTATATATCATTGTCTAAATTATTCAATTTCTATCCACCTAAGCCTGACCATATATAGTTGGATTTAAATTAACTGGTAATAGTACAAGATATATAATATTTGTAAAAAAATGAAAAATGAAATGAGAAGAAAGGAGATAACACATGAATGAGAAATTGTTGTTGGCTGTGAAATATTTATTATGGATATGCATTGACATGAAAATATTATTTGGGATAGAATCAAAGTTTTTAAGAATAGGTGGCTTTATCATATCATTTATAAAAATAGCAGTAGTAATTAATTAATTAAAGGAAATGGGAGTTTCAACAATTAATTAATTCGGTGAGCACTTTGTATGGGTTAGAGTCTACGTGTGTTTGGAAAAAGAAAAAAAAATACTTTTAGATCCAAATTATAGTTTGGGTTAAAAAGCACCCAAATACTAATCTTAGTGATAGAATTATTTTTAAGTAAAATTATGGTTTGAGTAATTGTAAATTATAATTTTTCATAAGCAAGATCTACTAGTTTGTGAAACAATTTTAAGATATTAAGTATAAAAAATGATCATTTTAACCTTATAAATTTGTCATCTTCCTATCTCATTTATTATTTACCTCATGCTCTTTCTGATAATTTATTTATAAAAAAATTATTCTGATAACAACTATCCAAATATTTATTTTTTAAAATTATTTGTTATACAAAATATATTCTTCACGATTACTTTAAAATTAATTTTCTTAGAATCTATTAAACCAAACACACCCTTATGCTTTCATTATTTTACAAGTTTTGTTGATTTCTGTTTCATTATGTCCTCTACTAAATTATTATTGTTACTACTCCCTCTTTGGTCAGTTAACTAGTTAATTTTTTTATATAGATTAAAAAAATTAAAAAAATTAGTTAATTATGACTAAATTTATCCTCAAGATGAGTTTATATAATATACCTCTCAATATATACAAATTACTCAATTAACTCTTATATAATTATAATTAGCTGATTTATTTAGTTTTTTTAATCTATCGATAAAAGTCAACTAACTCTTATAATTAAGATTATTATTATTTTTTAAATATTTTCATAATGCTTAAAATTTAACCTAATAATTATACTATTATCAATTTAAAATGACCATTGTGAGATGTCTAAAGTCTAAACCCAAATGTTACAACATGAAGTGCCAATTTTCTTGGGGGCAACTTCCCTCATGCTTCAGTGGGTCCAAATGTCACTTTCTGTAGTGTTGCTTCACTTTAATTTCCCTCTTCCTCCATCTTCCACCGTCCATCTAACTCCAATCCAACGGTCTTACCCTTCGCCATCCATCACCAACATAAACTAAATTCATTTATTACATAATTATTTACAGAAAAATCACTATAAGTTTTTTAAAAAAATATAATAACTACTCATAACAAATCAACATCATATAATAACAAATTTTACTATAATAAATAATAACAAATCTATAACTACTGCTTATTTATTTTAATTTTTTTAGTAATTAATTAGTTTTTACGAGATCTCACAGTAATCGTTCTTTTGGGTCTTTATCTATGAATTTTCGAGGCAACTTTCTCGCTCCTACTCTATCTCTCTCTCATCTTGAATCTAACAAGACAGACTTCACAAAATTTCCGTAATAAAATATTCCTCCATGCTTTCTCTCTTCTCTTATTTTGACCATTTCTCTGTCCTCCCTCTCGCCTATATAACCCTCGCTTTCTTCCTCAACTTCATCAATCATCACCCTAGCTCCCTCATCTCTCCTCCTCTCCATTTCACTTGCTCTCTCTCTCGTATCTGATCTGCATCCATCTTCAATTCTCTGCTAACTCAGAAAATGGAGTCTGTAGAACCAAAGAGGCCAAGAACCCAACAAGAAGAAGAAGAAGTTAACAGTGAAGAATCGTTAAAGAGGCAAAAGCCTTACAGCCACATACTCTCTCTTCTCGAATCAGAGGAAGATGAATCCCCACAAGATCTCTCTCCTCTCATCACCACTCTGCAACAAGAAATCACCACTTCCTCTGATGAAACCCCTTTGCAGGCTCCACCACCTGCAGAAAATTCCCCGGTCGTCGCCGGCGGCCAACCAGAAACTCATCAACAAGCTTCTTCTGAAACACCTTTCACAGCAACATCACCTGTGATGAGACATCTTCTAGAAGCTTCTGATGATGAGCTTGGAATCCCAAACACAGCATGGTGGGAGTTTGGGGAAGATATTATGAATAATAATGAAGCATCAGAAGATATTAATGGCTTTGCTTCTCTCTGTGATGGCTTGTGGGAGCTTGAAGATGAGACTGCTAACTATTATACTTTGTTGCAGTCCCAGCTTTTTCTCTAATTTTTGCTGAACCCCCCTCTCTCTCTCAGAAAGAATAGACACAAATTAAAAATAGGAGGCATTTTTTTTTTAGTTTTTTAGTTTTTCAATTTTTAATTATCTGCTTTTGTATAAAGATTATGGGATGGGATGTTAATGGCCTAATTAACTGAAGCAGGATGCTGATCATACTATTTGAATTTCTTCCCTTCATTATTTTTATATTTACTTTATCCTTGAATCTCTAAAATTTAAGAATCCAAGAAATATTTTACCATGGCTTCATTTAAAGAACTTGATGTATTCTTGCTTCTTAATTTTATTTTGGAATTTTGCTTTTACACACACACACACATTTCAGTTTCATACCTTGAAATGAGGTTCATTATCTGATAAAGCAGAATAACTGATAATAGGATGATTGAATAGAAGGGGTTTGATTACGTTCTAAGTAAGGTTTAAGTTTAAACCTAAGTAAATCATAACAATCATATGATATGTTTTTTCATCCTCATTTTATTTTACATTTTAGCTTTTGAAGATTTCAGGTTCATTCCATACCGGAGATGATACTAATTTCATGGGAATAAATTAAAATAACTATCAAATGCAAACGAGTCACCACGAAGGAATTTAATATTTTTTAATCTGGAAGATAGAAGGTTGTATATACTAAAAGAAAAAATTGTTGCTAGAAGAACCACTTATTTGTCACGTTATTCAACTAACAATTTATTCCTGCAATCCAAAAAAGAAAGAGTTTTGCATTGAAAGTCTTATATTACATGATATACAAAGAGATCATTACTATCACAAATAAATAGTAGACACCAAAATTAAATATCAAATAATATATACCAGCAGTAACAGAATAAATATTGATATGAAATATAAAATTTATATCAAATTACACTACGTATCTATATAAGTCAATTTTCAAATTCTTTAAAATGTAGGGAGACGATACATGATAAATTTATTATAGATTTTTTAGTCTTTGGTATAAGAGTTAATTGATTAATTTAGTTAGATTAAAAAAGTTAAATAAATCAGTTAACTATAACTAAATCCAAACTCTCAAGATAAATTGATATTATATGCTTTTTAATTTATCTAAATTAATTAACTAATTAAAGATAGAAATGATGTACATATATATATTCATAATTTTCGCCTAATTTTTCTTCCCGTAGGCGTTACGCAATCCTTTTTATATGTTTTTTTTAAATTAATCATTTTTTGGCTAACTTTACAAATTTGATAAATTATTTAGAGAAAAAGACAATAAAAGGTATTTTGAAATTAAAAAGGATAAAAATGGCCTCTGAATTTCAAAAAGTATAAATTGGGCAGGAGACCCAATCTGTCATTTGCAAATTCCTGTGTAGAGTTGCAAATGCCATTATGAGAGTTGCAAATACTATTGGCAGAGTTACAAACAATCCTTTATAAACTTGAGGCAAAAGACGAAATTATATTTTTTATAACTCTGTCAATAGTATTTGCAACTTTGTCAATGATATTTATAACTCTGCCAATAGTATTTGTAACTCTGTCAATGGTATTTACAACTTCCATAATGGTATTTGTAACTTTGTCAATGGTATTTACAACTCTGCCAATAGTATGTGTAACTCCCATAATGATATTTGTAACTCTGCCAATGATATTTACAACTCCTATAATGATATTTACAACTCCCATAATAGTATTTGATCTCTACACAGGAATTTATAAATGACAGATTGGACCTCCTGCCCAATCTATCCTTTTTAAAATTCAGAAGCCTTTTTGTCTTTTTTAATTTCAAAATATCTTTTTCTGTCTTTTTCCCAATTATTTATAGTCTTCCTAGTTATTTCTAAAAAAAAGCAATGAAATTTATTAAAAGCAAATGAGTTAATAATTTTCATAATCTAATTTTTTATTTAGCGAAGGGTATCCTACCCTTTCCAAACTTATAGTGTAAAGAGTTTTTTTTTAACAAGGATATTTCTCAAGATTCGAACTTGTATTTTTCTCCTTATGGGAGTGAGGCTGCTTGTGACCTTAATCAAGGGTTTATTAGCTCAAAATCCAAATTCTTTGCTTTGATACAACTTTTGTGTGTGAGAGAAATAAGAACCAGCAAGATTAAATCTAACAGAAAAGACTAATCTTTTACAATGTAGTAAACTAATATTTAAATCTCCGTTGAAAAAATATTTGTTTAGCAGTATTTCACAAGATTGCCTCAAGGAGAATATATGTTCTTGTACTTAGAAAAAAGAAGGAAAGAACTTGCGTGGGTAGGTATGCATATAATGAATATAAGAGTTTTTGTTAATTGCTTGACTTTGACTATGACTTGTGAGGTGGGGAGGAACAAGCCATGGATAAACAATAACGCCGTGCCATATCCGCCATGCTCCCTCAGTCAAGTCGTCTCTCTATTTTCAACACTTAACACCCTAATTATACTTCAAACAAGTTTCTTTTCTCTTGAAAAAGAAAAATTTGATTGATTTAGCTTGTTTACTTGACTTTAGGAGCTTTTTTAGTTCGTTGACGGAACTGATACGAAAATCCCAAAATAACTCCATTGACTCTGATAACAGAACCCATCAGTTTCCAACAGCATCAATGTTTCTGTAACTGACCAGAATGAAGAATCCAAGCTCTTGGGCCTTGACATTGTCAAACTCAATTAATGTCATTACCAACAGATCAGTCCAACAGCTTCTTAGTAAAAAGGGAATGAGTGAGGAAAGAAGGGTTTCTACCATTAGTGGCTTGAGAAGAAGAATCCAATCAATCAAAATTTGCCAAGTTTTGATGATTAAGTCACAAGAAAGGGAAGTTGAAGCTTTGAAGGATCAAGGAGTTACTGAATTTGAAATAAGTTGCGGATAAGAGAGAACCCAGAGAATCCTGGCTCGAAAGGCAATCCATATGTTAAAATCTAAATCAAGCCCTAATTCCAAAGAAATACTCCACAAAATAGAACAGACGCAACATCACTTGGCTTTCACAATGTCCACTTTGTAACCGATTTCCCATTTATATGGTTTTCATCCATGTGGGCATTTGCCTTTAACTTTAAAGCAGACAAACAATTCTAGACCGTCTTTTGTTATCAAAATGCTCCACTAATAAAAGGGTACGAGCTTTCCAAAAATTTAATTACTAAAATGTTCTAAACAATATAAACTTATTAATTTCTATTCTGAAACTTATTATTATGAGTTTCTTAATTGTCATTATTTTGTAATATTACAAAAGTTATATATTGTCATGCATTTATTAATCAATTTCATAATGAAGTATAAGATTTATACTAAAATATTTTTCATTTACAAATATATATTAGGTGTACACCAAATGAGCCTGCGACTACAACGTGAAATCTACGAAGTCCCTGTCATTCGTAACACTGATAACAAAGATTAATAATGATACCGAATAAAAACAGAGCATTACTCTAAAATGTGCATCCAAGAATCCAAGTAGAATAGAACGATGTTGTCCATGATGTCTGCCATATTTTAATTAATAAAAAGTTATACACTGGAGAATGTTTGAAAAATGGCAAGCAAACAGAAATTTTCCGAATAAACTAATGACTCAAGGTAAAACAGGAATTGAGAAAGGTCAATATGTCAAAATTGTGAATTTTTCCCCAGAAGAAAACCCTCCACCCTAAAAAGAAAGGAAAACCTGTATTTCTCGTCTTCATGATAGCATATTGTCATGGGTGACTGTTGGAGTCCCACATCGGATAGGTGTGGAGGGGTCCTGGGCTATATAAGCGTGGCGCTGCACACCCTGTACGAACCGGTTTTATGGGGAGAGAGTAATGGCCACGTGACAAGTGGTATCAGAGCCGACCCGCTCCGACTCCGATGTCTCGCCAAGCGCCCCTCGAGGTGTGGGGACCCTCGAAGGTGTGGGGTAGGCAGGGGGCCCCACTGTGACGAGGGCGTCACAGGATTGGGTGGGGGAGAATGTCATGGGTGACTGTTGGAGTCCCACATCGGATAGGTGTGGAGGGGTCCTGGGCTATATAAGCGTGGCGCTGCACACCCTGTACGAACCGGTTTTATGGGGAGAGGGTAATGGCCACGTGACAATATGCTGAGGTGGTGAATAATTTTTTCCCTTCAACAGGGGTAGGAAGGCAGGTGGTGAATATTCCCTCATTTATGGAGAGGGTAGACTCACAAAAACACATTGACTTCTCACTAACGAGTCCATTTGGTGAACGGTAAGAGCCAAGACGTAATCGAGTTTGTTCTGACTCTCATCAAGCAGACCGTACCTGTTCAGCTTCCTAAGAAGAGCTTCACCCGACGAGGATTCTTCTCATCGAGCGTGAGAAGCATTCTAGCCGCGTTACGTATCCGGCTGAACACATATTGAACCCTCCACAACTCCCTCTTGCAGCGAAGGCCGTACTCTCCTACGAGCTTGAGCTCGTGATCTAGACGCTCCTTTTCATAGGGAAGACGAGTCTTCTTGAAGGTTTTTCCATCTGCATTGCCACCGAATGTCACTCACCAGATTTCAAACTATGAAAACAACAAAATCGGAGGAGAAATGGCACTTACAGTTTCTATAGAACGAGACGTGCACCATGGCGACCTACTCGTCACTCCCCAAGCCCGCCAAGAACAGAAGCAGGGTTTTCGAAGATGTTATATAACAAATTATTTTCCTTTTTCGGGATGAAAAAAGGCTTTGTGTTTTGCTTACAAAAACCTTTTTGGGCCTGTAACAAATAATTGAAATACTTGGATCAAGAATGAATAGATGATATGGGTTGGCTTAATTAGAATTGGGTATGCTCGGGTTGGGTTTAGTTATTCTAATGGAATGAAAATTTTTCATTGTCTATATAAACAAAAAGTATCTTCACCAATCCTATTTAGTGCC
This sequence comes from Leucaena leucocephala, assembly GCA_037074615.1. NCBI lineage: Eukaryota > Viridiplantae > Streptophyta > Magnoliopsida > Fabales > Fabaceae > Leucaena > Leucaena leucocephala. Next base: position 4,274,777 of record CM073569.1, read on the forward strand.
TCAGGCACAAAATTATAGTTTTAAAATAATTTTTAGCCTCAATTTTAGTTCGAAATTTTTTTAAAATAAACAGTAATATTTGTTCAAAAAAGCTTTTAGACTAAGCCATAGTTTAAAACTAAGGTTTTAGATAAGCTACTGAGACTAGTTTTTGAAACAGTAAAAAAATTTATGAATTATCTAATTAATATTTTACTCTTGCTTTTTCTTATGCTATCTCTCTTCTCTCATCTTTTTTTTCTACCTACTCTCCTATCTCCTTTCTTCTCTACTTTCTCTCATCTCTCCCCTCTTTTTTTTACCTTCTCTCTTCTCTCTTACTTTTAATAAAGTCATACCTGATAATTTTTCAATTACAAAAGTCATTTTAACAATAACTATTCAAACACTCATTTATTCAAAACTATTTTTTTTTCATAAGCTCTTCTCCAAAAGCTGTACAAATTTTTTTTTATAAGCCTTTTTCTAAACTCTTATCCAAACATGCCTTTAATCCAAGAGAGAATAACAATTAAGAATTCTATAAGAAAATTAATACAAAAATCAGGATCTGTTTACGATTAAAATTTGAATTTTATAACTCAAAATTCTAAATTTACATTAATATTTGGTCCCTAATATTTTTACAAAATCGTTAAATGTTATTCTTCCTTAATCTAATTGCTTCTTTTCAGGAATAGCTTTCTTTATTTTTTTTTTGGCGACACCATAAATCTTTTAACAGTTAAATTACCATATCAACTCCATTTTCTAAAACAAGCCTACATTTTGGGTTCAAGTCGAACCGTAGATCTTGCATGGAGCTCGGATAATCCGAGACGTCAGGTGCGGAGTGTAAAAGGAGCTTTGATAAAATTCTTAGTTACAATGGCCAGATAGTTGAAAATGTTATTCCATGTGAAGCGAGTACATGGACAAAAAGGACAGTAAATCGGTGACTAACTTCCTAAAACAAGTAAACAAAATTTAAGTTCTTTAAGTGATTTAGTCTTCTCTCTTTTTTTTTAAAGCATGTAAGGCATTTTCACAAAGTCTAAAAGCTTGAATTTCGTCTGCTATACAACAGGCCAGAGGGAATGGAACATTGCAACAGATGCTCCAGCTGCATTCGCAGTGTTTAATAGACGAATAGTACACACACAGCTAAGATGCAGCTATACTGGACCATGAGTACAAAAAAATGTTTCTTCCTCCTCATCTTTGCTCTTTATTTTTTTCCCCATCTCAGTTTACGATTTTGGGGAATATTAAAAGTTCTTCCTATGCCTTCATCTAATTTTCATATTCTACTGTCAACACGGACCTTCAATTTCAGGAGAGGAGGAGAGTGAGAAGGAGAAGATAAGAGAATTTACAGTTTCCAGAGGGTCAGAATTGTGTGAAGATTTCTGTTGTTCCAAGGAATTGTTGCTTGCAGCATTCTATGTAGCAACTACATTGTGCCGCTCCAGAACTTTGGTCCCATTTTCAGCCCACCACTTTTCAGCTTCCTGTTCTGAGAAATGTTTCTGACTACAAAATCAACTTTGGAATCAGTATACAATAAATAAATATATTTTTATAAATAAAATAAAACAATTACAGTTTGCTTCCTCTTTCATAAATATTTTTACGAACAAAATACATAGATACCCGAAACGCAATCGTTTAAGTTCGTTACCACCACCTGGCAAGGAGGACAAACTTACGTATACACCTGGTTCATCTTGCACCACCCACTCTAATTTTCCACTCTGTGCTTTGGAAATACTAGGCAATATCCGATTTTCTGCACTGCTGTTGGACTCAGTTTCAGGAGTGATACTGTTTGTTATATGGCTCTCATTTAAAGGCTGATTTAGAACATTAGAGGCGATTTCTGCAGAGAAGTCTGCACTAGAGTTCGAAATACCTCCTTCTGGCACTCTTTGTACCATGTCCTTCCACTGTAAGACAATTTAGCATCCCCAACATTAGAGATAACTAATCAAAGCAAATGGCTGCACAAATCAATAGCTTTCCAACAGTCCTGCTCCTCTTTGCACCACAAGACGTAAGGTATATAATGATGGATTCATGATCACAATTATAATATACTACGTTGTCATCATTTTTAATATTTCAACAGGTCCAAGCGTGTTCGGAGCATATTACATGTTTTGTCACAAATAGAACTTCAACCCCTTGCCTTGCGTTATATGAAGCTAGGCATGAAATAGTTAGTCATCCTCATCCCCTGGGTAGAAATTGACTGAGTTCACAGCTTTTTAAAAAAATAATAATAATCATACCGTCTAAGTGCTAATAGACGACTATAATACCTCAAAGTCCATGAATAACTAAAATTTAAAAAATAAAAAGGCTCCACTCATAATGCAGATATTTCAAGTATGTCTACCAAAATTATCAGCAATCAATACATGAGTCATCTATCATCTATCAATCAAAAAATACCATAGCAATCCAATGGTCGAGTTACTATAAATGATCTCGTCAAGAACAGAAGCTTTTTTAGAAGGATTAAAATTAAATTTTGGAGGTGATTGATGCATGTAGTCCAACCTCCCACCTCATATGTATATATTAAGTTGTTCTTTTCCTTGTCCCCCTAATGCAGGTTGTATCATGTAACGGCCTATATCTCATCCATAAATTAGGTCCGCCACATGGCAGTCATTGATCAGCCCCCCAAAGTACAGTTTCCTTATATTCATAAACAGAGTGAACCAAATTCAATTTAGCCAGCCATAACTGTAAAACTGAAAATAAATAATAAGGAGCGAAGTCCCTGACATAAGAACACTCAACCTGATCAGTCAGTGACTTTATAACCTCTTTAGCAGATTTAAACTTCTCGGCTTCTTCTGCTGCTACTGCAGTCACTTCCTTTAATTGCTTTGATGTCCTCTCCAGTTCAGCCTCAAGATGCTTGGATTTAAGAGTAAGATATTCAACCTAAGCAGTATAATTAATCAGTTCCAAGATGGAGTAAGCTTGAAGCATTTACATCATACTCAGGATTAAGTAATCAAAACAATTTTAGAAAATTTTAAGCATTTAGATTTTTTTTTTTTTTGGCTCAACTTTTTTTTCCTGGTAAGCTGTAAAAATATACATAGACTGGATTTCAATCCTATGAGTGCAACCTATCAGATGGAGATATGAACGCTTAAAACTACCAAGGGACAGGTGTTCAGGAAACACACAGAAGTTCCATAAGCCAGCCCCATATATATAAGCAACCTATGATAATGTATTTAATATGCATGATGCCTTAGAAGTGATTTCTGATCAAATTAAGAAGCAAAACTAGTGCGTCCAACAACAGAACCTCATAGGAAGGTGGTTTGCAGTCTGCAGACGTCTAAAGGATTGGAGAAAACTTTAGAATGACACGCAAACCTTTTGTCATCAAATTCATGCATTGGAATGTACAAGTTTACCGGTGTTTCAAAGGCAACTAATGGCTTATTAGTGAGCTAATAGCAGAATCAGTTAGTAAATTATTCAGGCAGTATTCACAACTACCTGATCTATACAAGGCACACTATATGAGTGATACTACTTCTAGATATAATAGGAGGAAAACTAGCATCTTTTTCATTGTCTTTTTTGTGCAGTCTCTTTCATTATGTCTATGGATAAAGAACCTCTCCCTCCCTCTCTCCTCTCTCTCGTTTCCTGCTTTGGATCAATTTGCATGAATCAAGCCTCAAAGCAACAATCCAGGCCTCATGATGGCACCAAAAAACTCAAGCTCAATATCGGATGACCAATTCAATCAATGCATAAGATGAATAAGTTTTGAAGTGGGAGAAATAATACAATTCATAGCTCACATTGAATGTGTTGCACTGGAATAGCATAAAATGGAGGAGTAAGAAGCAACCTGATTTTGCTAAAACAAGTGTTGAAGCAGAATTTCAAGCCATAACACCAGATACTTGTGTAAAGCAATGTGGATACTGAGACTCATTAGGGACCTAAATTTTAACGCCAGTATGCCAATGGAGTCACAAAGAATCTGTTAGGACCACTTTTTGGAAACTAAGAAAAGGGAAAACATCTTTTGTTGGTTAGACCTTTGATTTAACATTTTGGAGAAAGGAATAGAAAAGTAGGGTAGCTATACGGTTGCTATGGGAGGGTTAAGTTGGGGACTGTGAGAGTCACTTTTTGGGGTCTATAAATCTTCTCTTTGGTTAAGCAGAAGGGCAGGGAAGAATTTGGAATTGGCTTGGCTCTTTGGGGAGTGGAGAGTGCCACCTCTCGATAGCCTGGCAAATCTGTTGTGTCTATGTTCTTGTGAATTTCTGTGTTGTTGTGAGTGTTATGCCTAGGTATGTAACTTGTATCCTTTGTTCATTGTTATCTGTGGTGTTGTATTCAGTGATGGTATATCAGTCTCGTATAACAGAGGAGGTTTCATCTTTAATGTATTGTGTCTTTCCTTGTAATAGCAGTATCAATCTCAAATTATTTCCATCTTCTTGTTGTTTATTTCTGTCCTTGTATTATTATTGTCTCATTTAAGAAGAGTGTCATAACAGAATCCTATCAATCAAGATAAGACAAAGCAAGTGAAGATAGATAGGTGTCTTATCAAAGAAAACACTAAGCCAGGTCTCATGGTGTCAAATTATATTTTTAACAATTCTCAAGTAGCAGATGAGTGACAAAGAGGTTCTCAAGGATCAGGTTTAAGGAATTAACTAACAAGTTGTGAATGTTCAACATTTACTCCCCAACTTGAGGAGTGTTGTTTGCCACAGTGTTTCAGTGAAACTGCTGCGAGAGAGAGAGAGAGAGAGAGAAAGAGAGAAGGCAGAGAATTCAGAACTTAATCTGATAACAAACAACATAATCAGAGTCCTAGGCCCCTTTATTTATACAGGTCTAAAGCCTAACGGACAAGTCACATATTAATCTGATAACAAACAACATAATCAGAGTCCTAGGCCCCTTTATTTATACAGGTCTAAAGCCTAACGGTCAAGTCACATATATCTAAGGCATAACTAACTAACTCTTACTCCCCTTTGTATTTGCATAACAGTTATCTTAATTTGCATCATCGCATGAACAGTTATCTTCCGACATATTCCATGAAATAACCCCTTCAAAGATTTTCACGTGGGAAAGAATACATGCACAAGCACAAATACCAAATTCATCATTAATAATTCAAAAGTTGTGTGAGAGAACAGATTAAGTAGCATCACTTTGTTTTAACAAAGAAAAGCAAAATCTCCGTTTATCTTCTTTATCAGTCTAATTATTTTTAGGAAGGGCTTAGGAAATAAGTAAAGCAGAAACCCAGAACATATAGAATCTGAGATTTCACCAACCTCTTGTTCTCATCAGACAAAGATCAGTTGAAATCAAATAAAAATATATCACATTTAGAGCTATAGCTTTTGAGGATCATAGAAGATTTACAGAAAAAACAAACAGCTGAATCAAATACTTTTTTATCAGCCTTACCAGCGCCCTTAAACTAATAACCTCCTGGCTTAAAATGCTGTTTCTGTGCTTTGAATCATCACGAACATCTTCAGAAGACCATCGTGGGCTCAACTTTTCTGAAACTGGAGATGACATTTCAGAGTTCAAACCACTTACAGGCACAGAAACTGAGGGCCTTCTCTAATGCTCCAGCAAGAGAATTTGATCCATTTAGAGGACTGAATCCCACCAACTGTAGTTTTCCATTCAGAGCTGGAAAAACATGGCTATGATGTGGTTCTGGGATCTTTGGGTGCCTGCTTTCTGCTTGAACAGTGGAGCCAAAAGATGAAAGCCTTAATAGCTTTCCCTGTAATTTACCAGCCCAAGAGTCAGGCAAATTTTTTAATGTAAAAGTTTTCGTCAAGGAAACAGATTCCGTGGTTTTCTTAAGTTAAGAATATCAGTCATCGCAAACACAATGTGGCTTGTTTGAATTTGGAGCAAGAGAAGCTTTAGTAGATTTTCTACTGCTGCAAGCAGAGCAAAAAACAAGTCCACAGTTGTAACAATTATGACATTTTCTTCTGAATCCAAAAGGATTGTGACAACCAGAACACACAAATTGGTCAGCACTTGATACCCAATTATGAGGACATATAACAGCAGTGAAGTTTGAACCACAAACAACACTCTTCGCTTGCCTATTTATAAAAAACTTAACAAGTGCAGGTGTATCTCGGTGACCATTGTCTCCATGACCTAGCTGCCCATTAGAACCCTTTCCCCAGGTGTAAACCTCTGCTTTGGAAGTCAGGACTCCAATATGATATGAACCACAAGCAATATCTTCTATGAAACTACCAGCAATTTTACCTTCAACCCGTGTAGGGAATTTTCCATCAGCCGCAGGACTGCCAAGTTGCCCATACGCAGTACAGCCCATTGTATATACATGTCCTGAGGCTGTCAAAGCAACAGTGAGACTGTGACCACAAGCCACTTGACAAATATTTTGGTTATCCAATGCAATAACACACTGGGGAACTAGCCTAGGTTCGCTATCACCATGTCCCAGTTGGCCTTTATCCCCATCACCCCAGGTGAATAGTTTTCCTACGGCTAAGTGTCTAGAAGATTCCGCAGATTCATTTGCCACCTCAACAGCAGCAGCAGTGTGCCAAACACCACAGGAGACCCTGGTTATTCTAAACACTTTCAAAGTTTCTACTTCCCTAGGAGTATTTGTGCTACTAAGATCTCCTAGACCTAAGGCCCCAAAAGATCCATCCCCAAATGTGAATAACTGGCCAGAAGATGTTACGATCGCTGTGTGCCAAGGTCCACAAGATACATAGGATACATGTACGCCTTCCATGTTACCGCTTACTCTCTTAGGAAGTCAGTGACTGACTTCATTTCCATGCCCAAGTAATCCAGAATTGTGAATGCCATCACCACAGGTATAAAGATCCCCAGAAAATGTGACAGCACAGGTGTGATACTCTCCACATGCTACTAACTCGATATTGATGCCATTAAGAGTGTCAATGAGTATAGGGTTAGAAACATCCACTTCTACACCATGCCCTAGCCTACCTCCTGATTCCTCCCCCGAACTATATACCTCTCCTAGCTTGGTAACTAGAGCAGCATGTTTGTAACCACAAGCAATACTCTGAACATCCAGAACTACTTTTGATTCCAATGCCTTGGGGAGAAATGCATCCATCTCAGAACCAGATAAAGTTCCAAGTCTATGCAAACCAACACCAAGGATTCCATCACCAATACCTTCTCCAAAAATAAAAACATCACCTATAGCATCAAAATCTTCTTGATAAGAACTATGGCTGGATGAACTTACAGCACTGGATAAACTAACTCGAATTGGCTCAGCAGTAGAACTTCGATTGTTTGAGTTATCCCCAGACCCAGGAGACGCACAGGAATTTGCACTTGATTCAGCTTGACAGGGACTCTTGCCAGCTGCAGTATATGAAATTATTTCAGAGAAAGCCTTTCTCAATCTATTTTCTGAAGTACTGTCAAAAGAAAATTCTTCTGTATCCACCAGGTCCTGCAACTGAAAGAGAACAATAAAAATTATAGTAATCCATATACTTTAATAGGTTATCTGAAATTATGAAACAAAGGAAGAAGAGAGCAATTGTGACATACACATGGTGCACACAATGGAGAATTTCTTTGGGCGCGATGCTGTGGACTATCAGAACCAGCACTTTCACTTCTTCATTCATACCTCCATTTGTGATCATTACCACGATTAATTAATGCCTTAAGACCAACAAACCAGGTTTCAGCTTCATCCTTGTCCTTACAAATCTGTCCAAGGATTGGAAAGTCGCAGTCAAGCCAAACTAAGGGGTGAACCAGATATTCCCATGTGTACTCGATCCACCATTTAAAAATTACTAGTCAAGCCAAACTATGAAGGCTCATAAAGTAGAAAAAACACGCACCAAATCCAAGGACCTATCATTGTATATGAGTGAAAATGATTGATACTCCTTTTCAGGCCGAGGATACCGCTGAAATATGGCCTGAATAATAACACCAAACGAAGTTCTGCAAATTTATCAGTGAACTGATGATAAAGATGTAATCCTAGAGTTCAGATCTATACATGTGCATTGTCCCTCTATACATATAGACAATTAAGTGAAAATTCGTTAATGGTTAAGTATTGAACTCTGCTATAGGGCACATCAAGGCTAAATTGAATTTTTGACAGAGGCATCTAATATTATTTGGAGGATACAGTTGTGAAGAATTTGATCGTAAAAACTTACGGTTCGCTGCCCGGGAATGATTTTTGAAACAGCACTGAGCTTAAGTTGTTTCTCATCCTTTCCAGCATGCCATATGAGTAGAGATTCATCCTGAACAAAAAAAACCAAAAGCATTGAATTGAGTAGAACATAGAATATCATTTTTCTCAAATCTTGACTTTATCTAATGAACACAATGCTACAGATACCCAAAATTGACCCATGAATGGATGGGGCTGAAATCTGAAACAAACAAGTAAACTTATTATGGGCATTCCAGGTAAAAGTTGTAGAATGAAGACTAGTTCTCAATAATACTAAATAAGAGATGTATATTATAATCAATTAATTTATATCAGATCAGTTAATTGGTGAAATATGACCACAAAAAAATATTTAGAGGCTTTTTTATAAATTTCAATACCCAACATTGTTAATCTAAACCCATATGAATTTCAAAAATAAAGACTCTTCTTTATATTTATTTTTCTATATCATCCAAAATGTTCTGTACTGCCATGAAACTGAAATTTATTCATTGACTATCCATCACTATAAACCTTGCCACCCAGTTATTAAGTAGCTGTTTTTAGTTATAATTTCAATTTCCATTACAGTGATGTTAGACAAAGATGGGCAATGCAAGTAAATATGAGTCTGATTCTTACATCTATATATAAGGAAGGAGCTTAGCCAAGTTTTCACTTTTCAATGTTCTTTTCAAAAGGCTACCTAACTTTTTATGATAAGTTGATAATTATGCAGGAAATTTTATGATGCCTGAACTAATAATTTTCAATGGGATAAACTTTTATGTCATCAATCCCTTATGAAACTTTTTAAAGCAAAGAATATAAATTAGGAAGAGAGTTCATAAAAAAGGAGGCAGTTTCACATCATTTGATGGGCTAATATAAAATTGTCGGGGGAGGAAGTAGCCTGGCAACTTACACTGGAAAGCCGAAATGGGCAGAACTTTGGCTTCCCCCTACGCCCGTACTTTAGTAGATATGCACCTTTCTTAAGAAATGTAATTGCCTGCAATATGAACACAAACATAAGGGGTTTGTAAAGAAGATGACCCCATGATTGCAAAAACCACTTATGAATGAGGGGAGACCTCTCTGTTTCCAGCCTGAAGGTCCCCTCATGTCAGAAAAATTGAATAATATCCATACCATCAGAAATAGGTTTAACTGCCATTTTGGTCCCCTGGCTTATTTGTTTTGTTTTGGTCTCTTAGCTATTTTGTTGTTTCAATTAAGTCTCTTAACTTTCATTTCGTACCATATTCAACCCTAAATTTAACGTTTTAAAATGGTATGGTCTTTGATGAATGTAATGAAAAAGGATGAATATGACACAAATTTGAAGTTCCGAGACCAAAATGCAAATAAGGCTCATAGTGGTGGCCTATGGCATAAAAAATAGAAAATGAAATAATCTTGAGCTAAGAAATTTTGTTTGAGATTTTGCACATGATAGGCCTATACATACAATAAACACATTCTCTCCGCATACACATAACGAAGTGAAATTCGTATTAAACATTTTGGGTTAAAAAAAAGAGAGAAAATCCGGTGAGAAACTTAGTCTAAGAGAATGTAACTTGAAAATAAACCATCTACATCGATGAGATATCTATGATTTATGTGAACTTTTTTGGCGGCAGTAAAAAACAAAATGAAATGCATACGTAATTAAAATTCAACAGAGAAAATTGCATCCGAGCACTTTGTGGCGGCAATAGTTGTGAAGCAAATTTATATTCGTAGGCAAAGTTAAATAAAGTAATCATGAACCTGTTCAATATTCCTATCGCCAAAAACCGTTTTCTGAAAATCAGCCATTCAAGTTGCAATGTCAGGTGCTTGGCAGAAGCGGACCCAATACCCATTTGAACAACAGCCCAGAATAAAAAGAATACCATGAGGTAATGCCAAAACTCTCCCCATGAAAATTGAAACACTTGATTAAAATTGATAAAAATGTAAGGAACGAGCTCTTTAATCTACCCCATAGCTATGAAAGGAACCTCACAGCAAAGTGTCGCAGCTCATGAGATTGACCCAAAACACCCCTGCATTCATAGTACGACAGCAAGTACTCCTTAGAACGTCCTCGGAAGACCCTCCGGTAATAACATTCAGCTCCAAACCAGTTCAACCACTCCGACCGTACCAAAGAAACCAAGGAATGTCTTGAGACCTCTACTCCCAGAGTAATATTTGAATTCCGCCAAGTTCTTCCAGCAATGCACCGCCAACAATCTAAATGTGGACGAGCTTATGCAGTGACAATTGAAATTACCTACGTCGCAAGAAACTCTTAGGTCTCTGCCATGCGTGAATCAATTTCAAGGAAGTCGTGCTCCTTCAACCTCATAAGAAAATTGCAGAGCTTGCGGGTTGCAATTTGAAATGACTCTCAGAGACAATGCCTGCGATTTCTCAACTCGAAAATTCGCCCAGCTCCAGATAACGCTAACGCCTCTCCCTCCCTCTCTCTCCCTGTTGTCTCATGTAAGGTTTTCGCTCTTCTTTCTCTCCCTCTCTTCCTGAGAGAAGCTGAACTGTTTGTCGCTACAACATTTCGTTTTTCGGCCGGTAAATGCCACGTCAGAAACCGAAATCTCTGAGATGGGGATGGCTCCTTTTGTCCTTTTCCTTAACTTTGGAGGACAAATAAGTCCAACTATGGGATTTGAAACATTTCCTTCCTTTTCCGAGAGTAATCACCCGCATCACCACCTATGGTACGCCCCTCTTGTTATTGGCTTAACTTTCTTCCTCGTACCATAGAGAAGCAATTTTATTTTTTGAAAAAAAGAAAAGAAAAGGAAAATGGAAATTTGAATGAGTTGAGCTTCCAAATCTATCAAAATTCAAAAATATGTAGACCTAACTGTTTAAAGAAAAAAAAAACTCATAACCTCATAAATAAAAGTAGTATGAGAAGAAAAAGTATTTAAATGGTCTTTGTAAATTAAAATAAAATAGAAATGAAGGACATAAAAATGTAAGGTAAATCTAATATAAGAATTAAGTTAGATTTAATAACATCTATAAAATAAAAATAATGAATTTGAGTCTTTCCTTATACTTAGGCCCGTTTGGATTAGTTTTTGAGAATAGATTCTGAGAAGAATAGATTCTGGGAAGAATAGATTTTGAGAAAAAATGATTTTGAAAATTGGAGATGTTTGGATGATTAGTAGTAGAATTACTTTTTGATTGACAATTTACCAAAAAGGTATAAATAAATATGATAATTATATAAGGTATAAATTCTATTTATAAATTTTTATTTAATTGATTAAAAAATAAAATATATTCATATGTGTTTAAGTATGATAAAAATTTATAATATTCACCTTAATTTTAAATTTTTCCCACTTATTTTTTAATTTAAAATTTATGTGGATAATTTAAAAATTTATATACTAAATTAATTTATGTATATAAAAATTAAAGTGTACGGTCGGGAGATTTTTGCCCAGGAAAGTGAAGAGGAAAGTGAAAAATGAGCGCAGAGAAGAGTGAAAAATGAGCAAAAGTGTATGGTCACATCAATGCCCTTGACGGTAAATTGAGAAGATTTTTGCTCAAAAACTGCTCAGCGCCAGATTATATCCAAACCATAGTTTTAAAAAATAAAATTATGGTTTGCATTCAAACGGGATTTTCAAGAATTTATCAGTGTTTGGATGAAAAAATTCAAAACTGTGGTTTGAAGTAAAAATCAATTCTCTAACCCACCTACCAAGCACACACTTAGTACTTGTTTGGGTCCACGTTTCAGAATAGATTCTGGGACAAAACCTCGGTTTGGAAAATTTTTACACAAACAGCAATTTTTGTTGAAAATTGATTTTAGATAAAACCTCGGTTTGAAACCTAGGTTTTAAATAAACTACTGAAAATAGCTTTTTCTTTGAAACCTAGGTTTTGGATTATCCAATTACTATTATACCCTTACTTTTTCTTACACACTCTCTCCTCTCTTTTCTCTATTATCTCTCATCTCTCTTCTCTTATCTCTCTTTTTCTCTTTCCTCTCTCCTCTATTATCTCTCTTTTTCTCTCTCCTCTCTCCTCTCTACACTCTCTTCTCTCTCCTCTTTCTTCTCTATCATCTTTCATCTCTCTTACTTTTAATCATATCATACCCTTTTTAGTAATTTACCAATATAAAAAGTGATTCTACTACTAATCATCCAAACATCTTTATTCCCAAAATTTATTTTTCTCAAAATCTATTCTACCCAAAATCTATTCTCCCCAGAATCTATTCTCCAAAAACTAATCCAAACACACCCTTAACCTGGCAACTTTAGGAAGGTCCGCCATATTGCCATGGTCTGCAGCACACCGAATTTTGTTGCTGCTTTAGTTGTCTTTTCCTCACAGAGCGGATTTTGTCGTTTCTTTTAATGAATGAATATTTAAATAAGATTTATATGACGCAAATGTGTTTGAACACAGAACAACAAATGTCAAAGTAAGGAAAAGAAAGATACTCCTTCCGTCTAAAATATTTTGTTTTTTTTTTAAGTTTTAGTTTAATTAACTTTGTGTATTGAATTATTATCAAAATTATTTTTCAAATGTGTAACATTTTACATTTTAATTATAAATTATCATTTTTTAAATTTTATCAATTAAGTAACCGGAGCTCATATTTAATATGGGAGGAGGAAGTTTGGCAGACAACGACAGTCCTCTTGGCTCCAGGCGATGTCGTTTAGCAAGTTGCCTTGAAAGAAGCGAAAATAGCAAAGCGGGAGGAAAAAAAAACATATTAAAAATAACAATAAATAGGATAACAGCCTCAAATTTTAAAACTAAATATTTTTCTAATATTTAATATAAAATATATTTAATTAAATTTAAAAAATTAATTAAATTAGTTAATATAATATATATTTTTTTAAACATTATAACTATATTTTTTAATTTTTTTTGTCTCTTTTACTTGACTATTATTGATTGAACATTTATAAAAATAATTTAAAAAAAATTAATAAATATGATAAATATATCTAATATTAAATTTTATATTAAGGATTAAAAAAATATTTAATAATAAAATCTAATAAATAGTATAAGAAAATAAATTACTCAAGATTTTAGTAATAGGCCAAAAATATCTGAACAATAAAAACATACTTTCAATTCTAATTAAATCATACAACCAATTTTATTCGTTGAAATTGTATTTTGAAGGCCTTAATAAATTACGTAGAACGTAAAATGGAATTAATGAGCAATTTTTTTTTTGCCCATCCGGTTCACCAGAGCTTTGCCCCAACTACATCCGGATCCGACCCGCGTCGCGCACCTGGCTATAGTGGGTGAGTCTCCCAATGAGAATTTTCTGGATATACCAAGACCTCGCTTAAACGATACCGAGCCGCTTACCACTTAGACTAACCCCGTTGGTATGAGCAATTTTTTTTGTTTTTGATTAATCAAAACACTTGAAGTATTTGTTTTAAAAGATCCAATAAAAAAACTCAAAATTATTACGGCAATTGTTAAGTGATAACACAGAAATCTTGGTTAACCCTTCATGAACCATGAGTCCGTCTCCTTAGAATTATAGAGATTAGAGATTTTTCTAACAACAACTCCTAGTATCTTATTTGCCCATGTTTTATTTTGGAGTTTGTGGAGTTTTCTATATTTCTCATATGTTTTAGGTTGTTTTGTTTGACAATAATCCTATCATTTGGATTAATTTTGATTATAGTGGTGATTGGTTTATGTTTGTGATTATTTGCTTGGCATCAAAAGTTTTTATTAACTTTTTGTTGCTTTCTTCTCCTCCTGTTAGTTCAGGGGTGTTTGGAGCTTCTTCTTTTGCAGCATAGGCACCAAAGATTGTGGACTTCTTTAAAACTAGTCCTTAAACTACCACTCTCTACGGCATTTTCTTTTATCATAACATGCAGAAATTGGTCATTGTCCTCTTCAATTCAATCCATGGGGTTTAGACTATATTTGGCTTTACTTTATCTAGTTTAGTCTGATTGATACTTTAGTGTTTGTATCATTCTTCATTGTAATGAAATCTACTTCTAGGATGAAAAATAATTAACCTAATTTGTGAGAACCAAATATAATAACTTCAAGACCCCAAGTAAACGTGAAGGATCCCACAACCATAAAGACATAAAATATCTCAAACTCAACACAAATGATTGGAGGGAGTATATTAATTTTTATTCAAATAAAAACCAAAATATTAGTAATTCTCTCATCAAAGTACATGAATGATTCTTTTTTTCTAAAAGGAAAAAAAAAAAGAGACTTCCTTCTTTTTTTCATTTAATTAAAAATATAATCCCTCCCAAGATTTATAAAGCAAAATATTTCTCTCTCTCTCTCTAAATGTGTTTACTGAAATTCAAATATATATTCTTTTCTTTATAAAAAAAACATTTATGCATAAACTAAAAGAAAAAACCACTTATATCCTAAACTAATTATTTGTTAGTTAAAAACTTCCTTCTTTCGTTCGAACTTAATTATAAGATATTAAAGTTTTGGCGTCCTTGACACAGAGTTATATTCTTCAAAGCATGCATCCCGAGATCCAAGAGCACGCATGCAACACATATCCCTAGGCTCAATCTGGTCGTGTTTACTTTCAATGTCTAAAGAAAATAAAGAACACAACACTTTAACTTCGAAATTGAGAGCATAACCCTTATTTTATAGGTGACATCCTTTCTATTTTTTCATGTCCTGGGAAATGAAAAGAACTAAAGATGTTTTGGTCACCACGCTTTCTCTGCTTTCTTCTGCATCTCTACTTGCTTTTGGAATCACAACAGACAAAATCAAAGCAATATCATATACTCCATCAGAATCTTTTCATTTGTCACTGAGCTGAGAATCAGAGAGAAGCTAAACCCAAAAGCGACGATTCCTTTACACATTGAATTTTAATTCCCTGAAACATCTCTTTCAGTTATGACTAGAGTTACCCAAAGAAATTTGAACAAAGAGTAGAAACCATGTGTGAGAATTGGGGGAAATCAATTCAGCTTTCTCAACCTTCAGAGTGAGACAGATCAAGATATGTTTTTTCCCTCCAATATCCCACTGATGCAGAGAAGATGCTTCTTAGATCTTCAGCATGCGATGTCCTGGGAATTATAGTCAATATTGCAAGAGTTCATAATTTAGTTTTCATGGCATAGCTATTGCAGTATTAGCAACTGTCAAAAGTTAAAACTACAGATTACGAAATTACATCCAGAAACACCATTCAATATATATAGTCATCATCAAACACCATGTAATTTCCATTCCTTCTCGATCTAGCCTCTCTGTCAGTCTGCACAAATAAATCAATATATTCATGTTAATATATAATATCACAATATGATTGAATGAGCAGCATCGGTTGACACATTCTGAATTGAGAAAATTAATCTTTATATCTTTATAGTTTTGACTTATAAGTCAGTCTCTAAACTTTAACTTAGTGCAACTTAATCCTGAATTTTGACTCAGTACAATTCGGTTCCTATAGTTTGACCATTTAAAATAACCCTATATTTTAAAAAATAAAATTATATATTTCATTAAGTTTAGAGACTAAAATATTAAATGGTTAAAACTATAGAGACTACCATGAGTTAAAGTTTAAGGACCAAATTTCAACTAAATCAATATTATAGGGATTGAGTTGTACTGAGTCAAAGTTTAAAGATTAACTTACAACCGAGTCAAAACTAAAGGGATCAAAAGATTAATTTTCCCTTCTGAATTTGCTCCAACAAAATAACCATTTGACTCGAGCAATAGCGACCGTAATCTTTCACTTCATTTAATTTGGCCAGAACGTTGCCAAGGACTAGAATTCTTGCCATTAAACATATGGTTTTTTTTTTCTTATCTCTTCCACTTCATTTAATTTGGCCAGAACGTTACCAAGGACTAGAATTGCTAGCCATATTCAGGTCTCTATTAATACCAGCAAGTTGAATAGCCCCCTAATTTTGCAACTTTCCTTACACTCCACAGTAAAATATTGGACACTGCTATGCTTACCTTGTGAATAAGTCTCTCAAATGCTTCTGTTCCATGCTCCTCCATGTATCTCTCAGCAGCAGTTAGAACATCATCCTGTTTGCCAAATATGTCCTTCTTACGTGGAAAATACCACATTTGATAAGCTTGAGGAATTTGGGGCATTTGTGGGTTCATGTAGAAGGGCCTAATATAATGCTTATAAACATGTGCTGCCCCATTGAAATGTGGAAGCACCAACCAGCAACTGAGAATCAACTTGGCATAAGGCCAAATAGCAAGCCTGAAAGTAGCAGCTTGATTATTACCACTCCAGAAATAGAAATAGCAATGGGGACTTCCAAAACTTGCAAGTTGCAACCAAACGAAAAACAAACAACCTTACAGAATACTAAGTCATGCTCATTTTGCTTATTTTCCCTCTTAAAGGGAAGAACCCATGAAAAGTTCGATTCAATCACTCATATCATCATATCAGTCATTATGTGACTCTCTAAACAACATACTAACACTTGGCATTTTCTCAAGTAAAAAAGAAAATAAAAGTATTCCTGCTTTCAATTTTCAAGCACAGCAAACTCAAGCAATAGCAACCAAACTCATATCATAAACAGGGGAAGCTTACGCTTCAAGAACTTTGGCAAATGTGAGCTCAAAGAGTGTGATCAAGGAATAAAGAACCCAATAGGTGAGCCATTGTTGATCATCAGTAATGGACCTGGTCTCTATAGCCTTAATCGAAGCATGTCTGTCAGGAACACAAAAAAAATGGCGTGAAGAGAAGACAAGCTCCATATCAAGTTAGGGCATCACATTGCTTCACAGTAATGGCACAAAATGCACAAAATAAAAAGCATACTTACAAAGGGTATACCAGGGTGACTAAAGGCCTGGGGAAAAAAAAAAGGCAAACAAAGAATGTAACTAAGTTCAGTGTGATTCACAGCAAAATACCCAAAGAGCTAAAGAGGAGAAGGGACTTACAGTAAAAGAACATCTAAATTATTGGCGATGACTTGGAGTAAATTGTTGCCAGAAGCGCCCATGTCTTGCAATGGTTATCTGTTTATTTTCTGCAGAACTGAGATGAGGGTTTAGCGGAGAGCAGACATGGAGATGGGGACGCGAGAGACAGTGAGAGAGAGAGAGAGGGGTTTGAAAATGAGTCCAAAAGGTGAGAAAGGAAGTGCGAGAAAGTTGGCAATGGGGTCTCTGGAAAAAATTGATTTTTTTGGGAGAATCTTTCGCATTCTAGAAATGAGGCACCGAAATTTTCATTTTTTATTTTTTCTGGCTTGTTGTCGGAGGACATCTCTTACTGATTTTTTGGCCAAAATTCTTTCTTAACTGATTTCTTTTATCAGATTTCATCCCTGATAGATTCATAAAAGAAATATAAATAAGAATAATATAATTTTTTTCATATAATATGGCTAAGGTCTTGTAGTTTTTTTAATTGTTATTAGACATAGTATATATGTTATATTAATAACATATTAGCGACAAGTTATCTTATCTAAATTAAAGTTAAATAATTTTAATGACTAATTTGAAAATAACAGACAGTAACTCAAGTTGACTATATGCTTTAAAGACATTCCTTCAAATCTTAATTATAGGATAAAATTTTAAAGCTCTATTTGATCTTAAATATATAAAATAAAGATGTGGTGGTAAATTTTAAAAAAAAAATATTCCCCACCACTAATGTCGTCAAATTGTTGGGGATACTTTTAATTCCTAGACATATTTTGTTGTCTTCATTAATTTTAATAAACGGCAAAATTACAAAGTCTAAGGATATTAACCAGTAGAATCTAAAATCTTCAATATTATGTGGACTTCCCTTGGGCTTTTTGGGCTCTTGTAGTTGCAGATTATTCATCCATGTTTGGATTCCCCCATCCTCGTTGCTTCAAGCATCCATGAAGGACCTAATATGATTTCTACGGACTAATAAGAGATAATATAAATAGTAAAAAATAGATTCATATCTTATAAAGATGTAAGTTTAATTTTAGCTGCCATTATGAGGGTTCCTTTAGTGGGCGATCTCGTAAGTCTCCTGTAAGTACTCTCTAAACTTTAGAGGTATGTCCTGATCTTAGTAAGCCATCAGTGTCAAACCTATTTAAACTTACCTTTTTTTATACAAAAAAAACTATGATTTCCACTCTATTTTTCACTGACAAAGTACCAGTACTTTGTTTTTTAAAATCCCAGCAACAAGTGGTAACAACTTGAGGTTATAATATAAATTGAACCCATGACTTCTGCCGTTAAACTACAAAATCATTGGCCACCAGTAATTCTTTATATATATAGAATAATATCCCTAAATCTTCTATATTCTTCCCTTTTTTTATTTAATCAAAGATATCTCTAAATCATTTTAGACTTTAGACTAATCTCCTTTTGATATTTAGAGTATAAAGGATTTTCATCTATCCCAATAAGTATTGATATTTGAACTTATGTTTGTCTTTTTTAATTATAAAAGTGAAACTGCTTACTACCTCAACTACTAACATCTTCTTAGTATTTTAGATTCTTGTTTTGGATCATTGGCTAAGTGCTTATCAAATTAAACTCGAAAACTAATGCAGGGAAACGAAGAATCATTGTACATGTATAATTCCAAGTACAAAACCCTAATTCATCAATGAGTATTGGTCCCTTCCACTAAGTTTTCCCACAAATATATCAAGCAGCTCTCCAGCTGTACCTTTGTAATTGACTGCACCGTATCATCACCTTCCCAATAGTACTCTCTAAGCTCCGAAATATTTCTGCCCATTGATTATACCACCTTGATATGGAACCTGAATCAAATAGTTTTAGGTTGCAGATTAATTATGAATGGCATAAAACGGGAAAATTCCATCTGGGATTTAACAAATTATTGAATATATATATGTATATGATTGTGGTTACGTACGTACGAAGTAAAACCTAAGGAGACAGAGTAGTAATAAAGTGAAAAACGTTACATATGCAGTAAAAATAATTAATATTGCAGTAGTTACACGAGAGAGAGAGAGAGAGAGAGAGAGAGAGAGAGAGAGAGAGAGAGAGAGATGAATTATTAATGGGGTTAGGACCCACGTTCTGATAAATGGATCTGTTGAACCTTGATGAGTTTTTGTTTGTATATGAGAGTGTGTAACAAGATTGACATATAAAAGGGATGGGTATCTTGTGCAGAATAGTGGCCAACTGCTGTACGGCACCCCAAATTAATGCTATATGCACCCTAACAAAATATTTCTGAGTTTTTTACACTCTGATATTTTGAACTCATTTTCCTCAATATTATAGTAAGACAACGTTGAATTGTTGGATGCATACGCAAAGGAATCTTTAATTTTCTTCCGTTTGAATTAAGGCCTACTACACAAGCTAAATTTTCAACTCTCAAAAAGCAACATTGGTATGGGTTCCACGCGTTTTGATTTATTAGATCTTCATCTATCATATGATGTTGGAAGCCATATTATTACATATTACTCTCTGTATTCACATAAACTTAAAGCTATTGTGTTTAAGCAAAACCATGTCATCTCTTTCTATCTGTTATAAGTTCCACATCAGTAAGCTTCACAACTGAAGCGTGACTTATAGGTTCAAGGGATTTCCTCATCCAACAAGTTAATTTTTTGAGATTGTGCTCTCTGTTTAAACATGTGTTCATAACAAATGCGTTTCAATTGAGAGGTCGAAGTTCACGGAGAGTACTTCCTAGGAAGAATTTTGACCAGGTGAAGTGTTGAGGTATGTTTGAATATATATCCACTAACCACATCGGCTTTTGGAACATGATGCATTGTTATGACTCTCATATCAAGCAACTTTATAAATGAAGCGTGGTTTATAAATTCAAGATATGAGCTCTCTCGTCCAACACTATCCTCATGTTTGCCAAAGAGGTATCTACTAAACATTCCTTGGAGACTTAGTTTTCAGGTTGGAAATTGTACCGTGTAAAAGAATATGTGCTAGTGAGAATTCTATTTTAGGGTCCATCGTGCATGCTTCGTACCAGAAGTAGTACTCGTCAAAAATTATATTTGATTCATATGATTTCATTTCAAACCTATAATTTTTTATTCATATTTTGCACTACAAACTAATTAAACACTCACGATCCTAAATTGAAAAAGATGTGAAGAAAATAATAAAGTAGCATGCACATAGAAAAATATTACAAAGCTGTAAGAAGATAACTTGAAAGTTCGCCGTCATCACCAGTAAACTAGAACTTTTGAGAAACGCGTCTTTGAAATATTGCATGTAGGGCTTGATAACGTTTGAATTTATATATAAATTATTGTGAGAGAAAAGATTTAATTTGTTACCGTCAAATAATAAAATATTAAAGGAAGAAGCTAAAACAGTGAAAGAGTTTTTCACTTTCCATATGTAACGTGGCTTAAAGAAAACATATATAGTGGTGCAACAGCTGCCTATAGCACTCCCTTACCTTTGTGTTCCCTCTCCAGGTCAACTTTTCAAGTACGAAGCCATGCACTTTATGCATGGACGTCACTCACGCACACTTTATACAATGGGTAGGCAAACTGAGATGATGAAGTAGTCACTACCAGAACCAGGCCCGTCACTTAATCAGTTGAAGCTGCGGTTGGATAATTGTCTAGTTAAAGTTAAACCAATCATAATTAAAATAATATAATTTTCTTATTAAGATTATACAAATATTATATATATAACTATGGAAAAACTAATGTTTAAATAAAAAAAAGTATTAATTTATAAGTAAATAGAATATTATGTAATTCAATAAAATAGAATTACTAACCACAAATACGATGGGCTGCCATTATACATATTTTTTTTAAACTCAAAACAATATTGTTCTAAGTCCAGTAAGAAAAACAATATACAAAAATTCAATCTGGTCAACCCACCTAATCTGTTGGGTTGCACCGGGTTAATCCTGAGTAGTTTATTTCTAAGTTCAGTTGATTGACTTGACTGATTTGTTTATTTGTCGGTTCAGTTGATTGACTAGACTGATTGGATTTCAATACAATAGTTACTACCAGCAGCAACAGCAACAGCAACATACAATACAGGTATATCGGCCTCTCTCTATATAAATGAATATGAAGTGTCAAGCTAGCTAGCTAGTATATGGTTGTTTACATGAGAGAGAGAGAGAGAGAGAGATGAAGGTTGTTGTGGATGTATTTTAAAGGAATATGGCCAAAGCTCATGGGGCTCACCACCTAACCTGATAAGCTTAACACCCTCAATTCAAACCCTCTTCCTCCATCATCATTCTCCTCTTTCGTCTCCCCATCTCCGTCTCTCTTGGTCCCTAGATACGTACCAAGTACAATCATCCATATAATTCCCTCTCTCTACCTAGCATCATTATATATACATATATATATTCGCATTATTATATTATCCATTCTGCAGTTTCTCCAGAACTCTCTGAGATACCAACCACGTCACAATAATATTCAAGCTCTAATTTATACTCCCATCATCAACCTCTATTAAGCACTTATGTGTGTATATATATCCCCCTGGTTTTGTATCACTGGGATTATTATATAAACATGGGCATATATGCTAGCTTAACAGAACTGAGGAGAGCTATATAGTGCATTGACAGACGGCAAAATCCATAAATTAAATCACTTTGTGAAGAGAAAACAAAGCTGGAGCAAAGCAACTAGCTAGCTGTTGAAATATATAAGTTTCTTCTAAAACCCTAGCTGATGCCATGCTCTGTAAACACCAAAATAGAATATTAAAGCAGCAAATCAAACTTGCGGCTGTACTTGCAAATGGACATAATAGAAATTTAATTATATATATAGGCTCGGAAACCAATATATATATATATATATAGGAGAAGCACACTAGTTGTGATAAGTAGTAGAAGATAAGAGAGAAGCTAATATTAATTCATACACCTGTTACTATTTGATCCTCATCATCATCTTTTTTTATTCCTGATCAGGAATGCTGACCTCCTCCGTGCCAAGTAATCGCCGGAGACTCCGAACGCCGCTCGCCGGAATCTGCCTGTATGCATTTAGGGCTGCAAGCATGCCTAAGTTGCTTTCATTCATACCACCGCCCATCAGAGCCATTTGAGAACCAAAATTCCTAAAATGAATCCCACTGCTAGGCATGGCGCCTCTATACGTGTTACTATAATTACCAACTGAAGGAATTGCCCATATGGGATCACCACCACTACTGCTTCCGCTGTTTCCGTTGTTGCCTCCACTGCTGCCTATGGATTGGTTGTTTCCGGCGGGGCTACTTACCATCCAAAACGTCGCCGGAACTGATGAATGACTTGCCGGAATTGAGCCTGTACTGGATTGTAACAAATAACTTCCCATGTGACTATGTGTTAGTTCTTGTTCTGATGACCGTCTCTTTTTCCCTAAACATCCTTCGGTTTCTGTTGTCGTTGATTCAAGGCCGCCACCTCCGACGCCGCCAGTTTCTTCCCTGGGCTCTTGCTTTGATAGTTGTAACATGGCATTCACATTGCTCGCAGAACTGAAATTATTCATCAAAGAATTCTCGGAGGAGGAGGAGGAGGAAGAAAACCCAACGGCGCCGGCCCCGGGGAACAATATCCTTCTGGAATCATCCACCACCGTGTTTCTCAACTGCAACGATGAAGAAAACAAGCTGGGACTGAAGTAATTACTATAACTATTACCCCTGAAGTATTGCGACGGCGCCGACATAGTCGAGCCGGAGCTGCGGAGCGAGATGTTAAGCGAAGTGAAATTGGCGGGAATGGTCCCAGTCCCGGTGGCGGCGATCACGGCGGGTTCCGCCTGCTGGAGCAGCCACTCGATGGTCTCACCGTCGGACTTATGTCCGAGCTCCCTGGTAAGCTGAAAAACTCTAGCAGCACAAGCTGCCGGCATGCGGATCCGACGGCCCCGACCTTCCACCTTGGTATGCCTGTCCTTCGTGGAGGTTCTCTTCGGAGGCGGCTTCTTGGATTGGTCGGCGAGCTGGAGGTTATTATTGGGTCGGGTCGGGTCAACAAAGCCAGCTTTCGCTACAGTTGCATCATCATCATCCCGCTGTCTCTGTTCACCATTTTTCTTCTCCAACAGTTGCAGAGGGAAATTGGGTCTGCGGATCCCATTAGAATGATGATCTACCTCCTCCATGATCATATATGATCTGAAAATATACAAAAGCTGAAGAAATGAAGATTTTTTTAAAATTAATTTTACATATAAAAAAAAGGGTGGTCTGGGAGCTAGGTACTGAAATCTAAAGGTGAAAATCTTGGTGGGTGACCCTGATGAGGAAGATAAGTGGGTCTGTGTCTTCTTTGTGTAGCATGGAAACTGCTCTGTGATGGGGAACGAGCTGGCCGGTGTGGCTGCTGAGTTGTGTTCTCTCTCTAAAAGTCGTCTAGAGAGAGAGCAGGGGATGAGGATGACAAGCTTTAAGCAACAACAATAATGAGTGGGAATAATAAGGGGCCATGCTAAATTTGGAAAAGCAACCAGAAAAAAGAAAAAAGTCTCATATGACATATATGTTTTGATTTGGCCAAATTAATCTTAGTGTATAATTAATCCACAAATATACGTGGATTTTCACCAATCTTAATAAATATCTTCTCGACCAAAAATTATATGATATTTTCAAATACTATATTTAAAATTTATGCATGAGTTCTTGTTTGAATGAGAGAGTTAATAATTCATCCTTCTTTAACGGTACTCCTTATATTAAAAATAAAATATTATTTGTTCCTATTAATAAAAACTAGAGTGAAACCTAGGGATTTATATGGAGTTAAAAATAAATTATTTGTTGATAGTTTCCGCACTTTCCTACATGTAACGAATTTTTGTTATACGTTCAAGGATGTTAATTTTGACCCACAGCAAAATGTTTTCCCACCTTATTAATTCATCGTTGTAAAAACCATTACGTTACATGCCGTTCTTTTTAAGAACTATATTATAGTATTTTTCACTGAAAAAATACAATGGCACCGACTTTTTCAAGAATTAATAAATGAGTGATATTTTATTGTCAAGGTGAATTTAATTTTAAGAGAATTATTTTATAATCTTACATTAAAAATTATCTACACCCTATAAAGCCACCTCAACTAATTTGTCAAAATTAAAAAAATAATATTTTTTCACTCTTTAATATATATTTTAATTAGAAGGTTAAATTTAATTATAAATATAAATTATATTTTATATATTTATTAATTTTCTCAAATTATCTACTATTGATATTCTATTAATAATAATCAAATAAGAGAGTGAGGGAATAAATTAAAAAAAATAATTAAAATATTTTTTTAAAATATTATATTATTTAATTTAATTAATTTTTTTAATATAATTAAATTAATTAAATATGACATATAACCTTAAAAGAATGTAAAAAAGATTAATATGCAAGTCATAAGGTTAAAAAAAAGAGGTGTCCATGTAATTTTTTTTTTTTTTTAATTTGATCTATTATTTTTAATTTATATGTTTTATGAAAATGTATTTATAAAAATATACAATGTTAAAACTTTGTGAAATAAAGCATAGTTATAAACTTCATAAAGTCTATAAAATTCTATAAATTAAAATTAACAGTTTTACACTTAAGGATGGATAGCTATAAAAAATAAAACCTTAAATGCCATATTTAAACAAATAAATTACAAGCACCTAATTTAAACTTGAGGTAAATTGAATTAAAAATTTCAAGAATATATACATATAATAGGAATCATTTTAATGAACGAATTAGTCCTAAGTTTTTTTTTCCTTCGTATTAAATATAGTGCAATCTTTATTTAAACTACACCACTACTAGCTCTTATTATTTAAACTGCCAAGCAAATTGACATATATAGTACAATTAAATTTCCTCAACCAACATGCCTAACTAATAATATATTTATTTTAACATGGAAAATTTTGATAATGTGTGCGATTAATGTCACTCAGAAGTTGTCGTTGATAAAGATGAATGTGATTGTTATAATTTGAAATGATAATTTTTTTAGGCTTTATTTGATGATTGGATGTTTGAATTTTGAACTTTAAAAAGAAAATTCATTTATTAAGAATAAAAAGTTTGATGGATAATCATAGTTCGAATGTAATATGGGGTGGGCGCGTCACAGCTGTAAGATCGAGCTGCACCCAACAGTCACAATTAATTATTTTTCTATTTTTCTGATTTTAAATATAACACATGTTTTATAAAAGCATAAAATAACATACTAATGTTATTTTTTAGATATATTTAACTTTTGATGTTATTTTCTAATTACACTAAGTATCCTAATTATATTTATAATTTAAGATATTAGATATATTATAGATAAAATTAAGGTGATAAAAATACCAAAAAAAAACATTAGGCCCCATGAATAAAATTGTAGTGTTGGATGTTATTGCGTAGTTCTGATAATCATTAATAAATTTTTCTTTTCAAATGACTATAGGAATATATTAAAATTACTTACTCTCTCTCTCTCCTGTTTTATTATTTATTATAAGGTACCTCCAATCGTCTTATGGAAATTAAGTAGAGGTGGTTATTGTTTAAAAATAAAAAAAAATCTGAATTTACCCCTATATAATTTAAGAGTTAAGAATAAGAATAACATTTTGAGAAGGAAAAAGTCGCATTGAGCCTTAGATGCGGGCAATTTAAAAAAAAATGTGATTGATATCCTACTTAATATTACTTTTCTAGTTCTATTTATAAAAATAAAAAAAAAATATTTTTATTCTATTTATAAGTTATATTATTAAATTTTTATAGTGTAATTTTACTATTGAGCAGACTTTGTTCTCATAATTAAAATGTAATATATGTTAAATAAGAATAAAATTAAAAAATTATTAAATTTTAATATAAAATTAATAAAATTTAATATTTTTTAATTCCAATAGAATATGATAAAAATAATTTATAAATATAATTTCAAAGGAAGAACTTATAATAAGAATCACTCACTATCTAAAAAATGTCTTATAATAAGCAGGGAAGTAAGTACCTCCTTGCTAACAACTAGTTAATAATTGGTAGTATTAAAAATGGGTAAAGTTTAAAAATTGAAATATTAACTGCCTAACTATGTTTATTATTACTGGTTGATGTATTTTAGTTAATTAAAGATATACTATAATATTTGAAATGGAAGTATTCACTTAAAAAAAGAAAGAAAATGAAGCAAAGCTGATTGCAGAATTAATTAATGGGAGTTAAGTCAGGTGGGGGATTCCTAATTACTTGGAGAAGCATGCCCATAATAGTATTTTGAAAGTGTTAGATAGGTTTTACCCACAAGACCAACCAACCAAAGCATTTAACCAAAGGACGTACGTACGGTTGGTTTTGTTTTGTAAATCAGAGGCAATTATATTTGCTGTGCGCGCTGTCTCTCTTGCTTTGTATATGGACCCAATGACATCGTCACGTTCCCACTCTGAAAAAACCCTTATTTACTTTGCCCCTCATTTTCCCTTCATCTCAGCTCAACCTCCATTTTCTTCCTTTTTTTTCAATAAAAAAAAAATTACATGAGTTGAATCCCGAGATTTACCAAAACTAAGATATACATTTTGTAGGTTCAATTAAGACTCATAATAATATTTACAAATTGATTACTAATAAAATTTTTATATTGATAATAGGAATTAATTTCACAAGTTTATAGGTTATGAGCCGATTTCTCACTAATTAGATCAATTAAAAAAAAAACTAATTTATTAAATTTGTTTAAAAAAAAAGCACAATATTTCTTCGCTGTCATCCCTATTAATGAAGTATATTAAATTTTCAAAATCAACTTTCTCACTTCTTAAGAGTTATTTAAGAATGATTTATATTTTAGATTAAAACAACCTTATAAAACCCTAACTTAATTTGGAAAGGAGGAATTTCGCTAATTCCCATGAAAATCTACCATCAACAACAATGTGTATATAAACTATATGGATAGGCACCACAATATTCCTAAAGCTATGAATGGCAATTTAATTTTTGGTTTCACACTGTCATGAGCCTTATATGGAAAAGTAGAGTGTAATTTATAGGGAAAATCCTAAAAAAGATCTATTTAAAATTTAAAAAGATAAAAAGTATATATGAATTTGGAAAAAGACAGATTAGACAGGAGGCTCAATCTGTCATTTAGAAATTATTGTGCACAATTACAAATACTATTATGGGAGTTACAAATACCATTGGCAGAGTTGCAAATAAAAAATAAAATTGTACTTTTTACAACTCTGTCAATGGTATTTACAACTCTTATAATGATATTTGCAACTTTTTCAATGGTATTTACAACTCTGCTAGTTGTATTTGAATTTCTATAATGGTATTTGTAACTCTGCTAATTGTATTTATAATTCTATAATAGTATTTATAACTGTGCACAATAATTTAAAAATGACAGATTAGGCCTCCTACCTAATCTATCTTTTTTTAAACTTATGAGCATTTTTATCTTTTTAAATTTTACATGGGTCTTTTTTGAGATTTTCCCTAATTTATAAGTGTGAGGGGCTCTTCTAAATCCAATCTAATAAGCTAGTACTACTAAAAATATATTCTGATTCTTCTCGTGGGTTTGAGTATTCAACTCACTTTAATTTTTTTGATATGATGAGATTTAAGTATTATCAAATTTAATTAAAAATATATTATCTAAATTTTTTTTATATTTAGAGATAATTAAACTTAAGATCTTATGTTTAAATGGTTAAAGTTCTATCCGTTAATACTAATATCTCTTGGTTTAACTCACATACCCTTTTATATATATATATAAACACTAACATAACAATAATATATAAGGGATGATTCTTTTTGGGAGGATGGATTTTTAAATGAATTAATTAATTGTTATTAATCTGTTAATTGAAATGTGGTTGTGAGAAGGGAAAAGGACTGGTAGTACCTGTGGGTGATGATACAAAGGGGTAATGGGCAAAGGTGGCTCACATGGTATGCCTCTCTCTCTCTCTCTCTCTCTCTCTCTCTCTCACACACACACACACACACCCCTTTTGTGGGAATGTTGGTGATTAAAGGGATTCCTTTTTAATAATTGAATTTCGTCAGTCTCATATCTTCATTTTCAAACCTCTAAATCTAACTTGGATTTTTTTTTTTAAAAAATCTTATCATCTCACTATTGCGATTGTATTTTCAATCATTTTTGAGTTAGCTTCACCATACGCCACCTTGCTCCTCATTTTTCACAATTATTAGGGCCATGGGCCTTTCCTTTTATTTTATATCAATAAAATTTTATTAATAACAATCTTAAATATTCTCACAACTAAAAATATCAACAAATAAAAATGAGTTATCTTTAAGGGATTACAAAGTATGTGAGAAAAAAGATATAAGAAAATTATATTTAAATCTGATGCGAAGTATCTTATTCATATGTTGAGGGAAAATAATACAAGTTGCCGCCGAGTTTGTTAATTGTATAAATTGAGGAGTTCATGTGTAGGCAATGGGATTTAAAACTAAAATTTATCTCAAGAAAAACTAATCAAGTTATGGATGCCCTTACAAAAGAAGACTTTTCTAGATCTACTATATTTGACATGTCTTGTAAAGTTGAGGGATTTAGTAAATTCAGTGTGTTTAAGATTAAATTTTTTAGTAATATAATTTATTTTATTTTTAAGTTTTAGCCGCCTTGTATAAAAAAAAAATATCAACAAGCAATCTCGCATAAAAAAATTATACAAAATTATTGTTAAAAAGGAAAAAAAAATGATGACTTCTATATATGGGATGGTTGACCAAGACGAAAGAATAAAGAGAGGAAGGTAATCGATCGTATAACAGGAAAAAAAAAAAGACAGATGGAATGACAGGTTGGAATTGCACAATTCTCAATCCGTTACATCCTAAGTTCCTAACAACGTTATGTTACGAATAGAATTCGTGTATCTTATAAAACAGTGTAGCAATTAGTTGTACCCTTACAAACTTGGTTTGTTACTTGTCATCAACATATAAAAAATATGAATACCCCTTTTAATTTTATTATTTTATTAAAAAAATTAAAAAATTATAACTAAATTTTATCTCTAAAAAATTTATATTATATTTTTTAATCTACTTAAATTAGTCAATTAATTTTTATATTAATTATAATTAATTTATTTAATTTTATTAATCTATTAAAAAAATAAAATAATTTTTATATTAATGATCAGAAGAGTATAAAATTTTATTAACTATTTTATATAAATTAAAAAAATAAGTTAAATGTCAAAAGCTTCTACAATTTTCTAGATCATCCTTAATGAAGTAAAAAAGAAAACTTAACCGGAAGAAATAAGTACATTTTTTAAATAAATGTTATAAATAATTCCCTAAATTTTGTATAAAATCTTGTACTAAGGATGATGAAAAAAGAAGAACAAAAGTGAAAGATTTGAGAATTAAAAAAATGAAAAGGAAAAAAGAGAGGAGGTGGGAGGACAGAGTAGATCATAACGAGCGGCCCGTCTTTTAATGTCTATAATGTTATTTTAGCCGTAGCCCTGCCCCTTCCCTGCACTAAAAGTAACGTCCTCTTCTGCTACACCCTCCTCTTCTCCTATTCCCATCTCATTCATTTCTCTATTTTTTTTATAAAAAAATTTAAATAAATTTAATATCAATCTTAGTAAGATACAATTCTAGAGCTTAAAATACATTTATAGAGCACGCTCACCTGTTAAAAAACTTTTACAATAATAACGGGAATCAAATTTACATCTTTATAGGATATGATCATATTCTTTATCATAAATATGTCCTCAAAAAACCAAACTCAAGAGTTAAAGAGACCTAGTTAGACCTTTAGACTAACTCAATAGTAGTTAAAGTGTGTGTTTAGATAGATTTTTAGAAAAGGGCTTATAGAAAAAATGGCTTTTGAAGAAGAACTTATGAAAAAAAAGTAGTTCTGAATAAATGAGTGTTTGAATAGTTATTACTAAAAGAGCTTTTGTAATTGAAAAATTACTACAAAGGGTATGATTTTATTAAAAAAAAGAGAAATGAGAGAGAAGAGATGGTGAAAAAAAGATAGAAGAGAGGAGAGAGAAGAGTGAATAGAGAAGAGAGATGAGAGATGAGAGATGAGAGAAGGTGGAGAAGATAGATGAGAGAGTGTAAGAAAAAATAAAAATAAAATAATAATTGAGTAGTTCATAAGTTATTTTACTGTTCTAAAAGCTACTCTTATCCGTTTATTTAAAATCATAGTTTAGTCCAAAAATCTTTTTAGATAAATATGACTGTTTATTTTAAAATTTTTTTAAACTAAAATTTTATCAAAAAAAACCTTCTAAATCATAGTTTACCCTTTTATCAAACAAGCCCAAAGACCAAAGACAGGATAGTAATAATATATTCATTTTTCCTCGTGAGCACCCGATATCTTCACGAATTTCTCAAGGAATTAAAGACCAGCGTAATCTAGATTGGACCTGATAGGATCCACTTAAGCAGCAACCCTACCATATAATATACGTTGTTGGGTTATCAAAGAATCGAACCCGTAACCTTTAATTAAACTAAAACGACTCCTAAATATTGATTCAACCTTGGGATATTCGGATATGATGGTGTATTGTGAGGAGAGAATGGATGAAGTTGAGCTGAAACGAGAAAGTAGGTTAGTGTGATGTATATCTGTCGATTCAGTTGGGGACAGAGATGAGTGAGTTGTAGGCCGACAGAGATGAGTGAGTTGTAGGCCGTCGACGTGGTCAAGTCCAGCACCGTTAAGTACCATATCCAACTTCATAAATGAGTCAACATATTGTATTGTTAGACAAGACACGCGCCCACTAAACTTATTGGCTTCTTCATTCATTTTTATTATTGCTCCTTTCTCTCTATTTATTTCTCATACATACATGCATACATACATACATGCCAACGACTATCTGCTTCAAAGTTAATTACCCTCATTAACTTACGTACTACTATACTTGTATGCTTTGTCTTCCCCTCCCACTTCAATCCCTTCTTCTGCATATATATCATATATGATCGTTTAAGCTTGCTAAAGCTCAAATTGGCTTGATGGTATCGGATATTAGATAATCAAAGAAAAAATGACGCCTTTTGTAAAATTAACGAGAGAGAGAGAGAGAGAGAGAGATGTAATGGTAAATTTGATTTAATACGCAGAAGATAGAAACAAAATCTAAATATCTGAACGGGGACTTTCATATTTACAATTATCTGAATCGATCTTTATAACTTATCTTTCAACAAAATTTTTAAAATATAACTGTCATTAGATTGATATTGTAATTATGCCATGGTATACTATATTATGTTGCGAATGAAGAGAGTTGCTTCAAGTTTTTGTTTGGTTAAGTACATTTAACACTTCTGATGATTGAGAGACTGTCAGGCAATTTGTTCGAGTTGCTTCAAGTTGAAGAAAGTAACTTAGATGAAGCATTAATCAGGGTTTTTCACTTGGGAATGGCAATTAAGTCAATGATGTTTGAATTGTAAACGTAGTGAAGTGATGTACTTTAAAAATGTGTTTTAAGTTAGTGAGAAAGTAGGTGATAAAGTGACAAAAACTAGTCATCATATGCAGTGGGCAATAATAATAGCAAAAGCTGTCATATCTCATCCCAATTTCTACAATGCAACTTATTTCCTCTTTTGCGGCTTTTTGAATAATCTTCTTACAAGCAAATCATCAATACATATTATACAAATAATACCTACAATAAATATAGATATTTGAATGTTCAAAAAGTGGTTGAAATGCTTTACTGCAAAACTTCAAAACTTCAAAATATATCAGAAATTAATCATGAACTTATTGAATATCAATCAAATTGCCTGAGTGGTAGGATTTTTTTTTATTGATTTAACAACTTTTTCTATCAATCTATCTTCAATTGCTGTCAATGGTTTAATAATCAAACCAGAATAACAACAAATGCGTCAATTTTAATGTCTGACTAGATGATGCGTACCAGTTTCCTCAAATATGAACCAGGCATAAATATAAAATTTTAAAAATATTTATTATTATCTTTTTTTAAAATAAAAAGTATGATATCTAACATGTTTATGTTACCTTTTGCATCAACCCAACAAGCTATTTTGAGGGAATAAGCGACCTCACCCCCCATAAAAATTACACAAGTTTAAATCTTGAAAAGTATACTTGTTAGAGGAAGTAAAAACCCTTTTTACACTAAGCATTGAAAATTATATCCCTTAATTAAATAAAAAAAATTACATCAATTTGTTTGTTGTGATTTTTCAAAAACCTTAGGAAGTTGAGAAGTGATAAATGTGTTTTTTTGACCAAAATGAAGAGAAAGATGGGAACATTCTAAGCATGGACAGAAACAGAGGAAGCTTCTCATGAACAGAGCAGGTCGGCATGGGAGAATTAGGGGTATTAAATCTGCATATTTTTTTTTTTATCTTTTTATGAATGAAGATAATAAAGTTGATTTCCCTGATAATGAGTCATGAAACTGATTGGTTTATTGTGGACAGATATTTCATGTCTTAAAGTTTCCATGGTTCTACAGAAACAGAATTCAATTGTTTTTTTTTAAGAGAAATAGTATTATGTTTAATCCCTGTGGGTTTGTGGCAATAGCTGTGTAGAAGATTGAGCAATGATTTGATGTTGATTGCTCACCAATAATTTCCAGCAGCTTTCTTTACAGTCACAATGTGTGTGAAAACATATGTCCTATGAAGACACCCATATCGTAGTTTATTTTTTTAGGGGTTGGCCCCACACAAGCCATGATTTTCAAACTTTGTTTGAGTGCCTGTTGCCACGTGGTTGACTCTTCTTCTTCAGTGGATTGGCCACTTGCAGTAGCTTCTACCTGTAATCCCTTATCAGTTGGTACGGTCCTTGTATTCAAAGAAATTGGTTTCCTCAAATAGAATTTTCCAATATATAAGAATCTCTTGAATTCTCTCTTCTTGAATTCATGTAATAAAATTTAGCCAATCACACGTCATGATGGCACAAATCTTCCTCAAAAACAGGAGGTCGCAGGTTTGAACCTGCAGAGTCATTTGTAAATATCTCAACAATTTTACTTGAGTCATTTGTAAATATATCTTTTATTTAAGAACAAGTCAAATACTAATAACTTAAAGTTATAAAAGAGTTCAAATTCACAACCCCTTATTTATAGTTCTAGAGGAGCTTTAAATTTTGATACTTTTAGGATTACAAGACCATTGACATCTCTAAATATTGTTAGAAGCGCTTTTTGAGCTGCAAGACTTATCCAAATCATCTAAATACTAAATTACCAAAAAAAACTCATTGAGAAACTCATGCAAGCTGAACTTAAATGATAAAAATTACAATTTTAATGTGATAAATACTCAATTGAATCTGGGTGCATACAAAAATGCTTCTTTCAACTAGCAGTAGAGATGCAACTTACAGGGGAGACAAGTCCAATTTTTTTTCTCAACAGAGTGATATACAGAGATGAGCTATGCAGTTAAAGGAGCATGATTAGCAAATGGCAACATTTACGTCATGAGACAATGCGTGTCTTGTAAGTAAGTGATTTCACACTTTAAGGCCAAAATAGGGTGTTTACACAAGAAACAAAAGGACAAACAAAATAATGCCCTGTTCATTTCAGCAAAGGGACTCATGTTGTCTATGAACACATTCAATAATGCCCCTCCTATCATGCATAAACCAGTTGGCTGTGTTTCAGAAGACAGCAAAATCCATTAAGAAGAGCTACATTATTTTCAAAGTTGCCAGATTCACAACTATGATATAATCCGTTAAAGTAAGAAGGGGCTAAAACAAAACCAACAAGGGATTTATACGGATCATATTGGGAATAGAACCTAAAATTTTAGTCCTGTAACTATATTCCTACAGTCTCAACACCTAACCAAAACCCAGGATCATACACCGGTATGTGCTAAATCTGAACCTTAGGAATCAGAACAACGGTAAATAGAACTCTCTGCTAAACACTCCTAAAGCAAGAATCTCACTCTAAAAGATATCTAGCAGCCAAGGAGGATATCCGGGAATTGCAAGTGATATATTATTCCTGTGATATGCTAGCTTAACGGCTGCTAGCATATTTGTAAAGCAGCAATACAGATGAAAACAACTGAATATCCCTAAATAATCGAGAGACTGACACTTAGAGGAGTCATTTAAAATAATAAAACAAATAAGACTGAGTCAAGCTGAAACTAATTTCCTATTCTTCCTTCCGCCTTTAATAAGTCTTAGAGGTCATATCATACACCAAAAAGACCCCAGTCATAGACCTTGAAGCTTTCAACAGAATGTTTGAAGACTTCGGCCATGGGCAAACATCCAACTTGCACAGCAGGAACAGCTAAGCCGGCACCAACTGTGCCGGCACTTTCACTCAAGGGACTGCAGCAAAAAAAATATATATATATAAGGGTCTTGGATGTTTAAAAGCTTCCACACAGTCACAAGAAAGGGGGGAATTGCAAATAATTGGCCATTTCTTTATCCAATATAGCTTGTCTTCCACGTAAGTGTACCATATGGTAAACTTTAACTAAACTATTCAATTGCTTTTTGCAGTACGTACAAGGGAAATACCGAATTGCAGATGTTACTAACTAGCACTTAAGGCAATATTGTACTATCATATATCCAGAGTTCAACTCAACTTACCATATTTATTCAACAACACAAATATGGAATCCAGTAGCATGAGAATTAGTTGAGCAGTTTATTGGTTAAGAGAATATTCCTCGTACTTACTTTATAACAAGGGGCTCGTATGCAGTAATTAGGACATCGGTGCCAACTCCCTTAAGACGCAGATTAGCTAAATACACCTGAAGAAAGGGAACCATATCAAATTGCCATTTGCAACATTCTTGAACAGTTCAACAAAAAGATAAACATACCTTCACGATATTTTGTGCTTCCCTTCCTTGCCGCCCTTTAGAAATTGCCTAGCAATGATAACACATGATGAGGATGAGTGAACAGGGAACATAAAAGGGTATCAGGCTCTTCCAAAATAGGGAGCATGGAGATACTAAAGGCATTCTTGTTTTTCTTCCAGAAATTAATGAGCACAAAAATGGCTACAGGTCACAAGTAAAAGGCAACTTACACAAAGATCACGTTTTTTACCCTTGAGAGATTTTAAACATAACATGAAATGCAAATTTTTACAGAGTATTGCATTTGGCAAGTATGAGAAACTCATAAAATGATAGAACCAATTACCCTTCATGAAAAATGTAAAGTATGTTTTTTGCTACTAATACAGCTTCAAAAGAAAACATGTCTGACAGGAGAGAAAATATACTCATCCTTCGAGCAAAATTTTAAAAAAGCAAGATATTAAGTTCTTAATCAATACTAATGAATGGAGGGGCGGTCAGCAGAACACCAGAATCTCAAAACAAAATGATGAATGCTAGTGTACTATATTGACAAGGGATCACCACGGAAGGAACACCCAATGGAAGAGGCACATTGGGAAGATTATGTGACCAGTTCCCATGGTCTCGCCTTCATGACAAGGTGAATCAGCGAGGGAGGAGCGTTTATAGAGTATCATATTGACAAGGGATCATGGGATAATTGTTGATGTGGGGTAACCATCAACGCTGGGGGTACTTAGATGACTTGGAAATGTAGGACCGCAGAAGAAAAAAAAAGGTTTGAAAAATGTACCATTTGGCCTATTGCAGTAGTTACCACAGCAGGTGCATTATTGTATATTAAACCAGGAGCTTCCAGAACTCCAGACTGCTCGATCACCTGAAATTTTATGGGAAAAATTGATCATGGCACACAAAAAGACATCATCAACAAATAAGATGTTAAATGAACCAACATGATGGGCACCAATTCTCTTATTCAAGACCCTTCCCTATTGCTGGGAAACACATGGGGCACACGAAGTACAGAAATTCCTCTATAGAATCAAATTATTCAGATTTTATACAGAAGAAAGATCACTTGAAACAATGAACAATACCATGTTATAAATCAGTATTGCCAGGTGCCATGCACATTATGCCAAAAAAGCAACAATAAACAATACTACACTATATTCTAAGTGGCGGACTGAGTCTTAAAAAGGGCAATGACTAACACAACCTCCTAGTACACACGGCAGACTTTCAGGAAAAGTAAAAGATAAACAAATATCCAGTATATGGCTTTATAGACAATAACATACCCAGTGCTAAAAAATTAAAATCTTTGCCACTTAACTATTAAGTATTAGCTTTAGGTAATGAACTATGCTTTGATACATTGAAGGGAGTAAAAATAAGGTACTGTATCTGCAATGGAATGACATTTAACTAATCCTATAATTTATGGAAATCCAATGAAATAATTCTATACCACACTTCCTTCGGCATTCTGCTCGGTAGCAAGGTCTTGAAGAAACCATGTAGCACTTCCATTATCAGCAACGTCATGCTTGAATTCTAGAAGTTCAAAGATCAAACTTTCATCTCGGCTAGGGTCTGCAAATGCCTCCTGTAAAGCACAATCAATAAAAATCAGCAGAAGTACTATCATTTGATTCCGGACAAAGAAAAAAACTTGCAAACAGAAAAGGGTGACTTGTATGCTTAGGAAGAACAAAGAATACAACAAACCTGATGATCGGGAACTTCTCGAATGTCGCTAATATCCTATACAAAATAACCCAAAAACTTAATTTGATCAAAACAAAATTTACCCAGTATCGTTGAAGGTTCATGCCAATAACTCTTTCTTTTTCAAAGAAAAGACAAGCAAAAAGCAAATGAATGAAAAGACCTGGAACCGTCGAGGAAACGTGCTTGACAATTTACCCCCAAATAAAGGCCGCTCGAAAACGATGTCTTCTGGCATATTGAACGATCAAACTAACACTAGTATCCCAAAACCAAGATACTCCTGGTGTACAACAAAGAGAAAGACAAGCACACTAGCCAGTTAGATTCTCAACAAAACAGAACCCTCAAATTTAATTCAGAATGCCTTTAGAAGTTCTTCTTCGTTGACTGAGAATCAACTCCAACCAAGGAAATTAAAAGAATTAAGCACATTCTCGACTACGCAGTATTGCGTCCTAAACATGAGCTTAGGAGAAGAAACGTCCGTGAAAGAATTTGCGAATTTGAAGCCACGATGGAAGTAAAACGGCTTTGCTCGGTGAGAATAAAAAAAAAAGTACCTTGACAGAGACGAAGTATTGGAGAGCGAGAGAAGATTCTAGTTTGCTCTCCAAGGTGGTGTGGCCTTCTATTCTGCTCATTTGGAAATCAGCACTCCGTTTTATAGGTTTTTTGGTCGTAATGATGAGCTTGAAATTTAAGCTAACTGGGAGGTCATGAATCAGATTAGACGTAATTTTTAAGCGCCCTAATTTTCCAAATTTTTAACATTTTTATTGCAATGTTTTTCAATTAAAATACAAGCATTTTCAATTAAAACAACTATATACTTCTACACAAAATAAAAAATAAAAACCATATACTTTAATTAGAACTTAGAAGATCATACATTAAAATAAAAAGTCATATATTATTTGTTATATTTTGATTGACTAACTTAATATTATTTTTTCCATTTTTTTTAAAAAAATTACTTTATAATTTAACTTAAATCGGTACATCCAAATTAATTAGTAGTTGAGATTAAGAGAAAAAAGAAATGAAAAAATAATTAATTATAACTCGTCAATATATAAATGGTACGAGACGTTACATACAATTTTATATTATCTTAAATTTTTACTATAAAAGTTATATAACTAATTTATAAATATTAATTAATTTAATTATTTATAATAAATATATGATTAATTTTTTTAAAATATTTTTTTTAATCATATACATTATAACTACCTCTAAATGTGAACTATTTTATTATGTCCAATTAATAGGGATGCTTAATGGAAAAAATTTATAAATTTAACAAATAAAATAAATTAAGATTTTATATTTCTTAGAGCTCTTATAAGTAGTATTTATATGAGGAGTATCATTCCTTGACATAAAAGACTAATGTTCTTTGAAACATTAAAAACTGCAAAATGCTAATTTAAAGAAGAATAAATAAAATATCTACAAACTTTATCCTACTAAATGAAATAGATTATATGAATCGAACAACGTTATTAGACTATCAATAACTAAATTTTTAAATAAATTGTTAATTAATAGATCCGTTCAAAAAAAAATAAATAAAAAAGAGAGACAATTGAGAAATTTATGAAATCTTTTCTCAAAAAAATAACATGAGATAACATCAGGTTTGGGTGAGTGATGAAACAATGCAATTATAGAGTATTAGGTCGAGTGGACTTTGGTGCCTGTACATTCAACGCTGACTCACAAGTATCACCGTGTAAATGAAATTTACACTAATGTTTGTCTTAGATCTTTCCTCAACTTTATAAACCAATATGAACATTTCCCAAAGCTTATCCTCCAGCAGAATCGGCAATAATACAAAATACAGGTAACAAAATAACAAAAATAACCAAATATATGCATTCAATTAGGCTTCACCAAGTAAGATGCCCATATCTCATCGGCTGGAGGAGGAGGCTGAACCCAGTGACCTGGGATGCGGCTGCACCAAGATACAGTATTAGAAGGAAACAGATCAAATAATTGAGCTATTCAAATGCATCAGTTTCATCCATAATGCAGGATAACCCAATTATTCTTACCTTCCTCCTGGTCTGATATAAGCATCCCATCCTCTTCTAACCTGCATGAGATTATTTAACAGCCTTAATAATCAAGTGGAACTTACAGCATATAGGTCCCAGTCAAACATGAGTACAAATATCAGACTACATAAGGTTATTATTAATTCAGCTTAGTAAAACTTGCAGCCTTCATGCTAAGAAAACATAAATTGCCATTGATTACAGACATTTGAGAAAGAAAGGACAGATGCTATGTTGAAAGCCATGCAAAATTTGATAACAACAAACCTTATCCCACCAGGTATTTATATGAGGAGTTTACTCCATGGATCGTACGATGCTAGTGTGCTATATCAATAACTAAATCTTTGGATAGACTGTTAACCAAAATGTCTCGTTCAATGAGAATTTGATTACAGATGAAGTAACTAAAATTAGAATTACCTCAATAAGTGTGCCCATATCATGGTTGCTGCCATGATAATAATGATAGAACTCAATTGGTAAGTTAGCTACATCATCATGTGCTCTCCTACTGCTTTGTCCACCAGATCCGTTTTTACTAGATTCATTCTCATCAACTGCAACAAAGCCCTTTTCATCTTCACCCGCAGTTTTCTCCCCTTTGCTCTCCTGGAGCTCATTATTATCATCATTGCTCGAACCTTTTAATAAATCTCCTTGATTTTGAATGGACTTTCTGGATTCCTCTGCAGACACAATCGCTTCTCTCGCAGCATCTGTATCGGCAGCAATTAAAGCTTGGCGCTCCTCTTCCTCAACTGCAGCTTGAACTCTTTCAAGAAACTTGTTGTCCTCCTCCGGAAGAAAGTGGCCTGCAAATATTAATTAAGAAAGCGTAATACTGTGATAATCAAGCAATGCAACTTTTTTAACTTCTCAAGCCTAAAAAGTCTTCACAGAAAGCGTACAGAAGAAGTTTTATAGTTGACCTATAGATTAGAAGCAGAGTGATCTTCTCAATTTCTCATGCATACCTTGTCTTTTCAACTTTTGGATCCTGATAGAGCGCAACTCTCGCAGCTTCTCCACCATCAAGAGTAGTTCAAGCTGATATAGAAAAACAATTGTTAAAAGGGATTATCAATAAAAGGGAGGAATGGATGGAGAAGCAGAGAAGAGAACGCGTGGTCTACATTGACCGAACAAATACATGCACAGAGAAAATTCATGAATATGATTATATTATCATAGAAACCATGAATTCTAAAAAAACAAAAGGTGAGACTACCCACCAATAATAAGTTACCAATGACAAGAAGACCATAAGTTAAATAGAGGAGCATGAAATTCTGTACTAAACAATAATTCTAATTCTAATAAATCAGCGCTGGCACCACGATGGAGGCTGGGAAGACAACAAAGTAACAAACAATAATTGAAATGAGTGAACA
Organism: Leucaena leucocephala; assembly: GCA_037074615.1. Classification (NCBI taxonomy): domain Eukaryota; kingdom Viridiplantae; phylum Streptophyta; class Magnoliopsida; order Fabales; family Fabaceae; genus Leucaena; species Leucaena leucocephala. The sequence continues at coordinate 4,315,183 of CM073569.1, forward strand.
AGAAAAGCCAGTTTGATTTTTGAAATCATCATAATGGCACAAGAGAATGACAAGACGACAGGAGAAAATGGGGTATAATGATAAGGATCAAATGTACCGCAACATAAATCAATCTGCACAATTCATTAGCATTGGGAAATCACATAAGCAATTAACAATCGTGGAATTTTATGCAGAATGAGTGGCCAAGTTCTAGAAAGTTATCAGAAATCCAAAATGACCAATGTCTTAGTTGCCAATTGGCCAAGAAGAATACGATTAAGCTGTAAATGAACTCACCTCCGACTCTAATTTCTTCTTCTCTTCTTTGGCTTTCAGCTTTGCAATTTCTTTCATCTTTTCCACCTGCAAATAAACACGCTTCAGATGCTAATAAAAGTAGCATTGCAGCCTCATGTTTGCAAGGTAGCTAGCTGCAAGACAATAACCAGCCATAATGAAGCAGTTTAAATTTTCATGCGGTCATAGTTAAATACCCACAAAATATGCGGTTTCACTGGAACTATCCGGAACTAAAAGTATTCAGTTAGCACTGCTCTTAAAGGCGGAAGTGTACAGGATTATGTATGAACAATACAATGATAAATTCTATATAGTTTTTCTCATACAGCAGGGAACAACGACAACGATAAGTTCTAAAGAGTTATTCAAGTTTATTTACATAGTCATCCAATTTTAATAGATGTATTGGCAGATTCTGCCTATAGTGAAACTGCTCTTATCAGTGACACAGATGTTTATGATTTTTTTCCACATAATTTTTTCTCCAACTGGTTATACCAAGTATAAATAAATCCATTTGAAAAGCCACAAGTTAATTTTGTCTGACTTTAGCAACTGTCAGTCACTCCAACCCTAACAGAAACTAAATTGGATGAGGAGATATTTAAATAGAAAAATAGGGGCAAAATGATGGAAACATTTAGCAATTACATAAAAAATCTCTAAACAAATTTCACTTTTTGATTACCAGATATAGGGAAAACAACAGCTTAGTTCACAAAAATTTAAATTACCTTTTGATTCGCAATCTCCTTGGCAATCTCTTTTGCTCCCCATTCATCAGCTTCTCGGTCCATTTGGTCAAATAGCTCACGCTCCTAGAGTTTACAACATAGAAATAAAAAACAAAAATGATTAGCAGTTTACAACAGAGGCCACCTTGAAGAGGTGAAGTATATGTAGAATGCAATGCTTTAAGAATCCAATAAAAAATAACCTTTGCCAGCATTTCTGCAATGCGCTTCCGCTTCTTTTTCCTCCAGATTTTTTTCCTTTTACTCTTCTGCAATTTATTTTCAAGCCTAGCAGGGGCAGATTTCTCCTCCCATGGACTTGTTTCATCTGCAATATATCTGAATGGCTCCAGTTGAGCTCTTAGCTTTAACATCAAAGAGTTGGTTGCTTCAACTGCCAGTGATTCTTGAGTTTCCAAATTAACCCTTCTATCTTCTAGACATTTCTGAAACTCAGAAACAGAAGGCTCCACTGACCCATCTTCTGCAGGCCCTTTGCCCTCTTTGATCATCATCAGCATCTCCAGTTCCTTTTGCCTATGGAAATACCATTTGATCATGGAAAATAATATAAAACAGCATACATTAAACAAGCTGATAGAAGAACAACATACATTGCCTTTGCAAGATTGAGAGTATCTTGCAGTTCTCTTAGCTGATTGTGCACATTTCTGTTGTTCCAAAAAGCACTTGAATTTGGTGGATCAGGAGGTAACAATGGGAACCAAGAAGGTGGACGAGGAGGCGGCGGTTGTGCCAATTGAGAAGAAAATGGATTCATCACCAGTGCTAAGTTTAGAAGCCGTCTAGCGATTCTGAAATAGTTCAACTCTGCCCGATTAAAAGAAAACTTTGAGAAGCATTTTCTAAACAGAATAATATTAAACATAACTTTTCAAGTAAGAATCACTATGAATTACAAATTGCGTATCATAAGGCCAAAAAGAGTTGCAACCACGAAATAGCTCCATCTTGAGGGAAAAAGAGGCTACGATGTGCTCCATCGTTGAAGATCCAAACAAACATGAAAAGCAGTAGGAAGGAAGGAAAAGAAAGAGTTAAAGACTGACCTTTTGGTGCTTCCAAGAAAACCGAACCGAAATCAATGTGGTGTTCTGGTGGGAGCCTTGCAGCAGTGATTTGGTCGCCAGGGGCGGTGACGGTGAGAACAGTGAATGAACGAAGGAGAGTACAAAACGAGAAGTTGAGCGAGAAGTGTGACGAAAATTGCGCATAATAAAGGAGATTACAAAACTCCGCAAGTTTTATTATTTGTGTTGGGATAGCCCACTGGTTTTAGGCGTTAGACTCAGGTTCTGGTCGTGGTGTGGGTTCAAATCCCCACTTCTAACATTTTGCTTTTTTTCTTTTATTTTCACAGCTTTTTATTTCTTTTTTCACTTGTTATATTTATATCAATATACATAATTTTCTATTAAAGTATACACAATAGAACTGATTTGAAATTTATTATAAAAAATAACTGATTTAAAATTTAAATGGTATTTTTGTGGAATTTTTTATTTAAATTTCAAAATCCTAAATAAAAAATTCCTACAATATTGTGTTATTATTTATTTATTAAGTGTAATCAATATGTAGGAAACATAACTAATTTAAAATTTAAGATTTTAAATATTATTTTTTAGGATTTTTCCTTTTAAATAATATAGCTTACCTCTAACTCCATGTTAGTTAGTGTAGATGCAAACTCTCAAAGTACATATTCAAAATATGAAACAATATATTCGTGTACCAACATAAGCCAATGCCACTCGAACAAAATATTAATAACATGACCACATTTAGATTTTTCAAAATGTTAATAATACACTGCCAAGTTTTGTAGTAATTTATAGCAAATGAATCAAAATCAAATTACACTTTGAGAGTTAACCAAATAATTTACCTCTTACTATTTTACTACTAGTCAATGTTAAGATCATCAATGGATTACTACCAAAATAGGCAAAAGAGAAATAGAGAACCAAGCGTGACCCCCCCCCCCAAAAAAAAAGAACCCAGCTAGAGTTCGATCAGAATGGAAACAATGGAAGGGACAGGAAGACAAGTTTGATTGGACAACTCGTTAAAAAATCTCTGAGAATCCAAGGCAAAGCAATCCAGAACATTCCTTTAGTTTGGATTTTGGTCTGAAAATAAGAGCCACAAGTAAATTTAAGCTTCGTTATCATGTGTTACAACTGAGAATCTTTATGATGAGACAATGATAATAGTATGAGCAAACACATATTCAAGAGAAAGGAGATGGTCCCAGGTTGTTGTTTTCTAAGTGGGACCCTTCACGAGGAGTCCATCCCTGAAGAAGCTTAAGACGCTGGAGAACAACATGGCTATTGGCTCATAAGACCTTGTCTATTCCCAGATTTGCTGATAAATCCGCGTGTTCTTCACGTGGATTGCTGGGAAATTGAATTTGCCGCTGGTTTTCTCTGTCTTCTGCACTTTTAAAATGAAGATCCAAGGTATCATTATTCGTATATCGTCAGTTGAAAAGGATAATACTGAAGCTTATGAATCTATTTGAAAAATTCCTCCTTGCATGAACTTCTTTTTAATCCTATTTTGGTTCCTTCTCACGTGGGTTTATACATTCTTTTCTCTTTCTGGCTGCATATGAATTGTTGTTAACTTCCTTCTGCTTTAGACAAATATGGTTATTTAAGAGAGATTTATAGTGTTTTCTCATGATTATGAACGACAATATCAACTCAAATATGAAGTATAAAATTTAAAGCAAACCGTGTTATTCACAAATGAGGGCCCCACATTGTTGGATATCATATGAGAACAGTATTAGGTTCAATTTTGGAGGGGTCCATGAGTGACTAGAGAATGTTTGAAGAAATGCCAGAGTGAGAAGGATGGGTAACGTTTTTGTGGGCACAAGTAAATGCAGTGCAGCGACACTTTGTCCTTACTTGTTAGGAAAACTTGCAAGCAATAAGAGGGAAACATATATTCACAATCAGGGTCACTTTCTAGTGCCTAATCATATGCATAAGGGAGGAAGAAACTTTCAAGATTAGCATGTATGTCCCTTGGTGTGCCCTTCTTTTGTTTTATGGGTAGAAGTCTAGGCAATATCGCTAGCTGAATCCTCCTTGAGCATAGAAATTATTGAAATAAATTTTGTTTCTTCCAATAAAATATTTTTCCTTGGTTCCCTTCTTATCTTGCTTGTTTTGAGTTGAAGAAAATTAGACGAAACTATATTTTCTATGATGAAGATGACTAGTTTAGTCATCATTATCTTCTAAAAAAAAATTATGTTTTCTGTAAAATTTTCTGGGTTGGTCTTGATATATTCTACCTTAGCTTTGGTGGTCTTCTGAAAATATGTAGATCAAATTGGAAAATAAAAAAGGTCAACATCTGTATGTCATATATGTTTCTCTTTGAGATTCATTTCCAATATACTTCAAGGATTCAATTTTTTTCAAGCCATGACTTAATTTACTGATTTTTAATAAATTGAATCATTCTATTGGTTTACTTTTACTCATTCTATTAAGAATGGTTCAAATAAATACTTCACTTTTAAATTTATACTTAACTATTAGTACTTGTTTCATTAGTATTTAGATAATAATATATCATTCTTATAAGAAAGCTATAGAGAATAAATTTTGGTGGTGAATAATATATATGAAATTAATTGTTGATAAAGTCAAATGGCATACGATAAAATGTTTCATTATTGTTGTTGTATTAAAAGTATGCCTTTATTGAGGGTCATTATATCTTTACTATTTTTAATAGGAAAAATTACTATGAGGTACTAAGTAAAAAAATACAATTATCAAAAAGTCTAGTAACAAGTGAGCATATATTTTAAATTTTTTTTATGATTATATTTATTTCTTAAGACCTCGTAACGATTATTTCTTTTTAATATTTTGTCTAGGGGGAGTAAATGTTTCAACAAGGGCATTAAATCAAAGAATCCTTGTGACGGCTCTTTAGTGTAATCCATGGCAACCTGATATTTCATGGGGATTGCTCATATTTTTCTTTCATTCACTAATTGGATCTTCTATCTTCTCTTGCAGGGCATCTGTGTGAGAACACCAAGTTCATCACTTAAGAATTTAGATATTGGAATCTGTGGACATTTAACATTGTCCTTTAACAGGAACTGTTGTGAACTATTCAGAAATAAGAGTGAAGATTAGAGCTTGTAAAGTGCTGAAAAATTGTTATTCTTACATCTGAAAAGCGTACATCTAAGAAAGCATCTTTCAGCAGACAAATAGATGTAAAAATCCAAGAGAGAAGACAGAGAAAGACAAATAGATCAGGTTGGGAGGCCTGAGCAGCTTCCATGCAAATCTGGAACAACCAGTTCACTTCTCTTCTATTCTTTTTTCTTTGTCTGCAGATGAAAAATTATTTTCCTGGAAATGAGAAGAGAGAATAAACAAACAAGTTTCAAGTTTAACAAAACTAGGAAAAAAAGAGCATAACTATCATACCCATTGATCTTTTGCAGTGAAGGACTGCTTCATGAATTGAGTTCTCATGATCAAACAAATCTCCCACAGAATAAGCTTTAACTGGTATTGGAGATGCTTGCTGTGAGGAAATGCTCCAACTCTTCCTTTCCCACTGTGTCTTCTCAAAGTCACCAACTCTAGAAATTTTCCTTGAGCACCCTACTCTCCTGCATAATTGCTTTAAATACCCAAAGCTGCTTCTCAAGATTTTCTGTGTGGATTTTCTCCACTTTGTGAAGAACCCATGATGATGATGAGTTCCCAAACTTCCTGGAGATACAATTCCTGAATAAATTAAAGAACTAGGCATGGTTTGTGCACAAGAATAAGGAGTGTTATTGCAAGATTCCATCTTTGAAGATTCCCCATCATACACAGGTCTGATAAAGCCATCAGAGAAAAGCTCATCATCATGAGCAAAACCAGCAGGTGATGGTGAGAGAGTTACAGAAAAATCGAAGTTAAAGCTCTGGGATTTCGCCATTGTTAAACCTTCAGAGTCCTCAAGGAAGTTCACAGGAGGCTTCAACTCTGATAGCCAACTGTGTGAAAAGCTATCAGTGGCCAGAGGAAGTGATGACGAGGATTCCATTAGAAACAGGAATAACAAAGTTACATGTGTTATTGATACCTGTAAATATATATATATAATATTATGTTAATGACAAAAACAATAAGAGACCACAAGAAGGGAAAGCTTTGTCTATTATGTCAAAGTCAAGCAGGGAACAAATAGAATGATATGAAAACGCAAACTGAATTGACTTTTATATATAGTAAGTTTTATAACTTGCTTGCTTTCTCATCATCTAGTTATGGTTGTCTGCAATGAAGATAGAGAGAATAGAGAAGGGAACAAAAGGATGGAAAGGAAAGGTTTGTCCAGTTAATTTTGCTTTGATTTCATTTCTATTTCAAGGAAACAGGAAACAAGAATAACGAAGCATGATAAATGCCATATTTATGATGCTAAAATGGCTTTTTGAAGTTTGCAGGGACAGAAGACAAGGGCATGAAGAATGGCGTGACGTATGGTGACCGCGGAGTCAAAATTATTCTTAAAATAGTCATACACGACAGAACTTCCCATATAGCTTGAGATATTTAAGGATTTGCTTGTTATGGAACATCTACTTGTTCATACTCAAAAGAATTAGCTCAATTGGTTAAAGCAAGGATGTTTCTATTTATCAATTTTGGTTCATTTATTGGGGAAATATGACACAAGTCTGGTTGTAAGATCATACCAAGGTTAACTATCAATTCTATAAAATCAATTAACATTTATGAAAAATTTAAAATATATAAGATAATATTTATTCATTTACTGAGGATAAGTACTATGGTAATCTTTGCTACTATAATGAGATCTGTTTAAATACAGTTTTAATGGTCTATATTTAAAATTTTGAATTGATGATTTTTAAATAATAAAATTATCTAGGCCTTCCCTTGATTTTCTGTAATCATTAAAATAATATTTTTTTAAAAAAATAAACAAAAAAACATAAATTATCTCTCATTTCGGGAAGGACTTGGGTTGAAATTCTAAGATCGGGCCCAATTGATATTCTAGTAAAAACGCACTATATTGTATAAAAAAAACGGATTATATTTCTAATTAATTTTGTAAAAGCATGAATCACAATGGAATGCTACTCTACAATATAAATTAATGATGATGATGATGATGATAATAATTGTTTTCATTCTTTCTAAATACAAAAAAAGAAACATGGGCCCCGGTAGGAAGCTTCGCTCGTCACGACTGTGCAAACTATATACACATATATTGATTTAACCCCACGTTAAGAAATTAATAAGAATTGAGTTTAGTGGGATATATTAAGTCTTTAGGGTGTGTTTGGCTCAATAAAAAGGGAGGAGGGAAGGAATTTTAATAGAGGGAAAGAAATAAAAGGAAGGGAAGATGAGGGATTTTATTATTATCTTATTTGGATTAACATCAAGGAAGAGGGGATGAGAGATTTTAATGTTACTTTGTTTGGTTCAAGAAGGAGGAAAGAAAAAATATTTTTATATGAACAAATTTATTTTGATGTTATTTTATAGAATATTTTAATAAAATATAATATATAGGTAATGTTGTGATATTAAAAAAATTATGGGTAATTAATATGATAAAGTAAAAATATTACCTCTCTCCTCCAAATTTCCTCAATTTTGGAAGGGAGGTTAAGTTTGAGAGAGAAGGGATCTCCTAAAATTTTTAGATATCAAAGAGAAGGGAGCAAAATCTCTCCTCTCCCCTCCCCCAAATTACTCATGCCAAACGATGCCTATAGTTATATATTTTGTTAATTCTGAATTTAAGTTTCGTTCTTTTCTAAAAAATTTCTCGTTATGTTTTTATGTGCGAACAAATTGAATATATTGAAAAACTAAATTTCTGTATAAACTAGTTATACTTTATACAATATTACAATTTAGCAAGTCCATATTAATTAGATCCGAGTCAATTCAAATCATTATGGAATCTAAGGACCCGTTTGTTTGAGTTTAAAAAAAAATAAGCAATTTTCTTTTACCTTTCTCTGAGGCCAACGCTGTTAATGAAATAGTAGTACACTATATACATTGATCATCATAATACAGTTAAAAGATGATTAAAGAACAAATGATTTAGCCAAAGAAGAACTAGCTGAGACCGAGAGCGTTATGCTCATCACAGAGATGATTTAGCCAAAAAAAAATAAAGAAAAAATTACTCTGTAATTCCATAAAAACAATTAATTGTTAAAAGATCCTACGATAAATTGGCAGTACCATAATGACAAGACATGATAGAATGACAATAAATCATGATAAATTGATAACTAATAAAAATTCTTATAATTAAATTGTCATATAAAGACTATACAGTAAAGTTTGTAGAGGTGATATTTTTTTTTACTAAATATAAACATTCTCTTACCAGAAACAATTTTATATAGGATATTATGGATATCTCTCCTAATAAAAATTTAAATATTAATTTACTATATTGTAGATATTTCTCCTAAATCCGATATTATTGTAGTGGGCTTGCTAAACAATTTAGCAGTAAATAAAATTATTTATATATGTGTGCTTTTTTATTAAGTATATATATCTCTCTAATAATAATATTTAAAATATTTTTAGATATTAAATATATATATCTCTTAATTAAAAAATTAAATATTAATTTATTATATTATAAGAAATTAATTTTTTCACTAAATTCAACCTCCTGGGTTGGTTTATTTATGTGTCTGCTGATGATGGCCTTAATTAAATTTGACATGGAAGGATGATCCACCCCCAACCAATTCCTAGTACTCTTCATTCAATAACGTTGATCTTGTCGAAGATGCTTTCGGTTTTGGGTCAATAAGCCCACTCTGCCGACGCAAGAAATCAATTTTGATATTCATTGAGGCTGGTGAGCATTAAAACTGTCATCATTTAATAGAGGTTGGGGATATAGGAAAATGAGATAATCTTCATATCATGATAAATAAACATTTAAATTTTTTATTAAAAAAAGTATTTATATTTAATGTTTGATTATATTTCGAATATAAGCCTAACATTTATATTTTTTTAATTAGAGGGACCCTGAGAACATGAGATTATAACTGAGATAAAAAAAAAATATAACTTCTCATTTACAAACAAAAAAGGGAGCTTTCATAGCAGATGGCACCCGCCAACAAGGAGTTTTTGTTTTATTTGAAACATGGGAATAAATCCGCTGCGGAGCCACGTGGGTTGACAAATGTGATTAAAATGGGGAAAAGAAAATAACGGAAGCGGATCCTCTCAGAATCCGCTTCTCTCAGAATCCCTCAGAAGCATAAACACGTAGAGTTTTCTGACTTCCTCCTCCTGCGTCATCCTCTGGCTCCTTTCCTCTTACCCTATCTAAAAAAAAAAAATTAAAAATATTTTTTAAAATAACAAAAGTGTTTTCGCTGGCTCCTCTTTAAAATGTTTTTTTTTTAATTTTTAAAAAAAAAACTTTAGAAAAGTGTTTTGAAATTTTTTAAAAAAGTGTATTTTTTAATTTTTAAAAGTGTTTTAAAAAATACTTTTTTTTTTAACAGATGAGGGATGACCCAGGAGGAGGAGGCAAGGAAATTACATTATGTTTATGCTTCTGAGGGATTCTGAGGGAAGCGGATTCTGAGAGGATCCGCTTCCGAAAATAACACATGCGTGTCCTTCTTCTCCGGTCCTTCCTAATATTATGAAAAATAATTATAAATAGCTACATGGTTACAAATAATTTAATTAATCTTAAATAAGTGTTGGCCAATAAAGAAAATTTTTCTTAAAATAAAAGTGGATGTTATTAAAAGAAACTAAGCATCTATGCTTACGATATGATATTTAGCTAGATAAATATTCAAGGGACCATCCATAATAAGGCAAGAAGACAGAAATCTAGGAGATTCATTCCCCAAACCTTATTATTTTTCTTGGCTTCAAATCTGATTCTCTTCTGTCGTTTTAGCGCCTCGTCCCCTTCAGAACCTAATTCTATTATTATTATTATTATTATTATTATTATTATATGTCCTTAAAAGCAAAGGCATCTCAAAATCTACTTTTCTTCAATTTTGAGGAGTGGCTGTGGCTAATTACCAAATCACACTCACCGACGTCCATGATTCAATATAAAATCTAAAATTTTAAACGAATCACTGATCTTTTTATTGATCGTAATCAATATTATTTATGGTTTTTATATTATAATAAATCTTATATCCCATACGAATATTGCTAATCCAGATTTAAAATATTTTAGGTTTTAAATGCAAATAAATTCTTTGACCTAGGCTTCTTTCTTTATTTTTTTTGGCCAGAAAATCATTTTTTATTTATAAAACTCAAATTCAAAGCATTATTATATTATTCAGAAATATATAAATTATTTTCCAAATATAATTGCATTATATTTTAGCTGGATTTAAATTTGGTGGCAAATATATTTTTTTGTCTAACTTTTTTAATTAATCAATTATTTAATTCTTAGACTTTTACTTAAAATAACTTATTTAGTACTTATAATTTTTAATTTGGTACAACTTACGTTTTATATGTAATTATTGAGTTAAAAATTGAGTTAGAGATTGGGTTATTTTGAGTAAAAAAAATTACGAGGGTTGAATTATTTTGAATCAAAATTTAGGATTAAATCGATAATTAAAAGAAAACTTAAAGATTAAAAGTTATATATTTTTTTCTAAATTTGGCAACTCAGTTATATTACAAAAATTATTGGAAAAATTAGAGTGTGAATGGCTGAGAGAAAATGATATTATTAAAAGTTATAATAATTTAGAAGGGCTGAAAATCAAAATATAAATATAAATGAATATTAAAAATTATATTACCTCTAATTTTAAATATAAAAATTAGATAAAGAGTGCGATAATTATATAGAGATAACAATAATTTTTTATTGTAAGCTTACATTAAGTAAACTATATTAGTCAATTGCTAATAACGTTTAGTACTTGTGGATAAATAAATAAAAAAAATTAGACAATAAATTTATTTTAGTTATAAATATAAAATTATCTTATCTCATAAATTTATAATTTTTTTATAAAATATTCATATTAAATATTGATTGCACGGATTTCTATTAAGAGATTGTCACAATGCATATGTTTAGAAATGATATGGAAACGTTATAAATAATTAAGTAATATAAAAAATTAATTACTTAATTATTTTATTAAGGAGGAATACTGTACTGCACACTTTACAGGGACGATAGTTTCTTCTGCTACGTGGCTTACCTTCCTTTGTAAACATTGTTATTGTCAAAGGCAGCTGTGGTTTATTCTGTAGATTTTTTTATGCCAAAGTTTATTCTGTAGATTGTACATATTCGATAAAAAAGTTTGATGCTTTAAAGTTCTTTGTGATCATCACTAACTTCTTGAGGAGGATAGGTTTAAGTTTCAACATGTGTGTGTGTGGTTGGATGCATCGCCATGTGGTGTTTTTCTTGTTTGTTTTCTAAATAATTATAATCTTCTAAATACTTAATAAAATATTTATTTAACTAATTTAAATTGATTAAATAAGTTAATTAAATTAATTATTCGTAATAATTATATGTTAATATTATTAAAATACTCTATTTAATTATGCGTATTTAAATCATATTTCATATATACGATCATATAAGGATATTATGTGAAAAAAATTATAATTTTAAAAGATAAAGTAAATTATAATATTATATTTAAAATAATTTTAAATATTTAATTGGCTAAATAACATCTCAGTAATTATAGTATATTAAACGGAAAATTTAAGAGCCATTAATTTGTTTATTTTTTTTTACGCCATTGTATTAATTTAGTCATCAGAACAAAACATCAAGGGAGATTTTTCTTTTTAATTTATGTAGATTTAAAGGAAAGTTATCTACAATTATCACATAAAAATTAACTAGGATATTATAATTATAACTAATTATTAATTATAATACTATAAGTATAAAATTAAATTATAAATTACACAAGTTTTTGTAAAATCATATTTATATCTTTACGCTATCATCGGATGGAATATGGTATGTTTTAATTAAAAATATGGTCAAAAAATTTAAAATAGCAAAACTTTATCCAAAAAAAGGATTAAAAATAATTTTGAACCCATTGAATTAATTGAAACATTCTAACAGAAAAGGAATTAAATTAGTAAACCTTCTAACAGCGTGTCTCTGATTTCTCTCTCATAGTCAATCCCACACATCATGTGATATTGAACAGACTGAAATAATATCTCGGAACTCTCGTACTCACCAAGATAGCCTACAAAGCAGTCCACGGTAAATACCCTGTGACCTCCTCTCTAACCATTTGACTTGTAACAGATCCTATAATCGCTGATCTCCATTCAAACGCATTGACATTCACGTTTCCAGGTAATTGCATAAGCGACAACCACATCTTTGTGTTCGCTATCAAAAGCTTGCTTCGTGGTTACACAAAGCCAGAACCTTTCTTTGTTTTCTCTGTGCTGTAACCGCGTAACTTACATATAGCCTGAACCCATTCAAAACTCTCAAACAAAAATAAAAGGGGCCTCTAAAAGTGCAGATAAACAGGGAGGGGGGCATGGAGAGAGACCTCAACCAGATCAAATCAAAATTTCCAGTATTGCTAGTATTGGGATCTCTCTGATTTGGGTTCTCTCGTTTTGCAGAATCAGGTTCTTCATCCTATTCATCTGTGACATCTTCCTGCGTTAACCATTCTTGTTTTTTCTCGTTCTTTGCTTCATATTCTGACACGATGGAGGCTGAGAAGAAGTATATTACCGCCGAGGAGCTCCAAAAGCACAATAAGCCAGGGGATTTGTGGATCTCCGTACAAGGTAAGGTTTACAATGTCACAGATTGGGCAAAAGAACATCCTGGTGGGGATATTCCTTTGTTGAACCTCGCTGGCCAAGATGTCACCGATGCGTTCATTGCCTATCATCCTGGTACCGCATGGAAATATCTGGACAAGTTCTTCACTGGGTATCACCTAAAAGATTTCCAGGTTTCGGATGTGTCCAGAGATTACCGGAGGCTCGCATCAGAGTTTTCGAAATTGGGTCTTTTTGACAGGAAAGGGCATGTCACTTGCTGTACTCTTACATTTGTTGGTGTTATGTTCCTCATTGTTCTGTATGGTGTTTTGAGATGCACCAGCGTTTGGGTTCATTTGGGTTCTGCTATGTTGTTGGGTTTGCTTTGGATGCAAAGTGCTTATGTAGGTCATGATTCTGGTCATTATGAGGTAATGTCAAGCAAGGGTTATAACAAACTTGCTCAGTTAATTTCTGGGAATTGCTTGACTGGTATAAGCATTGCTTGGTGGAAATGGACTCACAATGCCCATCACATTGCCTGCAATAGTCTTGATTATGATCCTGATCTGCAACACATCCCCGTTTTCGCTGTGTCTTCCCGTTTCTTCAATTCAATAACATCTCGTTTCTATGGGAGGACCTTAAAGTTTGATTCTCTTTCCAGGTTCCTTATCAGTTACCAGCACTGGACATTTTACCCAGTAATGATTTTTGGCAGGATCAACCTATACATTCAAACTTTTCTGCTTTTGTTCTCAAAACGCCCTGTCCCAGATAGAGCCATGAACATAATGGGAATTCTTGTGTTCTGGACCTGGTTCCCTCTTCTGGTTTCTTGCCTACCAAATTGGCCTGAAAGGGTTATGTTTGTGCTAGCTAGCTTCACTGTTACATCAATTCAGCACATTCAATTCTGTTTGAACCATTTTGCTGCTAATGTTTATGTTGGTCCACCAAATGGTAATGACTGGTTTGAGAAGCAGACTAGTGGAACATTGGATATCTCTTGTTCAACTTGGATGGATTGGTTCTTTGGTGGATTGCAGTTTCAGCTTGAGCACCATTTGTTCCCAAGGCTTCCTAGGTGTCAATTGAGGAAGGTTTCTCCATTGGTGATTGATCTCTGCAAGAAGCATAATTTGCCTTATAGGAGCTTGTCATTCTTAGAAGCCAATCAATGGACCATTAGGACTCTTAGAACTGCAGCTTTGCAGGCTAGGGATCTGACTAACCCTGTGGTCAAGAATTTGTTGTGGGAAGCTGTTAATACTCATGGCTGAGAGCAACGTGGATCAGTAGGGATGGTTGATATCTGTCTCTTTCACTCTCTGTTCTTTTCGTTTTTGTAATTTTTTTGCCCTTAAATTTCTTGGCCTAGGGCCCCTGGAAAACTTTACTGTTCATGTGCTTTGGCATCTATTTATACATTATTCAGTTTTGGTTGCACTTTTACCTCCTCTGTTTCTGTTATATTGTCAGCCTCCATTCTGTATCATTAGGGTGTTCATTTGTTATGCTTATACCATGTTTGATCTTATATTTATGTTAGTTCAGAAGATTTTTCTTCTTTTTCTGTTTGAGAAGGAACTGTTCTATTGAACATAATTATGGCTCCACCATCATATGTTTTTTCAGTCGTAGGCCCTATAAGGATCATTTTGTTGGTGATGAACCTAACATGAAGAATTAACTTTGCCAACACTTGCGCTGAATGGTGACAAGTGTTTTAGCCTTCGTTTTACCAGAATGATGATTCTAATTATATTCAGGGGAAGGGAGGGAGGAATTGAAATTGATAGCTTGATATGATACCTGAGAAAAATTAAATGTTAATTCTAAGCAAAGCTACAATGGATATGTGTCTCCAATGATATTTTCCTATAGGTACTCAACAAATTACAATTTTGATTCTAATGTTATGCTTATTCCATGTAAATTAAAATGGTATTAATAAAAAGGTACTCATCCTCTTTAAACAAGGATGGTTTGAACCTTATGGACTGAAAAACTTACGTTAGGAGACTCATCTTCAATGTTTCAATAGTATTGTGTATAGTATAACTGCATTAAAAGAACTAGAATTAATAACTAACAAGATGTTTGGTTGAGATGGTTAACTGTCTTACCCTCGTAACGAGATGAACACAAGTTTAAATTTAGGAATCACATTTATTGAAAAAAATAAAAACTTTTTGCGCTCTCTAAACTTTGTAAATGATTAATCTTAAACCTCAAAGTGGTTGGAGGTTAGTCTTAAGGAGTTGTCTTATATCTTATAAGGTTATATGTTTAAATCTTATTGTTGATACAAGGATTTTGTTTGTTGGTGATAGATAAATATTTTTTTTTCTTGTTCTTTGAACTTAGAGGTATATTCTAACTCTCCTAGTCTTTATGACCCAATTTATAAAAACTTTTCTTGAGAAAAAAAAATTAAGGGTTATTCCATTGGATTGTTTTGTTGAAAAACTGCTTCAATGCAAATGTAGCAGAAGTCAGAATTCAAGTGGAGCTAATGAAGAATAATTTATCAGTTCATGCTTTATCAGTCCTTTCATCTAAACTAGAAAAAAATTGGAATTTAGAGAGTATTATCAATCACAAGTCCAACAAATTTACTGTAATGGTTATTGTTATCTATTTAATCTTCTGGTTGTGGTTCTATCTTTGGCACCCTGATACCTTCGTGTGTCCCTTTCTCTCTGCAAAGCCCTGCGTTTGTTATCTTTTTCACTCTGCTTTTGGTCCCGCGAGGCAAATAAGTGCTTTAACCCCAAGACAATAAAATAATTTTAAATTTAAGAATTTTTGTTCTAAGATGGCTGAGCCGAAATTGATATGAGAAAAAGTTAAGTTGATTATATTAATATATTCTCACTTGATTCAGAGGAACAAAAATGTGGATAATCTTGTTGGACTGACATTTTAGAGAAAAAAATGCTTTGGAAACTCTTGCTATTAACATTAGTGACTAAGGGTCTGTTTGATACGAGTAAGATGGAGGGGATACTTAAATGAGTTCAATTTAAAATAAATAAATAAATAGGGTTATAAAATTTTAATAAGGAGGATATTTAAAATAAAAGAGTAAAAAAAATTAATTAAAATTTTTTACCCCTGCTTCTCTAATTTTGTTTAAATCATTTGCAAACAAAAAACAATTTATTTAAATCTAACTCATTAAAATTTTCCTTTCGTTACCCCCATTTTCCTCATATCAAATAGACCCTAAGTTGTCCTAGTGCTATCTTATATCATCCCTCACATTCATTCCGACAAGGCTATATCTCTCTCTCTTTTTGTTACAAAAATTTTAGGTTCACCTATGATCTAAAGATAGGATAAAATCTTATTTTCTTATAGACGATACTAATATTAGGTAGAGTGAACTATCAATTATTATCAAATTTAAACTTAGACACTCAAGAGATATGATGCATTCTCAAGCGCTATGAGTTAAACTATAATAAAATAATATTTTTTAAAGATCGAATATACTCTAAATAATTATATGTCTCATATATTTTTTTTGCTAGCTGAACCTGGGTGACAAGGCTATCTCTCTTTGTTGAATCAAATACGGATAGGTTAGATACATATACATATGTAAAGCCCTAATGAGTAGGGTTTAGGTTTGGGTTTCACTTTAATTTGATGCCCAGTTCAATGAAACACGTCAAGCCGACCTAGTTCTTGTTGGGTACTTGGGTTGGATTGAATTTGGCCCAACCCTAATTTTTAAAAATTATTTAAAATATTAAAATATATATATTTTTTGAAAAATAATAATACTACCTCATGTTATGTTGTAAAATATGTAACTGCTAGATAATAAATTTATACACACATATATATTAAGTAGCATTTTAATCAGTATATTAAAAACTATCTCTTTAACATGTACAATCAATATAAATAGTTCTAGAAAAAATTATAAATGAGAATTAAAGGAATTTAAAATATTATATGAATATTTAAAATTAAAATAAATTTATTAACTGTATCGGATATAAACAAATTGGTTGGGCTTTTGCCCAACCCAGAGTTATAAGTTTCATGCTTTTAGCTAGTTAATTTTCTCCCATATAGTGTGTTGGCATAGTGTTTGTATAAAAAAAGAACATGTGATTAATTTATACTTGTTTATTTTCTCAATTGAGAGAAAAATAGGATAATTTAAGTGTTAAAAAACTTAATACCTCTTAATAAAAATTATAAGAGCCTTATAGATAAAGTTAATTTTCTCTATTTATACCCAAATACAATATTTTTTAAGTCTTTAAATTAAAATATATTTAACTAATTCTATTAAATTAAAAAAACAATTAAATTAATTTATATAATATATTTTTTAAATAATCTAGTCAATTTTTATTTAATTATTATTAAAAGAGTAATAATATAAATAATTTTTAAAAAATAATAAATATAAACAAATTATATTTAAAAAATAATATTAATTACCAATTAGTTCATACCTTAAGATTTATATAAAATTAACCGCAAGTCTCTTAGTACTCAATTTTCTCTTAACAAGATTGAGGATTAGAAACTTATATTTAAAAAAAAAATCATGAGAACAGTTACTTTAATTAATTTTGATAATATTTAAACTATGATCTAATAAGGGCGAATAGTGGTATTAAAAAAAACACAAGATCTAACCGTATGAAAGATAGGACATTGAAACGTTTCCCCACTCCGGGGTCCTGAGAGCTGCCCTCCTTACAATCGACCTTCATCCTCATCCATTATTATTATCTTCTATTTTTCTTTTTTTGGTTTTCGTAACATTTCAAATCGAATTGAACGTAAATTTTCTTGCCAATGCAATCACTTCGATTCCCTCCAACGATTAATCACCTTTCACCGGTTTTTCTGTAAAAAAAAATAGCGCAAAAAAAGAAGAAAAAAAGAGATTGATGTTTTTGCCGATCTTTGCTACGACATCATCAGTCTCAATCGTTTCTTCGACCTGCACCTTTTGGATCGAAGATACTCTTGTCTTTCAGATTTTGCCTGTCTGTATTTTGATTTGAAGGAGAAGATGAGTCATCAGAAGAAAAGAAATTTCCAGATAGAGGCGTTTAAGCACCGGGTCGTGATGGATCCGAAATACGCTGACAAGACCTGGAAGATTCTGGAGCACGCGATTCATGAGATATACAATCACAACGCTAGTGGTCTCAGTTTCGAAGAGCTCTACAGGTTTCCTTCTTTCCGTGATTTCCATCGTTTACCATTAATCTTGCGTGTGCTTCCTGTATGGGAAAATTGTTTTCTTCGTGTGATATGATTCTGGCAGATCTCTACTAGCCTTAGTAAATTGATTATATGCCCTACTGGATGTGTATTGGTGGATGAATCGGCTGTATCATCTTGATAAGCTTCGAACTTGCGGTTGTACTCTGTAGAATAACTTGTCAATGTTGAATGCCGGCATTTACTTTGTTTGAGAATCTATAATTTAGTATTTTACTGCTCATGATATTTGAGGTATCCTTCTTGTAGTTCCTCATGGTTAACTTTTCTTGGTGTGTGAATTGTGTGAGATAAGGCATCTTCCGTGTCTAGAACATATCTTTATAGGACAAGTTAATTGAATTCATGATGGAGCTCTTTTTCTGTGTGATTATACCTGGAAATGCAAGATTGGTGCTCAATTTTTACTTGTTGTGGATCAGCTTCTATGTTGTTCCATTTCTAAGTTGTCTGAGTTGCTCATTATCTGGACTCACACTGTTTTCATCTGTTTCAATTTGTTATGCACTGTTGTGAGTTCTTATGATATCTTAATCATTGAGTTACCCTTCTTTTCACAAATTTTATTATATTATTTTGAGAGAGCAAAAACTGAGTTTAGAAACTGGTAGGGTTAAAAACCTGAGCTATGTCACAAATTGTTTAGTTGAAATTCTGTATTGGATAAATATTTACTTATAAGGATATTATGAGGGATTCTGATATTGGTAAGAGTCCGCATTGGTGTTTATGATAGAAAAAGTGATGTTCAAGTTTCAATAGGAATCCTTTTTGAAGTTGGCTTTACTTGCTGGGAGCTGTTTCCTCTATACCAATCCAAGAGGCTAAAAGAAGTTAGCAAATATAAATCGCATGTTTAGTGCGCTTAATAGGGGTTATTTCTTGACAAATTTAATGAGTTATGCAACTTTTTATTTCTTTTCTTGGTATGGGTGAAATTTTTTGAAACATGACTTATATTTTGGATAAGAGGAAGTATTTGTCTCTAGATTCTAGAGTACAAAATAAACAAGAGTTATTGGAACTTAGATTTATGTAATTATTCCAGTTTAGCTATGTCAAAAAAATTGTAAAATATGATAGTGGTTCCGTAAGTAATTGTGGTGAAGCAAATCAGGCAAACATGTAAATATAATATAATAATTACACTATTACAGTATGTCCGTGCAAGTATACCATGGTTGGACCTGTTAATGGGAATGATTTTGTGGAACACAATGGTACTGAATTATTGACTTTCTTCTTGCCTGCAATGAAACTTTTTCTTCTTCTGAATTCTGAAGAAGATTTTTTATTAACAGATTTGCCAACTGTAGTTGGATATTTATTGGAGTATTAGTTTATAGTTTTACTCAACTAATGGCTTATTATTATTATTTTAAATAACATATACTGAACGAACAGATTTTCTTGTTGGATATGTGCACATCTAAAGGATTTTGTTTCTTGTTCTATTCTTTCTCGAGGGAAAACTTATTTTATTTATGCCTCTAAACTTTTTACCTTTGTTTCTGTGTGGATTCAGAAATGCATACAATATGGTGCTTCACAAATTTGGTGAAAGGCTCTACTCTGGACTGGTTACAACCATGACTGCACATCTCAAAGATATAGCCAATTCTGTTGAAACAGCTCAAGGTGAATCCTTTCTGGAAGAACTTAACAGAAAATGGAATGATCATAACAGGGCATTGCAAATGATTAGAGACATACTCATGTATATGGATAGAACTTACATCCCTAGCACACATAAGACCCCTGTTCATGAGCTTGGGCTGAATCTTTGGAGAGAAAATGTTATTTACTCCAGCCAGATCAGGACCCGGTTGTTGACTATACTTTTGGAATTTGTACAAAGAGAACGCGCTGGTGAAGTTATTGATAGAGGGCTAACTAGGAATATAATAAAGATGCTTTTGGATTTGGGTCCATCTGTTTATGCACAAGAATTTGAGGCTCATTTTCTTCAAGTGTCTTCTGAGTTCTACAGGGTAGAATCCCAGAAATACATTGAGTGCTGTGACTGTGGGGAATATTTGAAAAAAGCTGAGAAGCGACTGAATGAGGAAATTGACAGGGTGCACCATTATTTGGATTCCAAGACTGAAAAGAAGATAACAAATGTGGTGGAGAAGGAGATGATTGAAGATCACATGCTTAGATTAATTAATATGGAGAATTCTGGGTTAGTAAATATGCTTTGTGATGATAAATATGAAGATTTGGGCAGAATGTATAACTTGTTCCGTCGTGTTACTGATGGTCTTTCTAAAATTCGAGAAGTGATGGCTTCCCACATCAGAGAATCTGGCAAAGCGCTTGTTACTGATCCAGAATGGTTGAAGGATCCTGTAGAGTTTGTGAATAGGCTCTTGGATGAGAGAGATAAATATGACAAGATTATTAGCCTGGCATTTGGCAATGATAAATCTTTTCAGAATGCTTTGAATTCTTCATTTGAATACTTCATTAACTTGAACCAGCGTTCTCCCGAGTTCATTTCACTGTTTGTAGATGATAAACTTCGCAAAGGTTTGAAGGGTGTTAGTGAGGATGATGTAGAGATTACTCTTGACAAGGTGATGATGCTGTTTCGATATTTGCAGGAAAAAGACGTGTTTGAAAAGTATTACAAACAACATTTGGCAAAGCGGCTCTTATCTGGAAAAACAGTTTCTGATGATGCAGAGAGAAGTCTCTTGGTTAAGCTCAAGACAGAATGTGGTTACCAATTTACCTCTAAATTAGAGGGCATGTTTATGGACATGAAAACTTCTGAAGACACGATGCAAGGTTTTCACTCAAGCCACCCTGAACTCGGAGATGGTCCTACACTTACTGTCCAGGTTTTGACAACCGGATCTTGGCCAACGCAGCCTAGTGCTCCATGTAATTTGCCGGCTGAGGTGTCTTCACTTTGTGAGAAGTTTCGGTCATATTACCTTGGCACCCACACTGGTAGGAGATTGTCTTGGCAAACAAATATGGGATCTGCAGACATAAAAGCAACCTTTGGAAAAGGCCAGAAGCACGAGTTACATGTCTCTACTTATCAAATGTGTGTCCTCATGGTGTTTAATGATGCTGAAAGACTTAGCTACAAGGAGATTGAGCAAGCAACAAAGATTCCAGCTTCAGATCTAAAGAGGTGCCTACAATCATTGGCTTTGATTAAGGGTAGAAATGTTCTAAAGAAGGAGCCCTTGAGTAAAGATGTTGTGGAAGATGATTCATTCTTTGTTAATGACAATTTCAGTAGCAAGTTATACAAGATAAAAATAGGTACTGTAGTGGCACAAAAAGAATCAGAACCTGAGAAGTTGGAAACTCGGCAGAGAGTGGAGGAGGACAGGAAGCCTCAGATTGAAGCTGCAATCGTGAGGATTATGAAATCAAGGAAGTGCCTCGATCATAACAATCTTGTTGCAGAGGTCACAAAACAGTTGCAATCGCGATTCTTGGCAAATCCAACTGAGGTTAAAAAAAGGATTGAGTCTCTCATTGAGCGTGAATTTTTGGAACGTGATGAGAGTGATAGAAGGTTTTATCGGTATCTTGCCTAGATTTGATTCCAAATCTTGTTTAGTTTCTAAAGACTAGTAATGAGCCATTATATTGTATCTTATCATGTAGGTGAATGTTGCATTTCAAAAGCTCCATTGATTTTCAATGTATATCATATTGTTGTACCTCAGGGTTTTGTATTTGAGCTTAGAGCTTATAATCTGCATAACTTAGTGAACTAATGTCCTTGGTTTATTTGAAGAATCCTTGTATGGCTTTTCTTAACAATTTAGCAGCACAAAGCTAGGAGCCTAGGAGGTTTCCCCAATCCAATGTCACGGGTTTAGGATTTGTTTTTGTTACTCCAGTTATTCTTCATAACCCTCTATTATGTAAGGATGGCCAGACTCTTTAGGACATTAGCTCCTAGTTTCCCCCTTTTTACACAACATAGTGAGCCTTGAAATTTTAATTCAAACTTCCCAGAAAAAGTGATTTCCTCTTATTTACACCTGGATTTCAAAACTAATTCTTAAATAAATAAGTTGAAAATTTTAATTTTCAATTGTTTTTGTTCCTTAAATTTAAAAAAAAAAATTCACAAAAGAAACTTGAGTTGGAACTGTTTTAAGGTCTAAACGTAGGTTTTGCAAATTTAATTTCTTTTCACTCTTCTTAAACCTAAGCATTGAAATGAGTGTCAATCTCTCTCAACGGGTAACCAAATATAGCGAAAATAATTATTTATTATTATGTAAATTTTTTATTTTTATTTAAAAATATTCAGACTAAATATGATGTTTACCGTCAAGTCTTTTGTAAACAACTTTTAGAAATGGGGGAAAATTAGAAGACAGATACGGCATATCCCAAACTCGTAATTTTTTTTTTTAAAAAAAATGATTCCTCCTATTGATCTCTCTTTAATTTCTTTTTCTTCAGCAATTACAATTCTTCAACGTTTCAGTCGATAACAAGCAACTTCGCTGGAATAATGGAAAAGAACTCCATGGAAGCAGCCATAACAGTCATTAGAGAAAACGACACAGAAGATGTCAATATGGGAAAATTGTACGCTGCTTTTGTCTACATCAACGAATGCGTTTTAATCATGAAGGCCATATACAAAGTGACTGCCAAGCTACGTTCTTATAAGAATAATCACCACAAAATTGTAGAACTAGAGACAAGTTTCTGCTATAAAAGGCATCGTCTACCATGGAGTTGGGCATAGGAAGCAATATTACTTGGCAATGGCAACCAAAAAGTTTTCAATCTCAATCTCAATCTCAATCTCAATCTTATGCTTCTTCGTGTTAGCACTAGCGAATGGCTCCAATGCAGGAAGCATAACAATCTACTGGGGTCAGAATGGTAACGAGGGCACATTGGCTGAGGCTTGTGCCACTAATAACTATGAGTATTTGATTTTGGCCTTCTTGCCAACTTTTGGGAATGGCCAAACCCCAATGATAAACCTTGCTGGTCATTGCGACCCCTATAGTAATGGCTGCACTGGTTTGAGCTCTGACATTAAATCCTGTCAAGCCAAAGGCATCAAGGTATTGTTGTCTTTAGGAGGAGGTGCCGGTAGCTACTCACTTGCATCCACTCAAGATGCACAACATGTAGCCACTTACCTTTGGAATAACTTCTTAGGAGGACAATCTTCTTCCCGTCCACTAGGTCCCGCCGTTCTTGATGGCATTGACTTCGACATTGAAGGAGGATCAAACCAACACTGGGGTGATCTTGCCAAGTTCCTTAAAGGCTATGGCAATCAGGGGAGAAAAGTGTACATAACAGCAGCACCTCAATGCCCATTCCCTGATGCTTGGATAGGAAATGCCCTCAAGACAGGTCTTTTTGATTATGTGTGGGTCCAGTTCTACAACAACCCTCCATGCCAGTACAGTTCAGGAATCACCAATCTTGACGATGCATGGAAGCAGTGGACATCAGACATCCCAGCCAACAAGATATTCCTAGGGCTACCAGCTTCTCCTGGGGCTGCAGGCACTGGCTTCATTCCTGCATCTGATCTTATTTCCTTTGTGCTACCAAAAATTAAGACTTCAGCAAAATATGGAGGCATTATGCTGTGGTCTAGGTATTATGATGCCCAAAGCGGATATAGTAACTCCATCAAAAGTCACATATAAAATCTATACCCATCATTAATGTATTGGCCTATATGGCCAATATGTTGTGTATTGATGTATATTTAAATATAAATATATAATATGCTGCTGTTTTTATCTTAACTCTCTTGAAGGGAGGGAGGTATGCTTTCGATATTATAAAGTATGAACATTAATGCAGGATCGAACTTGCTCTAATTCTAACTGTTAGATGAAGCATACAAAAATATGCTCTCAATTAAATGATCCCCATACATTTGCCTTGTCCCTTATAAGGGTACAAGGGATGCAAATCATCTAAGAATAATGTTACTTTCAAAGAAATAGCAATTTTGTACTTGTGGAGAATTTCCCATGTGTTAGGTCTTGCAAATTTGGTTGCTGCTATAATGGTAGCTTTAAAACAGAAAAAGAAATTTCTGCTCTTTCAGACAAAGGGGTTCAATTGGTTTCTGTTCATTATGGAAATAATAATAATAATAATAATAATAACATCATATTATTTAGGAAAACTTGAGCAGCAATAATTTCATGGCATCATTGCAACATATATAAGAAATTCAAGAGGATAGATAACATCACACACATGATCTAAAACAAAACTCCCAAGATTGCTTCCATGGTTGATAACTATGACTCCAAATTGAGAATGCAGATTTATATATCGGAGAATGTCTTCACATCAGTTCCCCATAACCTGGTTTTGCAGATGAGCATAAAATGCTTTTTAGAAGATAGCAATGTAACTCCAATCTCAGCCAACAAATAAATGCAGACATAAAAAACTCCAAAAAGATACTACATGCAATGAACAGAAAGCTCTTACCAACAATCTATTCCAATGGTATTGGCCCCTAAGTTATCTGCCTTCTGATCATCTCCTATGTGTAAGGCTCTTCTTGCTTCTACTTTAACTTGATCTAGTAAAAGGCAAAAAGCTTGTGACCAAAAACTCGACAAATTCTAGCATCATTGCAGGACTAGATGTTAGCAATGCAGTGAACAGTGCCACTTTTCCTTAGAATTAATTAAATTAACATGCTTGCGGTATTCTTGCAGAAGTGATTTTCTAAAATTGGTTTTGATCAATATGATACAAAAAATAGTTCAAGGCAATATTTCTTCAAGTGTTCCTCATCCTCTACTGGATACTTTAAGACCATACATACCTAAAGCAGCTTGAAATGTTCTTGGATCAGGATTTTCATATCCAACTTCTAAGGATCTAATGATAGCATCACACCTAAGATAAAAACCAAAATTTTATATGGATAAACACCAAGAGAGGTTCATGCACAATATGGATTTCTGAAAACTTAAGAGGTTTGAGAAGAAATAATCTCCTCAGCTATGTCAATTGTCATCTAAATGTTCAAGAATACAATAAAGTTAAGTAATAACATGATCAAGGAATTATTGATGCTCACAGGTTTAATACATTGAGATCCTTCAATAGCTTCCTTAACCGAGTGTCAAAATTGGAAACGACGGCCATCTTAACTGTGTCACTGCTTTTCATGTTAGAAAGAACAAACGTTGAACTTTAGTGGTCTAGGATAAAGAAATATGTATAATTCATTTGACCTCCTTAATCCTTGAGAAGGGAAATTGTTTCATAAGCTCCATCCGGAAGATGACACACATGACCATTTGCATAGTACTGACAAGAACATTACTCAGAAGTTCAGACATAAGTGTCTGAGACAAATTAATTTGGTAAAAAACAATGTCAGATACTTAAAGAACTGCCACAAGTTGCAGTATAACACACCCAAGACAATTTATTTTTCTTTAGTAACCAAACAATGATATCAGGAAATAACATGAATGAACATTCTGGACCAGCTACACAGCTCATCAGAAACTACAATGTAGAAGGACTAAAATATCACAGTTGACAAAAGAAAAGAATTTGTAACCTATCAGTAGCGATGGTAGACATTGTCAAAACAAAAGCACTTAGCTTGAGAGTCATCAAGAGTTGGAATAGAACAGTACGCTCGTGAGAAGGGTTACATCATAAAATTCCTCAAAATAATCTTCATCAGAACAACCTGTAGCTTCAGAAACTACGAGCTTCCAAAATGGCCACCCATCTCCCTGTAATGAATACACCTTAAAAATGTGTTACTGCTGTATTAAGCACACTTTTTGTGCTGCTTTTCTGTTTACGTATATCTTGAAGATAAGAGATCAATCTGTGAACTAGATTATATGTTAACGAAAGAAATTTAAATGGTAAAACATCTGACATCAATAATCATGGAAGTAATTTGACAGCAAAATCGACACAGAAGTTACAGATGAGCAAGTCAATTTGTAAAAGATAATTAAGTACCTTGGTATTGTTTCAATGAAAGTAAAATCTTTCATTATGGAACAACTAGAATCCTGTCTGCACAAAACTGGTCTCTAATAAACCAAGTAGGTAATGGCTAAAGTGCTAAGTACAAAATCACCAAAACTTCCTCTAACCTCTAGAGGCATAGAGATAAGAACTATATACACCCTATATTACACTGTCCTCACAGTTTCCCAATAATCATTAGATGATCAGAAGCAATCGCATCCGGAAAAGAAATGGGGCATCTCCAAATGGGAGAATGGGCTTTGAATCAAGGTCAAGTAAATACAGAGCATCACTGTAAAACACACACACACACAGAGGGGGAGAAAGAGAGAGAGATTATCACGGACAGAGCATAAACCTGTTAACGTAGCTTTTCAGGCCAAGGAGCTGCAAATGCTCTCTTAAAGCCTTGTTTTATCTCAGCTGGTGTCACAGTCAAACCTTAAAAATGTTAACAGAAAGCCATCAGAGTATTCATGACTCCAAGCCAACTAGCAACAAGTGAGAGTCATACAAAGTACATTTTTAATGTCAACTCACTAGATCCACCAGAGAAATATAACTTGGGGATTCATATGGAAAGCCCATAATTTCAAAAAACTAAAAATGAGGACCGTGCATTGCACAGATAATTATAGCTAGGACTGAAGCTAGTTATTTTCATTCCTTTTCTTTTCTTGAGTAAAAGAGACACAGCATTAAGATAATTATAACCTCTTGCTTCTTTCATTCTAAAACTGGTAATTGCAGAGTAAATTTATAAATCAATGAGCACAAACTAACCATATTTTCTTCCAATTGCAGCGTAAGTCTCCTCAACTGGCTTTGCCAATTGCAAAAGGGTACCTCCAGCGTCCAACAGCAAAGCATCATATGCCCTCCCACTAGAATTTGATCCACCTATGACCAAAATTTGAACAGAGACATACAAAAAGCTTTGAAATCGGAGGTTTGAGAGCTCTCAATAAAGCGTTACTGTGAGAGCATCCCCCAGGCTAGTCCCCATCATCGACTCCACTAAAATGTCTGGACGTCAAATACTATTAAGTTTTCTTTCTGCATATTTCTACAACAGCGGGGTGCTTTTTCTTAATTTAACTTTTAAATTACTGGACTCCATAGTTAATAGTTAATTTTGCCCCCGCAAGAGATAATTTCTGCTTCCTTCATTCAAATTTTTTATTTCTGGCCAATGAAAAAATTGCTGCTTGACTGGCTATTCCTATGATAAATTCACTATAACACCAACTCATACGAAGGGACAAAAGAAAACGAAACTAACATATATCGGCATTTTCTGTTGGCAGAAAAAAATTGTTACAATTGTTCAATTACGTGAATGCATATTTATTTATTGACAACAAAATTATAGTTTTGATGGTTGAAACCAAACATGCACATAATCTAATTAGATTTGCTTCATGGTTAAAAACTGAAACACTCCAGTTACTTGCTCGAAGAAAAGTCCCTCTATAGATGGGAAAGTTGGCTTCCAATAAATAAGTGAATTGTATTGCTTTTGGAAGTAATTATACATTATTGAACTGCCTCGACTAAGGAAATACTAATAATTAATAACTCACAAACATGCTCTGTAGCTTCAATTATTTTTGTTGTATTTTTCTAAGTAAATACTAATAACTTGAAGTTATGAGTGAGATTAGAATTCGTAACCTTTCACTTATAGAAAAATTTTTATGCTACTATTGGCTGTTGTTTTTGGTCAATATTTGCTGGCAATAACAACTAATACGCCCTGTAGAACAATAGAATTTCCAATGAAATCAGGTTCGTTATAAGTATAAAAGCAAGATTTGTCAATTTTTATGCTTGTGTGACATGGTCCAGACGGGCGTATGATATACTTAACTTCAAACCCATCTGAAGTTGATGAAGTATAATCTAGTAACGTGAAATTTAAGTAGTTAAACAAATAATTCAAAAAAAATAAAATCCTTCAGTGGCTAGTCATGTTTAAAAGATCTATTTTGAAGAAAAAAAACCAGTACATCCATGAAAAAGAACAATTTACAGATATTTAGTCCTGCTAAATCACTCTAACCTTTTTCTGGTGTAGAACAGACACAGAGGAGCAGTGACATGTCAGTGCTTACAAGTTAGCCAAAATCTCCACTTCACGCCTACTTGGCGAATGTGAGGAAGCTGCGAAATCAAAATCTTCATCATTTTACTCTTCATCATGCAGCAGCAGCACTCATCTTCAACATTGGTTCCAAGGAGAAGAAACAGTCCACTTCTGAGAGGAAATGTATTCTTTTGTCCAAGCTTTAATCATATGTCAAATTTGACGAATGAAAGCTAAAAAGAAGCCAAATATGATAAAATGCATTCTGCCTTCAGTGTGAATCCCTGCTCATACATATCAGATACATCATGTCAGGAGCTCAGTTATGAATGTCAATTAATTTTGATCAAATCCCCAATCAATACAAATAAAGGTAGAGAAATTCTTGTGAACACCGTCTTAAATGGTCCATTATTTTTAATTATTACCCTTAAATGCAGTTCCTTATATACTTGCCATTAGGTTCTCTAATTACAACATAGCAAATGTACGAGTCTTTGATGATAACATAACAAGTGTGATTTTTGCATGTTAAGTTTGACAAACTATGTATTGTCATGATTTAACTGGAGATCCTGATGGAGAGGATACAAGGAACTGCATCTAAGTCTAATCATTAAAAATAATGGAGCATTAAAGAAGGTAAGAGTCACATTCAGGTTTACAGGATTAAAGCAGCCAAAAAAGGCAACCTTGCAGAGGTTAAACTGATCAAGCAGTATCTGGTTAAGATGGAACAAGCCGGTGCCGGAATAGCTTCACCAATGCTCTGCGTTCACAATCCTGCAGAGATTTATCATTATTTATATATATATTATCTCAGTTAATTAAAATTATATAAATAAAAATTTACAGTAGCACCCAAGTAGGACCTATATCCTTGTCATTACAGACCAAAAGCCACCAATTAATATGCCCTCAGATGGAGATTATAGAATGCATGCAAAATAAACAATGAACAAGAAAAATAGAAAATAAAGAATAGTCCACCTCGAACATGTGCAAGTGAAATGGCCTATCAGGATTCATTCGCCTGAGTTTTAAATAAGTATATGCAAAGCTTAGTTGATCACGTGATGTAAATCGATTGACTTCATTGAACCAAAGGCATGAAAATAAATTAGACATCGGTGTATGCGCCCTGATTATCAAGGAACCCTCTGGAACATCTGCAAGGTGAAGCATGTACCCAATCACATGCAGCGACAAAAATTCAATAACAAAACGAAGATGCCAAGGAGACCTACAACTTGGAAGAGGATTATTAGGAGCTAAAGGATCAAACTTGGTGAGGCCATCAGATTGGTAGAAGTTAAACTGTTCATCAATTGCTGCATGATCATACTTATTCAAGCGTTTATTTTGGAGTACCTCCTCCCAAACACAGTGGCGATCATAATGATTTGAGATGGCATATTCAGCCTTCCTCCGCCACAAAAAATATTCAATAATCAGCAACGGATCTGTATTAAGTCGCATCTTGCTGTCGAGCCAAATTGAATACCTAACAATCAAGGATTTTAAATAACCGTTAGATTGAGGAATGGATGGCCAAGAAACTAGGATGCCACAACAAATTGCAAGAACTACCTAGAATTTGGGAATAGGCGATGTGATAAAAATTTTGGCACCTTGCCGGTTCTCCGCATGTCCTCATATGGCAAGTTTTTTACAGCAACTATTTTCCAGAGGCCTATGTACCCTCTATCATCAGGACTGTTTCCTTCAGCTGACAATTTGGAAAGAGTTTGATTGTCCAAAAACATAACAAAGCAAACATTGTCCTTTGAATATTGACTGATCTGCAGCAATTAAGCATATGTAATACATGCTAAGTAATTTACAGATGCCTGAAAGTTGACACTATAAAGCATGATAAGTTACCGACATCTTATAGTCACACAATCAAGGTGGACAAGTAACTTCTATTCCTCAGCACATAATATGCTAATGTTGTCATATATTAGACCCATTCAACAAATATAGATCTTATTAAAGGACACACATAATCAAAATCATCATGAACAAAACTAAAATGGGAATATTCAAAGAGGATGCTAATAATGAAGATGCTAGTCATTGACCAGTTCACATATGAAACCAAATATGCTAAATCATAGACGATCAAGTGTAGTGAATGGCATATTTGGGCATGAATTCAGGCTGCTATCTTTGCATATTTCTGCGCGGAGTTTATGCTACTGGGCAGGTGAAGAAACAAAGATGCCCAAATTCAGACTGCTAATCGTCTTCTACATGCTTGTCATTTATGTAGCTCCAATTGCCAAAAAGATAAGGAGAAGAATGGATTCAATCAAAATGTTAATCACTTGAGCACTATTATTACTAGAAACAATTTTAGCATGACGTATCATAAAGTAAACATGGGTTAACGATACTTGTAAATTCTTATATAACCCACATCAAGAAAGGAGTGAAAATAGATGACAGAATTACCAATCTACTTGTAGGCCTCCTGAGAAAATCAGAGCTTCCAAAAATACAAGAAGAAACAGCAACCTTACAGTTGTACATATAAGCCTTATCTCTTTCATCTAAATCAAATCCAGTGCTTGAATATCCTCCTTTCCCCTTGATAAAACCACAATGAAGTGTTTGGTTTACCGCATAAAATGATTTTTCTCTTTCCTCAAGAGTCTGATGTCCTCCAAATAAACGTTCAAATAAATTATTTTCTGACTTTTGTTCTTCTTGGTTAATATATTCTAGTGAAAACCACGTGTGGTTAATGTAATTCTTTGGCTCTAGAATGCCATCCACTGATTCTTGAAGCCCAATTTCACAAGGAAAATCTGAAAGATTGATATTAAGAAAAAACATAGGAAGAAAATAATCTAGTTAATTATGGATTAAAATGCACAGATCCGAATAACAGTGCTGATAAATAATTGAAAAGATGGTCAACAAATTTTAAGGATGAGCAGTTGATTTATTATCATCAAATTAAGAACTCAAGGTCCCTTTTTATTAAAAATAATTTAATAAAGAGGCCCCTATCTGAATCTGTGCTAAGTCATATATTAAAGCAAAGGAACAGGTTCTTGGCAAATCTTAATGATTATATTACAACAGAAGAAAACGAGCACAAGGTGCACCTCAACAAGCTTTTTTTCAGCATCATTATTGGTTGCTTCTTAATTGTCACATTATAAAATTAATTATGCTTTTTGAAAGAAAATTATCCATTCAATATCTGATCCTTCTACACTTTATTGAAGTTGATTTGTGCTCCTTCAAACATGGTTTTCTCATTGCATCTTTAACTCTCCCTCCCTCCCTCCTCCCTCACTCACTCTCCCACACACGCACAGATTTGATGCAGATACTACATTCAATTTTTTTATCTGGTTAAATTTTTTTATTCAGGAATTTATTTTGAATTATTAGGATATGATAGTCTATACCCTAGATAACCGTATTTTATTAGGAGTTTTAATTTGAACTTGATTCATATTATAATTGTGCAGTCTACATGCCTAAAATGGAGGTTATCATTTTGTTCACCTTTCCCATCCAATAATAGTATTAATAGTATTTCTATTGAGTTTTGAGTTCAGAAAGTTTTACCCATTGGTTTGACACTAATTTGTTCACCTTTCACATCTTATGGGAATCTAGGGATGCTGGAACTATGTCAGTATCTACAGCCTGCAACAGATTCTCAGGAACAGTTGCCAAGTTAAGCCCTAAGGGGATGATGGGCAAGCTATGTGACCCTTACCATGACTGTAGTGACATTCTATGGATGAGACACCGAAAAGGGAATTTGACTAGGTTCTTTCTCTAAACCAAGCAAGTACCGATCCTACTTATAGACATATAGATTGCACAGTCATAATGTGAATAAATTCCATCTAAACCAAAAGTACTAAATTCTAGTTATCAAGGACATAAATAACCACCATCCCAGTAATTCACAATGAAATTTTAATTCATAAATCAAAGCCTAATTGAACACAGAACCACTAAACATAATATCTATGTCGAAAAGTATTATAGAATAATGGAAGCACAGAACTTAGATATCAGTATAATGATAATATTGACTTGTTGAAGTGCAAGATATTGACTCTTACGTTGCTTCCGATGCTTGCTTTTAGGTGGCCTTCCAACATCAGATACCAAAACGTCTTCTTTTAAGTTTCCTTCTTTCAGTTTGTGGAAAATTGGGGACTTAGAGTCCAAAGTTGGGGACTCAGAGTCTATTTTAGCTGTAGAGGAACCAAAGCAATAATATGAGAAGCAAAATTCTTTGACATGTGACTTACAATTTGATACTACTGGTTAAAACAATAATTTTTCCATGAATACAAGTTAGTGATCACATAGGCAAGAGAAATTAAACACAAAACTTTACTGAGGAATGAAACAAGGAGCATGATGGAAAGCGATAAGTTGGTGGGTCTATACTCATGTATGTATGACAGAGCATATATACATTACATGTATGCTCCACATTACACGTTTAAAGTCTCCAGCCTCACCTAAAAAAAACATTCTCAGTCCAAAAGCTGTCAAAGATAATGACAGTAGTGCAATGATAAGTAACGATGACTCTGAAAGTCTCTGTTTAGTAATACGACCAAGCCTTCTACTACGTCGAAAGACTCGAGATCCATGATCAGTGAAGAATTCACCATTGTTCCTATACTGTGCCATTGCAGAGCAAGTCCCACAATTCAAATTTAGACTGCGTCATCTGCAAAAATATTTCCATGTTTTAACTTTCACAATTAAAGGATGACAAGTAACTCAAAAATTACTCATCTCATCAATGCATCATCATATCCAAGTTCCATACTCAAACATGCACAAGTCCCTATAGGTTCATGTAATTAATGTTCATGTATGTGTCAAATTTGACAGTCTTCACTACATAGGATCAAACGCTCAAGTTAGAAAAAACAATAGTTGGCACAGGGACGTATTCAACATCACTAATATAATGGTATTTTAAAATCAATATTACCATATGAAGCTGAGAAAGTGCATCCCACCATTCTACTCTAAGAGCAAGAAAGGCATGGCATTCATTGAAAATGCCATTTCCAAATAGGAAAGAAAATGAAGAGTGAAAGGGATACAATCACCGTTCAGAACCCATTAAGTTGGAGACAGCTCATTTATTTGGTTTTCCTTGTAAATAAAATTCATAAATGGATTATCAATTGAGATTCCTTGTAAATAAAATTCATAAATTGGTTATCAATTGAGATACCAAATATGAGGATAAAGCATAGACACGAGAACGACCTTCAGAAAGTGAACTTCATCACTCCTGGCCGCGAGAAAAGGAAAGAAAAAGTGAATTACAAAGTTCAAAAGGAGAAATGAAGAGATAGAAATGCCATAGGAATCAACAAAACAACAATGTTTCACAAAATATTTTCCAAAATGAGGTGTTTAAACGCGAAACAAAATCAAGCACTAGCAAGACCATGCTAGAAGAAATCTAAAGAGAATTAGATATAGAATTAACAGAGAATCAACTCCGCGTTTGGTAATACCTCATCGGAAAGCAGACCGGAGGCGGTAAAATGATGGGGTGGGTGAAGGATCTAACATTGGTAATATACACCGACGGAATCTTCCTCACAAAGTAGGATATATCAAGCAAAAGCGGGTAAATCTTTGGGCAGCCAAACTTGTGCGGTCCTTTATCGAGATCCGCACTTCACTGCTGATTCCCAAGCCTACACGTTTTCGCACACAGAATTGAGCAAAAAAGGTTTAAGTTTTCATTTTTAATGACAATTTGCTTCACTTGTTTCAAGATCTTTGCTTTTGGACACCGACATATAAAAGCTGCCTTCTTGTTTCGTGGACAGACGTTAATTCTTGTAATGTCGCTATGATCAATGAAAATGATTATGCCTTCTAGTTTTAGGAGTCGCGTACTCTTCAGCTATGCTATGTCGTCAATTCAGAAATGGGATGCCGGATGCACCACCTTGGGTTACCCACATTTTTTAGAGTTAAAAGTGCAGATCGTGAACTATTTTTTTTATATGCATCCAAATATCAGTATCTACAAATATTTTGTGGTGGATTTAACAACTGAAATATTTTTCAGACATTAATTCTATAATTAATTTTTATAAATTTTTACTCTATAAATCAAAATCAAATTAATATGAATGTGAGGATCATTGCGATAAATTAATAATATATATATTTACTATGCTTTTGTATTGCATGGAGCTTAAAAGATAATTATTAATGATTTGTTAATAAAAATTTTTATTATAGATTTTATTGATATATGCTACTCATCAAAAATGGATTCATGTTATATCTTCCTATTTAGCTAAATAAGTATCCTTTAGCCTAAAAGAGAAAATAAATAAAATCATAATATGTCATTAACATATAAGGGAAATAAAACTTTCAACTGATTTTCTAATGAGAACTGAAAATTGATGTTTAAGCTTGCCAAAAACTTAAGATTGAGAATTTGAAATCAACAAAAAATTCACAAAAATATGAGAATGGAATATATCGAATATAATTTTGGTGCAATTTTTTTTTTTTATTTTATAATTTAATTATAATTATATTCATTAAAAATTGAAGAATTTCTTATTTACAATATTTTTCATTTTTTTAAATTACTCTATTTTGTTCAAATGGGCTGGAATTTTTAAAATAAACAAGGCAGCTAAACGCCTAGCAGAAAATAAACGATGTCGTATTGTTGTCAAACTCAAATACAAAACCCACCCAAGTTTAGTGAACAAAAAGCGATATTAAGCTGAGCAGCGCGGGCGCCCCCGCAAGAAGAACTAGCAGAACAATGGCTACGGAGCTCGAGGAACTTATAGGCTTTCTGTCTTCTCCGTCACCTCAAGTAAAGTTTCTTACTCTCTCGTTTTGTTTCTTAATTATCTTCGGATTTCTACAACAAAACTCTTGGGTTATAGTACTGGGAAATATTTCTCTCTGTTTTTCCCTTTTTCTTTTTTTCATGTTCTTACTTCTCAATAATTTAGTTCCAGCAAAATCAATTGAGTGATAACCGTTTGGATATTATACTGGCTTTCTGGGCATGTGGATTAGACTTGAACTAGCTTTCTTCCGGATTGCACTCTGTCTTTGTGTCCAGCTTGAAACATCCTTCCGAATCTCTTTTTATTTATGTAACAATCCGCTGAATTTTCTTGCTAACCAAACATTCAAACAGACTTCAAAATCAATCTTCAACTTAAGTCTTTAAAAAATTTGATAGCATCTTTATGATGGGATTGAATTCATTTTGAACGAGTTATGTCAACTTATTGACATATTGTCCTGGTTGATTCACAAGCGGCAATCTTCAAGATTTTGTGTGTGTGGGTGTGAATATGTTACTATTATATGACGGGACTCTTCTATTTTCCTAAAAAAAAAATTAAGTAACGAAATATAGTGAAGCATGTTGTTTCCCTCACAGATAACGAAGGTTGCTGTTGATATAGTTCGTGGACTAACTGGCTCAGATGATGGCTTGCAATCCTTGGCCAAATATGCAAAGACAGTGTTACCATCATTGTCTCGACTCTTAGCTGGTCCGAAGGTGCTTCTGAAATCTACTTTCATGTAGGAAGAGAGAATCAATTTTACACGTATTGTTCTTAAATTTTTCGGTGTTTCCAAATGCAAAAAAATGAATAACTCAAGCTGTTTCTTCAGTGCCAAAGAACTTAGTTAAATGTTTATAGAAAACCATGAATTATTGTGGTGTTTCAAGATTGTTCATTTAGTCTCAGATGTAGGAATAGATCAGATAACTAAACTTTTGGGAAATTTTGATGTTATTATCCATGAGCAAATTCAGAATTCGGGGTAGCATTTGTTCAAGGCGTAGTTATGTA
The DNA here is from genome assembly GCA_037074615.1 of Leucaena leucocephala. Classification (NCBI taxonomy): domain Eukaryota; kingdom Viridiplantae; phylum Streptophyta; class Magnoliopsida; order Fabales; family Fabaceae; genus Leucaena; species Leucaena leucocephala. The sequence continues at coordinate 4,351,295 of CM073569.1, forward strand.
TTAAAAGATCTGCTATGCCCTTCCAGGAGGTTTCTGAACCTTCAGCTGAAGCACTTGTTAATTTGTCTCAAAACTCAAATCTAGCAGCAGAGATGGTTCAATTGGGAATGATCAAAACTGCAATGGATGTTTTATACAAGCCAGATTGTACCATTACTCGTTTGCTTGTCATGCTCTTGGTGAATCTAACTCAACTAGATGCTGGTAGTGCTTCCTTGCTCCAGGTTTGTTTTCTCATGTCAATTTGTGACCTTTAGGTATTCTTGTAATGTAACTCTTTTAAAGTTATTTTTTCAATCTGTTAATGTCATCCGTTCATGAGGTGACATCTGAAAATATTGGATTATTACTATATTATTAGAATAGGTGAAATGACCGCTGCTATCATTATACAGAAGGTGTCATCTTTTTTTTTCTTTTTTTATTCACTTTATGGAAATCTCAATTATTGATTACTGTCTGGTTGTCAGAATGATGATGATAAGGTGCATGGACTATATGTGATGAAGCTTGTCAGGTCATTTTGTAGAACCACCCATGAAAGTCATGGTGCGTCATCCGAACTCAATGTGAATTTGACCTTCTGCAGAATTAATACTGAATTTTCTTGTCCAGATTTTTGAAATCCATTTTTCCAATTGTTTAAATAGCTGTAAAATAGTTTTTTTTTAATTAAAACCTTGTAATGCACTTATTCTATAAATATAATGGTTGCGTGATCATAATTTAATCCACAGTCTAGATTCCACAGTCACACTGGAAATCTTTCTTTCCCTCCATGTTTACATGGATTGATGATTTGATAGAGTTTCGAAAAGAAGTACAAACGTAAATAGATTATTAGTGGATCAAATAAAGAGTCGTAAGTCTCTTAACACTGAATTCACTAATAAATAAGAAATAAAAAAATAACTACTTGCCTACCCATTAATAGAGAGTGGTTTCATGCCATACATCCATTACACTTATTACATGTCATAACGGTTGCGATTATTCAATTGTTCACAAATTATTGCTCTAATTCAGTGATTTTTTTCTTCTAAACTTTGATAGATGATCCTTTTGAACATGTTGGATCAATTCTTGTTAATATCTCAAAGCAGCAAGCAGGAAGGAAGCTTCTGCTTGATCCAAAGAGAGGTCTTTTGAAGCAGATAATTAGACAATTTGATTCAAACAGCTTATTGAGAAAGAAAGGGGTATGAGCAATAACTTTACATCAATGTTTTTGATACATTTGCTTTCGCTGAAAAGACCTACAAAAGGAAGAAGCATGGAGAGGGTAAGATTCCTTTTGTGGCTCAGGAGGTTGACCCAAGTTGTCATGATGAAATTGAGAAAGAAACATAAGACTAGGTGGCTATAGGCTTTATGTTAGCTGCTACCTTTTTGCTGTCCTACTTTTGACTTTACTGTGGGGAGGTGTGCCATGCACTTTTGATAGTATATAGCAGCAGGTTTCTCGTGGGAAGGGAGGAGATATTTTTGAAGAGTCCTTAGTGAGGAGAGGCTGGGCTCTCGAACACCAGGAGGGTCTTAGCATTGAGAGTGGACAGCACTGTGTTGCTGTTTCTAGTCTGTAATTTGGTCAAGGGGTTACCAGGGGTCCGTTTTATCCTATATTGTAATCGTGTTGATTCCTATCAATATCAGCTCAATATTATTCAAACTTGCAAGCCTATTACTGTTAATTTCTGTTTCTGGGTCAAGCTGTATCAATTGTTCAATCTCATGCAGTGCTATGATATTAGTTCTTGAGTAGTATAAAGTGGTAATATCTTTGAACCGAGTGAATGAAGTTGAACTGATTCATTCTTGATTGGTTTATGTTGAATTATGAATTATCTCTTGATGGATTGTTGTATGTTAATTATGCTCTCTCCATTACTGCAGTATTGTTCGTTGTGATTACTTTAAATTACTAAAAGTGAACGGTTGACCGCACAGGGCAGGGCTTTTGGCTCAACTGAGATTGCTGTTATGTTTGATTGCTTGCAGGTCTTTGGAACTTTACGCAACTGTTGTTTTGAAGCTGAAAGTCAGCTACAAAATTTACTTCTAATATCTGAGTTTCTCTGGCCAGCATTACTTCTTCCAATTGCTAGCCATAAGGTTACACGCGCTACCTTCTCTGACCTCAAATTGTTGCCATTTCTAATTATTGCCAAATAAAATTCCTTCGTGCCGAGCCAAACGATTTTTAACTGCTTAAAAAAAACGAGCCTAATTCAATAATTTATTGAGAATGGAAATAATTTTGCTTACCTGATATCTATCCATGGCCCTGAAATTTGTTATGAATTCCCTTTTGAAAGGCATGAAAGAGCTCAATCTTGTGAATATCTAGTGCTGTCATTGCTGTGTAGAATGATATGTTTAATAGAGCAAAGAAAAAAGAAGAGAATACTTTCTACAGAATCTTGTCATAGTAAAATATAATTCCCTAAATAATATAAAAAACATCATTGCTTAAGGGTGCCAGCTTGTGTTGCCAACTTGCAATCAGATTCATTTCCATGTCCCGCCTCCTATGTTTTTGGGCATTATTTAGGAGTTAAGTTATCTTTGGTTTAGTTTACGTGGTTTATGTCTCACTCACTTCCATTAACGAAGTAATGGTTTTGCAGTTATACAGTGAGCAAGACACATCAAAAATGCCACTTGAACTTGGGACTGCACTCTCAATTGAGCGCGAACCAGTTACTGATGCTGAAATTCGTATTCAAGCATTGGAAGCCATATACTTGATTGTATTGCAGGTAAATTTGAAATATATATATATCCAAGTCTATGCTTGAACGCTGTTGATACTGAACAGAGATTTGAATCTTAGTACTCTCTGTCGATGTAAAAGTAGAAAGCAAAACTCTTCTGTTGTTCCTTTTACTGTATCAGGCAAATATTTCTATCCTATGTTTAGAGCCAGTATGTTGTTGAACCTACTTATTTCGAATAACTCACCATGAAAGCCTCTGTTTCTTCCTCTTCTACGGGATTGAGTGCGGTGGAGATTATAAAAGTTGTATATTAAATTATATGCCTACATGCGTGCCTCTGATTGCATCCGGAATGATAAAGTTTCCCAATTGAGCGTCAAATTTATGCTGTTGTAATCTTGCAGGAAGCAGGTCGAAGAGCCTTTTGGTCTGTAAAGGGACCGAGGATAATACAAATTGGTTATGAAGATGAGAAAGATCCAAAAGTGATGGAAGCGTATGAGCAACTGGGATCCTTGGTAATGTCCCCAAATGTTTTAGTCGTCTTCTTCCTCTTACTGTTATTAGTACGTATAATAACTCTCTGAATTTGGGTGTCAGCTAATTCAAAGCGGAGGAACAGAAGAACCCTCCAGTGAGAGTACAGAGCAGTGATACTTGGTGTTATATTTCTCTCAGAAAGAAATCTGTACTTCAAAAGGTCATAATTCTAAGCCAAAATTTCCCTTTTTGATGCTAGAAATGCCACTTCTAGATGTTGACCGAAATTGTTATGCAAGTTGTAGAAGATACAGTTTTTTGCGTATGTGGGGTCGTAGTTTTCATTTCTGTTATATCAAGCATCAGGGAATTAGGAGCTCTGAGTGCCTGATGATTCTGTGATGGAGTGCATTTTTCATTATCCCAACTATTTTACCTTTTACTATTTCCTTTCTTCATAAGTGGAAAGAGGGACTAAATTCTAAATTTATGGGGAGGGATTTCTAAAGAATCAAACTCGAAGGACCAATTCCCAAATTGAGGGAAACTACAGGAACTGAAAGTTCTATTTTTCTATTATAAGAAATCAATAAAATATTATTGAATTATGTGATTTGCTCATACTCTCCCAGATCCTCACCAAGTTACGTGGATTAAAATTTTACTTAAAATTAATTAAAAATAATAAATATGTAAGAAATAAATATTTTTTAAATATACTCTTATTTACGAATATAACAAGAGAGAATGGATGTGAAGTTGCCCTTAGACATAAAACCGTTGCAATCTTACCTAAATGGTAACAGAAATTAAGTTTGAGCGTTAAAAATAATTGTTTGACTGAAATTGCACGTGGCAATCCACATGATATTTATAATTAAACTTAAAAAAATAGGTTAGTCTACTATAACCTGTAGGTTAGGAGCATAGTCTGCCACAAAATAAGTTGATATTTAGTCTGCCCTTATTTTTTATTTTAATTTTTTAATATTTTAAAAAAAAATTAAAATACTAATAAAATATTTTTAATATTATATTAACATAATAAAAAAATTACTAATGTTATAATCTTAAAATTTTTTTTTATAAAAAAATCTTAAATTTTATAACTATAAATTTAAATAAATATTAACATAATACTAATCAATTATAATATATTAAAATATATCAATAAATAAATAACTATTTTTACTAATATTTAATAATAGAAATATTTAAAATAATATTTAAATAAAATAAATAATAATATTAATAATTAAAAAAATATATTAACGGGTTGGCAAATACCTCGTTTTTTTTTTTTAAATTGAACCTGTTTTTTCAGCCTTATTTATAGCTCTACTTCATCTCTCCACTTCATCATAACGATAAACCTAGGTTTGTATACCGGAATCATTTCCTAGATTACCAGAATCATTAAATCAAACGCCTCATCTTCATTGTGATTGTGAAAGTTGAAATTATCTTTTAAAACTTAAAAAAAAAAAAAAAGGCTTTGTGGATCCACACCCTCTTTGGAGGATTCCGTAAATGCTAGATACTTTTGTCAATAATTTTTTTCATTAACAAAATTAGGTTAAAATTAGATGCACGATACGGGTTGAATCTAGATATAGTCGGGATAAAATTCTAGTAAACCGGATGGACAACCCAAAAAAAAAGGTTACAATTACCTATTGTCTGTATTCAGTTAACGAAAATATGAGACATGTGATCATTTAGAGTTTATTCGATCTCTAAGAAATACTATTTTATTGTGGTTGTAATTATGACGTTTGGGGAAACATTTTAGTTCCTAGTGCTTAATTTTTTGTCTGAAGGTTATTGACGGCTCGCCTTACCTGACATTAGTATCGCCTAAGAAAAATGAAGACTTTGCTCTGACCTTAGAGCGTAGATGAGGTCAATCTTTTTCTAAAATATTTTATACCAAACAATTTTTTTCTGCTGCATTCTAATTATATAATTCTCTTTTTTACTGTAAAAATATACTCAAACATTTTTTAAATTAAATTTGCTTAATTCAGAATTTTAAATCATAATTTTTTTTTAATGTTTATTTCAACGACTTGATGGCCGATTCAGTATTAAATATGAGTGGATAATAGTTGTTCTTTTGAGAATTTTTTAAACTAGCAGCCACATGTTGGCATGAGTAGCTCAATCATTACTTATTTTTTGTTGTAAAAAGTCGTAATCATTGGTTTAAATGATAAGCTTATCTGTTAGGATATCTTATTTAACTTAACTTGAAATAAAGTATTAATCATCCTTCAAATTAGAATAATGCGCAATTTTTTTTTTAATTTTATTGTGTTTTGGCAATTTGTTAATAAAAACTATGGAATTTTTTCTTTATCATAATAATTATACCTATCTAATATTTAAACTTGAACATTGTCAACTTTGATTAGATATTTTTTAAAAGCAATTTTTTCATCCATGATTATATTCTAGAAGAACAAATCCTTTCCAAATGGCCTAATTGGTATATATAACTTTTTCCTATATATGTAGATATAAAAATAATCCTTTTATTATATAAAAAAAAATCTTTTAGCTATTTGAAATCCGTTGCCATAAAAACTGCCTTAACAAAGTAATATCTCATTTAAAAATTAAATTTGAATATGAACATATGATAATATTACTTATAATTAAATCACAAATAAATAATTATTAACATTAATTTTTTTTATAAAACGGTATTATATAAATTTATGGATTAACCTATAATTTATATTTCCTCTAGGTATAATTATATTTAAATAATTCGAATATCTGTTTGTTCAAAGAATGCTTACATGTCCAACGTGGCATCTGTTTGGGTCAAATGCGCCGTCCAATAGCGGACAACGTTTCCCGCGCACGTTGAACCCAACTCAATAACATTCAAATGTTCCAAAAATATTAAAAAAACAAAAGAAGACATTCAAATATTTGCCTGGTCAAAGCCGGGGTCGTTTTACTGTTTACGATTTTTCCAATGGTGAAACGACCACGTCACCATCTTTCTCCGGCTTTGAAACTTATATCCGCTGTCGCCACCCACATCTTTACTATCTCTTCAGCCCAATCATCACCGCCCATTCCTTTTCCTTCCGCCTGATCCCGTAAGTCTTTGTCGATTTCCTATCCTGTTGCGACACGTAGCAGATGCCCGATAAAACACGTAGACTAACGTACTCGCAATTCATAGTGATATTTTCGTTGCGTTCGGGTTCGGCTTTCTTCTGTAATCTTCCCTTCTCTGTCTCTCTGTTCCGATCACCTTTGAAATCTTCCGTTTGTGGGGAGCCCTAACTCTATATGGTCCCGAGCCAATGTTTAATGCATAAATCCAATTTTATTGTTATTTGGCTTGACGATTAATTATAAGGTGGGAAAGTCAGTTTTCGGGGTTAGGGTTTATTTATATTTTCTGTTTTTTCCTCCGTGAACTTCTGTCTGGTTTCATGTGAATTTTTGAGACTGGTTAGATTCTGAGTTCTTTTTTATTTGTTTTTCGAGAGATGGATTTGGGGATTTCCGATGAATTGTTGGGAACCTTTGCCCCTATTTTTGTTTATTGGATTTATTCTGGAATTTATGTTGCTCTCGGTTTATTTTCCGAGAATTATCGATTACACTCGAAGAAGGATGAAGATGAAAAGAATTTGGTATCCAAGGTTTCGGTGGTGAAAGGAGTTATTCTTCAACAAGTAGTTCAGGCTGTTGTGGCATTACTCCTATTCGCTGTAAGTGATCCAAACTTTCTTTGTATTTTTTTAATAGATGGAAACTATTGAAACTTTCTGATTGTGATGTTAACTAGCTGTTTTTCTGAATCCTGATTTTTTTAATAGATGTTATAATTGGGATGTAGTTTCGAATTTTATCAGATGGGAATCGTGCGTGTGCTTATTGTTTGCTACTTCATATGCGGTAATCAGAGAAATTTCATTGTCGTCATAGTCCCTAATGGGTTACAGAAATATTAGATCGTTGTCGTATCTATCTAATACAAATCATAAAGGAACCTTTTTCATACCTAAAAGCAAAAGAAGATGACAAGTTACAGAAGTTTTCTTTATTGTTATCTCCTGAAAATTGGTGATTAATTTCCCACCTCGGAAACGACCCCTCTACTTTTCATTTATCCATTATTTCCTCCATGTGGGAAATGGTTCAAATCATGATTGTACTTTGGTGTTAAGTGGTCCTTTTATAGATTATTTGGGGGTGTTTTCTTGTTCACTGAACTTGTTGAAAATCACCCCAACAGAACAAAGAACCCAATTTCAATGATCTTATGAATATTCTTGCTTTAACTCTTAAATTATTTTGACTTCGTATTTTTTTCTGGGACTGAACAGTTATAACAGATTGCAGAGTTTATAAGTTTTCTGTATAACGTATAGTCAAGTATTATTAATGCACTTGCATCATGAATATATTTGGTCTGCTCTGATGAGGCAATTAGCTAATACAATCTCATGTCAGCTAACTACTTGAAAGTTTGGGCTCAGCCAATGATATGTTTCATTTCCATTACCATATAGAACTAGTACTTCTGTCAAAGTGGCAATGGAAATTATAGAAGGGATTGTATTTTCCTTTATTATTCCTAATAATAATGTCTTCTTTTTCTTCAGTACATGTTAAGTACTATAAGTATAAATTGTTAAAATTTTGTTTGGATATGACATTTTGAATCATAATTACCTGTTGTTATTTTGCAGGTTACCGGTGGGGATAGTGGAAATGCTACTGTTGAAAACACTTCCATCCTTGTATTAGTGAGACAGTTTGTAATTGCTATGGTGGTTATGGACACTTGGCAATACTTCATGCACAGATACATGCATCACAACAAGTTCTTATACAAGCACATCCACTCTCAACATCACAGACTTGTTGTTCCCTATGCATATGGAGCTCTCTACAATCACCCTGTTGAGGGGCTTATTCTAGATACTGTGGGTGGAGCTCTATCTTTTCTTGTATCTGGTATGAGCCCACGGGTCTCTATCTTCTTCTTTTCCTTTGCCACGATTAAAACTGTGGATGACCACTGTGGATTATGGCTCCCTGGGAACCTTTTCCATATATTTCTCACGAATAATTCAGCTTACCACGATGTGCACCATCAACTTTATGGCACCAAGTACAACTTTTCACAGCCATTCTTTGTGATGTGGGATCGAATCCTGGGTACTTACATGCCTTATTCATTGGAGAAGAGGGAAGGTGGAGGTTTTGAAGCTAGGCCTTCTAAAGGGTTCAAGGATGATTGATCTTTTTGTTTGATGAGAGCATTCTTTGTCTGTAGTAGTATTATTTTTACCCGTGATGAGCCGCACTGCCAAACTGATTTGTGTATATACATATATGCTTGTGTGATCAATCTTTTGGTTTTATTTATGTCCATATTAGATTGCTTTTTAATAAGGAAATTGTGGATCTGCCTATTGTGGTGGTTTTTTATACCCTGTTGTCTTGCTTTTATGAACTTGTATTTTTCTTCTACAAATTATTCATTTGTTCAGCCTATCTATCTTTATGGTTCTATTTGCTAAATAGTTCAGTTTAGGCTAATTTTTAACTTTAATCTTAGTCTTCTATTTCAATACTTAGTTGGGAGAAAAAACTCAAGTGTACCATTTGAAAATTTAACGCATAGTTCAAATATTTAATTATTTACAACATACTGTTGTTAAAAAAAAAGTTTTACAATAGCAAGTAACTAATAGACTGATTTTGTCTTCGGTTCAAAATTGAAAATGGGACAATGTAGAATGGTGGATTTTGTTCCCACTCAATAAATTGTATGGAGTTATTTTCACATTTTTACATTTTTCTTCCTACAGAATTGATCGTTGTGGTTAGTTATTCCCACATTGTTTGCATTTTTCTTCTAGCAGAATTTATCCTTGTGGTTAGTTATTGGGGTCATCTGCAGTAGTTTTGAATCATACACCTAGCACCTAAACAGCCAACGTCCATTTTTATCAAGGAAATATATATTGCTAAATACGATGAACCAAAGACTTAGCATTTCTTATAGTTGTGGGCCTGGTTGTCAGAAGTTATTTTTTCTGATGCTACTGTTATAACTAGAGGTCCCTGTGTTTGGATACTTTTTTAAAATTATAGCTCTAAAGAGAAAACTATAATTTTAAGAAAAACCATATAAATATTTTATAAAATCTAATAATTGATTAATGCCAAAACCATGGTTTCAAGGCTAAATCTATGGATTTCTATACCATAGTTTTGGAAGCACTTTTATCTTAAACTCCTTACATATTTACCTAAAATTGCTTTCAAAAAGCCAATCCAAACACTTTTAAAGTAATTATTTTATTTTTTTTCAGAAGTTATTTTCTACTAAAATCACACTTTTATTACTTTTTCACATTTTTCAAAAACTAATTCAAGCACACTTTAAACCAAAATTATAAAACCCCTCTCTCTATAAAAAATGTGTGGCAAGAATTCCCAATCTGGTCTATTAGGTCGTATTCAAAATGTTCATATCCTAACTTTGAACAAATATACCATAATTACTTCGGTGCCTCATAATAAAGATATTGGACACCAAGTTTAGAGGTTGTGTTTTGTTCTACTCAAAAGGCTTGTGGGGAGAGAAAAGCTATTATGTCCTAAGTGGTCCATGACATGGGTTCAAAGCTTATCCTTCAGTCAATGATGGCGCAGACTACAAACAAGTATATCATACAGAAAACATTACAGTGACAGACAAAGGCCAAACATTCTGATGTTAGACGCGACCATTAATACGTTAATTTGCACCACATAAAACTGGAACTGTTAACATCTTTTGAATGACATTCTATTTTGTATCAGATAGACAGATAGCAAGTGTTCTTTATGTGAACTTGATAGCTTGCCTTGCTTTTGCTTTCTTCCTAGTAAATATATAGATCCAGATTCTTTGAATTTGGCCCCCTCTGAAGTTTCATGAAATTATTTTTCTACAAGTTCCAGATAACCTGGACTCTTTATGGAAGTGTTGGTACTTAGTAGATTTGTAGTCACTATCTACAGAAGGTTCTGTACTCTTTAGACAGGTGCTAAGTCATGAGTTAAACAACCACTAATGGAATGGAATGAAGAATTGGAATAGGAGCTTGTGATTTGGGCTTATCAGCTTCCAAAATTTCAGGTAATTTGAGTTCACGTTATCTTGCATACTTTTGATAGATTTCTGCAATATTATTGACCGTGAGACAAGAGTAATGATAAGTTCAATGGATGGACCACCATATTTATTAGGTGGTTCTGATATTGAATGTGACTGGCTTCATTCCTTGGTGAGCATTTCGCTCGCTGTTGCTAGTTGCATGTCACTATGAAGACATTCTCAAGGCTTGAAATTCTCAATTAATCAGTTGTGATGAATAAACCTCTCATAATTACACTTTATTTATGTCGACGACTTGATCTTTGCTCAAGCTTGTATGGAATGTCTGGCAAAAAAGGGGAAAAAATGACTAACTAATAGTGAAAGAAAAATCAAACATACACAGCAACAACACTCTTTCCTGTGAAGAAGTTAAATTTCATTGTACTTGAAGGATGGTTAACTTTATAGTCTCACTTTTTGTGCGTCTTTTCTTTTTGGTTGGATGCATTATTTTCAACAGCCAACAGCACCAGGGGAAAAATACATAAAGAAAAGGTAGATCTTATATCATTTGCAAGTGGTCCTTCTACGAAAAGTATCATCAAAAGTTAAAAGGAAGATAGCTGCACTTTCCAAAATGTAATGGCTGCTATATCAGATACATCCAGCATTATAAATAAAAGCAAAAAAAGCTATGCAACAAGCAAACACTGAATTAGGGATAGTTGAAAGAGGCTTATGCTTTGACAATACGAGGTCTCTTTTCAGACCTTATCTATGGTAATATGAGTCCATATGCATCCTGCCAAAATGATCCGTTTGTGAACCAGACACAGCAAAATACTGATGGGTGATATATATGTATATCGATGCAAACAAAATAATATTACAAGGTTTTAAGAGGAAGATACATGAGACACCTGGACTGAGAGCTAAAAATTATTTTAGTGAATAGATTTAAAACTCAAATACAACAAGTGAAAATGCATAACAAATTGCAAACTGCTAGAAAATTCAAACTTCTGCTAAATGTACAGAGGTTGAGAAACATGTGATGAGTATGAACGTTGAAGTGGGGGTCTGGCAGCATAAGCATGTTGTCCATGAATTGCACCAAAATTTCCCATCTTTGGATCTGCCTTAAGCCTTGTTACCTGAGCTAAGGTATCTGACCGGCGACGAATTAGTGGGCTATGATTAGGTTTCTCATAGGTTATGAAGGCATCCCCAGCCACCCTCACAGCCTTGTAACTCTTGCATCCCAACAGCGTACTAGAATGTCCCCTCTGTCTCTGTGTCTCTCTGGTGGCTTTTGTCGTTCCAGCTGATGATGTATATGCTGCTTTTGTCGGTATGGTTGCTACCGCACTTTGTTCTTCGCCGTCTGACAAGACAGAGAAATCTGCAGCACTAGCGGTGGCCACACTCCATTCTATGCTTGCCTCACTTGGTGCATAACAAGTTGTAGGGGAGGCACAACCAGAAGCAACTTCTGATGTTTGTCTATTAAGGAAGTGGTTGGTTTTACCTGTGAGGCTGTCAATCTCGAATAAATCTGAACTTGCATCACTCTCAGAATCATTGTAGTTTCCCGAAAAAATGTCAATTTCTTCCACTTTAGATGCAGCAGCTTCCCAAGAGGGCATTGTATGCCTTTTATCAAAGGTCAAAGATCTCCTGTTATTCAATATTGGGGAGCCAAACACCTCCAAGGATTTCCTTGGCTTCTCTTCTTCCTTTTGCTGAAGTTTCATATTCACCAGCTTATCTTCTCGCCCAGAATTCATGGCTGAGAATGCTAAATCTGGCTTTTTCAGGCAAACATCTTTATTGCCTAAGAGTTCTTCGCGAGGCTTGTTTGTTTTAGCTGGGTAATCAGCAACAAGGCCAGTGTTTAAGGCATTTTTATGAGCTCCTTTGCCATGAACAACACCATAAGTAGGAGTATGGTTATGATCATTGATATCAACAGAATTATTATCAGCACATGAGCATTTGCAGCCAAGACCAGCTAGGAAACTCGTCTTCTGTATCTTGTTGTTCTTGTTCCTGGAAGGGTTCCTCTGAACCCTCGGTAATAGTTTACTTTGGCTGTTCCAACTTGATTCAGATCGAACGCTTGGAGTTCCATAGTGGTATTTATTGAGATTTCTGGTTTCTACAGCTTTGTGTTCTTCATCTTTATGATACTGGTACTGTCTTGCAGACACATTAGTAGGAACAACTCTAGGACTCTCGCGATCCATTCCTCCATTGAAGTACTTATGAGCTTCAAAGACTCCAATATCTCCATCTTGTTCCTTCTTTTCTGCAAGTTCCCTATTGCTGGTAAAGGAACTACGAACACGCCTTCCTGACTCTGCAACTACTTTCTCTTCATTGCTGTTCAAGTATGGAGGAGAGATGAAAGCATCACGTGGGTAGTTGCTTCTGTTATCAGAGGTGGAAGAAGTTATTATCTGATGGAAGCTGCTGTTTGCAGTTATGGTAGCCATCGCTACAGGATTATTCTTGAGCATAGTTTCAAGTACTCAGAAACAGAGAATGACCCCCCAACAGAAAGAAACTGTATTGAAGAAGATGGAACGGTACTGGGAATTGCAGAAGGAAAATTTGGGTGAAGCTTTGTGCAGGAAGGAATAGGGAAAGGTAGAAAGAAAGGAAGGAAATGGATGGAAGAAAGGATTTGAAATGAAGGGGTGAATGGACACAGGATTCCATAGGAGGAGGAGCTCTATAAGTAGAGAGGGTTGTGGAATATGAAAATGTCAAGAAGGTGGGGCCATGTGCTTCTGGTTTAATTGATACCTCCTCCACAGTTTACCCGCCTAAGTATTTTGCATTCAGACTAAAAAAAGGGGGAAATGACATAATGAGACGTTAAGTTTATCACATTGGATATAATTAAGACTATAACAATGAAAATTTCTTTCAATAGCTATGAAATTATTTATAGTTTTTAAACTTATCACTTATGCTCTCTCAAGTTATATTTCATTACAATGTCTCTTTAGTTTTCCCAAGTGTTAGACTGAATTCCACTACAATAACACGGGTGACCTCATTAAGCATATCGATTGGGGAATAATGGGATGTCACAGGTGGCATTCAGCTCTGCATGAGTCATCTTTAGAGTGTTACTTTTATAGTTGTGGCGCTCCATTCCAAATTCCAATCAATTCGTTGTTCAGCAGATGGTGGTCTTTGCCCTTTTGGAGTTGGTGCCTATAGCATATCTTTTCGCCTTAGTTAGTTGCCATGATCCTGCTTATGCTTCTGGAAGTTAGTCGTAGTATCCTTTTATCACTCAGTTTCTTGGAGGCTTTAATTTGGCCATAGGTTTGGGTAGTTTTATTAATTGTATTTAAAGTTTTATCATATAGTATTCATGAGTTATACATTTATTTTTGCTGAAGATTTGTATTTGTAAATTTTATCATGCAATAAACATCTCTATGTTGTTAGAGCTTATTAAAAACAAACAGATGGTAAGAATCAACCATTAACCTTCCTTCTATTCAAAGTGTGTAAATCTTTATATTTCTAAGTTCCTGGAATTTGAAAAATCATGGAGCAGAAAGTTCTCACAGCAGAAAAAGAATACCGTTTTAAGTATTTATTTACCTTTTTTTCTCTCCACTTGAGTTTTCTTTCAATTTCCCCCCCCTTTTTCTTTTGGAACTCCCAGACTCAGCCATGCCTAAACCTAACTGTTCCCTTTCTTAAATAAGAAACTCTTCATGATTTGTCCCCTATCAGCAGAAAGGGTGCCAACTAGCTCAGAGAAAAACAGAACTTTTAATATTTCACTTGATTAACTGATATTTAGTCATCGATGATCAGCTGCTTGAGTGGCAAGCGTCTTCACTTCTATTTGTAGAGATCCTAAGTTTAAGTCTGACATAAATATGGTTGTGCAGGTTTGTGTTTAAATTGACTATTATAATAAAAGGAAATTACTACGAGATCCTAAATAAGAAACTTAATTATTCAAAAATCAATAACAATTAAGAAACTAATAATGACAATTAAGGCCTCATAGTAATTGTAAAAAAAAATATGATCTTTAGTCCATCATTTTTTAACAAACAAGAAGTTGGTTATTACACATTAACCAAAATAATATACTCCTTCAGTCCTTAACACATATATGATCTAATTAGGGAATTGATCTTAATTATAAATATAAGACATTTTTCCTATATTTATCAACTTTTTTTTCTAAATTTATCCCTATTGATACTCCCTTAACAATAATCAAATAAGAGAGAGAGAAGGAGTTAAGGAAGATGATTAGGGTGTTATAAAAAAATTATGTCATATTAATTAACTTAACTAACTTTTTTAATTTAATCAAATTAGTTAAATATATCCTATTAAGGATTGGAGGAGTATATTTTTCTAAAGTGGGTTAATGCACATTAACCAAAATCAGATATTTTTTTTCCATTTAAGGTGGGTTAATACACTAATCAAAACGAGTGAGATATAGTTAAGGACAAACACTGAAGAGACAAGGGACATGAAGGGAACCAGTTGGTCCTCGTATAGACTGTAATTTGGGTATGTAGTTCCATGATGACACAATTCTCTTGGTTACACACACATTCACACGCTCACAACTACTATAAAGCAGATAAGGTTTTGAGGCTGCAAATCTCTCACGAATCCTTTTATTCTTTTCATGCCTGCCTGCTATGTCAAAATCACTAGAGCCAATCAAATTTAAAGGGGTTGGATACTTGGAAGAAAAATTATCATTAGATATTTCCAGAAAATAAATTAAATTAAATTAATTAATAATAGGGAGAAAGACATGCAAAGACCAACAAAATATGATAATCCCAAAATGTCCCCTTGAAATGGCTTGATTCCTATGCAGGTCTTGTTGATTATTTTGGAATTAAGGCAGTGGAGGGAGGTTTTCCTATATCTGAACAATTAAGTCATTTAAAAAAATTAATTCCAGAATAATTCCTAGGGACTTACTTCATAAGAATTAAGCTATTTTGAGATATCATTTTAGAACTCTCAATTTCAATGGTCTTTATATCTTTCTCCCTTAATAATATTTATCTTTTCAATATACTTATACTCTCTCTATGCTAAAGTATGTTTTGTATATTCTTTCTATTTTTTATGGGTATATTCTCTCTATATTTAAATTGTTTCCATTAAAAAAAGTATGAATGACATGATGGTTTAAGAATATATAACAATTTCTAATTTAGAATATTATTTTTTTATCTTTCAATACAACATAATAATGAAAAGATAACTATGATTAAGTAATCATAATAGAAAATATTACAAGAATTGCATATCTGATAATACAAAGAAAAAAGAACTATTAATTTAAAAAAGTTATTAGTGTGAGATTCCATCCAAAGCTATTAGTGTTTTACCCTTTAATTTTAAAAAAAAATATATGATTATAAAAAAAATTGAATGGAAAAGCAATACTACTAGCGGATGGGCATTTGATAAAGAGAGATAGGAAGTAACAACACAAAAATAGACAGCAATGACCTGGGAAGGCCCCTTCATAACTATTGGCATTAAATAGGCTTTCAAATCAAGCAGGTACCTCCAAAACGGACACTTATGCATTTATAATGCTCTTGTTATACACCACATTTTCTTTGTAAAAATCACACCACCCCCTTCATCACTAAAATCCCACCCCTACTTATCCTTAATTTAATATCCACAAACCTTCTGGCCCTTCAATTATTTGCCCTCTCATTTATTTATAAATAATGTATAATTATTTGAGAAAAAATTTGATAATATACGCTAGCTAACTCAACTTAGGTTTACATAACTGATAAAAGCTTTCATTCTTTCACTGCATTTGGTTTGAGAGATAGGAGGATAGGAAAGGGCCTTGTTTGGTTAAACAAAATGAAAAAGAGTACTGTGAAAGGCCACGTAACTTGATAGCATAAAATTTTTTCTGTATGTGAGAGATTACGATTTGATTCTGTCTATAATCATATTGTTAGTATCTACCCCTTTAAATGTAAAACAATATACTCTATTCTAAAATAGAAGGATTCATAGGAATAACTAAAATATATCCCCATTTCTCTCTTTAAAACCAAATCAAATGAGGGAGCGTTAATATCTTTCCCCTCCAAATTCCCTTCCATTTGTTAAACCAAACCGTGTATTAAGCAAATAGCTAGGGATTGAATTCCCAAATTTTGTGTGTAGAGCAAACATAGTTTGGAGGAACATCCCTTTTGCTATGAGAATTTTGAGGAAGATTAATATGCCTTTTGCTATCAGAATCTTGAGGAAGATTAATATTTATTGAGTGTTGTGAAGGACAAATAACTAAACAACCATTGAAAAGCCACACTAGAAGCGTTTTTTTAACCTTCTTGAACAATTGAAGTTTAACTCAACTTGAATTCAAATTAGTAAGAATTTGTTTTGATTTGTAAAAAGAATTATTGAAGCATTAAATTAAATTGTGAGGAAGGTGGGTCCATAGGAGGGCAGACAAACAGGGGGAAGCTGCAGTGGTTCAGATTCCAAGGGAGGCCACTAGTGGTAGTGAACCTCTTGTTTCTTGTATTCACTTGGTACAAAGCGACTCAACTAGTCTATGTACTATTATTACCCATTTGGCATGCTGTCGGTCGGACCTCAACATTGTCCCCATCTCATTTAACCATTCAAGATTTCAAGTTGTTTTTCTTTACAAATAAGTTTTAAGTACATCTCATGGAGTTACTAAAGTTAAAATATATTTTTAAATTTAAAGAATACCTATCTCACCTATTAACAAAATTTTTATATTGACAACGAGATTTAAATGATCTTACATATTATAAATTAACTCTTTTTATTAATTGCACATTTATTTTTATAGAATTTTCTTCTACAGGGTAGTGTTAAAAAAATAGGGATAAAAATAAGTAGTTCAGCTTTTGATGCATGCCGACATTAAGTTGAGCATATCAAGTGTCCCTCATAATACACAACATTTGTCAATTGAAACTTGAAAGCACATCATGTACCAAGTAGGACACGAACTAGTTTATGTAGGACTAGGATGTTTTTCTATCAAGTCCATTGTACTGAGGACAAGCATGTGGTATGAGCATGAACAAACCTTTTGTTATAAGCAAAAGAACATTCTGAACATCAAAGAGGCTGCAAATTGGAATTCAGAAAAATAACGAATTAATTACTGAGAAAGGCCAGCATTGTGCTTGGCTTTTCAACGTACACAGATGTAGTGTTGTACAACAACATATAATTAACCTAGGCCAACAAAAAAATGACCAATATCATGAAACTCAAAAGAGCACGGCTTTGAGAGCCTTGTCCATTAATAAATTAACCACAACATTTGGAGAAGCGAATACTGAGCATAATTCCTAGCAGCACCATCCCTATGCCAGTCGTGATTATCAGTTAAGCAAAACTGGCTACTGACAAAAACATAAATGAAATCTGTCACAAGATCATTCACGGCAAGAAACTCGCAGCCACAGGCGAGCCTGTGTTCAATTTGCCTTCTGTGTTCATCGCGTGGACGTGGAATTGTGACCACCAACCCAGTATTGCTTCACAGCAATCAGTATCTTCTCAGGAACCAGGGGACCGTCCTCATGGTCAACCAGTTTTGTATCCCAACGCATGCCGCCAACTATTTTCTTTACCTTAATCAGGACATCAACTTCGTCGCGGAATATGACAGCGCCTTCAGGCCGCAAAATCCGGTCCATCTCCAAAAGAATATCTTCCGAATTACATCTGCATTTCAATCATGACACACAAACTTCAGGCACATGAAAGGTGATAACAGAATTTATGAAGAAAGCAAAGGAAAGAGAACTAAAACGTGGTTCTGCAAATGGCTAAAAATGTAAATCTATGTTGCATCTTAACCAACAAGTTACACAGAATTATTAATCTATTTCATGCGTTGATGCATTAACAATGTAAATCTTACGTCCATGGCATCTTAACCAACAAGTTACACAGAATTATTAATCCATTTCATGCGTTGATGCATTAACAATGATAAGATCCCCAAATAGACATGATCAAGCCCTGCTTATAGTTTAGCCACAACTAAAAAACAATGCCACTACAGATTCCATGGCAATTCTTCTATGTAGAATTTGCTAAAGCTCATTACCAGAAATCATTTCCAACATCATGGTAGATAAAATAGTAAATTTAGCTTACTTGTCCTTGTATAGGCTAAAGAGACCATTAGCATGAATGAGATCATACGTCCTTGGATATGTGGAGAAGGCTTCACACCTGGATCATCACAAGGTTTAACAAGCTTACTTCTAACAGCTGACAAGCTATAGTTAGTAATAATAAACAATAGCACATAACAGCATCAAAAGACTTCATAACATTATCTTGCTGTTGAAGGATTACAAAATAATTTGAATAACAATATAAAATTTGATAAGTTATATCTAAGTTATAGTGTGTGTTTGAATAAGATTTTAAAAAAAGGCTTATAAAAAAAATGAGCTTTTGGACAGCTTATGAAAAAAGGCTTTTAGAGAAGAGTTTATGGAAAAAAAAATGGTTCTGGATAAATGAAAATTACCAAAAAAGGTATGTATGAGAGAGGAGAGAGGGTAAAAAAGATAGAGGAGAGAGGGTGAAGAAGATAGAAGAGATATGAGAGATAATGGAAAAGATAGAGAAGAGAGGAGAGAGGATGGAAAAGATAGAGGAAAGGGGAGAGAGGGTGTAAGAGAAAGTAAGGGTAAAATAGTAATTGAGTAGTTCATAAACTCTTTTACTGTTTCAAAAGCTACTCTGACCAGCTTATCTAAAACCATAGTTTTAAACCATAGTTTGGTCCAAACCGAAGTTTGGACAAATATGGCTGTTTGTTTTAAAATTTCTCCAAACCGAGGTTTGAGCCAGAAGCCCTTTTAAAACCATAGTTTTGTTGTTTTCCAAACAGGCCCATAATTAGATTAGGAAAAAAGGTTAGGAAATCATACCAGTCATGATAGATGCCGATCAGTCCTCGCTCATATATGACACCAAGGGTGTTTTTCTCAGCTATAGTTGGCACAACATTCATAACCCATAACTTGGGAGATTGAATTGCAGCAGCAAAGCTACCTAAACCAGCATTCATATCCATAATGTTGCGGTACCTTCCAGAATCCAGGAGTCTGTTAATTTTCTTATAAGCATTTACATGCTTTTTCCACGTTTTGTTATCATCCTGATATGTATCAGCGGAAACTCCAGGAACAGAGCCACTAGAAATTCTTGGTGGGATGGCGTACAGTCTCTCCGGAAATGGTTTAAGATCTTTGCCAGAACCATTACTAGTGGGAGTAACGCAAACCTCCATTTTCTTATACCTATAACCAGAAAACAGTGTCATTCCAGGTCAGACTTAACTAATCTTTTTGAAGAAGATAAATTTGCCTAGATTTTCAGCAATTATAGATTTAAAAAAGCACACTTGCATTTATAGATTGAATGCTTTTGTTAATAGTATTCTCAAACAAGTCCAGAATACATTCATATTATTTCAGCAAGGACAATATGATTGGATGGACTTCCATAAAAATACAGAGAAAGTCCTTGATAACTCGTTAATTACCTAAGTAGCTTCCTCCCATGGAAAGAAAGAAAAAAAAATATTAAATATCACTAATGTCTTATATCAAAAATATGTAAAACAATAGAACTGGAGTCATACCAGACATCATCCGCGTCTGTCGATTCACAGAATTTAACGTTAGAATCTTCTTGTCTTCTACGACAAGATTCAGAGTCTACAGTCTTCTGCCAAATAGCCATTTCAGCCTTCTCAGACTTCTTCTCCCAGCAAAGGAGCTTAGCAATGTCTTCAATCTTTCTCTGCTCTTCTTCAAGTTCCTCCTTAGGCCGCTGCCAGGCATTGTAATTGACTTTCCAATTAATTGGAGGACCCGAAAGAATCCAATAACCACCAGGTCTTAGAACACGATCAACTTCCATCATATACATTCCATCTGCAAATTAACAATCAAAATGCAATACCAAACCACTGTTGTCATAATCACAAGTAATACTCAATAAAATGGCATGTTAAACAGAGGCAGGTAGGGAAAAGGGGAGGGGGATCATATTGAAGTGACTTCTTATTGAAGAATGTACTTAATAGTAAGGCGATGTAAAATCCTCACCATTTGACCCCCAAGGTATCAAGCAACGAGAACAATGAGCCATATCAAAGGCTGCAGATGGATAAGGCGTCTTTATGGTACCCAGAACACCTATGACACCAGGTACACCCCTTTCAAGAGCAAATTGTACTTGTGCTTCATGATTGTCCCTTGGTGCAAATGACATGGCAATAACATTTCTGCTCCAAAGATATGCACCCCAACTGGCCACCTAAGCGAAACAACCAACATAAAGAATTAAGAATCTGAAGGTAAAACAAAAGTTAATCATGTTAATAAGCAAAATAGTATGTACAGGAAACTAGGGTGAAAAACATACCCCACAACCAGTGTCCAAAGCTGTCCTCACTGTACCATCATTTATAGGAATTACAGAAGCAATCTGATCGATATATTTATCGGCACCTTGAGGAAATTGAGTGCCACCACCGGGGAATTTAAACACATTTCCCTGATATTGAATCCAGTTCTGAATAGCTTTTTCGACTGTCAGGCTCTTGTAGGGTGCGTTTGCGTAAGGAACATAATCACGGCTCTTTGGCCATTGAAATGGAGTCACATATCCCTTGGGTGCAGGGATCAAACAACGTAACTTCTCTTCCTCAGGAGGGCAGTGTCTCTCCCGGTAGTTCATGTTCTCCCTAGGAAAGGTCATCGCACGCTTTTGATCTTGGCAAGGAGTGTAATCAGTATAACGATCTTTACATGGTTTAAAAACCTTAGGTTTGGACTCAAACTCATCAATTTTGCTAACTTCACCTCCATGATGAGAGTCAAAACTTAAATTAGGCACTATACTACAGTCTGCATTATTCTTAGTAATTGCCAAAGCTATGCTATCTCCCTTTCCAAAACCACTCCTCTGCCATGCACCCAATATATAGAAGAAACAGCACATACCTACCACTATAAAGATCTGCACAGAACTTCTAGTCCTACCATCAGCAGAACTTAATTTCGCCATATAGAACCTGAAAAGGCATCAGTTTTTGCTCAGAACTAAGTATACAAGATTAAGAAGTCATGCTTCCAAATAGCAGAATTAGAAATCCCCAAATAGCAAGGTTATTTACTACAACATCAGCTCAAGATGCAACCATGAGTCAGAGAAAGACACTTGCATCAACTGAATTAGACTATGAGTAGTAAATTTCAATAAGCATGCACAAATGGATTATCCAGATCCAGTCGATCACCGAATTGTAGCAATCGTCATTTAGTAATAATAGTTTCAGTCAAGCTTCCATGAAATCATGCCAATTTACTTTCATCACCAACAAAGAGTAATTACTAGTCAGTATATGGTTCAGGGGCCAAAAAAGGTTAAGCTAAATTTAGATCTGCTCAGCAGTGAGTTCTTAAACTTCAGTAGCAACACTTGTTCCTCTTCGTGACCAGCATGGAAGGCTAATGCACTTGATAACTTCCCAAAAACCACAACTCAAACATAAAAAAAATGAAACACACAGCTAACCCAGTGAAGTGTATGGATCCAACTGCAATCACCCACAAAAGAACATATAAATGAGCAGAAGTTAGCCCATCAGAAGCTAATTCAACCTCATAATTGAGCTAAAACTTCAATTTTAATGCTCGAGAAGACAAACGAGTTAAAAAAATAAAATAAAATGAAAGAAAGAGACGATGAGAAGGAAAAGAAAATAAACCAGCGCTGAAAGTAGAGATCTCTTACCGATCCAAGGTGTGTTACCCAATAGTTGAAAGATCCAGGATTTCGCAAAGAGATAACCTTTTTCCGAGAAAACAAACAAAGATGTTCAGTATGGTAATGCTACACACATAGATAGGACTTGATCCAAGGAGCTAAACGTGCAAATAAAATCTCTCCCACTTACCCTCCCTCTTCCTCTCTCTCTAACTCTAAACCCTAAAAGCTTCTGCAATCATATATAGTAATGCACCCCAGCAATCACAGTGAGCGAAGGAGACGGAAAAGTGAAATATCTCTGTTCTTCCAGCTGAAAAATTAATGACCCTTTAAAAAAAAAAAAAATTGGATGAGAGATAACTCGTTTGTGGTGACTTTGAGCTGCCAACAGAAAATTTTGGATTTGTTGTTTTGGATCCCAGTTTGGATCTTACCGTAAAAAGAATGCCAATATTTAATTTCAACCTTAAAATTATTTTTCTGCATATTGTTTCGTTGCTGGCCAATTTTATTTAGTACTGTAACTTAACATATAAGATTAATTAACGAATGTCGGTTGGTTAAAAGTGAACTGAAAATCTCGAGTAATGAACAACTGGGCCCACTTTCATGTTTACGCGCTATCGTTTTCGTGCCTCCCATAATTTTTTTTAATAACTTTTTTAAAATTATATTTCGGTGAGATCTGGTCACGTCGGTGATAATAAAATTTGCGATTACCCATTGTGAATGCGAAACTGATATTTTTCAATAATTAATTGGGTCAATAAATTCATAAAAAATTATACCATTTATAAACCCATTGACAGGAGTAATTATTTTTAAGATTTCGTATGGTATAAAAAAAACCTGTTTGATTTTTTAAAAAAGTTTGTACGAATATATACGTAATAGGAAAGATTGTCATCTATTTAAAAAAGATTCTGGAAAAATACGGCTAAATAGTTTGGCTGGGCAAAAGAATTAGACGGAGTCAGCAGATGGTTTTTACCGAAAGATCCTTTCATTTTTTTTTTTTTTTGGATATCCACATTAGAAATTTATATATATTACAGCATTTGGAGGTGGAGAATTTCATTTCACTGTATGATATTACTCCTAATTTTTAATATAAAATTTATTTAACTAATTTAAATAAATTAAAAAAATTAATAAATTAATTATTTATAATAATTATGTATTAATTTTTTTAAAATATACCTACATTTAAATTACTATTAATAAAAACCCTTAAATATGTGTAATCATATAAAGATATTTTAGAGAGAAAATTATAATTTTAAAAGATCAAGTATATTATATTATTATATTCAATACTAAAATAAATTTTATATCTAACTCTTATATTTAATATTTGAGTAAGTATTGAACTAACTTTTTCAAAAAAATAATTGTTTTTATTTAGTCAAAAGTATCATATTTCTTTTAAAATTTAGGGTATAAATTTTTTTACTTTTTTAATAAATATATTTTTTAAAATTTAAATTTAAATTTTATTATTTACCGAACAAGATCACTGACACTTTAATTAATAAATTGTTAATTAAAAAATAACATTTTCATATACAAGTAGTATTCTTGGTTGACAAGAGAGTCTAATCTCGCCGGATACAAAGAGCCAAAGGAAAACCCTCTAAATTACTATATATATAAGAATCGATATTCAAATTTCCAACTGTTTGCTTAAATAATAATAGCCTCTACTACTCAAGCTAATTTAAGTTAATTGTTTAAAAAAAAACTTTTCAAATAGTGTTTCTAAGACACCAAGGAGAGTGTTAGTCCTTGTAACCTAATGATCACAAAAAATACAAAAAGACGTCATTCCAACAGAATGGTGACCCAACACCATTTAAATTTAAAGTCCAAGAAAAAAAAGTTTTGTATCAAAAAACAATTAAAGTCCAAGAAAATAATTTAACGTGCATGCTGATCCAGGAAAGATACTATTATTTAATAACATATATATATATATATATAATATCTGTGTGTTAGGTGACGTGAATGGAAAATTGGAAATGGGAAAGCAGCATTGAAGAGGACAAGACGGCCCCAACGTACGAGGGATGTAAATTTTCTTTTTTTTTTATCAAAAAAATTTAGATAAATTCAATGTCAATCTTTTAGTTATAGCTAATTTTAAAATTTAAAAAATATTTATAAAAAATTTATGTAATCGTCTGTTAAAAAATCAAACTCATATTTTTATAAAATACGAATATATTTTTTATTATTTATAATAACTCTTATTAACTATTAGAGATGTAAATTAATCTAAATAAAAATTAAAATATATTGAACTTGAAGAATATAAAATTTGGGCCTACATGCATTGATCTAAGGAAAGGAAATAAAGTGATTTAAACAAAGGTCAACGCTCTTTCTCTTTCTATAGAAAAATTCAACTCCACTTGCCATAAAATTATTAAATTATTCCAATAATAAAAGCTATATGGAAATTTTGGAATATATAGTAAATAGTGTATCTCTGTTGATTTTCCGGATCTGGTTGCAAATCATGATAATTTTATATTTTAAAATTATTAAAAAAACAAGAAGAAGAAGAGAATTTAGGTTCCCATGTTCTATTCGGCCATAGAATAATGGAAAATGGTGAGCTATAATATAATAATAGATCTTTAACTAACCCTCTCAAAATGAAAATAAGTCACAGAAATGCAAAGTAACCTAAAATTTTAGGGGAAGGGCAACACCGTGTCTTTATTAATAATAGATATTAATCTAAATAGAATAGGCTTTGATAGTTTAAATATAAAATTGTAAATTTAAATATAAAAAAATATTTTTAAAATAATTATTTTTAATTAAATTTAACAATACTTAAATATAATATAATTAAATAGTAATATCAAGAGGAAAAAAATAATTAAATTTTAGAAATTGAAAATAAAACCGAGTCTCCAACAAGTACAATACAAGAGTCAACGAAAACGTGGTGAGAATTTTTCAGATTTAATGCTGTAGCTACGTAATATTCGGAATGAGAGGTTCGATGCAAAGTTCTGAAGAGAATATACTTTTAATTTAACTTAATTTTAATGTGTAGCAGGGTCAAACACAATGCTTGTCGGCCTAATCAGCGGAGACCAACTCCCGCATTTTCAGTCAAACTTAATGGACCAAGTCAAAATGCAACTGGACCCAACTGGGCTTAACCCATGGTTTTGATCAAAACAACTCGACAGATGGGGCATGAGATAAAATTTAAATCTCCGCTCAAAAATAATACCTCCAATAAAAAGAAAGGATACATATAATTAATAAAAAAAAATTGATATTAAAACCATAAGCCGCACCATATAGGTTTGACCTAGTAGTTACCTCACATAATTTTTTAACCAAGTGGCGGGGGACTTAGTAGGAGAAGCATCCCGTAATCAATTGTTTATCCTTAATTAAAAATCCCATAGCAAAAGGATTAGCTACTGCTACTAATAATAGATAATCTGATTTATGTGGGTGTTTAGTTTCACCTTGAACCAAAGTTTTATGAATATTTTAGACCAAAAGTTAAACAAACAACTTTTAAAACTCTATAAGTGTTTATGGATCAAAAGCTGCTTTAAACTTAAATTTGGATAAGTTGATGGGAATAACTTATGGATTGTCCAATTATTATTTTGTCATTATCTTTTTTTCACTCTCTCTCCTCCATCTGTCGACACCCCTCTTCTCCTTCCTCTTCTCTCGATGTCGCTTCTTATCTACTCTTTTCCATTATCATTTCTGTTGCCGTCGTCACTGGCTAACTTTTATCACTATTCTGTATGTCTTCTCTCTCCTCCCTTTCGTCTGTTCTCTCTCCTCTCTCCTCTCTCTCCTCTCTCTCCTCCCTACTGATGGTGGTCTCCGCTCAACGATCTATAGAGGAGTGGCAGATCTACAGATGTAGTCTCTGTCCTCTGAAAGTCTTCGTCGATAGAAATCGCAGAGATGCTTTCACGTCTTCTTCTCGTCATTGGCTTCTTCAAATCTCACGACTAGAGGTGGAGGCGGTAGGAGCAACGTCGTTGGGCTGTTGAGCAGCGACATCAACAGTGGGAGCAAAAAAGGATGATGATGAACAGTAAATGATAAATAATAATTGATAATAAATAAATTAAAATAATTATTTATCTTATAATTATTATTTTATCTTATATTCTAATAATTTATTAATTACAAAAATCATTTTGATAATATCCATTCAAACACTCATTTATTCAGAACATAAACTATTATATAAAAAAATTTGTTCAGAATCACTTTTATCCATAAACTCTTCTCAAAAAATTAATACAAAAGCTAATATAAACAAGAACTATATCAAAAACAAAAGAAAAACCATAAGCCTATGAATCAACTTTTAACTTGTATTTTTTAACCGGACGATGGATCCTAACTCATTCAGCCGCGCTCCACTCTTCCCCACCGCCCTCGTACTAACCAAATTAGGGACTCCATTGTAACTAGTAAACTAAGTCTTTCGTATGGAATTGATGATGACCAAATTTACTTGTTCATATCAGCATATTTTTTTCCATTTGTAACATGAGTAATAATTAGATTCAAACCCGCGATTCACGTTATTTTACTAACTAATGAGGAACTAGTTAAGTTAAAAACAAGATGGAACAAAACTGCATCATGATGAAGCTGTCGACAAGGTTAATTGCAATGAGTTCAAACATGCCAAAGAAACACAATTCCCACGTGGGATTGACACTTAATTGCACTAAAATATTGTGATTTCTGTGATCACCCAAACCTAAAAATCCTCCAAAAAGATCATTATCTTGCTCTTTGCCCAAAAACTTAACCCTTCAAGGATTGCTTTTCCTTGGCCTTCTGAATCTTCAACACCTTTTTGACAATCTTTTGCTCTTCAACCAAGAAGGCTCGAATGATCCTACAGCACCAAAGAGCCATGTCAATATACCAATTCATAGTATGAATGAAAATTGATGAAAAACAACCTCTTAAAAGACCTAGAAAGTTGAGCAGAACAAACCTTTCTCTGACAGCACTTCCAGACAAAACTCCACCATATGCACGGTTCACGGTCCTTCGATTTCTAGGTAACCTTGATCTCTTGTATTCAGCAGGCCTCAAGTGTGGGATCTGCAAATAGTTATCAAGCTTATATTACAACAATAACCTAACAAATCGAAAGAAACATTGCCCACAAAGCAGATAAATTCTATCAAATATGGCTCAAACCAAGTAGAAAGTAATAGCTACAGCAAATAAATGTGGCTTAAGTATGCTTAGAATTAAACAATAACAAGTAAAAGTCAGATAAGAAAGTATAAAACTGTAAAATCATTGTACAGATCGGGTATAGAAAGGAAATTGGGTATGAAACTGTAGTTTTTTGAAGAAGATTAGATTTTTTTTGTAGTTTTTGATGCAGCCTGAGATGAACTAATCAAACAATTATCATTGTACAAACTAAATGCAAGACATCAAACGACAACAAAAATAACATTCGCATAAAAGACACCATGTCTTCTGCCCATGAATTCTCGAAAATCGACACAAATTAACATCATCGCTGTTCCCAGTATAATAAGCGCTCACCCTCAAAAGTGGAATAGTACAGACTATGGAAAGTGATGTAACGAACACACATCAAATTTCAAGTATTGTAAAGCCCAAGACAACCTTCAGAATCAATACGCTAAAGCGGTTACCTGTTGAACATAAATCCATTTTTCAATTTTCACCACGCTTGATCAACATTTCACAGATGAATTTATTTAATCCCAGTAAAACGCCAATTGTTGTCAATGAAACTAAGGTAAGAATACAAACTATAAACTATGGAAGCTTGCAACTTTCCGGAAATTCAATAATCTTCTCTCGTATCTCATGTGGTTACCAAGTAACAACACTACTGAAATCAAATGTACTAAAGGGTAATAACTTCAGTAAGAAATCTATACATTGAATATGAACTGTTGAAATATGGATGATACATTTGGAGGTAACAGATAAGTCACAAGATTGTTTTAACCCATTGCGAGCAAGAAGCAGAAGAAAACAAGCACTTAGGAAACTAAGCTTAGAAAACATTGTCTCCGACTCTAAAAACCCATCAATAACAAAACATGAAAAATAAAATTAAAATTGGATCTTTTTAAGATCAACAAATTAAAAGAAGAATTTAGAATAAACAGACGACATACCCCTTGAATCCTCTTGCCTGTTACAGGGCACTTGGGCCCGCTAGCCCTCTTCTTAGTGGTCTGATAAACGAGCTTACCACCTACATTTGAAACCATTAAACAGAAAAATCTTAAATAGTTCAGTCTCGGGAATCAAGAGTCCATCAGCTTCGTATCATTAATCAATAATCTGAACCAGGTGGGACGGAGAAAGAAGGAATCTTTACCTGGGGTTTTGACAACCCTGTGTTGGTTGGATTTGGTAGCATAGCTGTGACGTTTGCGATATGTGAGACGCTGCACCATTTTATTCTACCTCCGCCTGCTTCTTGCTTAGGGTTTTCGACGAGAAGGAAGCAGCAAGGAGAGGCCGAGAATTGGCGCCGCGCTGATTTATAAAATGGGAACGCCCATTCATGCCCTATATCTAACGGCCCAAAGTGTTTCACGAGAAATGGACGAGTAGCGATTGTGTGGCATTTTCATTAAGAAAAATAAAAAGATATTTGCAATATGATATAGAATGTGTTGGCAAAAAAATGATATAGAATGTAGTACATACTAAATAGTATGAAAATAAATTTAAAAATTTTGAAGGCAAACAAATTTTTAAATTTTTTTTTTGAAATACTATGGGAGATACACATGCAAAGATGGGACTAGAAAACTTTTTGGGAGAGTGAAAATTATAATTGCTAATACTAATAATTATTAAAAGTATCATTTTAAATATTTTTAAATTAAAAATAATAAAATATAAAAGTAATGACACTTTATGTAGCACAACCAATAAAATATATAATATTAATCGTACTTATTTTCGATAAAAAAACATATTTTTTTTTGAAAAAAATATTTATATCATTTGTCTTGATAATTTATTAGAATTTTGATCCCAATAAGATTTTCTTAGAATCTTGCTATTTTGCAGTTAAAGTTTCAGTTCAAACGTAAATTGTTACTCATTATGTTATATTTTCTTTAGATTCTACACAAATCAGCAATTAAAATTGGGGAAAAAGCTGAACATGTTTTCTTAGGTACCATTTTTTCAGCAGCAAATTTATACTCATCTATCCTTAATATATGATATATTTAACTAATTTAATTAAATTAAAAAAGTTAGTTAAATTAATTTATATGATATTTTTTTTCTAAAATACCCTAATTATTTTCTTTGACTCATTCTCTATCTCTCTTACTTGATTATTGTTAGGGAAATATCAATAGAGATAGTTTAAAAAATTTTAAAAAATAAAAAAATATATCTTATATTTAAGACTAAAATTAATTTTAAATTATATCATATATTAAAGACTAGAGGAGTACATAGTGAGTTTAGCATTATAGAAGAGGATATGAGTAAGTGCAAATTATGTATTGAAGAAACTAGATACAATTAGTATGTATATATGATTATTGTGTATGGGAAAATGTATATACAAGTACATGAAGTGGATCTCAGAAAGGGAAAAGAAGAAAGGAGGGCTCCACATGGACTTTGGTGTCAACAAAAGTAATCCTACTTAACTTGTCATTACACCAAATTACCTGATCTTTTCTCAACTTTGACATGCTCAAAACTCTTGATATCAACTTCAACTGAACCTGAGCCAGCATCTGCTCAAGATCAAGCTCCACTTTATCTTCACTCTGCTTCTGAAACTTCCTCACTATGCAATTCCCAGTTCTCACTAGGTCCTTCAGCCTCTTCTCCTTCTGTCACAAACCAAAACAACACAATCAATCAACATCATATATATGGCTGGATTCTGACGTTGTAGGGTTGTTTTGTTTTTGTTTTTGTCAAACCTTGTGGAGGTGGGTTTGAATGTCTCTAACAAGATGACAAGTGGCAGGGTCATCTTTGAGATGAGTTGGTCTGGTTTGGTGAGGAAGTTTGAAGAAGTTGTTGTTGCTAATATCGTGCTTGTCGGCTCGAGCAAACTTGCAGAAGATGTACATTGATTCTCTGATGATTTCTGCTAACCTTTCACTTGAAACCCCTTCTTCTTCATCCTTTGTCATCATCTCCTTCGTACTATCATCTGCACAATCCAAGTTCCACCACATTTTAGAACCTAAATTAAAAAAAAAACAGAGAGAGGCGTGTACTACTAAAGCTTAAGCTTAGTTTTGGGCCTAAATCTCAATTTTCACTTCTTTTTTTATTTTCATATAACTAATATGAGCCCTATATGTTATTGCTAAAAATTTTATAGTTTACTAGTATGAAAATTCTCCGTAAGTTAGAAGTCACATATTTAATCATACTTATAATCTTATGACGTAACTTTGTTGCCTATCCCTCAAATTTAAGTAAAAAATAGCATATTATTCATAGCTTAGCCAGGCTTTTTAGTTTTTTATATTATATATAGGCATATCAATAGTTTAACATATGGCCTGTTTGGATAGGATTTAAAAAAAGTACTTATGAAAAAAAAGGGCTTATGGTTAACTTATAGAAAAGGGCTTTTAGAGAAGAGTTTATGAAAAAAAAGTGATTTTGAATAAATAGGTGTTTTGATAGTTATTTTTAGAATGCTTTTTATGGTGATAAATTACCAAAAATGGTATGATTTGATTTAAAGTAAGAGAGATGAGAGAGGTAGATAGAAGATAAGAGAGAGGAGAGAGGATAGAGAAGAGAGGAGAGAGGGTGTAAGAAAAAGTAGAGATAAAAGAAGAGAGAGGAGAGGGGTAGGGATGAGAGAGGAGAGAGGGTGTAAGAAAAAGTAGGGGTAATATAGTAATTTGATAGTCCATAAGCTCTTTTACTGTTGAAAAGGCTATTTTAAATAGCTTATTCAAAACCATGGTTTTGCCCAAAAACACTTATGGACAAATAAGTGTATTTGTTTTAAAATTTTCCCAAACTAAGGTTTTGCCCAAAAGGGCTTATAGAACCTTGGTTTGGGTGTGTTCCAAACACACCCATAATCATTAAAGTTTGCATAATAGAAAAAAAAGAGAGTATGATTTAGAATTAAAAATTGTTGACTCACTCATTTTTAAAAGACATATAACTAAATTTTAATAAAATTCTTATTAAATATTAAGAAACTTAAATTTTTCTTAAAAACTTTGCAATAATGCACAAAACTCACTTTAATTATTACTACTAACCTTTAATGGCGGGAACTTGAAGGAGGTTCCGAATGACACAACGGTTCCTAACATAATTGTGAATCCTTGGTCCTTGAAAAGGCTCATTCTCAATGAACCTCTGCATCAGCACTTGAAACAGTTGAAATTCTCCGGCCACCACATTATACCGGCGAAACCATTCGCCGTCGTACTGTTTCAACTCAATCGCTTTCTTATACTCCCAACACAGAATCTCCCACGACAAACAAAGCTGGCCAACATACACCACCTCCAACTCCTCCACCAACCTCACCACTACCTCCGACGACTTCTTCTTCTGAACTTTTCTTGACCATAATAAATTCTTTAATATTATAGGCTTCGCACTTGGCTCTTTCAATTGCCGTAGACCTGCACGTTGACCCCCAAAGTTACAAGAAGAAGATCCACTTTTGATAAAAACAAATTGGTTTCTTTGACGCTCTCTCTTTCCCTTAAAGTTCAAACCTAATTAACTTGGTCAAAAGCTGATATGTAAGGTTCCTTCTATAGAACTTTATTGGATACTTGTATTGAATTCTAGAAACCGGTGAAGTCGACAACGTGTTTTAAGTTGTGCAAAAAAGTAAACCCATGGGGAAAGAAAAAAAGGAGAAAGATCAGTACAACGTTTATATATATATAAAGTAAAAGGAACAAAGGAAGCTTCTGATATAGACTTGCTATTGGTTAGGCCTATTTACGAGACAGGTCAGGACTGGGATAACTCGTCCTGTGTCTCGTCCATATAAAATACACGAGACATAAAATTCGTCCCGTGTCCCGTCCTGTCCCGAATTTATCCCGGTCCCGACGGGTTCGGGACAGGACAGAAATTCCCGATTTTTTTTAAAAATATTATAATAAAATCATCTCAATAAATTATTCCATATAAAATGCCATAGCAACTTTCTCCAAATACTAACATTATTCTCTAATAGAAAATAATAACTTACCCATATAAGGAAAAAAATAATAGTAAGAAAGAATAAAAATATCAATATAAAAATATCTGTATAAGAATAAAAATATTTATATAAGAGTGGGAAAGATAGGATAATATAATTTTTTTTAAAGAAAAAAACTCAGGACGGGACGGGATTCCCGAGGGACGGGCTGAGACCTGTCCTGTCCCGACTCTCCCTTTTATTCTATCCCGATAGTGTCCCATCCCGATCTTTTTCAAGATGAGACAGAGCCATCCCGAAGTTATGAATAGATTTATGTGTAGAGAACTAACAATTATGATAACTACAAAATTGGTATGTATCTCAAAAAGACAACGTTTATGTTCTTAC
Source organism: Leucaena leucocephala (assembly GCA_037074615.1). Lineage (NCBI taxonomy): Eukaryota > Viridiplantae > Streptophyta > Magnoliopsida > Fabales > Fabaceae > Leucaena > Leucaena leucocephala. The sequence continues at coordinate 4,384,065 of CM073569.1, forward strand.
ACAATGATAACGTGTGAAAAGAAAACTTGAAGAAGAAAATGCAACTTGAATAAGCAATCTGAAAGGGTTCAATTGAGCATAATATGATGTTACTGTTTCAAACTTACTGTTGTCATCATCTTTGAACAAGTTTTTCCAGAAAAAGAAAATACCAAAATCTTTTAAGATGAAATAATAACTGAAAGTTAAACATAGAAAACAGATTAGTTAGTTTGGATGTTACCTAGGGCATGCATGGTCTGGTAGTTCAAGATATCAAGCTTCCTCATTTTCTCTTCATAACTCTTGTGAATTTTCATGATTTCTCTGATATGATCCTTGAATTCCTGTTTCTGATCTTCAATCTTCAATGGCTTCAGATCTTCAGCCATTCTTGGGGACTCACTGACTTCTTGTCCTCCTTCTTCTTCTTCTTCTTCGTCCTCTAAAATTGTGGGAAGCCCTCCTTGTCTTGCATTTCTCATTTCCATTTTCATTTGTTCTACCAACTCATCATCATCCCATTCAAAATCTCCTTCTTCTTCTTCATCTTTTAAACCTTTCTTTTCATCTTCATTCTCAGCTTTGCCAGGTGCTAGTTCTATGAATTCCTCTATGGCTCTTAGCTTTTGCATCAGCTTGAGGGTTTCAGGCTCCAATCCTTCGAAACCTTTCTCATATGATAGAAACTCGTATGTGATTAAATCATCAGTTTTGTCACTGTTGGCCCATATGAGACCACTGGAGCTTGATGATTCTGATTCTGAACCAGACTCGACTGAATTGTCAATGAAATCCAAATCATCTTCATCATCATCAGATGAATCTCTCCCTCGAAAGATCTCACTTTTTAGGCTAAATTGATCAGAACTAGAATGCCCATGCAACATCCTCTGCTCTTGAATGGATACCTCGTTTTCTTCTTCTTCTTCTTCTTCTTCTTCTTCTTCTGATTTAGTCTCAGAAATTTCTGTTTCTGAAACGCTTGGACTTACATGAGAACTTGGAGAACCCTGCTCTTGATCAGCTTCTTTATGTGATTCTTCTTGGAAAACTGGTTCGTGCACTGATTTAAGCTCTGAAATTTCTACTTCAGAGCCATTTGGAGATGGATGGAATTCTCGAAAACTCTCTGATCCAATAGATTTTTCTTCCTCTGATTTGAGCTCTGAAATTTCTTTCCGTGTTTCTTCTTGAAAAACTGGTTTGTGTTCTGATTCAAGCTCCGGAATTTCCAAATGAGAGGCATTTGGAGATGAATGAAATTCTTGAAAACTCTGTGCTCCAGCAGATTTTTCTTTCTCCGAGATTTCTGTGTCGGAAACATATGGACCCACAAAGAATTCCCGAAAGCTAAATGTCATTTTTGTTGTTGGTTCTTCTACGAACCCAATAATATCCCTTCCTGACACGTACTCAAACTTATTAGTGATTGATTCAGGCCTCTCTGTTTCTTCTTCTTCTTTTCTCTCAATCTCTTCATCCTCCATTAAAGCAGATATGCCTGCTCTTTCTTTCTCTTCTTCTTCTTCTTCTTTTCTCTTGCTATTTTCATAAACTAAGTCATCCTCCATGGCAACAGAGCTCTCTGTTTCTTCTTCTACTCTTCTGGTACCATTTTCATGAACCTCGGAGCTTCCCTCTATGGTAACAGAGCTCTCTGCTCCTTCTTTCTCGTTTTTCACGCCACCATCATAAAATTCTGAGTTAATTTTAGTGTCAGCTTCGAATTCTTCTTCTCCTTCATTCATAGAAGCAGAGAAATATTCCTCTTCTTCTTCTTCCTCTGCCTCCTCTTCTTTTTCTCTGCCCTTGCCAACTTCAAAATCATTGGAGTCTGTCTTTTCTGAAACAGAACTCTCTGTTCCTTCATCTCCACTTTCTTTTATGCCGTCTTCAGCAAAATCGTTGACATATTCGTTACACTGAAACAGGAAATTAATCAGCTCTTCTCTGAAACCATCAATCTGAGAATCCTCAGGTTGAGGGGAAAGCTCATTTTTTCCATCTGCTTTTTGAGTTCTGAAATCCAAAAGAGAAAACAAATTAACTAAATAATTCATCAAGAACTGGGAAATGTCAATGAACCCAGATCAGAAAACTCATCAAACCTGAAAATAAACTGAAGAATCAACCCGAACGAGTAAACAACAAAGTTGCAAATGAAAACTGAGAGAGAAGTGAGAGCCCAGAGCATGTTTCCGGGAACAAAATTATTTGTAAAACATGCTTTGACAGAATCAAAGTGGGCTTTCAGCAGGGACAGGTTTGTGGTAGCCATCAGTGATCAAAACCATATCAAATCAGATTCTGTGTGGTTCCTGAGAAAATTCTGAACCAGGAAAATTAAAAGGTGGAAGGAGAGAGAACATGGGGAGGAAAATTTGGATTCAAAAAACATTCATTTGATTGGGGGAAAGTGGAATTAAGCCACTTGCAGACGAGGAAAGCAGTGAGAGTAATAAGAACATAGCATAATTTAATATTGGACCAAAAGGAGGGGAGAGATTGTGGGAGAAGATTGAGCGTATTTGTACAAGACGAAGAAAGCAACGTGAGGATTTTTTTGTTAATTTTTATTTTTCCTGATAAGATGAAAAATGAAATGAGCAATAGAATCTCCGGTACGAACAGTTGGTCGTTGCTCAAACCATGTCTCACGGCCCGTTTGACACGTCGTTTCGCTTGTTGGGAGGCTGGACACTGAAATATCAAATATGGTGTTTTTTAATTAAGAGAGGTTGGCTGAGGTGGGCAAGACAAATAAAGCACCCTTATTAGGGAGATGTGAAAACTTAATGAAACATTTAGCTTTTGATAATGTCTCATGATTGCCTCTAATTAGATAATTCAATTAGTATTTGTCTACATTATAAGTCACACAACAATTCCTTAATCCATAATATAAATTATTCTGAAAATAATTAATATTTTTTTATCAATTTTACTCATAAATTAATGCTTAAATGAGATTCCTTACATTTTTCTTTTTTCCTCAAAACCTTGTTTAATGAGTAAAATAAAAAAAAAATATATTTAATAAGTTAACTGACTTTTTAAATTTTGATGAATTAGTCATAGACTCATATTGTGGACCAATAGAGTAGTTTTTCTTTTGTTGCTGTTTTTGGCCATAGAAAGATCAAAATATGCTTGGAATGTATACCAAAAAAAATAAAAAAAAAATAAAAAAATATGCTTGGAATCACTCCAAAAGTAAAAAAAAAAAAGGAAAAGGGAAACTTGGTAAAATATAATAAGCAAATAAGAAAAATGAAAGTAGAGAAAGCAATCCATTCCATACATGCTCATACATTTTTATCACGTTATTAATTCAAAGATATTTTATTTTCTTGATATTTCAAAATAAAATTATATTGAAAAATGATGAAAAGATACAAGTATGATTAAGTAATGATAAGGATGATATGCATGAAATGAATTTGGTGTAATAAATTAAGTTTCTATTTTGAACCAAAATGGGGCCATGTGCTTGATTTTACATGCCTGTTGACGAAGGCATAGGGTGGAAATCAAGAGATCGGTAGAGAAATGCAAATGGGAGTGGGGAAAGGTGTTAATTATAGTGCTTTGTATGTTAAAGTAAAAATCATTTTATAAATATAAAAAATTTATAAGACTGATTTGATCCGACTAGTCAAAAAAAAAAACCCAACAAAATAAGTAATTAGGTCCAAAATTATGGAGTTCTAGAATTACTGTGTTAAATATTTTTATCAAAATTAAATTGCGAATAGTATAATTGCATTGGTGACTACTATTCAATACTAATTTTTTTACATGATAGGAGAATTATATCCATTCTTTATATGATATGTCAAGATTATAAATATTTTTATAATTTTTAATATAAAATTTAGTTTATAGTTACTGCAATATGAATTATTTTTTTTAAAATTAAATTATAGATTTAAAAAAATCTAATAAAATTTTATACCATTAAATTAACTATATTTTTTTTTATATTCTCTGTTCTTGTTATATTATGCAATTTTGAATTGCGCATCCTTACTCATTTGAGAACTCTAAAGAGACTTATATGCCACAACTTCATTAACCTTCCTCACGGAAAAGATAAAAATAATTATAACGGGTTTGGCCAAGAAAAATATTTTATTTGGACAACACAATAAACATTTACTATTCATTTAATCAACATAAAAATAATAACTTATTAAGTTAATTAGAAAAATTAACCCAACAAAATATTCTATTCAATTTCAAAAAAATACTTTTTTAAAAAACCCAAAATATCTTTTTTTTTTGTTATTGAGACAGTTTGTTATATTTTGATTTTTAATAGAAAAAGAGTTTAAATTTAAGACATCAGTTTGTAAAAAAATTAAAAAAAATAATATATTATATAAAAACAAGTTACGCTATTTATAAATTATCAAAAATATAATACAATCCATTTATTTATCAATTATATTTTCAAGAATAATTAATCAATAAACTATACTCCATATTTGGTGCATTTTACCAACTTTTTAAAAAAAAAACATAACGTGATATAAATATATAATATGGGCAATTTATAAATAATATGTAAATAATATTTGGTATCCTTTTATCTCTTGGATTGGTCGGGCTTCAATTTGCCCATGTAGTTATATTTACAATTTTTTCCATTTCGCACTATAAACTTTTTTTCATATAATATATTTGATCATCTTATAAAGAAAATGTAACCATTAATTGACAATGATATTCATATTTGTAACTGGTTAGATCTCGATATTTCTAACTCAATTTTTTAAAACATTTTCTTAAGGACTAAATTGTCATTAATTAGTTGACTTTTTTAAAAAAATTTGAATCTCAATCTTTGATTCTCCACGTGGACGATACGGACGGCCGTGCGTGCGGGGTTTCGTCATCGCAAGCACTGGTCGGTTCTTTTGTTTTTCGGCCATTCTCTAATCACTTCATTGTCACCCCCTTTACGTTTAAAACACACATACATGCCTTTCAATTCTCATATTGGTAACCACGCCTCTTTCATTTCTTTTTAATGTAAAACGCATTAAAATATATTATTTTTGTCTTTAATACATATTTTAATTAAAAAAATAATTTTAATCAAGATATATTTTTTATATTTATTAATTATTTTTTAAATTATTTGTATTAATATTTTTTTAATAATAATTAAGTAAAATAATAATAGAATGAGTTAAATATATTGATTATAGTATTTAAAAAATATAATATATTAATTAATTTTATTAATTTAATTAAATTAATTAAATATATTAGATATTAATAATTAAGGAGATGTACTTTTCCTCGTCATTCTTCATGTCGCTCTCCAAGACCATGTGCTTTGAACCAGAGAGATATCGCTTTGGAGGGTGCATTTTGTTGTGTTATTTTTAAGAGGACACTTCATATATGAGCGCATCGTTGGACTTTGGAAATAGCGTTATGTTTAATTTAGGAGTAATACTTTTTTTTGTCATCATTTAATAGTAATAAATTGGGAAAATACTTTCAATCTCATAGAAAATAATTGATTATCTAAAAGTTACAGGAAATTTTTAAATTATTGTCAAATTTTAAAAAATTTATAATAAGTAAAAGAGTCCAATTATAAAAAGACTAAATTACTTTTATTTTTATTGATAAGTTGAAAAGTATTCGTTGTTAAAACGAAACGTTTGATGAATAGAAGAATATTTATTAACAATTCTTATTATCAATTAGAATTTTTATTTTTTATTTTTTGAAAACTTTTTTATTTATCAGATGCCGCCTACTTTAAGGTGTTAACAAAAACTCTTCCAATTGTCAATAAAAATAAAAGGAATATTTTTTTAATTAAATTTTTTTATCTATAAGTCCTTTAGGACTTGATAATAGTTTGGAGATTTCGTTTAATCTCTGAATAATAAATTATCATACATTTCTCTTAATAAATTTGAATGAGTGTCTGGGGAATAAAAGTATTGAAGTGGAAATGAGGGATACAAAATAGAAATGCTATAAATTAAGGAAAGGGAACGTGAAGTTGGATGCCAAAAATTAAAGTCAATGCAAGACGAATATGATGCCTGCCCCGCCATCGGATTGCATTCCCCTTTTCCCATCCTTTTCATATTGAACATTTCTTAATAATCTTTTGCTGTTAGGACTTAAATTTTAAAGGAAGAACAATTTATTTAATAAATTTTAAAAATACATATATGATAATAGTATTAAATTCTTGACGCGGACGTTGGAGGTTTCTCAACAAGGCGTGAGCAATGAGAAAGGAGACTGGTCCTTGGTGGGACCTTTTCTTCGTTGTGGGGTCAAGAGTCACTGAAACACGCATGTACGGACATACAAGTGGCCACGCCCTTCCTTCCACCTCTACATGCTCCTTTCGGGTCAATGCTTTCATCATACTCCCCTCCATTTTATAGGATATTTTCATATTTCTTTTTTTTTTTATGAGATGTTTTGATAGTCTTTTTTTTTTATTTAATTAAGGTTATAACTTCTTTGCAGGATTAGAGTACAACAAATTTTCACCTTTGCTAATAAATATATTTTATAAGATTTAAAATTGTGTTATCTTCTTTATAAGAGTCAGATTGCTCACTACTCCAACTAATACTTGGTTGGCCAATAATTTTAATAAATATTAAATATTTTTTATATATGCCAATAATTAACAAGGTAATGATAGGCGGTAGAAATTAATATAATATTAAAGTTTAGTGTAGTTAATAAGAATAATATTATAAATTATTTAAATTTTATGATAAATTTAACACTTGTAACTGTTTTATTGGTACGTATGAATTAGCTAAAAACATCAAGGTCAAAAAATAATTAGTTAGCAACATTTTATAAAATGGACTGGAGGGAGTATATCATTTACTTTTTTATTCTAAGCATAAGTATTTTTTTATTCGATATAATATTATTTAAAATATTATTTGATACTAAATGTGAGTACATATATCAATAGTGATTTAAATTTTTATTTGTTATATTATGAGAGACTAATGTTTTTGCTACAACTAATCTATATTGATAACTATATTATGAAGTTCACAACACAAGGATTCTTCTTTTTTTATGGGCTTAATGCTAAAGAATAAGCCCAAACGGATTGGATTTGGACTTCTATTTTACTTTACATTGGGTAAGGGGGACTCAAGTCCACCCCCCTGCCTCAACCCACTCCTCATGTATTCATCCAATCAGATGGAGGCTATCCTTCATGAAATGCAGAATCTCACAAAATAATCCGCTAGTGCAAAAAGAGTTTCTTAATCTGTTTAAATCGCTACTGAGACCAACGGAGTTTGGTCCGAGTGATAAGCGGCTCGGTATTGCTTAAGTGAGGTCTCGAGTTCGAGCCTTGGCGAATGCAGAAAATTCCCGTTGAGACTCACCCACTATAGCCAGGTGCGTGACGCGGGTCGAATCCGGATGTAGTCGGGGCAAAGCTCCAGTAAACTGGGTGGGCAACTAAAAAAAATCGCTACTGAGAGTTTGAAAATTATTTTCCTTAATTAAGTATATCTTATATCTTAGGTGTATCCTTATTTGTAAAAAAAAACACACACACTCTCTATATTGGTATTGAAATCAGTGTAGAAAGTCTTGGACTTTTTACATCGATTCTAGAACTAGCAGAGGAAAAGACTTTCTACGTCGGGGGTTAGGCGCAGAAAGTCTGTTTTTTTTTTTCAATATTGCTTTTTGTTTCTTTCATAATCCCTCGTTTACATTTGAAAGAAATACTATTAGTGTGTGTTTAGTTTTCCCCTGAATTATAGTTTTACAAGGGTGTTTTTGCTCAAATTATAGTTAAAAAAAAATTAAAACAAACAGTCATATTTATTTAAAATGACTTATAGATTAAACTATAGTTTTAAATAAACTTCTAAGACTAGTTTCTGAAAGAGGAAAAAAATATATGAGTTGACAAATGACTATTTTGTTCCTATTTTTCTACTCTTTCTCCTCCCTCCCCTCTCTTCTGTCATCATTGCACACTGCTCCTTCTACCGTCTGTCGTCCTAGTCATCACTGGGGTCTCTCCTCTGTCGTTGCCACCGTCTGTCGAAGGTGAAGAAAGAAGGAAGAGTAGGTGGATTCGCCACGGTGGAAGAGGGATGACGACAATGGAGGAGGGAGGAGGGTTCAAATCTAATCCTCAGTAATGCTGGAGATGATAATGATGAACAGTTATCACTTGTGTATACTTTTTTTTCTATCTTATACCATTTTTAATAATTTACTAAACATAAAAGTCATACTGATAATAATTATCCAAATACTAATTTATTTAGAATCACTTTTTGTTTATAAGATCTTTTTTATAAGAGATTATCTAAAAATATTTTAAAATTATTTTTTTCTATAAACTGAAGTTATTTCAAATGACCCATTGCAAATTTTAATATTGCAAACAACCGTTTATAATTTTTGCACCCCCATATACAGAGGCTTGTCATACATACGTGATCACTTAAAATAAAGGCCTATTCTGAAACATCAAGCATCATCTCTTCTAACCATTCATCATGATCAATTTTCCAGCTCCCCGTTGAGACACACTCAACCTTTCTATTTCTTCATGTCATATCTATGGTGTATATATAACTCTCGCAAAAGCCGTCACAAATTACACTTTTTCTTATGTCTTGGGTACTTAATTTACACAAGAACGATTAAACCTCCCAAAGATCAAAAGCTTCGTTGACCAAGCAATCTACGATTTACTACAAGTTGTTAAGAATGGCGAAACTGTTAAACGTTGCAATGCGTTCCTGTTTAATTTAAAGTCATATTATCTCTTTTGAGGAAAACAATCAAAACTGTCATCAATCTCTTCCCTCACGAAAGATGAGATACGATTATATCTGTCTTGATAGTATCATTGCCTATAATTATATATGGGTTATGCACATCGAGTACTTGAGTCGATTGATTGTGAGTTATTTCAGTTTAATTAATTGTCTTATATTTAAGTTTAGATATATAATTATGATAATTATTTAGAGGTAGTAAAGTTTTATCTATTATAGATCTATATTTTTATCAACTGAATTAGTTAGTTGTTAATAACTCGTATAGCGATAGATAAATTAAAAAAAAAAAGATATGGGGCTATGTGCATTGGACTATTTTAAAAGAAATTATGGTATATTACTAGTGAAAAATAGACTTTTTTAAAGCCCTATTTTTAAACCGGTCACTGTGGAGACGGTTTAAAAAAAATTATTGGTAGCATCTTTGTAAATAAGATAAAATATTTATACCGGTTATACATATGACCGGTGTAAAAAGTCATGACCGGTGGTATTTTTGTAAATAACATGAAATATTTACACCGATTGTACGTATGATCGGTGTAAAAAGTCATGACCGGTGTAAATATTTTATCTTATTTATAAAAATATCACATGTCATTTTTTTTAAACCGGTTCCGCAGTGACCGATTTAAAAATGGGGTTTTAAAAAGTATATTTTTAAACCAGTCTTATTTACAACTGATATAATTACATCCGATGTAGAATGTCATTGCTATTAAAAATTTAACAAAAAACGTTAATTTTTTACGATTCCCTATCTTCACAAATCATATTGTCTTCCATGGAGAAAACTAGATAAAGGAGAACACATAGTGACAGGAAGCTCCACCTTCGTAACACACCGTCTAAAGCTTGCCGAAGAAGAAGACCTAAATATGCGATGACTCATACCTGTGCTCGTCATTTTCTATCGTTGAAGTCAGTCATTGTTGCCTCTAAAGCTTGCCAAAGAAGAAGACCCATATCTGCGATGGTGGGTGTCTATTTTTTTGTTTCTTTCTTTCTCGATTTTGTTTAAATATATTTCTGTTCACTTTTAACTGGGTAAATCGGAGGAATTGTGACGATATTTCTGTAATATCTTTAATTAGGTAACGGCGTTTCTAGGTTTTAATTTCTGTGTATATATTTGGGTTTTTATCTCATTCATTTATGGGTTATGTTTACATGTATTTTTGTTTACTTTTGAGCAGGTAACCCAAAGGAATTATAGCGATATTTTTGTGATATCTTTAATTAGGTGACGCCGTTTATGGGTTTTTATTTCTGTGCATATATTTGAGTTTTTGTTTCTCTCATTTTTGGGTTCTCTAGTTTTTTCTTTCTTCATCTTTTTTGTTCTCTGCTTGCATTTTACAGGTACCTATTCTTCTTCATCACTTTTCTCCTCCTTCAAATTTATGACGAAGAAGAAAATAATTTTAGACCTAGAGTTTTTTTATTCTGATTTTTTTTATTTTGACATTACTTTTTAAACCGGTTGTATGGAATAACCGATTTAAAATATCTGATTATTTATACCGGTCATATACAACCGATGTAGAATATTAAATTTTTTATACGGACTATTTCTATACCAGACCAAAATCCAATATAGAAACCTATTTTTAACTAATTTAAAAAACATATTTTTTATCGGTGTATATTTTATTTTTTAATTCTAATAAAATACAAGAAAGCAAAAGCCTCGAAAATAAAATTAGTTAGCGCTCGGGTGTGAGTTGTGGTTGTGGTCCATCATTTTATGTGCAGAGGAAAAGCTGCAAGCGGTTCAATAATCTCAAGAACCTCAAAGCATCCCAGCAAATGATTGAAATAAGGGTGTCTAAAGTTTTCTGGCTCGGTTGTCCTGACTTAGTTTGAGATATTTTGGGACGGGTTAATCCTATCTCACGAAGAATTGTGATAAAAATATATCAAGTTAAAATAAAGGAAAAGGTCAGTTGATCTCAGTCTCAGTCTGATCATCAAGACTTCTGTCCTATTCTAAATATTATTTTTGTAAAAATAAAAAATATTTTTATTTTATTTCAGTCTGATCATCAAGACTTCTGTCCTATTTTAAATATTATTTTTGTAAAAATAAAAAATATTTTTATTTTATTTATTTTTTATAAAAATAAAAAATAATATTGATTATATTATATTATTTATTTTATTTATTAGATTATTTTATTTTTTTATTCCTTATATGTATTTATTTCTCTGCTGCAGATGAAATGAATAAACTTCAATTGGTGAAATGGATGAATTGAAGAAATAATAATATTTATAGTATGATTAATAGTATTTATTATTTTAAGTTGGTAATCATATTAGGGAGGATTTAATTTCTTCTATTTCTTTCAAAGTTAATTATAAACTTCAACATACTTAATTATAATTTAGTTAGAAGGTATATGTTTAATTATAAATTTTAGCTGATTATGACATAAGTAGAATTTGATTCTTTGTTGTTTTCTATTTTAATTTGTTTTAATTTTTTCTGTTATTTTCTATATTCTAATTATATGTTACTGATAGACAGACTGTGCATAAAATATTCAGTAGTCTATTTAAAAAAATAGGATTAAAGAATTCTCGTCTTGAACCAGTCTCGATACCGTTTGGGACGAGATTGAACACAAGATATAAAATATATCCCATGTACTATATCGAGACGGGATACGAGATGAGATTATCCTAATCCTATCCTGTTGTCTTGCGAAGACCCTAGATTTAAAATAGAAAAAGGATGCAATATAATACAATAAAATAAACCATGTGGCTCCCTCGCCAAAGACATTATTATTATCTTAGGGGGATTAAACTGGCTAGTTCATTAATTAATTAAAGACTTAGAATTAAGTGGCTTTTTTTTTGTCGCATCCCGTAGGGTTATGATTAGCATCAGTTTAACAAAACAACAAAACTTGCCGCTTCATTGAACCAAACCCAATTTGGAAAGGTGGCTGATTATTATGAGTCTAATTGCCACGATCATTAAAGCTAAGCACCATGCTTGCCTTCTAAGCAACTCTTACTACCCTCTAATCATACTTAATCACATCATTTTCATTTTTGTTTATTTTTTTAAAAGAAACCCAAATCTCAAATGATTTAAATTGAGGCTTTATAACCAAAATATCTCTCTAAATTTTTTTTTTAATAAAGTAAGATTTAAATTTTAATTCTCTCACTTTATTATATCTAGCTATTCTATCGACAAAGTACATTGTATATATTTAATTAATGTACTTATGTTAAAATGTTTACTAAATTATACCTTTAATAAAATTAACTATTAACTATTATTATTGAAATTAGAACACATTTGGGTTTCAAAAAGTATAAATAATGTATTTAAAATACGAGTACTTTTTTTTCTACAATTTTTATAATACGGTCTTAATTTATTTACCGAAAATATTTTATGCTAAATAGCTGAAATTCTAAGTAAATCGTTTAAGAAACCCAGTAGGGATAAATTCATCATTAAGAAGAGTAAGATGGTTAGAGGCTTGGTTCATGTAAAGTTCACCAAACTCATCAATGGCATTATCTCCGACACGTTAATTCTGCAAAAGTTGCCTCGGCCCCATAAATGAATAGCGACAGAACTTGCAGAGATATCATCACATGTTCCACCGCATTCTCAACTTGGACACACAGGTATGGGCATTTTGGGAGCTGCATGCCCTCATCAAAGCTTCAAATAAACCATCGTTATCATTGATTAATTCATTTCCAGTTTCAATACTCTCACAAGCTGGAGGAAGATGAAGATGAATGAAATTAAAGATCTCTGGAAGGAAATTATATTAAGATTCTCAGAAGATGTTGTTATTATGAACACCATATGGCTTTTTAACAAACTAATGATTAAGAAAAACTAGATCTTGTTCCTATGATCAAGAAGAAGATCCATTAACAGAGACTTGAAGATTAATACAGCTACCTTCATTCATGTGATTATCTTCTTCGTCAATATCACAATTAAACCCACCACCACCTCGACGACCAGCTGCATCACCTTCATTGATTTTCTCAGTTTGTTGGGTATTCCCAGTTTCTGGTTTTTTCCTGAAAGTGTTCTTGTTGTTGTGCATCCAAACCTTGAACACTCCTCTTGGAACCCCAACCTCATTGCAGAAATCTTGGACCGTTCTATCATCTCCTTTCTGCATTCTCCAACCCAATTTCTCAGAGAACTGCAACATCTTCTCTTTCTGTTCTTGGCTGAATTTGGTTCTGTATCTCTTTCTCCCACCTGGGCTCTCCTTCTCCGTCATCTTCATCGCTGAAGAATTCATGAAGCTCCGATGTCGCTCATCGGGTGGACCAGAATAAGCGTTCCCGAGTGCTATCAGCATATGCGGTGCCGATATGTGGTAGGAAGAAGGAGGGAAATGCGAGACCGGTGGCGGCGACGGGCTTGATAACGGGCCCGGACTGGCGATGCTGGGGCTTGAGCTTGGGCTGGTGCTCGGGCTTAACCCCCGGGGAGCTAGCTGAGGCGGAGGCGGAGCCGGCAGGGGCGGATAGAAGCAGCTTAAGAAGTTGGGGGTGGAGGGAAGCTCTTGGGGGTCACGGCGGTGAAAGTTGCGGTGGCAGCCACACGCGGCGCACTTGAGGGAGCGCGGGTCCCTGGGGTTGGAGGCGGAGGAAGGCATGAACTCGCCGCAACCATCAAGCGCGTGGCCGCCGATGCTGGCGGCGTGATTCTTGAGACATTCCTTGTAGGAAACCACCGCGGGCGGTGGCGGATGAGGCGAAGGGTGGTGACGCTTGAGGGAGCCGTTAGTGAAAGAGGGAGACTTGGCGGTGTTGGTGGGGTGGGTAGGCGGTGGGGTTGAAGTATGCAGAGAATCAGAGTGGGCGGTGGCGGCAGAGGCGGTGGGGGTTGGAGTCAAGTCCATGTCTGGAAAGAAAGGATAAAACAGGAAGAAGAAGAGGGGATTAGGGTTTAGAGAGAGAGCTTAAAGCATTGTTTTGGGAGAAAAGTGGTAATCAGAATGGTGATGGAGAGAGATGGTCGTGTTGTGGTGGTGGTGATGAAGCTGCAACGTGAACGTGATGATGACGGTTATAATGTGAAGTCAAGACAAACTTTGAGGTTCTAATACAACTGAGAGCACAGGCCACAGACACCAGGCATCCACGGCCCCTGTATAATATAAATAAATATAATTTTTGTAATTAAAAGGTCCGGGTAAAAATCAAATGCTACTACTAAATACCCACGCCAAAGGAAGTTAAGAACCATGTTAAGGTCAATAATCAATCCTACTAATATTATTAATATAATATATATTTAATTAATTTAATTTAAATTAAAAAATTAAACTAGTTAATATAACATATTTTTTTAAAACTCTATAATTAATCATATTCTTTTATTTCCTCTATTTTTCTCCTACTTTATATTATTGAGAAATATCAATAAATATAATTTAAAAATTAAATATAAAAAATAATTTTATATTTATAATTAAAATTAATTTTTTAATTGAGTTTATTTAATAATGATCTTGTGACCTAATAATAGTATAGAAACTTCCCGTGAGGGATTTCTTAGAATCCGTTCTCTAATTCAAAAAAATTAAATATTTTGAGGTTCCTATTAATTTCGTGAAATTTTATTTATTTTCAGTGTGTGGGCAATAATAAATATTAAATGGTGCGGAATAGATTAGTTGAGAATACATTAGTGAGGTAGCTGATCGCATAACGAATGGTATAGAAATTGTGGTGAATACTTTAATTTAATAATCAATACATTCACCGGTTAGGTACGTATACATAGATATTATAAAGGAAGAAGAAAATATGAAGATGAAAATTGCAATGCTGAAAATATGTGAGGGGAAAAGAGACGGGTCTATCATGCGGCTTTCCAGTATCTTCTTCATTTGGTCGCTTATATATATAGATACTGATGAGAGAGAGTAGGAGAGATGGGGGGTTACGTGGCAAAAGCCCAGGCAGGTGGTAATTAATAACCCAAAGGTAATCCCCCCCCCCCCCCAACAATACGTAAACTATGGTTTTGTCCTCTTTCACTTAAACACCCATTTTTTTTTAAATTAATTTTCTATCCAAATACTATTCTTCCCAAAATCTATTCTTCCCATAATCTATTCTCCAAAAGTTAATCCAAACACCCTCTAAAACCATAGTTTTATCTTATAAAACCATAGTTTTAGCTCAAAATTGATTTTAGAGTTAAAATAGCTGTTTGGCTCAAATATGACAAAATCATGGTTTGGAGTAATAATCAATTGTGTAACCCACATGCCAAACACACACTTAATAAAGAATAAGTTGCCAATTATAAGCAAATTTGAATTCATTAGGTTCTATTAAGGATAATAAATACTATTTTTTTAATATAAGATCTAATTAAAAAATTAATTTTAATCTTAAATATAAAATTTATTTTTTATATTTATTATTTTTTATTTTTTTTAATTTATCCCTATTGATATTTTCATCAGACTTTAAAAATAATTAGGAGAGAGAGAGGATGAAAGAATATGATTAAAATATTTATTTTAAAAAAATATATTATATTAACTAATTTAACTAATTTTTTAAATATAATTTAATTAGTTAAATAAATTTTATATTAAAGATCGGATGAGTACTAAGTTATGTTAGATTATAAGGCCATTTATATCCTTTGTTTAAGTCACGTAAATTAAATTAGAGCACCTTAACAGCTTTATCAAGAGTAATTGAGTTATTACTTCTAAAGAATAGGATCAAGTTAAGAGAATAACATCAAGATTACCTTTTAAAAAAGATTGGAGATAGTATTTATCAATTTTAGTAACTACAATAAGCCTCTGTATCATATTTATTTTTCTCTCTCACTACCCTTATTAATTATTTTTTTATCTTTAATATATAACTTAATTAAAGAGTTGATATTTGTTCTAACTATAAGATATATTTTTTATATTTATCAATTTTTTAAATTAACCTAATTAATACTCCATTAATAATCAAGTAAAAAGATAAGGGAATTAAGAAAATAATTAAAGTATTTAAAAAATATATTATATTAATTAATTTAATTAATTTTTAATATAATTAAATTAGTTATTAAATATATATTATATTAAATACGGAGAAATATAAATTTAGAAACGCATGAAGTGCAAATTCAAGAAAAAAAAGGAAGAAGAAGCGAGTGATTACCAGTTCTATCCAAAGTAAAAAAAAAAAAACACCAATTCTATCATTTTTTTTACTAGTTCAATGTTTGTAACACTAATTGTATATTTCTAGTAAATGTTTAAATCTTTTTATTTCTATCCTTTGATCGGTTCAATTAATAATATTTTCTTCTATTTTTTATTTATAGGGTACTCGCTAATAATAATATGAAGTTACAAGCTGGAAGTCATTAGCACCAATAGTTCCTTTCATGGTTATTATACGTAAAGTTTATGCCTTTTTATTGTTTGAAAAAAACAAAGGAACTCCAATAAATACTATCATATATATATATATATATATATCCAAATAAGGAAAAAAATCCCTAACTAATTATTATCCCTAACTTAAACCGATCAGTTTGCATTAGCTTAAAATAATTATTTTTGCTCTGTGAGATAAAACTCTCTTACACATTCATCTTGAATGAACAGTGCAAAATGAATTATCGAAAGGGGCACAACATCTCAGCCAAGGAAATCTTGTGATTAAATCTAATTTGTCTGATTATATATCTTAATTAGGCACCCCAAACAGCCCCTAATCGATGAGTGCCTTTTCATGTCAGGACAAATTAACCAACATGTTGCCCACAAAACAGAAATCTTGACTAGGGTCCACTTAGAAAACAGTGTGGATGCTCCTCCACGTGTTTGTGAGGCAAATGCGAATAATTAATTAGGCCAGAGCCATGCATGAACTTTAGTGCTTTCTTGGCACCGTTCATCATGCTTAAAATTCCCTTGCTGATTGATAGATATGGTTCCTAAGAAAAGTATATTTGTTCTCATAATTGATTATTTTGATTAATATTTACCCTAAAGTCAGAGTTATGGAGGTCCAAATTAAAAAAGAATGTTTAGCCCTTACCAATCAAGGAATAAAACACACAAAGATAACAAGAAGAATGGTGACCATGAAGAGAATGAAAATAATTACCATTTAAAAAAAAAAGAATTTACATGGATATTGAAAAATAAATATTTAAAATTACCACCCCTATTCCTAATTATACAATCTATTTAAATTAGATAAATTAAGAAAATTAGATAAATTAGTTCATTGTAATAATTATGTGTTGATTTTCTTAAAATAATTTATTTAATCACATATATTTGAACTATCATTGATTGATTATCTCTTAATATGTGCAATTATATAGGGATATAGTAGAAAAAATTATAATTTTAAAAGGCAAATGATTGAAATCTTATATTTATAAATAAATTCAATCACTAATCTAACTTTTATAATTAAGAATATAATGAGGGAATATATATTACGTTTGAGTATGACTCGTTTTAAATTGTAATAAATCGGCCTTAAACTTAGTAACCCATTAGGTCAAAATGCCTCTGTTTTGTTTTTTTAATAAAAATTAAATTGAAACTAAAATTTAAAATTTAAAATATAAAATCTGCATATCAATTCGTAGAAATCCCTAAACTTAATAAATTAACTCTCGAATTATTGTTTTGACCGATTTAATGTCCGATCCAATTTTTAATATCTTGATTCGAACTCAAAATTAAGCAACTAAAAAAGTCCTTTTCACTGAGATGACCCGTTGATCATGTGAATTAAACTCTAGAAGAGTCTTGATTTTGCATTTAATTGGAGGAAGTAGGGCATGAATTTTCAAATCGAAATTAAATAGCGGTCTTAATTATGAAAAACATGATTCCTTAAGAAGATGGCAATCACAGAACGTGGTTGATTTGAATCAAACTTTGACTTCAAAATTGATTTTGGCTGCCATTAATGGACATCCATATATTCTTTGCTAAAACCAAACAGCATGACGACGATTCTAGAACTAATAGCATTTAGCAACCAACCCAATATTTGTCCCTTCCCTTACTCTCTTTCTCGGGGACAAATATTACCCGTACATAATTTAAATTTTCTTTAAAAAATGTTGAATTTAAACTGATAAAAAAATAAATAGGAATAATTAATATACAAATTCTTATAATTTTATCTAATTTTTAGTTAGATTCCTATATTTTTTTATTAAGTCCTTATAGTTTCACATATTTTTAATTACATTCTTATAATTTTTGTTGTATTTCTTTTATTTTTATCAATAGTATGAAACTATAGAAATTTGATTAAAAATCTGATAAAATTACAAGGATTTAACTAAGGAAAAAAGCTACATATTTTTCACTACTTAATTTACGAACAATAAAATTTGTGAGGAATTTTATATTTTAAGATATGATTCGTGAGGATAATGATGAGACAAGTTAAGAGGGAAATAAGAACTAACCCCTTTTTCAAAATTTATGTAAAAAGAAGAAGAAGAGGGAAATGAGGATAATTGGTTGGAATTGGGCAATATATATATATAACTAAATGTTGTGAGGCCAAGAGTAGTTCATGGCATGAACTTTGGCTTTTATCTTGAATGAATGTTTCTGGGGGCTCAGAATTCATTCAAAATGGTCAAAAAATAAATCCTCACATTCATTGAATAGTACTCTGCCTCTGCCATATATACGCATATTCTGTCATAATCACACAAGCACGCGTAGAGGCACACAACACACTCACAATTCACAACAACAACAAAATTTTATCCACAAAACAAAAATCATCATCCATCACTTCCTTAAGACATGTTTCACCGTACTTAATTTTCTTCTTTTGATTGGCAGGAAAATTATATTCAAGTCTCAAAACTGGAACTTGTGCAGAGAACAAGCATCATTGCTTTTCCTATATTTGTGCATTAAAACTACTCAAGTGAATCTGAAAGTAATGATATGCTTTTTTACATGATTTAAACTAAAATATTCGGTCTTGCATTTTTTTAATTTAAATTATAGGTTAAAATGCATCCACCACTAAATATTTTTTTAGGTGTGTTTAACATCCTAAAATATTTTAAAATATTTTTTAAGTATATCTAGTATCCTAATATATTTTGATGTTCTTTCGGTACTTTAAAATATTTTTCTAAATCACTCTAAAAGTATTATTAAAAAATATTTTTGAACGTTAGATACACTCTCACTTAAAATATTTTTTTTGAAATTAATCTTGAAGTTAAAATTTCTTCTACAAAACTATTTTAAAGGCAAAATTTCTCCTAAAAATTAATACTTTTAAGGGCAAAATTGTGACACATTATTTTAGGGTGATAAATGTACTTAAAAAATTATTTCAAAGTACTGAATAAGCATAAAATAATTGAGGGTAGTAGATGTAACTATGGGTCCATACGTTAATCATTTAAATTATTAGTTTTTAGTTTACAACGGAGAAATCAACGTTTTAAAATAAAAGAGAAAATTACACTGAAAAACCTATAATAGTAAATCGTTAATTTTAATTTCAATAAACATTATAATGAGGTTGAATAACCAAAAGCTAACCCATGAAGCATTTCAGATGCATGCAGTTCAAGTAGAGCAAATTCAATTCCACAAGGTAGAAAAGCAAGAAAGTAGGGCTCTCTGTTGTGATATTTTCTTTTTCATTTTTAGGTTGTAAAGCCCATAAAGTATTCATCCTGATGAATATCAAGGGATTTTTCGTAACACTTTTCTTACAAGACCTGTAACTTATAAACATGGTCGGACAAAAATGTTGGGATCCCAAAACATGTACAACTGGGCTTGGAGCACTTTGAGGCCCAGTCTATACAAACATTTCACAAGCACACACATAACTCTTACACATCACCAACGGGGTTGGTCCGAGTAGTAAACGGCTCGGTATCACTTAAGCGAGGTCTCGAGTTCGAGCCTTGGCGTACGTAGAAAATTCCCGTTGGGAGACTCACCCACCATAGCCAGGTGCGCGACGCGGGTCGGATCCGGATGTAGTCAGGGCAAAGCTCCGGTGAACCGGGTGGGCAACAAAAAAAAAAAATAACTCTTACACATCTATCAGGGCTGGTCCAACCAACAAGTTTAAATGTTGGAAGGTGAAAATTTTGTCCCTTCTAAATCTCGAGACAAATTATACTCTTAATCAAATAAAAAAAATATAAGCAGATCCCATTTGTAAGAGGTTGACCTATAAGTTACAAAATTGTGTTTAAATCTTATTGTCGAAGCGTTTATAAGCACTCTTCAAACATATAGGCATACTCTAACCCAGATGAGCCTATAACTCAATTCACCACTCCCCATATCACCACCCTTCTTCCTCCTCCTCCTCCTCCAAATTATCACCCTCATAAATAATATGATGAATATATATATATATATTCATCTCTTGTAACAAGTTGACCGTCTTTAGTGAAAGACAATGGAGAAATGCACTCGATCTCATGAAAAATGAGCCACTGGCACAGCGATGTGCAATTTGATCAAAGAATTTCTTCAGCATGAATTGGTGAAACATAAATCTGTTTTAGGATTTCTAGTTAGATTGAGTTCCTTGTTCTTTTGCTTGCATCAACTGATCATATATGCTCCAATCCCGATGTGTTGCTTTTTGGCTGATAATTTGCAGATTCGTGATTCATGATTTTCCATAAAAAGCCATGTACGTAATGTTTCCCCGGAATCCCTACAGTTCATTTTTCTTTGCCGTTTCTTTTGTCAAATTTACATCAAATTAATTTTGGTTTAAGACTTCAAAGTCAAAGAGTCTTGTAGCCTTTGTCCCTTAAGAAAAGATATTAAATTTCATTTTGTCGTTCTCACTGTTTCCAACATATCACAGAGTCTCTCATTATTATGATTTCTAGTTTCCTAGTTAAACAATGACTTACGCTTTAATTGTTTATGCAAACGAGAAGAAAATCTTAAATCAGATATTAGTACTAAGAGTGAGAATAAACTCTTAAGTTGAATAAAATTGTACTGAGACTACCAATAAGATGTTAGTTGATATGATAAATGGCCTTATACCTATAAGAAGGAGAAGACAATTTCAAATCCCAGAAACACATCATCTTAACATAAGGCTTCTCAAGTCTTAACAGATAACAACGTACTTTGGATATGTCACTTGTTGTGTCTCATGCTAGAGACAGAGTCATGTATCTGATTTTACTTGTTGAGGTTACTGTTATCTTTACATTTACCCCTTGAGAAACAGGAGAAATGGAAAACAGAAAGACTGCAACAGAATTTGAATTTCAAAATTGCTTCCCTTGATGAGAAAAGAAAACGAGATTAACCAAGAACATTAGATTTGAAACACTTTCAGAAGAGCTGGATGATTACAAAAAGAATTTCACTATTATGTATTCTTTCCGAATAAGAGTAGTAGAAGAAGAAGAGAGAGTTTTCCTTTCTTGGAGCCAGCACCATCATCTACACTGTTTTTTGAGTTTCTAATCATCATGGTGGCTCACTGAATTCCTTTTCAAGGAATTTCTCTAACTATACATATCTGTCTAAGGCAAAAATCTCAAACCAGATTGAACAATAATAACAGAAAAAACCAACCAACCAACCAACCGGCATGTATCTTTTCTAGCCTCCTCTGCATTTCTCAATGTGTCCATGTATCTTTTCTCTTTCTCTTAGATGTTGTTGGCTTGGTGTTTCTTTCTTTCATTGTCGTCACAGAAATACGTTCGTATGTTAACATCTGTTGTGGATAGGATCTGATCCTCTTCGGACTCTTCTTTTGCTTGACTGATTTGGATCAATCCTGTTTTCTGCATTTTCTGTCTTCTTCTTCTGCTTCTTTGTGTTCATTACTTCCATGCTTGTAGCTCTCTGAGTAGGCTGATTCTGCAGCATTATCCTGTGTTCTTGGATCTGTCCAAGTGGATGATGCACAAGCTTTCTCAGGCATAATACTTTAGCCGGTTGAACTGATAATAACCCAACACAGAGAAGAAGAAGAAGAAGGTTTCTGAAAGAGATGAACACCATTTTCTCTGGACTGAAACTAGAAGTAAGGAATAGGAAGATAGATATCTTTTATCCTGTTTAAAATAGGAGAAGAAGTATTTCTGCTCTAGCAGTGATCTCTGTATTCTTATGGTCCATCCCTGTAGATATAAGCTTTGTTATGTATGTGTTATTGGATTTGAAGGGGTTTTTTAAAGCTTAAAGCAAGGTGGGGCCCACGGGAATTTAAGATTCACCCTGAATCATGAGCCTACAACAACAACAACAACCTAATAAGCAAAATTAAGGCTGTTATTGAAGAATCTGACAAGGATGAATAAAGGGGGTTGGAACAATACCCTTGAGAAGCCAAGTATCACTTTTCATTTGTTCCCCTTACATCTTCATCACAATGCTTTCTTTTGTCTACTGATAAATCTCTTGAAAGAAAGAAA
Organism: Leucaena leucocephala; assembly: GCA_037074615.1. NCBI lineage: Eukaryota > Viridiplantae > Streptophyta > Magnoliopsida > Fabales > Fabaceae > Leucaena > Leucaena leucocephala. Next base: position 4,406,340 of record CM073569.1, read on the forward strand.
TACCGCATCATATCACTAGAGCTAGTCTGCCGGTATAAGGGTATAAAGCCCCGATATATTCCTCTAGGTCTTAAATTCGGGTCCTAAATGAGACACCTATACTGGGAGGAGAAGCCACGAAATCTGAAACTTGATTAGTTGATTGCTTGAGTACCTGGTAATAGAATCCAACAGAAATGCTAGATACCGTTGGTTGATAATATAAAAAATTGCCACATCATATCATTATGATATGCTTGCCTATGTATGCACAAGTAACTATTTAATTGTCAATAGCCATCTCAGAGTACAAGTTTGTTAGGACATCTTTATCCTCAACATTTGTTTGCATGGAGTGAATAAGTGTTGTATCTTAAACCTCAGCAAAAAGTTGGGATTATGAAAGAAGACTGTTTTGATTACATATTAGGGGGTTACTTTGGTAAATTGGGTTATCTTTGTTATTAAGGAAAGGGAGTTTTAGTTACTTTTAATTAAGAAGAAGAAGATGGAAGGCAACAAAAATATATGGGCCACTGAGAAGAGGAGGTTGCTACAGTAGGAAGCAAACAAGTCATATAAAGAATAGATGGCGAATAGAAGAGTCCCCAAAAGGAACAAACTGTTGCTTTATTCTGTTTTATGATCTTCCTCCCTCTCTTCTTTAGAATTCCAAGCTCTCTTCCCCAGGCAACAAAATTCACAGCACTTCATTTCTTTGGCTCAATGTCTACCTTTATGCTTTGTTTTACTTTAAGATAATGGAGCTCTCTCTCTCTCTCTCTCTCTCTCTCTCTCTCTCGTTGGGTTTATTTGTTTTTCAAGTGAGAATAACATGCAAGTAGGAACTGTGGAAAGCATAAATTCCTCACTTTATTATCACAACAGGCTGACATGGTGTTTTGGGAAGGAAGAAGAAGGATAACTGGTCATGGTCCAAGTGACACAAACAATTAATATCTTGGGAAAAATATTTATTTACGTGCTCAATTTTTGCTTTTTTTTTTTATCTTCCAATTAAAGTGAAAGAAGTTAAATGACTCGTTGCTTTCTGTCCTTCTCATAAGAGATTTGAGACTTCCTTTTGAGGGTTTTTGTTTTTGTTTTATGCCTCAATAGAATATTCTTTCATTCTCTCTTTGAATAGCTGTTCACTCCCACCATCCTTTTGCCTAAAACATACCAGACATTTTCTTGTATATTCCAATCTTCTTGATTAGGTTTGTTTGTTATTACTTGTTAGATTTGCTTGTTTGCATGGGATTTGCCTGACATTCTAATCTTCTGAAATTCATATCATTTGAGGTAGAGAGAGAGAGATTCATACTAATTTTCATATGAGAGGCCATGTATTTTCCTTTATTTATTTATTTATTTATTTATTTAAATGTCATGTGAAGTCACTTTAAAGAGTGTGATTCATTCAAAGAACATTTTTTTTTAAAAAAAAAGAACAGATAGAGACCCTTTAATTTAGACTCATAATATTAAAGAATGTTCTAAAAAATCTATATTTTAAAAGAATCAAAACTATTATTAGTAGTTTCCTTTTATTTTTTGAATTGAAGTAACATGGACTGATAGTTTGAACTTATAAGTAGGTTGTATTCAGAGACTTCACATACTTACAATTTACAAAAAAGTTTTTATACTATTTGGCCATAAAACCATTTCCATCACCTGTAAACTTTATAGAAGAAAATAATTAATAGAAGAAAATTAAAATCTTTATACTTGTTAAGTCCCTTGTCATTTTCAAGAGTCCAATACTTTTGCAGATCCCAAAGTTTTATATAGTGGCTTCCATTGATGGAGGTGGGGTATTTAATCCTTTTCAAAACGTTTTGGGTTCAATCAAGTCACTTTGCCTAATTAGGAAATAGAAAAGAAATCTAAATAGTGGGGCCTTAATGCAAGGGATATGTGGTACGTTATGTACTTTCTTAAATATTAATGTACTTGTCTCATACGTTTGTTTCATTTTCTGATGAATAAGAATTTTATGTGACTACCCTAAGAATCTGATACTCATCACTGTTGAATGCTAATGGCCAAACCCACTTGCTGTGATTAAATTTTGAACAGTAATACACAAAAAAACAAAGGTCAAAGTTTTGCAAATCATAGCTTTGTTTGATTATTATTGAGACTGGTCTCAAAGTAGTGATGAGCCCTTTGTAAAATTGTTTCCGACCAAACAAGCCATAGCTGAGCTTATAGTTATAAACGTTCTTGTTACAATGATTCTGACTCAGTATAATGCCAACACAGAAGGGAAAAAAAGAAAAGAAAAGAAAAGAAAAGGGAGAAAGAAGAATAGCAAAAGCAACTTAAAGAACATAAAGCTTAAAAAACAGTCTTGTAATTGTTAATATATCTGCAGTCTTTGAAGAGATTGTTGCTTTGTTTTTTCCTTCTTTTCTCTTCAGTTGCTTTGTTGCTAAATTTCGTTTTTTTCTTAAAAAAAATTCATGAAATACTTGAAATACAACCTAGTAAATTAGTTAAGTAGATTTTTTTCCCGTCATGTTCATCATTAGAATTTGAATCAAGATCCAACTTCATTTAATATGACTATTTTTTACATAAGTTTTAGTATGACTATTAATTAGATTATTTTTTATTATTAAAATCAATTTAAAATTCACACTAACAAACATGTCAACGATAGATTTAAGTTCAAGATCTCGTCTAAATAAGATGCGTAGCGTTGTCATTAAAATAACTTTCCTCAACAAATTAGATCATTTTAAACTTGGTTGGACTCAAGCCATAAAGAGATATTTAGTTGTTTCAAACTTGTAAAAGGGTAGAAGAAGATCAAATAGAAAACTCAATAAAGTTATTGTGAGGATATCTTGATTAACAATTTATCTAAGGATTTAGTGATTAATAGAGTACAATAACATCGTTCGATCTGTATAGCTGATCCCATTTAATGAGATAAGACTTATTATTATTGTTGTATACTTCATGAAACAAATACATGCTTATTTTTTAAACATGATGTCCTATGTACGAACTAAGCCGTGTGTAAGAAAAAAGATTTTATTGGGAGATAGAAAACCCACTTTAGTGATCTCTATATTTAAAAATAATTAGTTTCTAATTATCGTTTGAGAATACCACTTGGACTTTACCAAAAAATAAATACTTGTTTATTCTATGAGAATATTCTCTCCTAATATAAACCATAATAGTATGAAATAAAGAGAGTAAGGTTTGGTGGACCTCACATGTTGTATACCTCTTTTCCTTTCTCTCTTACATATGTTCTAGGTTTAGGTTTATTGGAGAAACTAAATCCGCTTCTTTTTCTTCTTCTTTTCCAATCCAAACAATTTTTTAGTACTTGATATAAGATTCTCTTATTAAAAAAAATAAAATTTCAGTATTATACCCTTCATATAAAATGTTACAATAAAATAAATCCAAACATATTATTAACCAATAAAGAGGCAGTTATTGAAGAAAGAGTACATTTTCATATATATATATATATATTCAAGTGTGTTTGAATCTTGAATACTATTCTTACTCTACCATATTTCTACTACTACTTAAGCTAGATCTAGGTGACAGAACAGGAAGTTATACAATTTTTGCCCTTCCTTTTTTGTTCAATTTAGTGTATTTTGATCTTTAATTTCCCAAACTTCTCAATGTTTTATGATTTTGTCACATATCAAATTCACAACAAGCACCTAAATTGTTCTTATCCATTTCTAAAAGATGATTATATGACCGTACTTAACTGATAGTTTAGAATTAAATTCTGCAGATTTGAATCTGCTTCATTTCCTTTTTAATCATTATTAAAAAAAAATATTAGTGTGTAGGGTCTTACATTAACATATATATTCAAATGAAACTTATTAAGTAGATTCTACATACATGAATTTTTTTCCTTGGGTCAGCAAACAATAAAAAAGAGCAGAAAGAATATAAAGATCCCAAATTTTTATTTTTATTTTTGTGGGGGGACCAATGTTATTTATAAAATTGAGAGGTCACTATTTATTCTTTACAATGGAAAGACAAAAGTTGAAGCTACAAAGAGAATGTCACCAAAACATAATAAGGTAAAGTGGGATGCTTCATTCCTCTCTCTGGTTTTTAAAATTGGACAACATGGCATCGTCGTAATCATTCCTAAACTATCTCAGAATATATTCTTATCTGCTTTCTTCAAAACACAAAAAATCCAATCATACCCACAATTTTTATTCAAGTCCATCACATGGGTCCCTATCTTTTTGGTTCCTTATTAATCCATTATCACTTATGAAACTGAACCTTCTGAATTTGCATTCCATGATCTTCATAAACTCTGCATTAAATTATTTTTTTATATGGTTATCTTACTTGATCATATTTTGAGTATTGTTAGATCTAATTTAGGTAGCTCTCCCAAAATATTTTCTGCATTCATACGGATTCAAATTTGAGACCTTGTGCTTAAGCGAGAAAAACCCCCTTTGCACTTAGACTAGCACCTATTAATAACTCCATGTTAAATTTTAGTGAGCATAGTTTTTAGATGGTTATGCCTTTTATGAATAATGTTAGACTGTTCAGGTTACTGAGAGGGTAATGTATTGTATATCTTGTCTTGGAAATTTTGGTTTTAATCAGCAATATTCTGCCATTGCTTTGTTGTTCAACTTGGAAATGTTTAAGAAATTTTGATTAGAGAATTTTTGTGTCCCTAATCTAATAGGCCAAATAATCAGTCACTTGGGGGAGTTAGCTACTAGGATACTTCTAAAAACTTACAATGTAAAAATTAGCATAAGAAGCTTAGCGAGTCTTACTTATTTAAATCTTGTAATTTTGAGGGTGCTTAATAATTTTTTATTGGTTTTAAATTCATATATACCCCCATCCCAAGAAATGCAAATAAGGCAGGATTTATCTTTTGCCCATAAATTCGTTATTATTGTAACACATTTGAGAAAGATATATGACAAATAAAACATGATACTTTTCCATATTGTAATACTTTTAAAATAATCGTTACAACTTATAGATTAATTCCTGAAACTCAGGTCCCACATTTTAACTCAACACCCGAAATTCAATTCCAGATCAACCAAGCTTATGCTTTGAAGAGGACGCAACGCTGAAAACCTTTGGAATGGATAATGGGCCAGTCGCTTGATACAGCCCACATACAAAACATTACAGAATTGTTGGCTTCATAGAGCAGCCCGAATAGAATAAACACTACTCATATACTATAAACTCCACTATTAAAAAAAAAAGTCCACTATTTTCTGCTCTTTCTGTAAACTTAGTTGAATTTAACAAAACATAATTAACAAAAACAATAACATTAGCATCTAGCTCTTGATGACTAAATTTACGCTTAAACGTAATAAACGACTCGCCTTACCTGACATTGGTATCGCCTAGGAGGAAGAGAGACTTCACCCTATTCTTAAATCATGGGTGAGCCTAACCTTTTTCTAAAAATTTTTGTATATAAAAAAATTAACAATAACAGCCTAAAACAAGCGTGAATCTAAAATGCAAACAACTTTTTTTTTTCCTCAGGAGTTTTGATGACTGGGAGGAACCAGAGGAATAAATGATCAATCAGATACAGTTAAGTTTGGAGCCATCCAATCTAAAGGTATGTACAGGTACATCAGAGCTGAGAAATCAAGAATATATCGCATTTCAAAAATAGCACATACATAAACCACGGATTCATAACATACAAGCTACACATGCTCCTGTTGCGAATTCAGGGTGGGCCCAGCTGGTGCTATGGCAAATTGCAGACCCCTACGCTGCCCAGATTGTAATACAAAAGCAACTTGGGTTGCTGCCAATGCTGCCGCCTCCTGCTTCACGATAACATGAAATATTAAGAAATTACCAGAACTCACAAGTAATCTATCAGCACGTGTTGCAGTTGAGATGTAACATTAGTCAAGAATTAGCATCATCACTGAGAATTGGTCAGGCGTGAAAACGAAACTCACTTGTCTTTGTCTCCGACGTTGCAAAATACTGATTGCCCAAGCCATGATGTAGCAGGGTAAAAGAAATCCAGCTGCTCTAAGCAAGAAAAGCTGCAGGAGTTGGTGAGCTAGTTAGACTGATTCAACCGTCCTACTGCTTGGAATCAGTAGTTAGATTGATTCAACGGTGCATACTACTGGGAAGCAGTTCAGCTGCAGCATTATTTATTATCTAAACTACTAAACCAGAAGAATCTCAAATGACTTACAGAGAAAAAAGTAGATGGATCATCATCAGCATCAGAATCTGTAACTGAAAGTGCATGCCGCAAGAGTAATAGAGCCATTAGCTGCACCAAATGGAATAGATTATGCTTAGAACCACATTCAACAGCCATCATACTGACACAGCAAATGTGCATAATTAATATGAAGTGACCAAATAAGTGGTGCCAACGGTCATCTTCAAAGCCTAAAGTTCAAAGCAATTACTAACACAAACACTCCAATAAATATGAAATGGTATTGCAACATCCAAATATGATTGATTATTTAGAAAAGATTCAAGGTTAATGCCTTACAATTAGAGCAGCAGAACGGCAAAAGGCTGCTCCACTGGCATTAGAAGCAGCATACTCATCATATTCAGCTTCCAAGAATTGGCGCTCTGCCTCAGCAATTGCCAACAGTCGAGGATCACGCAAGTCCAAAGGTGTGCCAGAGATTGTCCAGCCCCCACTGTTAAAACAGCCCGCCAAATATCAAATATTACACAAGAGTTCCAAGCAAAGATCTCCACATCATAGCAGTCAGTCTATGAAACTTACAAAAGAGAATACTCAACAAATAGAATTAAATAATCAATCAAATTCCATTTTTAATGTAGAAACTTCCGCTTACCCGATGTCAATGGTAGTTTCTTCAGGTTGGGGACGAGGTGGTGGGGCAGTATAACCTGGTTGATAAGGCTGATAATTGCAAACAGATCCAAAAAAATCATCAAAGCTATGCACAACTTCAAATAATTGGAACACATCCAGACATAAGCCAAAAAGGATCATTAAAATCAATTCAGAGGTTCCCTAGTTACCTAGAAAGATATCCCATAATCCAAAAGGTGAAAAAGACAAGGAAGCTGAAACATCACATCTTGTTACTCATTCCCCTTGTTTTATTTTTCTTCCAAGACGTAACATACTCTAGTATCTAGGAATTAAAATGTTCAATAAGGTCTCACAAATAAACACTAGTATCATACTCTACCATCATCGCAACATTCCATGAATGATATGATTTTGAAATTTACAAAACTAAATGTTAAAAGGAAACATACCTGATGACATATCTCACAAATTATATCTCCCTTTTCATTGCACCAATGTTGAACGCACTTTCTGTGAGCAAACTGTATAAGAAATTTCAATAATTACTCACTTCATATCAAATAAAAAGGAACTAAAAAATTCACCTAGTTTACTAACAGCATAGAAACAATAATGAATACGAAATAGAGATGTAAAAACTGACCACCAATATTACTTGCTACTTCACACTAGCTTTTATTGCATTGCCTTCATATAGGTAAAAAATGACGATGGTCTATTGTTGTTTTGCATTCTCAGCATTATAATGGATAATGGTATTAATCAATTATAATGCACATACCATCTCGTTCAATACAGGGAAACAATTCATTAGGCTTGACCCAAAACAAGCTTCTGCTTTTTTTTGGCATAGAAGCTGTTCTAAATCAAAGACAGATATTAAGGTTTTGCCAAACGCCAAATTATACGTCTTAAGCAGGGTCAGGGTCGGTAAGAATGCAAAAGGGAAGAGCTAGGCGGCTAGAATGTCTCTTAACATGTTCAAGATAGCATATAAATATACCAAGAGTATATCAACACTAACCTTTAAACCTTCTATCAGAGAAAATAAGTATCGTGGAGCAATAATTATAATCAGTAATGATTCTGAGAGGTTAAATGGAAGAAATACACTAAATAGTACTTAGACCGCCTTGGTGGGTACTTTTAAAGAGCATCGCCTGTTTACATTCTCGGAGAAAAATTAACAACAGAAATGAGGCAAAAAATGTAATGCTTGATCTTTCCCACGAATTTCAGAATTCAGCCTAAGTATTCACCAAATGGGTTAGCTGAGCTCTTTTCTTTCCCTCACACATTAATCCGTCGTTTCCAGCAAAATTTCGGCCCAAAATCAGACACCATTTCATTAGCAAAACCATCCAATGCATCTCTATTCTCTAATTTAAACACGAAAGACAAAGATTAAAAAAATCTTGTTTTTCTTTGTAATCACATAATTCGGTGGCATGCCTGACTAACAAGAACAAAATTCGTACAATACACAAGAAATTCAACGAATACAGATAAAAGGTTAGGCAGATATACCTTTAGGCTGCCGCTGCAGGCACAAGGAGTCTCCAAATTCTTAACGCTATCCTCCTCTTGACAAATGCGACACTCAGCCATCTGGATCAGCGGCTCGTCCTCATTACAATCCCCATCATGTTCAGACCTGGCGTCGTTATCCACCGCTGGTGCAGAACTAGAAGGTCCAGCCACATCCATAGGCGGAGCCGGCTCAGACGGGACCTGAGCGGGATGCGAGACCGGGTCAGCGGCAGTGGGCCGCCCAAGACGGTCAACATACAGAACCAGATGATCGCTCATTGATGCTTAATCTAAAGAGAGAGAAGAATCAAAGTCAAATAGAGAATCCTAATCAACCCTAACGCAACAAAATCAAAACCCGCACAGCATCCCAAATGGAAACCCCTGAAATGATCAGGGGACAAAGGATCGTAAAATTCCCAGGAAAATTGAGGGAATCCGATAGGAAATCTCACCTGAAAAATGGTAATTATAGAGGCAATTGCGAGCACTTAGCGAGGCTTCGATCGCACAAAAAGGGGAAAGACACGGATACAATCACTATGCCTCACCGATTTCGTCGCCGATAATTTTTAATTTTTCCTTGTTATCTTGCCCTAAAACCGATGAGAGAATAGGACAGAAATATTTGGTTGTTCTTTGTAAGGACGCGGCATTGGCTTCATGGAAAGGGAGGCCGATAAGGACATTTTGGTCATTCAACACGTGATGGGCGCGTGGACGACCCGTTCTCCTGGTCGGGTCGGGCCCACGTATCCGGACAAATTGCTCGGAAGATAATAGAATTAGGACAACCGCTGTCTGTCATGCAAAGATTATGTATTATTATTGTTTATAAAAATTTTATTTTGACTTTGAATTTGAATGAAAATGAAATGCAAACTATAGGATATTTTGTTAGTTACCCGTTTTTTTCTCGAAAGAGGATAAGTTATTACTGTTGCTAACAAATTGTATGGCGGGAAAGGAAGGTGCGCTGAGGCAGCATTTATTAGCGAGGAAGTAGTTTATTTTCTGTGATGGAGGGTGTGTTATAGAGTAGGCGTGCGTTTGGATATTAATTTTAAGAATTAATTTTAGTTGAAATAGTGGTTTAAATTTTTTTTATACAAATAGTAATTTTTGTTGAGAATTGATTTTGGGAAAAACCTCGGTTTAAAATTTAGGTTTTGAATAAGCTACTAAAAATAACTTTTGGTTTGAAACCTAGGTTATAGATTATTCAATTACTATTATACCCCTACTTTTTCTTATACCCTCTCTCCTCTCTCTTCTATTATCTATCTTTTTCTCTTTCCTCTCTCTTCTTTTATCTCTTTTTTTCTCTTTCCTCTTTCCTCTCTACACTCCCTTCTCTCTCCACTCTCTTCTCTCTCATATTTCCTCTCTCTTACTTTTAATCAAATCATACCCTTTTTAGTAATTTACCAATATAAAAAGTAATTCTGCTACTAATTATCCAAACATCTCCATTCCTAACATCTATTCTTCCCATAATTTATTCTCTAAAAGCTAATCCAAACACACCCAGTTTATGATAGATTCTATCGTAATAAATTTAAAATAATTGATTTTGAATAAAATATATTTTTAATTTAAATTATAATTTTTTATTAAATAATTTAAATATCCTATATTTTTTACAATTAATTTTTTACAAAAAATAATAAATTATTCAACACTAATTTTTTTTATTACTTTATTAAAATTTTAGTTTTAAAAAAATTAGAGAACCATTTCTAATAATCAATTTTTTTGCAAAATATATTTTTTAAAAGGTAATCTAAAAATACCAATAAAAAATAGATTTCTCATAAAATCTATTCTCTCCTCAAAAATATATTTTCTGAAACTAATCCAAACACAGTTAAAAATTATTCCTCTAAATTATACAAAAATTATGATTTTAGTAAAAAAAAAAAATTGTGGATAAAAACCTGGGTTTGGATAGTTTATTAATTTTAGTAAAAAATTTGATTATAAAAAAAAATTAGTATTTGATAGTTTATTAGATTTTATGAAAATTGATTATGAAAAATATGAGGTGTTTGGATTATTTTATCTAAAACAATAGTTTTGGAGGGTATCCAAACACCCATGGCATTAAATATAGGATCAACCGATATATAGAGTTGTTTTAGTAATATAAGATTATGCTAAATTCTTCTAGAGACACTTATATTATGAAGAGTAATCACGAATTCTAAAATTATATATTTGGTATTAGGATCCAATAAATAATATAAAAAAATATTATATATAACCTAATTAGTTATATGTGTTTGAGTTTTAACTTTTAAATATATGATTATCATTCATTTATCTTTTTGAATGAATATTTATTTCTCGTATTACCTCTACTAATCTCACGGTTCTCTCTCATTTGCTATTGTCCAATTGTGATCTTCCCCTTTTTCCCATGTTGTCCATTTGAGGCAAAAGAAAATGTTTGGGACGATGAAGAAAAGAGGGGGAAAGGTAAGAGTCATGAGTTGAGAAAGAGTATTAATTAATGGGATAATTAAGACGCCTCTAGACTATGGACCTTTTTAGATAGGATTTTAAAAAATGACTTATGAAAAAAAAAAGCTTATGGACAGCTTATGAAAAAGGATTTTTAGAGAAGAGTTTATAGAAAAAAGTGATTTTAAATAAATAAGTGTTTGGATAATTATTTTTAGAATAACTTTTTATATTAGTAAATTACCAAAAAGGGTATGATTTGATTAAAAATAAGAGAGAGGAGAGAGGTAGAGAAAAGAGAAGAGAGAGGAGAGAGGGTAGAGAGGGTGTAAGAAAAAGTATGAGAGATGAGAGAGGGTGTAAAAAAAAGTAGGAGAGAGGAGAGAGTGTAAGAAAAAGTAGGGGTAAGATAGTAATTATGAATAAAAAGCTAGTTTTAATAGCTTATTTAAAACTATAGTTTTGCCTAAAAGTACTTATGAATAAATATGGCTGTTTGTTTTAAAATTTTTTCAAACTAAAATTTGGGCTAAAAACCTTTTAAAACTATAATTTAGTATCTTACCAAACAGGTCGTGTTCCTTAAATATGAGAAATAGTATTCCCCAAGTTCTGATGTTTGGATGCTGAGAACGGGAACTGGCAAGAAGTTTGGCCATCAGTTAATTTATTCAAGTGGGTGACTAGAAATTTGTAGGAAGTCTTGTTTGTAAAGAAGGGGCAGATATCAATAAAACTTGTGCAAGGCTAAAGGAAAATATCCCAACAACCCATGCTTTGCCTCCAAGAAATACTCATTTTTTTGGGCTATTCATCTATGCAGAATGAGTTTTGGACTAAGTTCTTATTATCACATAATCATTTTTTAGATTCTGTGTAAAAGATTTTTGTCTCTCAATGACTATACTTTTTAAGATTTAAGTTTTTATTTTTCTCTTTATAAAAATAAGATCCTTTATCATCGAGATTATACATCTTGCATAACATAATATTTTTTTATTTTTTTTTGGTATACAATTTTTGAAAGAAAATTAGATTCATCCACAATCTAAAGATATGACGAAGTCTCCCATCTTTCTAGATAATCTAATATTAAGCAGGACGAGTAGTCAATTACTTTCGGGCAAAAATTTAGGCCTTTAAAATTATGATACCTCCCTAAGTGCCGCCAACATAGGAAGGTGAACCTGCAATAATTTTTTTGGGCGCAAACCCGCAATAAAATTAAACTTTCGGGCTAATTCTTTTTGTTTTCAGTGTGGTTCATGGGCTAAATCAGGGCCCAAGAAAAGAGTCAAGATGGGCCGTCCATGTAATGGGCAGTATTTGGCCCAGTAATCAAGTAAAAATAAATTGTAAGCTGTGTCTAAACTCTATATTTTTTTTTTAATTTTGAATATTCAAGGATTATACAAAATATTAAGTTAAAAATTCATTTAAGATCGTGAATAAAATTAAAATATTGATTTCTTAAGAAGTCTTGATGATGATAGTCAGAAATTTATTTTTTTACGCAAGATATATCACGAAAAATAGTTCTATTAAATTAATCAATGTTCATAAAAGTTAGAAAAAAATTATATATAAATATATATATATATACTGAATTAGGTAGTCAAGCAACATTTTTGTCTCACTGAAAATTTGTTGAAGTTTAACAAGTATTAATCAGATTTATTAACCAAATTGAGGCTGATTAGTGAATGAAGCCTCAAGTTCAGTGCATAAACTAAAAAAGAGAATCTGAATTGCACATGGTGCCAAACACGTCCCTACATTAATGGTTTGACTTAATCCAACTCATACTAATGCTATACGCTAAACTTGGTCACAATTTGAATTTCGATATTTATTTTGCATAAAATCATGCTGAGTCTTTTTAATCAAAAGGTTAACAAAAATATCATAAAGTGAAATTTTATGGTCTCATTAGTACACTTTTAGGTTTGGCATCTACCAAATGTTTGGCAAAATGATTCTGTTTTTATTGAGCGGAAGAGATAAAGGTTTTCTGTTCATTAGTTTGAGAAGGACAAAGTGGGGCATAAGATCATTTTCTAAACCCACTATTGATATTTTATTTTATTTATTTAATTAAAAGATTATTTTTTTTAAATTTAGATCGTAAAAAAGATTTTAGTCTCTCTCAATAAATATTATTCTCAAAATTTAAATTTATGTTATTCTCTTTAAAAGAAAGAAGTAAAACTACTTATCATCTCAATTAATAACTCGTTGGTATTATTAATAATTTCTTTTACAAGTGGTTGTTTAAATTATATTTTCGTAAACTAAATAAACTAATCTTATTAAGGAATAAAATATTTTTTGTCATTAATTTTATACCAATATTTCCGGTTTTGAGATGTACATAAAATACACCACAAAATCATGGACTGGGTTTTTCTCTTCAATCAAGATTGTCTTCAACGATCTATCGTCTGTAGGTTCAATTAATAAAATGATAAGACATACTATTATTTAGAACGTATTCGATTTTTAGAGAATATCACTTTATATAGTTTTAGTAGTGGCGCTTAATAACGTATCCTAATTTTTAGGTATTTAGGTTTACAACTGAGGATAATAGAGGGTTCACCCTGCTTGATATTAGTATCGTTTAGAAAGAAAAATTTTTTTATCTTACTTTTAAATTGTAAGTGAACCTAATTATTTTTTTAAAAAATTTTTACCAAACAAAAATCGTGGTTAACATGTTGAGAAGTCTTGTCATGATTCAATATCAATGCAAAATAGTGCTCTCTTACATGTGTCATAGAAGATATATAATTAATTTATAAAAAAATAATTAAATTAATTATTTAAATATACATTAATTTATTTAATATACTCTTTTAACCATTCGCGTCCAAGCCACTCTCATATAGAAGCTGCCTTTAATATTGATAATGTAAGAAAATAATTATAAATTTAAGAGATAAAATATATTAAAATCTAAAATTTTAACAAATTTTTTAATTAAGTTTTACCAGGAGAGAGTAATACCCTACGTGTCTCTCTCCTTACACAAGACTATTTTTTATTCAGGAAAAATATATTAAAATTAATTATTTAGTGATGAATGATGAACAAATAGAATACCATATGGGCCAAACGAGGGAGATTATTCCTAGGAGTGAAGCTTTATTATTTTATTATTGAATGGAATCTGACATTTAGGATTTAGTTAGAGACGGTAGAAACTTTTCAGGTTAAGATTTGCAAATTAATTATTTCTTATATTTGTTCTTCTTTCTAAAAATGTGCAATCCAATCCATATCAATATAATATATATCACATATTTTAGACAGAAGAAGGTAGCATGATTGGAGAGGAACAGATTTGAAGAATCTGATTAATTGAAAATGGATATCTTCACAATTGAGAAAGGCCATTAATTAAAAAGACTTGATATTGAGCTTCAACCACCAAAGAGATTGGGCCATAATTATTAATTAATTAATTAGATATGCTAATAATTAATATATTAACCCAATCTGGATGTCTCCTCCAAATATTTTATTGGGTACTAGAACCATTGAAGGGAATCTGAAATTGAGGCTCAAAAGAAACACACAAGGAAGCATCAAGGTGGTGGCTTTATGGAGTAAGTAGAAGATGCAAACAAACATTATCATAACCAGCCATAGGGCCTGTTTGGATAGGATTTTAAAAAAGGGCTTATGGATAACTTATGAAAAAGGACTTTTGGAGAAGAGTTTATGGAAAAAAAGTGGTTTTGAATAAATAGGTGTTTGAATAGTTATTTTTAGAATGACTTTTATGGTGGTAAATTACCAAAAAGGGTATGATTTGATTTAAAGTAAGAGAGAGGAGGGAGTTAGAGAAAAGAGAAGAGAGAGGAGAGAAGGAAGAGAGGAGAAAGGAGAGAAGGTGTACTAAAAAGTAGGAGAGAGGAGAGAGGGTGTAAGAAAAAGTAGGAGAGAGGAGAGAGGGTGTAAGAAAAAGTAGGGGTAAGATAGTAATTAGATAGTCCATAAGTGCTTTTACTATTGAAAAAGTTATTTTAAATAGCTTATTCAAAACCATGGTTTTAAACCATAGTTTTGTCCAAAAGCACTTATGGACAAATAAGCCTGTTTGTTTTGAAATTTTTCCAAACCGAGGTTTAGGCCAAAAACCCTTTTAAAACCGCGATTTGGGTATTTTCCAAACACACCCATAGTCTTACAACAAAAAGAATAATGCTACATTGATTAATTTCTCATCAGAGTTGTCACTTTTTACATGTTTATTTTCTCCATTTAAGGAGAAATCCACCTTTAAAAAAAAAACAATTTAATCATTAATTGCTAAATATTTTAAAAAATTGTTAAAAATGCCTGCATTACAAAATTTATTGTTCAATGGTATCTAAAATTTATTTAAAAATTTAGGTACAATCTTTTTTTAACTTTGTGTAATCTATCTTTAATTATACCTAAAATATAAAATATTTATGCAAGCTGAAGATATATTGCACGTGATTGAAGAATAATTGTATCTGCTCAAGAAGCTGAATTATAATACTTTTGGGCAATAAATTTGTAATAAGAAAAATTTCAATAATTTTTGTTAAATATTTTTATTAACATACTCAACTTCTTGGTCCTGCCCAAGCCTCATCAAACGTATTTGTAATTTAAGTCAATGAAAATAATTGTAATTTTTTAATTTTAAATTTATAAAATTAATATAGAGTTAGTCTAACAATATAAAATATAATTATAAATAATATATAAATATTGAGTTAAGTGACAAAAGATTAATGACTAAATATTCTCAAATTTTATAATGAATTTGATATATCTATAAATAAAAAAAATGAAATCTACTTAAAAGATTTGCGAAGAGAATGAGAAAAAGAATAAATGCAAATAAATATGGTTATGAATGAGAGTGGGGGCAAACGAAGTGGAGATCCAAACAATAACGGTTGGAGATTCTGACTTTTGCTCACAAAGGTGACATTAAAAGCATTACAATTTAAGGCATCGTTTGGATGTTTCAGTTTTTTGGGGCGCCATATCTGCTGCTTTCCCACACCTAGAGATCCTCTCAACAAGCACCTCATCTTAGCCGTCTATTTTATTACCTTTTACGTTCCCCACACACTACACGTGCCTCCTATTATCATTCTTTCTTCGTCTCTTCTCTCCTTATTTTTCTTTTTCTATTTTATTAATTCCTTTCATGCATGGAATTCTCTTCCTAACTTCAACACAAACAAGCAATGAGAAACAGTCTTTGCCTTAGCTTGCTGTTTTGCTCCGATTCTTCTTCTTCTTCTTCTAAGCCCCATCGCCACTGTCAACAAACCCATTTCTTCTTCATTGCAGCATGGGGATTAAGAATTTAAGATCAATTTTTCAGCAGTTTTTGTTTGGGTTTCATTAGGGAGTACTTGGGGAAACGGAAATCAAAGGGTCTCTCTTTCTGTTTGTGGGTTGGATCTTGTACTTAAAGAACTGTCACATCTCTGATCGTCTCTGGTGAAAAAGCAAGAAACTTCATGATCTGTTTCTGTTTTTTTTTCCTGAACTTGATCTACAATTTTGTCCCTTTAGCTGTACCTGTACCTGTACCTGTACCTTCCTCCTTCATCCCTTTTCATTCATTCACAACATTTGGGACATGAACATGTTGAAGATTCGAGGTAACTGGTGGTAGACTCAATAGTTCTTTGATATTGTTTCGTTTTCTGGGTGTGTCTATATATATATATATTGTGGTTCAGATAATTCAGATCTAGCTTTCATGGAGGAGAGTAAGTTCGTGTGCAAGTATTGCAACAAGAAGTACCCATGTGGGAAGTCTCTGGGTGGACACATCAGAACTCATATGAGTAATGAACATTCATCGTATAAATCCAAGGAAGTTAAGACCAATGCCGATGATAGTGTCGTTAAGTTCGATGGTGGAAGGAAGCGAAAGAGAGATTTTGGGGCTGAAGAAGCCGCTTCTGAAAACCCCATTTATGGTCTCAGAGAGAATCCCAAGAAGACAACGAAGCTCGTACATCGCAACGCTGCTATACAAAAAGAAAGATTCTGCAAAGAATGCGGGAAAGGCTTTTTGTCTCAGAAAGCTCTCTGCGGACACATGGCTTGTCACTCGGAGAAAGATAAAGCGACGAGGAACAAGTTTGAGAACAATTCTGGGTTGGTCGTGAAGCAGAAAATGGTGACGATGGATGATAGCCAATCGGAAACAGAGACTTCTGCTCCGAATTATCCTCGGAGAACAAGAAGAATGAGGTTCAAGACAGTGAATACTGATACAAATAATCATCACCCTTCTTATGTTCCTTTGACGAATGGTTCTTCCTCTGTGTCTGAGGTGGAGCAAGAAGAAGAGATCGCTAAGTGTTTGATGTTATTGTCCAAAGACTCCGGCCAAAGGGGTCGTTTTGTTTTGCCTACTGAATCTTCGGACAACAATTCTGTTGTGGTAGAGGTAAAATCACCGTCTGTGGATACGAGAATCACTTTCAAAAATGGTTCAAAAAGCTTTATGTCTAATGGTGTTGAGATCGTGGAGGAGGAAGAGAAGAAGAAGAATGTGGTGCTGTATAAGAACATGAAGTTAAAGTCTGCTGAGATTGTCGATTCTGATAATTCAGATTCTGGGTATTTCAGAAATCGACCCAAAAAGTTGGATTTGGATGTTCCAATTGATAATAAGCATCTCATCAGGAACAGGGAATTCAAAACCCCAAAAGTGGAAAACAGGTCAGGGTTTAAGTTGGATCGGAACTATGATTCTGAATATAGGAAGAAGATGCTGATCAAGAACAGAGGAATTTCCAGAAGAACTGAACCCAGAAAACTAATTTTGGAGGATTTGGACTATGATGATACAACAGATGGATTGATAAGGGAAGAAGAGTTCATCAATTGGAGAAAGAGACCTAGCTATAATTCTCTTTGCCAAAACAATTCAATTGGTGTTCCTAACAAAAAGACACCACCAAATGGTTTTCACAGTAAGGGATCATGGAAGCAAGAGAGCTTAAACAGTGAAAAAATTATCAGTGGCTCTTATGATTCAGCATATGATAATACGAGTGATGAAAGTAGCACAGACACTGATGCTTATCCTGCTCCGATATCTCATAGCAGCAGCAAGGTCATCATCAATGGAAAGAAGACGAACCAGTCCAAGACGAAATTGAAGTCAAAGAAAACCAGGGAACATAGATGCCCCATCTGCTACAGAATTTTTAAGTCAGGCCAAGCTTTAGGAGGTCACAAAAGATCTCATTTTGTTGGAGGTTCTGAAGAGAACACAATAGTGATCAGGCAAGATTCTCCTGTTGTTCCATGCCTAATTGATCTCAATCTACCTGCTCCTGTTGATGATTAGGGTGAAAAATTAGCATCTGGGTTTTGCTTCTTTTTAGAGCATCTGCAAGCTTGGTAGCAGAAAATGTCTGGAAATCTGAGAATGTATGGAAGCCATGAAAATGTACAGACAAATGGGTAAAGTAACCTTCTAGGTTTGAAATCTCAAATCTCAAGACCTCATTCTATTGTTTGGCAGGTGCTAGCTGTTTCTTTCATGTTAATGGAAGGATGACAAGTTCTTATAGTTGAAAATTTTGTTTCTTCTCCAGGGATTCAATTCCTTTTTTCTGCAATTCTTAATTCCACCGTTCTTTGATTCAATTAAGGGAAATGTGTCCTTTCATGTTTTTTTTCCAGTTCTTCTTCAAGTCCATGGCAAAATGAAAATGTCTTTTGCCACTGGTTAAATGTTAGGCCTGAGATTTCAGATCTCATATTATGCTTTTTAGCAATCTTGGTGAGTCAGGTACATTTTTGAAGGCATGATGATTATGATAACAACAAAAAGATTCTAGTTTTCTCCGCTCATGACTTTGCTTCAATTTTTGACTTTAAACTCGCAGAAATAAGTGTCCCTTCTTCTGAGGGAACCTGACCCAACCTTTCCGTCTACGTGTTTTTCACTTAGAAAATCATGGGACCCATCTTCTTTAGAGAGTTTTGTGAGAGATATTTCAAAGCTTGAACTCAATGGTCTCTCTCTCTTTCTATCTCCCCTTATTGACTTGACCACTAATATTTGTTAATTGAAAACAGAGTCGCATTTTACTTGCAATCACAATTAGTGATCAGCGTTTGATATTGACGTTGTTGCTCCAGAAATTACCGTGCCTCGCTGGTATTATCTTTTCGGACCGAACAAGGCCAAGTGGTTAGATTATTCTTGACGATGAAGATATAATAATTTCTTATTGCGGAACAAGGAGGAAGCAAGTTTTTTTCTTTTGGTTTTTGTTTTTTATTCTGAGTTTAGCATTTGAGGGTTGAGGTGGTTGTAAGGTCGCCTACCACTTAAGGTAGCGAATCATATAATTGCTCCCTGTGTATCTATCAGAACTCATAGTTCAAGTCCACTTCAAATATTTACTTCACAGCTCAAAAATAATTTTTCCATCACACGAAGCTGCAAAACTTTTGGTTAACTATACAAATATTAAAAAGACAATAAATAATTTGCCAGGATTTACTTTGTAATCTTTCTGCAAAACTCACTCTTCATAAATGTCAGCTTAGGAAACACAAGCAAGCTTTCTGTTTGAGTGTGTGGCCATTGGAAAGCAAAATGAAATCCAACAATATTATGTCGTGTTTGGTACACAGGCCTGAAGCATAACAACAAATAAAAGGTGTTTATGAATTGAAGAATTCAGCATTTAATCTCTCCTGAATAATTCTCATAGGGGCTTCTCTGGGACACTTTGGACTACGTTTTGTGTAAGGGATAGAGTAAGTGGCAAGCTAGCTACCCAGCTTCTAGATTCCACTTCCACTAACATGGTATTAGCTACCCCACTCTAGTTCCCACCAAGACTTGTCTTACGTGTTGCTGCATCCAAATCCAATGCCGTGTAATCTCAATCTTTCCGCAAGTGTGAACTTCAGAGTATGGCAGGGAAATCAGGTGAAAATCATAAATATTTTTGTTATGATCACAATAACGCTTCTGTATATGCAAGCCAGGAACATGAGTCTGGTCTACCCTTGAAGTATTCAAGATCTACCAACTCGTGTAACTATATACCGCCCTTTTTCAAGATCATAGATTGTCTTTAGCTGAGGTTTTCTCCACTTAGATATAGACCATGCTGTAAACAACAATATTACAAAAATGGCAATGAGCGAGAGGAGTTTTGGTGATCCGTTGCTGATATTGGCAATCCAATTATGGTTCTGTACATCTGAAACAGCTGTGCTTTGCAAGATAAAAGCTCCCAGAGCCCAATCTAGTGGAATACTTCCCACCTGATTAGCAACCTTAATCCTGACAAAGTAATTCTAATCAGTTAAATTCAACCACAAAAATAATTCATAAATGAATCAACATGAAGAAATCAAACATATGCAAAACCAACCATAAGTGGATAAGAGCATAAGCAAGCACACATAGCACATGGATATTATAAATACATTCACAAACAATTCAATAAAGGGGGAAGGCAATAATTCATCTTTCAGTTTATGATATAATTCTGGATACACGACATGCCAGCAATGAATATCTAATGGTCGCTGGTGAATTGCTACATGTGACAACTGGGATTGTTCACATACCCTGTCGAACCACGTTCAGAAGGATATCTAAATAGAACTAAGAAAATTTGCCTGTTTAATCTCAGACTAAGTGATCAACCCCAAAAACTATTATTAGTCTCTTTGTCTTCACATCAACAAAAAGATATATAAGGACATGTACCTTTCATCATCCAAAGCAACTCCAAGACTGTCATGAAGCAAAGCAACAGTGTATGCTGAAGAGAAGCAATACCGAAGCAAATCTTCCTCATCAAGGGACTTGTATTTTTTCTTTAGCTTTGACCAATCCGCTTCACAAAATTCTTGACCAGCTGTCATCAACTCTGACAAAAACGCCCTCGGTCCCAATTCAAAAAACTAACAGTACCAAGGAAGAAACAGTAGAATTGAGTAAGATGCATGCAAGTCCAAGAATTCATGGATGGCAGTAGAATAAAATTACTATCATCTCAGATACATCCAATCAAGACAATTATGATAAAAATGAACACATGTATAACACTAAAATCATGGAAAATTAACCATCAAGAAAGAATACCTTTGACGTATAGAAGAAATTTTCTGTGGCAAGAAAGTTGCCCTGAAGCCTGGGTATGAAAGTTGATCCTATGTTACAATGCTGATAGGAACATTTTTCTGTATCGATAAAAAAAATGAGGGCAAAATTGCAACTATGAGCACAAAAAGTGAAGATATGCCATAGCAAAGTGAATCACAGAATACAAGTTTGTAAAAGCAAACATGACCTTTCCCTTTCTGTAATAGCATCAATGCAGAAGATCTGCACTCTGAAAAGTTTCCCCTACTTTGAAGAGTAGAAAGATATTGGTTTTCTTCCTTCAGTGAACCAGGAGAGTGCTTCCATGACTCGTCATTGTAAGAATAGCCTTTGGGAGTGCAAGGATCAATTAGCAATTCCTTCTGAAGAGATTGAGTAGCTGCACTGAGGATAATTAAGAATCAATACCAAACTCTTCTACAATCAGAAAATATCATGCAGTTCTGCATGCCATAAATGAGGATAGTCAACCAAGAATTAGGAAATTATTATACGAGATAGCCAAAGAATCAGTATTTCAAATCCCAGTGGAACAGATAATATAATATATAATATGTTAGGCATGGAACAGCTAAGTGAGTGTACATAAATTTCTCATTGAACTAGAATTTTAGCAAATTTATAATTATATATTACAGGATTTCATAGAATAATTTATGGGTATAGTTAATTAAATGAATCACATGGCATTTGAAGTGTCATCTCAATATGAAAAAACTGTATTTGATGCTTGGAGAATGTGTTATCTGGGCTGATGTTAATGGCTTATTAATTTTTACTTCCACTGCACACCAACATAAATAAAAAGCAAAAATAGATATTAGGTTTAGTATAGAGATCACATCAGTGTAGCTTTATACCAATTTTATTTTTCCGACATACCAAGGGTACTTAAAAATCATGTTAAAATTTTTGTTAAAAATGATAAATGTAAATCTCTAAGGTCATTCTTCATAAATGCACCCATCAAATCCATGAAATAAAGCATATTTCTAATGAAAATTATGTTTAAAGATACTCAAGACTCAGAAATCGGTCCCAGAATACAGCATACAAAATTACCCATGTTAAAATCTCCAGATGTAAGTGCTTCCTTCAATGAGTCATAAGCAGCATTCTGCAAAATTATAACAATTAGAAGGTCTCTAAGAATATGATAGGATTGTAATTCATGTGTAAAAATGCTCAGCTATAGCCTATGAATCTCATTAGAGAATGCCATTAAATTGAGAGACTGATCCAGCAAACTTCTAACATGTACAGGAAAGAAAGGCAACAAAAGATTAGTAAGAAAATCAAGTGCCCTAACCATTGCGAGCCCAGTGAAATGGGTAGTGACCAATGTTAAAACAACCAAACCAGCAAGTGACATGAGCCTAAAGAATACAGCAAAGAGAATATCAATTACCAGGCCAAAATGAAGAAAGCTGTTGCTGTAAAGGTTGTAAGTGGCATTCCCAAGTCTAACAGCACGTAAAAACCCAGATGGAAATGACTCGGTTGATACAAATGTCACCTGAAAGTCAATTTATTAGAGGAGGAGCATAATGGACAAGAATTATGGATTGGATCAAGCTTCCAGGAGAATCCCCTACCATCAACAATCTAGAATGGGCGATCTTGCTTCTAATTATTGGTTTGTGTGTCTAAAAATAATTGTGATCAAGCCATCAATTGTGTTATGAAACAAAACAATTTGGTTCTGAATATTATGATAGACTTACAAATTTTGAAACAACGAACAATAGGTAAAGGGAGATATCAGACAATAAAAGCTGTACCTGAACAGAAGCCCCACCAAGTTCAATAATTCCCGTTGTATGCAAAGGATCACCTCCAAGTGTGCCAAGAGCATGATTGGCAACCACCCAAGCATACAATCCTTCATCAGAACCTATACAAGCAAATATTAAATCATCACATTGGAAGAAGTGAAGCAGCCGAAAGTCACATATGCTGGTTCATCAGATCAAATGGTGTTATAAACTGACTAGATATGTGTAATGTAAGGTCTTGAGATCTGTACAGGTGCTCCCTCAACATTTCCACCCATCTAATAACACTCAATCCTTTGCAAAAATGGTCCGGTTAGAATAGTCTAAAAACACTCAACCCTAAAAGTTGTATGACATAAAAATTTGGAATAGGGACGCTCTGAAGTTGTACTTCTAAAGTACTTTATGTCAACTCCACCACCTTCAGACATTCTCAACTTCAGAGGAGAGGATACGGATTCAAACATTTGAGATGATAATGATGTTGGCGCCGCTTTATGATTCTATCTAAATGGTAGGAGCTGTTACCATAGAACAACAATATGTAATGACTAATGACCATGGAGCTAATACAAATTGAATAATTATCTCCAACCCTTAAATTTTTGAACTCGCACGCCTATCACCTGCAACTCTCTGCATATTGAGACGGAGTAGAGACAGCATTGAAAACAGTTATTCAGTCAATAGAGCGATCATATTTGTAGTTTCGTTTATTATACAACAGTCATTCAATATCTTTCTTTGATGGTTCAAAGAAAAAGAGAAGGATTACAAGAAAGAAAGAAAGAAAAAAATAAATTTGACTCTACTTATGCAGGGGTATTCTGTTTGCAAAATAGAGTAGATAGTGCAACCTGCATGAGTATCATTCATCGTCTTATCTTCCTCGGAACTCATACATTCTACACTAATGCAAAAGAATAGGAAAGTTAAACAAAAAATGGCAGCGTCGGCAGGAAAAGAACCTGTAATGACAGAAGCCCACTCGTCCCTAAATTTAAACCCAGATGAACGGAGCAATCTCCTACACGATTCCAGAATCCGCTGCTGCACATTTACTTCCAGCATCCTCAACCCAGCCGTTGCCATTAGTCGAATTTCTGTATCACTCCAAGATTCCTTCGGAATTTTGCTCTTTCCAAAATCCAGGAGCTCCAAAAGCGAGTGGCCAGCCCCATCTGGCTCCCCCGCAAATGAAGAAAGACCCGGGTTCACTCTCATCGAAGCCAAACCATCCTTCCCAAAATCAAAAACCGGATTTCCGCCTTCCAACCTGTACCTGAACACGTGAATTCTGGTCCCGGTGCTCCCTCCATCAATAACGATCGCGAATTTTGTAATCACGGAATTGGGCGAACTAATCCCAGGGAAGATTGCATAACAGATGAAAAGAGCAAGGGCGATAGGAATCGAAGCAAAAACAAAACAGTTGGACCTGGAAATGCTCTTGGGGTTGCGCGAGAAGAGACCCGAACGACCACTGGGGCGAAGATGAACCTTCATCGGAGTCGGATCCATGTGTCTAGATTCGGAATTGACCCGAGTGCGAGCATTCAGTCGTCGCATGAAAATCCGAAGGGTGAAAGCGAGAAAAACATGAGATGATGGATGGGAGGGTTGATCCGAGGGGAAGCTCAGGTGGGTGCGGGAACGGAGAGGGCGCCAATCATGGAAGCCTTCGCCCTCTCTGGCTTCTCTCTCTCTCGGTGCTTCGCTCTCTCCCTCTCTGTTCTTCTTTGAGGGTATCGTAGTGACTTCTTTTTCAAGTATTTTTGTCAGAATTCAAATCTATAAAATCTATACCCTCATCATTATTCTCTCCTCTGACTCAAACAAATTTGACCATTTTGACCAAATGTTGTTTTTGTTATTAATTACTCGTATTCATTATTAACTATTAATTGTATTGAAAAAAAGGGGTCATGTTGCTTTCATCAAAAGTCAAAACTTGCAAACTAGTTGTAAATATTAGATGATGTAAAAAAAAAAACTGAGAAAAGAAAAGATAAATAGCGAGAAAGTTACCTCTTTCGATGGGAAAATTCCTTATATGAAAGAACAGAGGAAGAAGTGAGGAATAGTGGTGCTTTGCCAGATTTACCAGTAGGGATGAACTTCAAGAAAATTTCACACGCCCTCCGTACCAAAGAGAAATGATTAGAGTGTTTTACTCTTTTAATCATGGTGACATTTTACTCATCATACTTTATTTTTTATAAGAAATTATTATCAAGTCTGAATATAAATTTAATTATTTTTTTTAAACAATATAAATTTATTATTAATTTTTATATTATAATTTATTATTATTAGCTCTTCAGATATTGAATATTTAGATAATTAAGTCTCTTATTTTACATCATATTATAATTCCATTTTTTTATTTCATTCAAGGACCAAGGGTTTTTATTGGGATTTCCATTAGGTTGAGTTGAGGTCCTTGAAGTTAAACTATAATAATTGGGCCTAGATTGTACCCCAAAAAATAATAACAATTGGGCCTAGAGATATGTAAAGGAGAAATCCCTAAAAAAACATATCTTTTCAATTTTAAAATTATAAAAAAAGTATTTTAATATGTAAAATGATATATTGGTCTCAAATACTAATATATAATTTTAAAATTTAAAAAAAAAGATAAAATTATCCTTCAAAGTGTTTTAATAAAAGATAAAATTAGGTCAATTAATGTGATTGATAACTTTTATAATAATTTTGACTACCTGTGAAGATATTTACTACTCTTTTTAACAACTTAGTTACAAGTAAGTATTTGGGTCAATTACTACTCATGTAATAGAATTTATAATATTTGCAATAATTTTGACTACTTTAATAAAAATATTTACTACTCATCTTTTTAACAATTTAATTGTAAGTATTTACTTCTTAAAACACTTTCAAGGGTAATTTCGTCTTTTCTCCTAAAATTTGAAATCCCATATTAATATTTATGACCAATATATCATTTTACATATTAAAATACTCTTTTTAGAATTTTAGGATTGAAAATATTTTTTTAGCAATTCTCCATCTGTAAATGCCATTCTCCCTTTTAAAAATGTTAATTCAATTATACAACTAAAAGTCTACTAAAAATATTATCTTCCTAATATTAATACACCAGGCTCTATATCTCTCGCTTGTTGATAAAAAAAAATCTCTCGCTTGTCTATAAATCGATCTCTAAATGTGACTCATTTCTCTATACCATATTCTCTCTCACTTCAAGCAGAGATCAATAATGAAGTCTAAAATATCGATCCAACTCTGCTGCTGAAAAATCTATCACTTCTCCCTGTTCCTCAGCATTTTGATTTCTTTTACTTTGTTCTTCAGGTTAGTGTGTGTGTTTGTGTTTTCTAATCTAATCTGTCAACCAGAGGCTGTGTTTGGGTTTAATTTGGGACTTTTGGATTGTCAGTGGCCAGGATCATACTGTAACATTGACACAGCGACAACCGGGAAGCCTGAACCAGATTTTGGCATTCATGGTCTCTGGCCTGCTTATAATGATGGTTCATATCCAGTTTACTGTGATCCTAATAACCCTTTTAAGGAATCTGAGGTTTGTCGGTGTTCTCCAATTTTTGTTTTGGTTTGCTTTTTTAATTTGCACATTTGAGTAGTGGGGAAATAACTATGAGGTATTAACGAAGGGAATTAATTATTCTAAATCAAAGTAGCATAAATTTTAGTATAATAAATAACAAGAAGTTCACACTGCTTACTTGTTATTAGAATTTTTTAGTAATTAAGTCACTTTATTGGATCTCATGGAAGCTCCAAAGCTCTCTCAAAAGCTGGTACTTCCTCAAAAAAACTCTAACTTTTTGTTAAATCACAAAAATCTCACACCAGACTCCGTATACGATCTAGTAAGTCCCTATAAGTATTCTTTAAAAGTTGGAGCTGTACTTTAATTTTAATAAGGGATCGGTATCGAATCTACTTAAACTTTTTATGTAACAAAAAAAATCTCACATCGATAATTCATCTTATTGGTCACACAGAACACATATTAGTTGGTTAATATCTTATAATATAAAGGATCTTAGTTAATTCGCTAAGAGGGTGAAGGATGGTTGAATCGTCCCCAAAGAAGGAGGTTAACACAGGTCCTCCTTATAATTCCCCAAGACTTTAGGGTAAATAAAGGGTTGATTAGTTCTATTGTAAACATTGATTCTTGATTAATGAGATTCTTCTTTGTTTATTTATCTCATCTCCCGACAAAACTTGGGATTGTTGATATATGTGTGTGCGTGTGCGCGCGCTCATGTTTGTGGGAATAGAAGCAGATGGAAGATATTACAGCTTGAGCAGCATTGAAGATGCTATGAAGGAATCAACTGGTTTTGTTCCCTTCATAGAGTGCAATGAGGTCTCCTATGGAAACAGCCAGCTTTTCAAAGTTTCTTGTGTGTTGACTCTTCTGCCTCCAACTTCATTAACTGTCCTGTCTTCCCTACTAGGTCTTCCAAGTGTCCCTCTCATATTCTCTTCCCTTCTTTCTGCTTCTTTCAGTGTTTAAGAAAGTCCTGTGAGAAAAAGAATGATGGATGAATAAGGAACTCAATATAGTTGATGTCTTGTTTTCATGTTTGATTAAATTGTGCTTCTTATTAGCACGGTGTAATTCAGGTTTGAGGCCTCTAATGTCCCAAACTTTAATGTCATTTGTAATTAATTAATGATCAATAATAAAACAATTAAGCATTTGCTTGTGAACAAAACTGCCTCCTCTGAACTCTTGTCTAGTTGTTTAAACTCTACTTAAATAAATATTTGATTTTTCACGCCACTCTATTGATATGAAACCGTAGGTAACTGAACCCTTGAGCCAATTCACCTTATATATATATATATACACACTACTTTATCATGGAGGAGTTTCACACGTAAACGAAATCATAGGTTGATAATGATTGATTAGCATATACCATCTCAGATACTCTCTGTTTCTCTTTGCTTTTTCTTTATCTATAAATTGATCTCTCATAGTGTATCGCCTTCTCCAACATTCCTAAATTGGGTATAACCCATTTCCCTATACCATATTCTCTCTCAATTCAACAAATTGTAGCCCAAAACAGAGATCAATATGAAGTATAAAGTCTCCATCTTGATACAACTTGTGCTACTGCAATATCTGTCGGTGGTCTCTGTTTCTAAGGACTTTGATTTCTTCTACTTTGTTCTTCAGGTTAGTGTGTGTGTGTTTGTGTTCTGTAATCTGATCTGTTAATGAATGGTTTTGTTTGGGTTTAATTTGGGAGTTTTGGAATATCAGTGGCCAGGATCATACTGCGACACACAACAGAGTTGTTGTTACCCAAAAACAGGGAAGCCTGAAGCAGATTTTGGAATTCATGGTCTGTGGCCTAATTACAATGATGGTTCATACCCATCTAACTGTGATCCTAATAATCCTTTTCAACAATCTCAGGTATGCCATCGTACACCAATTTCAGTTTTCATTTGCTTCTTTAATCTCCTTGTGTTTACTTCATTGGACTAAAGCTTGATGGATAGGTAGGTTCTGGAATTAATAATCCCATTTGGATGTTCTGTTCCTTGTGAATAAAATATAGTAAGATTTTAACTTTTTTAGATAAATTAATAAAATAAAATAAATTAATTAATTATAATCAAATTTAACTTTAATTTATATTATATACTCTTTTATTTATTTAAATTAATTAATTAATTCTTATATTGAATAACAAAGATCCAATTGAAAAGTCAGGAGATGAAATTGAAATGTGTTTGTTTTGCTCCTTCACAAGAAAAACTTTATATGCCGTTGGAGCAACAAAAACGGCACCTTTCCTGTTTTATGAGGAGGAAAAAAACAGAGTCACATCGATATATATATACACGTATAACAGTAAAACAACGCTAGCAATTGTTTTTTCCCCCTATAAAATATCATCGTATGGAGCCTTATTGATTGATTTTTATGTGTTGGAGGGCAGGTATCAGATCTGATAAGCAATCTACAGAGGAACTGGCCAACACTGGCATGCCCAAGCAGCAACGGAATACAATTCTGGAGCCATGAATGGGACAAACATGGCACTTGCTCTGAGTCTGTGCTTCAACAACATGACTACTTTGCTTCAGCTCTCAACCTCAAGCAACAAGCCAACCTCCTCCAAGCTCTCTCCAATTCTGGTACTTGCTCAAATACTTCAACTTTGCTTGGTAAACCAAACAATCTCACTCACTTAACTTTTATTGCTCATATATATGTGTATGTGTATATGTAGGAATAGAAGCAGATGGAGGGTCTTACAGCTTGAGCAGCATTGAAGATGCTATAAAGGGACCAACTGGTTTTGGTCCATTCATAGAGTGCAATGAGGACTCTTCTGGAAACAGTCAGCTTTACCAAGTTTACTTATGTGTTGACACTTCTGCTTCCAACTTCATTGACTGTCCTGTTTTCCCTAACTCCAAGTGTCCCTCTCAAATTCACTTTCCTTCTTTCTGATTCTTCTTTCCTTAGATTTTCATTCTCTCTCTCTCTATATATAACAGCCTTATTATGTAGGGTATATCTTATTAGCAGAGTGTAATTTCCTCTTCCAATTGTTGCATTTGATATGTGCACCCAAGGGAAGAAAAGTAATTATACTGGACCTATGATGGAAGGTATCTTTCTTTTTAAAAAAAATTGCAAATCCTTATAATTTACCTCAATTTTAAATCAGATCTTTATAATTTATTTTGTTTGAATTAGATCCTTATTGTTTGATCCATTCATTTTAATTTATATATTTTATAAGTTTCATTTATTGAAATGCACAGTTTATAATGAAGTGAAATGAAAAGAAGTAGATTTCATGAAGTCCATGAAAGTCTATAAATTAAAATTAACGGATTTGTGAAATAAACTATAAGCACCTACAATGTTTTTCTTTTTTAAATTCATTAATTCCAATGAGGTATGAAAGGTAATTGTTTTGTAATAATCTTGGACGTCATATCATACATATGCACACGCGGAAGCACAAATCAGAACTTCTTAGAAGGAAATCAAAACTTATCCTGTGCAGTTTGCATCAATAATTTAAAAGATTGAACGAATATTTTTATAATAATGTCAAGAAAACCTGGAATTGTGCCGGACACGCGTCTGAATAAAGAAAGAATGAAAGGTGTTCATAAGATAATTTTCAGTTAATGCTTAATAAAGTCACCGTCCCTTGGCACACTTTAAGGCACATATTATGATCACAATCACGCCAAGCTAGCTAGCGTCTCCTCAAATAACTTGTATGTTTGAATTGCACGCAATCGATATCTATCTCATCATTTATGTTTCCATTATTCAGCGTTAACTTCTACAATCATATAACATAACCCTGCCACCTAACTAACTCTTTCTTTCAACCAAGTTACTCCAGAAACAGACCCCAAACTCAATAATGCTCTTCAAAGCTATGATAGAGACGATGAAGCATGTACGTTTTGTTTTCTTATTCCATTATATTCAATTCTCTATATATATGCACCTTAGCTTCTGAGTTTGCCCAGCTACTCGCATTTGGAATCCTTTTTCTTCGTCCATCATTTACTTAAATATAACTAGTTGTGAATAACAGAGAGATCATATAGAGAGAGATAACCGTGAAGAAGATGAAACCCAACTTTTCCTTATTGTCCAGGCTTATACTACTACAATGCCTATCAGTTGTGTGCTGTTCTCAGGATTTTGATTTTTTCTACTTCGTTCAGCAGGTAAGTATCATATGTATGTTTTGCTACATCATTTGGAGTTGTGAATGATGAAGATGATGATGATGTATATATATTTGTGTATGTATTGGTAAAGTGGCCAGGAGCATATTGTGACACAAAGCATCAGTGTTGCTACCCCAAGACTGGAAAACCTGCAGCAGATTTCAGCATTCATGGACTCCGGCCTAACTACAAGGATGGCTCTTGGCCCTCTAACTGTGATCCTGATGGCGTCTTCGATAAATCTCAGGTACTTTCATTTCATTGTGAGCCATAAACTATATATTTCTCCAACATCCATGGAAATGGGCTTAATAATCAAAATGGTTGTTACAGATTTCAGAGCTGATCAGCAACATGGAAAAGCATTGGCCATCATTAAGCTGTCCAAGTAGCGATAACCTGAGGTTTTGGTCTCACGAATGGGAAAAACATGGCACCTGCTCAGAATCTGAGCTTGATCAACGTGACTACTTTGAAACTGCTCTTAAACTCAAGCAGAAAACCAACCTCCTCAACATTCTCCACCAAGCAGGTACATTCTAATTAACATGTTAGTCTTATTATTATCTCTGATGAATAATTGATGAATATAAGGCAAAATCGGGTTTTGTAAGCATTGAAAGAAATTGGATTATTTTTTTCCCAGGGATTAAGGCAGATGATGGATTCTACAGTACAGAGAGGATTAAAGAGGCTATAAAGAAGGGCGTTGGGTTTGCTCCCGGAATTGAGTGCAATATGGATTCAAGCCACAACAGTCAGCTTTATCAAGTTTATCTGTGTGTGGACACTTCTGGGTCAGATTTTATCGAGTGCCCTATTCTTCCCACAAGCAGATCATGTGGTTCACAAATCCAGTTTCCTAAGTTTTAAGACAATTTGCAATCACAATGGAAGATAATATATAGATGACTAAAGAATGCGTTTTAATTCGTTGGCGCTTTCCATCTTTAATTGTTTCAATCTTATTCTTATCATTTACTCCAATAATGTGATTGAGTTATATACCACATGCTTGTCCTGGCGCTTTTTTTTTGTTGCCCACCCGGTTTACCGGAGCTTTGCCCCGACTACATCCGGATCCGACCCGTGTCGCGCACCTGACTATGGTAGGTGAGTTTCCCAATGGGGATTTTTTGCATTCGCCAAGGCTCAAACTCGAGATTTCGTTTAAGCGATACCGAGCCGCTTACCACTCGGACTAACCTCCGTTGGTTGTCCTGGCTCTTTAGTTATCAATAAACATGTTCGTTCATCATTTCTTTTAGATCTATCTTGTGTTGAATCTTCATCAAATTTTAATCTATCTGTTCAAGTCCTATTTGATACCACGGTTTAATAGTTACAAATATTTTGAAAAACCAACAACAATTAATTATAATTAGTTTTCGTATAAAAATTGATTGATATGGTACTTTGCATGTTCTAGATATGCATTGACATTTTATAAGTGAAAAATATTTGAAATTATGAATGAACTTAGGGAGAATATATAATGTGTACTTCCATCCCAAAAATTTGACTTCATAAAAACAGACTGATCAAAAGTGATTTGTCGAATAATATGATGAACCCGGTGACGAATGGAGGATTAGGTGAAACAATAAAATAATCAATTCATATATATAGTTTTCACAATAACTATCCAGCTTCTGCCAATCCATGTTCGTTCGTCGTCCGGAGATTTTTAAAATGGTCAACAACGAAAGATCCGAAGATTCCAGCTTTTGTAAAGCCAATGGTTTTGGACTTGAGGAACGAGGTTTGTTCATTCCAAAGCGCTTCTACTTCCTATATATACACTCTTCAAGACACCGCAGAAGCTGTGAAATACAAAGGACATAGCTTACTCCTTCAAGTTGAAGAAAATCTATCAGAGGAAACCAATAACAAGGATGAAGAAGTTCATTTGCTTGGTGCTGCTTTTTGCGATTTTGGCCATGTCTGGGGCTGAAGCTCATGGCTATGGAGTTTGTGGGAAGTTCAGTCCTGATAGAATGCTGACTCATGTCCTTCGTAAGACTTGAATGTTCCAGTTCCTGCAAAATGCTGCGAGCCTCTATCCCAAGTTTCTGAGGAATGCTTCTTTGCTATCCTCAAATCCGACACATGGAAGTATTCAGGCATCGACCCTCGTATCGCCTTCACCATTCCCAGACGTTGCCATTACTACCATTAATAATAATAAAGTACCTTCACAGGCTCTGAACTAGTCGCCATGAGTGACTAGCTAGCTATTAATAAGTATAATAATTAAAGAGTGATTGTATCGTTAATAAAAGCTCACTTAAATATATATAGTAGCTCATATATGTAATAAGTTTGTTAAACATGTTTCACTCATTGTTGATTTTTAGTAGACTATGTTCTTCAAGTTCTGCGAATGAATGGTGGATTCGTTGAGTTTGAATTGGGTTGTCTTAATCTCAAAGATGCACATACATACATACATACATACATACATACATACATACATACATACATACATACATACATACATACATACATACATACATACATACATACATACATACATACATACATACATACATGCATGCATGCATACATACATACATATCAAGTTTAATATAAATAAGTGTTAGATCTTCTCGATCCATGAACTTCCATAAATCAAGTTTGGAGCTTGCTATAGTACTGGAATGCTGGATAATATTTGCAGACTCTATATAATTAATTAATAGCTTGCACTACAGGATATATTCTCTATGTTGAGGTCATTGATTACTTGTTTTTAAATCCTTCATCGGTAAATAAATTATTGTTGTCTTAATTATATACGATAAGCCTGTGGGTATATTACTACCAAATTAGAAACCGTTGCTTGTTTTTTATTCCACGTCTTTGACATAAATCACCAACTATTTGAAAATGGATGAGGCATTATGTGAATTGATAAATAAGTGGAGTTATTGAATATGTTAACTCGATAAAAAAAAATAGCCTACAGACAATAGAAATCAATAGGAGTATTATAACATGGGTTGAGATGTAATAGGTAAAGATAAGGGTTCAAATTCTCTAGTTATTATGTACTTGTGTTCTTGATCAAGGGAAAAAACACAAACTTTTTTACTTGTTTTAATAGGTCAAATCAGGTGATGAAATTTGTTAATGATAAAAATATAAGAAAATCACACACTACTTTACTACGTAGTCTATGATAATAAATGCTTAAAAATCTATGCTTTAAGATATTTTCCCATGATTTAACAATTTAGTTGAAATAAATCTCATAATTAAGGTACATCAGTACAAGAATTGTACTCTAGGAAATAAGGGTGTAGATGTAAATATATACCCTTATTTCCTACAAGAATAATTTATCTAGATTGTATATTGATATGTAAATCGAATTTTGCCAGTCAAAAACTTAATCAATTGCTCAATTTTCAAATTCTGAACAGTTTGAGGATTAATATAATAGTCTAAATTCTACGATTTAATTATTACTTTAAAATAAAAAATTAATAGTAAATTTGAAAAATTCAAAGTTATTAAATATTTGATAATTTTTAATAAAAATAATTGATTAATTATAATTTTTAATTTTTAACAATTTTTAGTAAAGTCTTGTCACTTGCAGAAAAATTAATAGCCTATTTTGAACTGAGCTTGCACATATGAGAGTTTTAACAATAAGAGTTAGTGCAGATAGCAAAGAATGAATTTATATCTTATAAGGATATAAGTTCAATTCACTCTGTCTTTGTAAAGGCTCATTTGGTAGACAATCTCGTAAGTCCCTTGTAAGTGATCTCTGAGCCCTGGGGCCGTGCCCTAGTTTTGGTAGGGGACCAGTGTCGAACCCACTTAAACTTCTTTGTAAATAAATATATATATATATAGCTATACGATTATTCTTCTGATTACACGAATGTGGGATTTCATCATCCATCTAATAGCTTACACATAATTTAATTTCTTATCCATAATATAATGTTGAATTTTTATCAAATTTTAATATATCCATTGCAGTTATATAGTAGTTGAATATATATGTTCCGTCCTGGATGCATAGTTCTATAAGTTTAATATTGTAAGTATTTAGCATGCGCCCAAAAATTTGACTTGAAAAAAAAAGGCAGACTCATGAGAAGTTGTATATGTTTAATATATAATGCTGAACCCATGGACGAAGGAATAAATGAATGAATAAAAGCAAGGAGCACTTCACATTAATTACACTTTGAAATTCAAGCTTCTGAGCTTTTTAAGAGAATCCACGGGCTTAAAGCTTGTTTATCCATGGAAATCAATAAACGCAGATTATATTCCAACTTATAAAGCCAAAGGATTAAGACTTGATCAGGAAGAACGAACAAGGTTTTGTTCATTTCCAAAGTGCAGCTATTGCCTATATATACACACACATAATTCAAGACACAGCACAACTGTGAAATACAAAATCACACAAATACACTCACACACATATACACACACATACAGCTTCCTTGTTCAAATTAATTGCTTGATGATGAAGAAGTTCATTTGCTTGGCGCTGCTTTTGGCGATAGTGGCCATTGCTGGTGTTGAAGCTGATACTTCTGGAGTTTGTGGGAAGTTCAGTGCTGATAGAATGCTCACTCATGTTCTTCGTCACTGTGCCAAACCAGCGAGAGACCTAACGGCTCCGGTGACTGCAAAGTGCTGTGATCCTCTCTCCCAAGTAACTGAGGAATGCTTCTATGCCATCATCAACTCTGACACTTGGAAGTATTCAGGCATCGACCCTCGCATCGCCTTCACCATTCCCAGACGTTGCCATATCTTCTAATCATGACCAAGCAAGTCACCTTCTAAATTAATTATCGCTTCTCTAATAATAAAGTGTGACTCTGTTGACCTCCTTACGAAGAGCTCACTATAGCAGCTCATACATTATTGTAATAAATTGTGACTCTAAATTCTTAATATAAGAATTTGTCAGTTAAGTACATGTTCAAATGTTGATGTGGAGTATCAATTATATAGGCATTGGTTCTAGGAACACTTTAAAAATTTGAGATTCTGATTTTGAATTTATATGAATGTAAAAAATATTTTGAGGATAATTATGTCTAATTAGGTTTAATAATATTCGAATTTAACTCAATCATATAACTATATAAAAAAAATATTAGACATGGAGTCAACTGAAAAACATAGTCGCCATGATGTTGCCACATTATCACCACACATCCCTAGTCTTGCCAGGTTATGAACTAGTCGCCACGAGAGTACAATAAATTAAAGTACTGTGTGCTATGAATATTAGAATATAGATGTCCATCTCCATCTCTATCTCCCTCTACCTCTTCAAATTCTCTAGGTCATTATTCCTCCATTAATTACTAGACTCTTCATTACTCCTCCATTAATTACTAGACTCTTCATTACTCCTCCATTAATTACTAGACTCTTCATTATCCCCCATTAATTACTAGACTCTTCATCTTCAACTTCTATGCCTATAAATAGGGCATTCCATCTGTATTGTAAAAAGAAGAAAAAAGAATATATATATACTTCTCTCATTTTCTTGTCTCCATCTTTTCTCCCTTTCTAATCTTATTGCTAGTTTTATAACACGTTATCAGCACGACCGCTCTAGCCAACTGATAGTATTATAAAATCTATCATTGGAAGGTAAGTTTCTATATTACTTTCATGTTAAATTGTAGTTTCATGTTTGATTATTTTATAATTACTCAACCTTCTTAATCTAAATCTCCATTTAACTTTTGTTACATTTTATGATATTATCATGTCGAATCTTATAAAACTTGAGTTTGTGGCTCTTGACATTATTGAAAAGAATTATCTCGATTATTTTATAATTCTACACTATTTAAAATTAATTCTCAACTGAACTATGTGGAGAGAAAATTACTGATGATGACATGTTAGAAAGAACATTCTTCACATTTCATGCATTCAATGTGCTCTTGCAACAACAATATCGTGAAAAAGGTTTCAAAAAGTATTCTGAACTGATTTCTTGCCTTTTGGTGGCTGAACAAAATAATGAGCTTTTAATGAGGAATCATGAATCCCGTCCAACTGGCTCTACTACATTCCCAGAAGTGAATGTAGTAACAAATGAATCATCCCGTGGTCGGGGATATGGACGTGGACGTGGACGCGGACGCGGCCAAAGCTATATACGAGGTCGTGGTCAACGTGGTTGTGGTCGTGGTTCCCACTCGAGGTGGGCAAATAATGATGAAAACCACAAAAAGGAAACTAGTGGGAATGATAATTATATTGAAAATTTATGGCATCGTTATGGTGGAAAAAAGGTCATTGGGCTCGTACTTATCGTACACCAAGACATTTGGTTGAATTATACCAAGAATCGCTTAAAGGAAAAAAATAAAAATAAAGGCAAAGAGCCAAAGATAGAAACAAATTTTGTTGGGGAAGAAAGCGATTCTGATTATGGCAACATGGATGTGACTCATTTATATGTTGCTGATTTCTTTGCCGATCCTAACGGAAGAATTGATCACCTAATTGGTGATGGGAGTGTCCAAAAAATAAGCTAAACTTTTATGATTATGTGTGTTTTCTTTTTGCTATAATGAAGTTATTTTCTTTTATGATTATATTTGCTAATATATTTTTATTATAGTCATATGTGTTATTTTCTTATATATTGTTTTAGAAATATAAAGATGATTAAGGGGTTTGGAAGAGCTAATATATTATTACTTGGAGGAACACAATTATAAATTGATAGTGCATTTTATTCCTCCAAATCTAACAGGAATTTGTTGAGTTTCAAGGATATCCGCAGAAATGGATACCATATTGAAACAACAAATAGAGAAAACCAGGAATATCTTGTTATCACAGATATGATTTCTGGTAAAAATTGCACACTGGAAAAATTCCATGCTCTCTCCTCTGGAATGTACTACACATTTATTAGTACAATTGAAACACATGTTATTGCAAACCAGAAGTTTGCAAGTGAGAATAAATCTAATATTTGGCATGACCAGTTAGGCCATCCTGGGACAATAATGATGCGAAGAATAATTGAGAATTCATGTGGACATTCGTTGAGAAGAGAATCAATTCCACAATACCATATTTTCTCATGTGCTGCATGTTATGAAGGGAAACTAATGTTAGACCTTCATCGATAAAAATAGAAAGTGAGTCTCTCACTTTTCTAGAACATATACAGGGAGATATTTGTGGGCCGATACACCCACCATGTGGACCATTTAGATATTTTATTGTTCTAATTGATGCATCAACAAGATGGTCACATGTTTACTTATTATCTTCTCGTAACTTGACGTTTACGAGATTACTTGCTCAACTAATTAGATTGAGAGCATATTTTTCAGATTATCCTATTAAGAAAATACGTCTAGATAATGCTGGTGAATTTACTTCACAAGCTTTCAATGAGTATTGTATGTCTCTGGGAATCAATGTTGAACATCCTGTAGCACATGTTCATACACAAAATGGTCTTGCAGAATCATTAATTAAATATTTGCAGTTGATTGCAAGACCATTACTTATGAAATCAAATCTCCCAATATATACTTGGGGACATGCAATTGTACATGCAGCGATGTTAATTCGTATCAGGCCAACTAGTTATCTTAAGGTCTCCCCTTTACAAATGGTTTTTGGTCAGGAACCAAATATTTCCCATATAAGGACTTTTGAATGTGCAGTATATGTTCCGATTGCTCCACCACAACGTACTAAAATGGGTCCTCAAAGAAGGATGGGAATATATGTTGGATATGAATCTCCTTTTATAATAAAATATTTAGAGCCAACAACAGGAGATTTATTTACGGCTCGATTTGCTGATTGTCATTTTGACGAATCAAATTTTCCAACATTAGGGGGAGAAAATAAACAGCTGGAAAATAAAGTTAGTTGGAATGAATTATCATTATCTCATCTTGATCCTCGTACAAAATAATGTGAGCTAGAAGTTCAAAAGATAATTCATTTATAGAGTTTAGCCAATCAATTGCCAGACGCATTCACTGACCTCAAGAAAGTGACTAAATCACATGTTCCAGCTGCGAATGCTCCTATCAGAATTGATGTCCCTATTGGACAATCTAATAGATCAAAAGCACGCTTGAAGCGTGGCAAGCCCATCGGTTCCAAAGATAAAAATCCTCGAAAAAGAAAAGGAGCTATAAATATAGATGGCTAGGTCGAGGATATTCAACAAAATTTAGTGACTCCAGAAGAGTCCTTTGACAACACTAATGTCTCAATTTCAAGAGACATTCAGGTACCTGAAATATATGAAAATAATGAGATCTCAATAAATTATGTTGTCAATAGAATACGATGGGATCGAGATAAAGTCAACGTTGACGATATTTTTGCATATAATATAGCGCTTGATGTAATAAAAGATGATGAGGATCATGAACCAAGATCTATTAGCGAATGCAAACAAAGATGATTGGTCAAAATGGAAAGACGTAATTGAGGCTGAATTAAAATCATTAGAAAAACGAAAAGTTTTTGGCCCTTTGGTTCTTACACCTGAAGATGTAAAACCAGTTGGATATAAATGGGTTTTTATGAGAAAACGAAATGAAAATGGTGAAGTAGTAAGATATAAAGCACGACTTGTTGATTTACACAAAGACCTGGTATTGATTTTATAGAAACATACTCACCAGTGGTGGATGCAACTACTTTTCAATATCTAATTAGTCTGGCAGTAAAAGAAGGCCTCGATTTACGTCTAATGGATATTGTTATAGCCTATTTGTATGGCTCACTTGACAATGACATTTATATGAGTCTCCCTGATGGATTTGAGTTACCAAAAATATATAATTCAAGTTCTCGAGAACGGTACTCAATTAAGTTAAATAAGTCTTTATATGGATTAAAGCAATCAGGGCGTATGTGGTATAATCGACTTAGTGAATATCTATTGAAAGAAGGATATAAGAATGATCAGATATGTCCATATATTTTTATAAAAAGATCTGGAAATGAATTTGCTATAATTGCTATTTATGTCGATGACATAAATATCATTGGAACTCCTGAAGAGTTTTTCAAAGCGGTGAATTGCTTAAAGAAAGAGTTTGAAATGAAGGACCTGGGAAGAACAAAATTTTGCCTTGGACTACAAATTGAACATCTGAAAAATGGGATCTTCGTGTGTCAAGAAACTTACACGAGAAGAGTCTTAAAACGTTTTTATATAGACAAATCACATCCATTATGCACTCCGATGATTGTAAGATCTCTGGAGAAAGATAAAGATCCATTTAGATCTCAAGAAGGTGATGAAGAACTACTTGGCCCAGAAGTGCCTTATCTTAGTGCAATTGGTGCGCTTATGTATCTTGCTAGTCACGCACGACCAAATATATCATTTGCTGTTAACTTATTAGCAAGATATAGTTCTTCACCAACACGAAGACATTGGAATGGGGTTAAGCACATTCTTCGTTACTTGAATGGTACTATGGATATGGGATTATTTTATTCAAATGAACATAAGACTGACTTTGTCGGATATGTTGATGCTGGATTTCAGTCTGATCCACATGTTGGTAGATCGCAAACAGGCTATTTATTCACATGTAATAGTACAGCTATTGCATGGCGATCAATGAAACAAACCATATCAGCCACATCATCTAATCATGCAGAAATAATAGCGATACATGAAGCAAGTCGAGAATGTGTATGGTTAAGATTGATAATACATCATATACGTACTACTTGTGGACTGTCATCTAGTAAAATGATCCCAACAGTTCTATATGAAGATAATACTGCATGTATTACCCAACTAAAAGAAGGGTACATCAAAGGAGACAGGACAAAACATATTTCTCCAAAATTCTTTTTCACACATGATCTTCAAAAGAATGGTGAGATTAATATCCAGCAAATCTGGTCTAAAGAAAATCTAGCAGATTTGTTCACCAAGTCACTTCCAGCAACAATATTTGAGAAGCTCATACATGATATCGGACTTCGCAGATTCAGAGATATCAATTGATGCTACAAAAAGGGGGAGTCGATACACGCTGTACTCTTTTTCCCTTGTCTGAGGTTTTATCCCACTGGGTTTTCCTAGCAAGATTTTTAATGAGGCAGCTCTGTAAGTGTATCAATTAATTGTGTACTCTTTTTCTTTTACTAGGTTTTTATCCCACAGGGTTTTTCCTAGTTAAAGTTTTTTAATGAGGCACATTATTAAAGAATGGACATCTAAGGGGGAGTGCTATGAATATTAGAATATAGATGTCCATCTCCATCTCTATCTTCCTCTACCTCTTCAAATTCTCTAGGTCATTATTCCTCCATTAATTACTAAACTCTTCATTACTCCTCCATTAATTACTAGACTCTTCATTACTCCTCCATTAATTACTAGACTCTTCATTATCCCCCCATTAATTACTAGACTCTTCATCTTCAACTTCTATGCCTATAAATAGGGCATTCCATCTGTATTGTAAAAAGAAGAAAAAAGAATATATATACTTCTCTCATTTTCTTGTCTCCATCTTTTCTCCCTTTCTAATCTTATTGCTAGTTTTATAACACTGTGATTAATTGTATCAATTGATTCATGAATAAATCGGATGGATCTTCTCGGTGGACGGTGTCCTAAACCTTAAACCTATACCTCTATTATATTGATTTCTTATACTCTCTTTCATTTATTAACATATAACATATTTAACTAATTTAATTAGATTAAAAAAGATAGTTAATATGATATATTTTTTTTAAAATACCCTAGCATCTTCTTTAACCATCTTTTTCCTTATCTTATTTTATTATTGTTGAAGGAGCACTAGTAGTAGTAATTTAAAAAAAAATTGATAAATCTAAAAAATATATTTTATATTTATGACTAAAATTAACTCTATAATTAAGTCCTATTAAGAACCGAACGAGTATAATTTAATAAAGTTGACGTTGTGTTTAGTAATTAAGCCTTGTGTGGGATGATTAGTACGTAAGCCTGGTATAATTCTCCCTTTTATAAGTGTAGAATAGGTCTAAGATGATTATTTACGTTTGAGTTTTGACTTCACATCGCCATGGAGCTTGCCATATAAATCATTAGATAATATTTTCACTCAACGTACGGTGACGCTATATTTGCTTTTAATAATTCTCCAATAAATAAATTGTCGTCGTCGTCGCCTTAATTATGATAATCCAAATGGTTTTATCAAATTAGCAAGTGCTGCTAATCTTTTACGTATATATATGTATATAAGAGTTATTATATTCAACTTTATATCATCTATTATATTCCAAAATTTAAGGGAAAAGCATATTAATTTTTAAGTTGTGTTAGTGGATCAAATAGATTATGAAATTTGTTATGATGATATAATTTAAGAACACGATGTATTTTTACTAAATATTATATTATAGATGAATACATGCTTAAAAATCTACACTTAAATATTTTCCCATGATTTAACAATTTAGTTAGTAGTAATATCATAATTAAGGTTCCTTACACAAGAATAATTTATCTAAATTGAATCTTCCCAGTCAAAAAGCACACTTAATCAGTTGCTCAAATTTAAATTTTGTACAGTTTGGATTAATATGATTGTCTAAATTCTAAGACCTAATTCTTATTTTAAAATAAATAACAATAGTTTTTAATAATAAATTTGAAAATTCAAATTCAAATGGTTTAAGACGCTTAATAAAATAAAGAAATTAATTTTTTTGATCAAAATAAATAAATTAATTCACATCCATGTAAAATAGAAATGTTATAAGAAATTGTACGGTTTAGAGATCGTATCACTGTTACAACTAGTCCTTTAAGTTTCGTAATTGCCTAATCAATCATTCATATAAAATACACCTATCATTCCTTAATATAAGATATATTTAATTAATTTAATTAAAATAAAAAAGTTAGTTATGTTAGTTAATATGATATATTTTTTAAACACCTTAATCATCTTTCTTAACTCCCTAATAAATATAAGAAATAAATCTTATATTTAAAATCAAAATTAATTCTCTAATTAGGTCATATATTAAGGATCGAAGAAGAGTGTTATTTAACTAACGGATGTTGGGTCTAACAAATGAGTTAATCCCTCACAACATAGCGAACCAATATTTAAATCTTCCCTACGAGAGGTTTATATATCTAATACTCGACAGTACCTCGAATATTATTGTCTATATAAAAAAATGCTTGGACCTAACAAAAATATAAAGTTTACAATATAGTCATGCTAATATAAATTAAATCATATAGCTTATTGCTGGTAGAAAAAAAAATCTGCATTATCTCTAATCAGAAACAAAATTTCTATTTACTTATAGTGCAAATGGATTGGCACTTTTGGGAACAAAGTTACTTCATTTCAACGTGCTGCCAAAGTAGTACAAGTAGTAATATACTTATGTTTGATCTTTGAAATTTATTACTTTCAGACAAAACGAATTGTTTTCATAATTGTGATAAACCCAATGCTTTAACCGAATTAGCAACACAGTTCTTGTTTGGATTTCACATACTTAATAAAAAAAATGTGTAAATTGATTAATTAATAAACCACTATAAATTAGTATTGATATTTTTAAGGTTGAACAGATTGAAGATAGCTATTAGTCTTGTTTAAGGATCAGCCAACATGACACTACTTGTTGGCAACATGCATCCAAACAACCTCGAAATAAGTGTCTTTAGAATCCCAACATTAGCACAGCATATATAACTGCCAATATGAATAATAAAAAAAATTACAGATTTATAAAAAACAGTATAACTAGTTTATCATATTTTATAGAATTAAATTATGGACCCATTTTATATAAATCGTTTTATATTTTAAAAAAATAAACCGTTGAAATCTCACCTAACCAGTTCTAATAAAACGTGCCTATGATCCGATTTTGTATTATTATTATAAGCAAAGATAAACATTTTATCCAGTCAAAATATAAGATCAATTTGACCTCATTTACAGTCAAAGTTATAAAAGTCAAAGTTGACAAGCAAGTGGTTGGATCTAGATGTTTGAATATCAATCCTTGGTATTTGTTAATAATTTTATAGTTTAGTGATATATAAATTTTTTTGTAATTTGTTTATAATCTTATGTCGTTAAGTCAATTTTTTTTGTGTTTTATCATATCTTTAAATTGAAATATATATCCATAATGAATGATTTGTTAAAATAACTTTTTTGGGAATTAAAAAAAAGAAGCCTAAATCTAAAAATAAATCCAAGGAATAAAAAAGTTGACCAACTTAATTAAAATCTCAAGTGGATCAAAGTTATGTTCACATGGAGATGGAACACTTCTAATTATTCATTAATCTGAACAAATGAAGAAAGTCTCCCTCATTTTCTACCTACCCCCACCGGATCAAGCCTTTCTGTGTGTTTTTTCATCAATAAAAAAATTATCAAGCATATACATCTAAAATTAAATTACACATGTTGGCAAGAAAATAGAATAAAGTACACATATATAATCTTCAAGACTACAAGATCATACAAAAAATGAATTGATCGTTTTTCTTTCCTATAGTTAATTGATCGTTTGATAATGATATACAATAAATAGGGGCGATTGGTTTAAAATCAAAGGGGTTGCGAAAAAAAAAATCACAGCGAATGCAACGAAAGCTATTCTAAATAAATTATTTATTAATTTTATTTCTATTTAATAGACAATCTATTCTAAAAATATAAAATTTATACAATAATAAATAAAAAACATGATAACGTGACATAGGAAAAAAATTCTACTTTAAAAATATAATTAAAAATATATATTAGGATAATCGCGTAACTCAATTTTTATATAAAATTTTATCAAGTTAAAAAGAATTCATGTAGCATGACCTTTAATTTCTTTTAACTAAAATAAATTAAGTCTAATAAAATAATTTAATTAATTATAAATTATAACGTGATAAATTTAAATTTAAATTTTTACTAAAAAAATTTAATATTTTAAATAGAATATCTTTTAATAAGAGGCACTCAAAACTCCTCAACAAACTGAATAGTCACGTATGACTTTTCCAAGGGATCAAATCTTTTAGTTGCCGCGTCAAAGTTTTTGGGCCCAGCGGCATGTCAACGCTTCGCTTCACGTGAAACCATACCTATGAAAGGA
The DNA here is from genome assembly GCA_037074615.1 of Leucaena leucocephala. Lineage (NCBI taxonomy): Eukaryota > Viridiplantae > Streptophyta > Magnoliopsida > Fabales > Fabaceae > Leucaena > Leucaena leucocephala. Next base: position 4,451,002 of record CM073569.1, read on the forward strand.
ACTCTCTGTCTTCATAAAGAGTAATATACACGGGTAGTCTGAATAGTAAACGACTCGATATTATTTAAGTGAGACTTCGAGTTCGAGCTTTAGCGTACGTAAAAAATTCTCGTTGGCACCCACTATAGCCAGGTGCGCGACGCGGATCAGATCCGAATGTAGTCGGGGCAAAACTCTGATAAATCGGGTGGAAAAAAAAAATAAAAAGTAATATATAGAGACACACATTCATTTATAAAAATTATACGAATATAATATATTCTTTGAGATTGAACAAAAAAGAACAAAAGGAAAACTCCATATTGAGACTGACAATTACTATATTTTATTATTTTACTAAAAATAAACAATTAATAGTCACGCGATGTCGTTTGTAACGATGCCCATCTGTCACTGACTTCTCAAAGTTACTCTGCATCCGCCGTGATACGAACGACCCTTTCGCTTCGTCGTTAAGCCAAAACGACAAGATCCAAGTCCGGCCCCGCCGGCCAATTATTTTTTTGTTTGCCATTCGAAAATTCCAGTGGCCCACCATCTGTGTTCACTTACCCCAAAATTACCCCACTATTTTATCTTCCACAAATAACCGTCAACACGTTCTTTTTTAATTCCCCTTAAATTTATACAATTTATTTTATTCATCAGTATTTTAATTTTCCTTTTCAAATTATGCTGAGAGAATTAACTCTAACGGAGTATCTACTTATATTGAATAGTACTCCCTCCATTTCATTATATGATATTTTTTAAGTGATTTTATGTTTCATAATATAAGATATTTTTGAAAAAATAATAATAATTTATTAATAATCTTGTTTCAAAAATACCTTTCATTAATTAAGTGTGAGTTAATTAGGGGTTTATGTTAAATAAAAGGCATTTTTAAAGCTTATACTACTTTTTTTTAAAAAAAATAGTTTTTTAAAAAAAAAGGGGGGGCAAGAATTGGACGCTTATCGGTGTCAATTAAGAATCCGCCACGTGTAAATTTTTCGATCTGTAATTGAAAACTCAAATAAATCAAAATAAACATTATAATGATAAACGAATAAATAAATAAATAAAAACAGAGAACGCGGTTAAGAATTTTGCTGGCGTGGAACGAGCGCAATATATCTTGGTGGCATGTTTTTTCCTGGCGCTGAAAGTGGACCAGGACCAACGAGTCCCTCTTTTAATGCGAAGACGGCCTGAAGACTTGTCAACTCCATATTCTCGCACTAAAACCACTTCCCATTCAATTTCTCTTCCTTTCACTTTCCTGCATTTTCCCTGAAATTTTCATCTGGTATGTTCGATCCTCAACCACTTGATGCTGCTTTTTGTTCTTCATTGCTGTTTCTGCTTCAATTTTCTGTGCTTTTCATCTTCTCGTTTTTGTTACTTTGTATTTTCGAATGATACATGATAATTCTGCCTCGATTCTTCCTAGTTTTGCTGTTTCTGCGCTCTTTAATCGGTGCCAGTTGTTCATTAGTAGTGTTCTTTCGTTATAACCGTTCTATCTGAGTGTTGATATCCTTCCTTTGGTTTGCTTGACTTTGGATTCGACTCTCATTTCCTTTCGAGAAACAAAGGATATATAGATATATGTCTTCCTGCTAATGGGGCGAAGTTAGATGCTAGCATTGCTGGCTAGAATAATTCATTTTCATATTTAATTTTAAATAGAATTTAATAACTGATTTACTTTTTGAAGATTTGGACTGAATTTGATTTCCTTCTATCTCATCGGCTTGGAAATCGGAACAAGCTAATGCGAGATTTGAGGAAACAAACACACACTGGAAGTCCGGTTTCCCATAGCCTCCGCCCCCTTACAAAACAGCTGTATTTCTTATCAAAATCTTCACTTTGTAGGGATTTAGCAGAGTTGACTCCGAATTAGAAGAAAAGGAATCAAGTGGAATTAAATGGAAAATAACTGGCTGAAGAAGAAGAAGAAGAGCAATAGTAAACGTTGTTTATGTAATTATTTTCTCAGATAATGCTAGAAAATCTAAATTATGCTAGGGAAGGCTGTGGCGTGTTTCATTCTGTATGGAATTTACTTATTGTTGATGTCCTTGATATTAGATATATAATATGTACTGGAGTTCTTTCTCTTGACAACTTTTCCATTCAACCTATCGAACAATTAATGTAGTTCCTGTTTTTATTTTTGCCTTTTATTGAAGTTGCTTTATAGACAATCCAAATAGAGCGTATACCCTTCTTGCTTTGCTGAATGTTGACAAACAAAGTGTTTAAGCTGTTGCATGCACATAAGTTACAATATTTAAAAAGCTGATCTTTAACCATTTTATTGATCTGAATAAATACAGGTCTAACATGATAACTGCATCTAAAATGTTCTCCGAGTAACTCTGAAATTGGATATCTCAGCCCAGAACAGACATACAATCCCTGGTTGTTGGTGCTTGGTATAATTGATACAGTAGGCTTGAAGAAAGAAACAAATCTTACTCTGCTACTAAGTGAAAATTTTCCTGAGGATTTTTTCAGATAGGCGTTTACCTTTTACTTCAGATACCATCTGTTATTATTGGCTTCTGACTTTGTTTACTCAACAAGAAATAAAAAACTAGCCTAGGTTCATGGTTGATATCATGCTAGTCCTGTGTCCTGTTCAAGTGCCAAATTGAGGCTCGGGGCTATTGACTTGCTGATGTGATGATCAAAATGAAGAAATGGTATGGTGGAGTTCTCATTGCCTCTTTGTCTATGCTGTTCATGCTACTGATCCTTAGGTATGGATTTATGAAAAACCCTATTGGGGAAAGTTATGAGACTATAACTGTTCCCGTTAATGGTTCTAATCCTCTTGAATGGATAAATTCAGCATTTTCTCCAGTCATGCAAACTCCAGAGAGTGCTACTCAAGTGATTTCTGCTGATATTGTAGTATCCAGCCTCTTCTCTAACAGCAACTTCACCAACGAAGAGCTACGAGCTCTTCAGACGTGGAACCAATTAAATCACTTGCTTGATTATACTAAGGGTTTACCTAATGCAGCAGATGCTATCAAGGAAGCTGTGAGTGTATGGAATAGTCTTGTATCCTCCATTGAAGAAGAAAGAAAACATGGAGCAAATGACAGTCTAAATGGGAGAAGGAAAGACAAACAATGTCCCCATTTTCTAAATAACATGAACTCCACAGAACGTAATAATACCAATTACAAATTGCGTTTTCCTTGTGGCCTAACACAGGGTTCTTCCATCACTGTTATTGGATTTCCAAATGGTCTTCTTGGAAATTTTCAAATTGACTTGACTGGAGAGCCACTTCCTGGGGAGCCTGACCCCCCTGTTATTTTGCACTATAATGTCAGGCTTCACGGTGATAAAATTACTGAAGGTCCTGTTATCGTCCAAAACACCTGGACAGTAGCTCATGATTGGGGAGAAGAGGAGCGTTGTCCATCCCCTACTCCAGAAAAGATTACAAAAGGTGAAAGATATTACTCCAGTTTATCCGGGTGAAAGATATTTTAATTTCATTCTGTTATTTTGTTCTTGACATCGCTGCTTATTTATCCAGTTGATGAGTTGGAGCAGTGCAATAGGATTGTTGGGAAGAACATAAACCAATTTTCCATCCCTAAGACTTCTAGGAGATTTTCAGCAGCTGATGAACAATCAAAAAATAGAACATACTTTCCGTTTAAGCAAGGATATCCATTTGTTGCCACTATTAGAGTGGGATCAGAGGGAATCCAGATGACAGTTGATGGAAAGCACATAACATCATTCGCTTTCCGTGAAGTACTTCCTCTCTTGCTTCTTTTTTGTTTTCTTCTTTGGATTTTGTGGATTAAATATTTGTAGCTTCTGATTTATTTACTGACTGAGCTGGTTATGGTGCAGACTTTGGAGCCATGGCTTGCAAGTGAGATAAGCATTTCTGGAGACCTCAAGCTTGTTTCTGTTCTTGCCAGTGGTTTGCCCACATCTGAGGATTCAGAGCATATCATTGATCTAGAATCATTGAAATCAAGACCTTTACCCGCGCAAAGCCCATTGGATCTCCTGATAGGTGTTTTCTCTACAGCTAATAATTTTAAGCGCAGGATGGCTGTTAGGAGAACCTGGATGCAGTATGATGCGGTCCGATCCACCAAAACTGCTGTGCGCTTCTTTGTTGGTTTGGTGGGTGCTTCTTCTGATCAGTTTGCATGATTCTAAGAATTTGTTGAAGTGGGAATGACATGATACTTCTCTTGATTTTGTCGTCTGTCAATTATTTTGTCTTTCAAAGGTGTTACATCTAGAATTTTGTGCTTATTAGCATGTTGCTGAGTTATGTCTTCTGTTGGAGATGATGTAGCATAAAAACCAAATAGTTAATGAAGAACTGTGGAAAGAAGCAGAGACCTACGGTGACATACAACTAATGCCATTTGTTGACTACTACAGCCTCATCACCTGGAAAACATTAGCAATTTGCATATATGGGGTAATGTCTCATCACCTACTTTGCCTAGGAGATTGCTTCCTTCGTCTCATTGATATCACCTCTATGACAGACAGAGGCTGTTTCGGCAAAGTTTGTCATGAAGACAGATGATGATGCATTTGTTCGTGTGGATGAAGTGCTAGCTTCATTAAATAGAATCAACGTGACTACTGGGTTGCTCTATGGACTCATCAATTCAGATTCTCATCCTCACCGTCATACAGATAGCAAATGGTACATCAGTTCTGAGGTAAATATATCCTCTGATATTCATTTGATACCGAAGTTACCTGTGCTCTTTCTGTTGTTTAATATTGTAAATAGAGAGAGCAAAATGATGTAAAAAGGCTTATTTTCATTGATATGTTGAATACCTATTTATAGATATAATAGGTAACCCTAGACATTAATTACAATATCATATCAGTATCATATCGTATCCTCTATACTAATTACGGAATATTACATATCATATAATATCACTACAATATCTCTACACAATATCTCTACACTCCCCCTCAAGTTGGAGCATAGATGTCAATCATACCCAACTTGTTACAAAGATATTCAATCCGAACCCATTAAGAGCTTTGGTGAGGAGATCGCCTAGTTGATCACTGGATCGGACATGTCCTGTAGAGATGAAATTTTCCTTGAGCTTGTCTCGGATAAAATGACAGTCGATCTCAATATGTTTCGTGCGTTCATGGAATACCGAATTAGAAGCTATGTGTAGGGCCGCTTTATTATCACACCACAACTTAGCTGGTAATGAGGTTTGAAGGCCAACCTCTGTCATCAACTGATATATCCAGACTATCTCGCATACAGACTGTGTCATGGCTCTATATTCCGCTTCTGCACTCGATCGTGACACTACATTTTGTTTCTTGCTTTTCCAAGATACCAAGTTTCCTCCGACAAAGACACAGTAACCAGTAGTGGATCGTCTTGTGGCCTTTGATTCACCATGATCAGCATCACAAAAACACTCAATATCTATATGTCCGTGACTCTTGTACAATATCCCACGACCTGGAGATCCCTTCAAATAATGCAACACGTGTTCTAAGGCTTCCCATTGTCGAACAGTTGGAGAGACCATAAACTGGCTAAGAACACTTACTGGATAAGTGATATCAGGGCGGGTAACTGTAAGATAATTCAATTTTCCAATTAATCTCCTGTACCTCTCTGGGTTTTCAAACGGCTTACTCTTAGCAGCTTCAATAGGATTCTCATATGGTATACTACCATCAGCATCAAGCAGCGGATTATAAACCATAGGGAAGCTAGTTGGGGCAGCTCCAAGTTTACCAGTTTCTTTTAGCATATCAAGAACATATTTTCTTTGAGTCAATAAGATGCCCTTCCTGCTTCTCATAACTTCAATTCCCAAGAAATATTTTAGTGAACCCAAATCCTTTGTCTGAAAATGGGAGTTAAGGAATGACCTGAGTGATGAGATCCCCAATGTATCACTCCCTGTAATCACAATGTCATCGACATACACAACTAGTAGAATCATGCCAGCATTTGTTCGCTGATAGAACACCGAATGATCACACTTACTCTGACACAAGCCAAAGTCCTTCACAACAGTACTAAATCTGTCAAACCATGCCCGAGGGCTTTGCTTTAAGCCGTATAAAGATCTCTTAAGCAGACATACTTTACCATGCTCCCCCTGAGCAACAAAACCGGGCGGTTGCTCCATATACACTTCTTCTAGAAGATCACCATGTAAAAAGGCATTTTTGATGTCCAGCTGAGAGAGATCCCAACTATAAGTAGCGGCCAGAGAAATGAAGAGACGAACCGATGAGAGCTTGGCCACAGGAGAAAAAGTCTCAGAGTAGTCAACACCATACTTCTGAGCATAACCTTTAGCAACAAGACGAGCTTTAAGGCGTTCAAGGGAGCCATCAGCCTTAGTTTTAGGGGTCAATACCCATTTACACCCAATGGCTTTCTTACCCGCCGGTAAATCAACTAAGGACCACGTACCAGCACGATCAAGGGCCGCCATCTCTTCTTCCATAGCAGTACGCCAACCCGGGTGGGACAAGGCCTCAGATAGGGAATGAGGTACAAAAATAGTGTCTAAAGACGTAACAAAGGCACGAGAAGCAGAGGAGAGGTGGTTATATGAAACAAAGGACAAAATAGGATATGTGCAAGTGCGTTTACCTTTACGGAGGGCAATAGGCAGATCGAGGGAGGGATCTGGATCAGGAACAGGAGGTATCTCAGAAGGAGGAACCGGGTCAGACTCAGGATGAGTAATACTTTCTGTAGGATCTGATGAGGAAGTAGACAATGGTAGGGCAGAATCTGGCGTAAGAGCAGTGGTAGTTTCCTTCAAACGTCTGGTGTAGACCCGAGACAAAAGTGGTTGACCAGGTGCCAGTACGGGAGCTGGGGCCGGTGATGATGAAGGAAGGACAGAGTATACCAGAAGAGTATCCTCCTCTGCAGGTGGAGGAGGAGAAGCTGAATTGGTAAAGGCAAAATAAGCAAGAGATTCCTGAAAAGTAACATCAGCAGAAACCAGATACCGATTAAGAGACGGAGAGAAACACCTATAACCTTTCTGCACACGGGAATAGCCAAGGAAGACACACTTGAGGGACTTGGGATCTAATTTCGAGATACTCGGACGCACATCTCGAACAAAACACACACATCCAAAAATCTTAGGGTTAATAGGAAACAAAGGTTTAGAAGGAAAGAGAGTAGTGTAGGGAATATGACCATCAAGAACAGAGGATGGCATACGATTAATGAGAAAACAAGCAGTGGAGACCGAGTCGGCCCAAAAAGGTTTTGGAACCTGCATTTGAAACATGAGGGCACGGGCTACTTCTAATAAGTGACGATTTTTTCTTTCGGCAACACCATTCTGAGCTGGTGTATCCACACAAGAAGATTGATGTAAAATTCCGTTTTGAAGCATAAAAGAGGAAAATGATTCAGAAAAATATTCTTTGGCATTATCACTGCGCAAGGTATGGATAGAAGTATTGAATTGATTTTTAACTTCTGCAGTAAAGGCACAAAAATGAGAGAATAATTCAGAACGATTTTTCATTAAATATAACCAAGTAGTGCGGGAATAATCATCAACAAAGGTAACAAAGTACTTGAAACCAGCTTTGGACTCAACTGGACACGGACCCCAAACATCAGAGTGCACTAGCTCAAAAGGAGACGAAGCTCGTTTATTGACTCGAGATACTAAGGGAAGACGATGATGTTTAGCAAACTGACATGACTCACAATCTAAGGACGACAAATGCTGAAACTGAGGATAAACCTTTTTCAGAGATGATAAAGATAAATGACCTAAACGACAATGTACTTCAAAAGGAGTGACACCACCGGTACAAGCCACCGCACGAGACCCCTGATCATCAAGAAAGTAATGACCACCAGATTCATAACCCCTACCAATAATCTTCTTCGTCAAAAGATCCTGTATCAAGCAATGGTTAGGAAAAAATGAGACCCAACAGTTTAATTCACGAGTAAGTTTACTAGGGGACAAAAGGTTAAACGCAAGGTTAGGGACATGGAGCACAGATTCCAAATGAATAGAAGAAGTAGGTTCAACAGTGCCAGAGCCAAGAACACAGGATTGGGAACCGTCTGCAATGGTGATATTAGAAGGGTTGGCATAAGACGTATAAGTAGAGAAGAGATAGCGGTTACCTGTCATGTGGTCAGTAGCACCAGAGTCTATGATCCATTTGGAAAACGAAGAAATAAGGGCAGTAGACTTATTACCTGTTGCAATAGTAGCACTCACAGGAATCTTAGTGACTACTGGAATCATCTCAGAAATTGCAATAGTATTGGTCGCAGCCATAAAAAAAAGGATTAGTAACAAAGGCGAGAGTAGCCGAACAACGACTAAACAAAAGAACCAAAGGATCCAACAACCAGAGCTTCACCGGGAGCTCCGTAAGAACCAATATTCTAACAAGTAGAAGAAGACCACTCCAGGGGTCAAAACAGCGACCAAAATTGTCAAAAAATTAGAAACTCCAGATCTGCAACGAAGGACAGCCACAACGACGCTACAGTAAAGCCACAAACGTCGCTACAGTGCGCTACAGTGCACAGCAGGGAGAAAGAAAGAAGAAGAGGAAAAAAAATTAGCAAACATTAGGTTAACCTCCTCTGATACCATGTAAATAGAGAGAGCAAAATGATGTAAAAATGCTTATTTTCATTGATATGTTGAATACCTATTTATAGATATAATAGGTAACCCTAGATATAATAGGTAACCCTAGACATTAATTACAATATCATATCAGTATCATATCGTATCCTCTATACTAATTACGGAATATTACATATCATATAGTATCACTACAATATCTCTACACAATATCTCTACAAATATAATATAGGTTTATTTGCTAATTTCTTCTCAACTCAGAACCTCTATTTCTGTTTGTTTTGTTTCCAACTGCTGGATTTTGGGCATATAGCCTTTTCTTTGGTCTCTTTTCCCCCTTCTAAGAATACCTACCAGATTTTGCTGTTTTTGATCTGACTTCATTGTAATTTTGTTGTTTGCTTTGTCAAAGGAATGGCCTGAAGAATCTTATCCTCCATGGGCACATGGTCCAGGCTATGTCGTCTCACTTGACATAGCGAGGACAGTGTACCGGAAATACAGGGAGGGCCATTTGAAGGTATGTAAGATCTGTTACTCCTAGTTAAAGAGAAATTTTAGCATGCAAGAAGGGTGGATAAAAACTTACTCAAATGAGTGTGACATGGACCTATTATCTGAAACACACTTTGATGAGTTCTCATTAAGCTCCTTGCATGTCCAATTGTTACATAATTTCTCACTAGATGTAAAAAGGACATGTTTTGTACTAGATACACTAATATCTCTTGTACCTAAACAATTGAAACACTGTTTGGGCAGATGTTCAAGTTAGAAGACGTGGCCATGGGTATCTGGATATCAGAGATGAGGAAGGAAGGGGCAGAAATTCAGTATGAGAGTGATGACAGAGTTAATAACGTGGGTTGCAAAGATGGTTATGTGGTTGCACATTATCAAGGTCCAAGGGAGATGCTGTGTCTGTGGCAGAAGCTTCAACAAGAACAATTTGCACAATGCTGTGGTGATAGAAGAAGATGATTCCAACTTGACTGACCAGACTGCAACGTTCAACATAAATAACCCACGCACTGAAATAGTTAGCCTGTTAAGACATTAGAATTCAAAAATAGTATTAGGGCATATTTCTACTCAGAAATTCTTTGAACATTCTAGTGAAGATCAGATTTATTTGTACCGTGTAGATAGAGAATGAGAGAGATTCTTGTATAGAGCCTCACCCAATAGAAGATAGGTTTTGTAACATGTGTAAAACTACCACAATTTTTTGGTTAGATTCTCAACTTTGAAGTGAGAAACTTCAAGATTTTACTTTTCTTTCACGACGTAAATCGCAAGTATTCTTCTCTCTTTACTATCAACTTCTTTCTTTATGGCTCATTCTCTTCTAGTATCATCTCATGGGATGACAGAGAGAGAAGCAAAGGGGTAACAAATTATTATTAAATAGATATCGATTATTGATTAATTATTAATATAATGTGGAAAAAAAAACGAAAGCATGATTTTATTCTTCATATGATGTTAAATTGTAATATTTTAATTTTATTGTTAGTATGGTAATGAAGAATTGATTAATTTTTTTTGACAATAAATAAAAGAGCAAAACGGGATGGGATATTTTAGCTATTGGGGTTGGGATAAAAGAGAGAATCAATCAATTATGGATTGCAACAAGTAACTAACATTGATCAATCTAAAACTGCAACAACAGTTTTTTGAGGCCATAACTGCAAACTTGACCTACATTTTCTTTTTCTATCACACCAACACTTGCTTCTTGAGAAGCCAACACAGCATATAATATTAAAAAGATCAAGATGTCATGCAGCCGATGCCATACCTAGTTGTTGGAAACACCAAAAACAAACTACTGCAAATAATCCCAACCATGAGAGGAAAACTCTCCATAACCTGTTCCATGTCCTTAACGTGCCTTGGGAACACACAATCCAAAACCCTGTGATCCGACAGAGCAATCGCCAAGAAGACCATCACAGACATAATCGCATGCACCAAATCATTGAACCCAAGTTTGAATCTCTCATCTTTCGGAACCTCCACTCCCAAACCGTGCCTGAACACGGCCAATCCTCTCGGCGTCACGAGTCCGTAGTACACCGTCCCATCAGGGCCCCTGAAACTGTCCGTGAAGTGGAAGAAGAAGCAGGAGAGACAGCAGAGTCCGAGGAGGACGAGGATCATGAGGGGGGTCACCGGAGCGGAGCAGTCGCCGTTTCGCGAGACCGACGGGAGAAGCATCTCGAAGGTTAGGAGGGTACCGGTTGGGAGGAAGTTGACGAGCATTGAGGTTTTTGATATGGTTTTCTGCATACCCTTGGCCATTGCTTGTCTCTTGCTGCGTACTTTCGGGAGAGGAGATGGGGAGGGGTCTACGTCAAAGACGTCGTCTCTCCGAGGAGGGGTGGTGGTGTAGATTTTGATGCCCACATCATCTTGTTCTTGGGGTTTGTCCATTGCTCTTGAAGGGAGAATCAGGAAAGAAGAAAGAGAGTCTGGTTTGATATTTGAGTGAGAGGAAGATGGGTTTTAAAGAGAAAGGAACTGTGTTCGATAACTGACTCGTAAGCCTTATCCAAACGGTCATTAACTAACTCAACTACGTTGCCAATCAATCCTTACCGTTGATAAAGTCTAACGGACAAAACAAAAATGGTATACCTTCACTATTTCCGTTGCAATTCCAATATTAGAATCAAGCCACATATTTCAAAAAGAAAAATTATTAGAATCAAGCCTAGTGTAACACTGTAATAAGAACTCTTGGATTTTTCTTTGGGGGTGGGTGGGGGACTCTTGATAAAGCTATGCCATACTTCAAAAATACAAATGTAATAGTTTTATTCAATGTTTTTGGTATATATTCTTATTTAAAATTGAATATAGTTAAAAAATTTATTTTTCAATAAGTAGTTGTAATCATTTATGATCAATTGTTACATGAACAATAATATAATGTGTTTAGATAAGATTTTAAAAAAGGGTTTATAAAAAAAATAGGCTTTTAGACAGCTTATAGAAAATGGCTTTTAGAAAAGAATTTATAGAAAAAAAAGTGATTTTGGATAAATGAATGTTGGATAGTTATTACAAAAAGGGGTTTTGTAATTAAAAAATTATTAAAAATGATATGTATGAGAGAGGAGGGAGAGTAAAAAAAATAGAAGAGAGAAGAGAGAGGGTAGAGAAGATAGATGAGAGAGGAGAGATAGTGATAAAAATAGAGGAGAGAGGAGAAAGGGTGAAAAAGATAGAGGAGAGATGAGAGATAGTGAAAAAAATAGAGGAGAGAGGAGAGGGGGTGTAAGAAAAAATAAAGATAAAATAATAATTGAGTAGTTGAAAAAGGTTTTACTGTTCCAAAAACTACTCTGACCAGCTTATATAAAACTATGGTTTGGTCCATAAGCCCGTTTGAATAAATATAGCTGTTTATTTAAAAAAAAATTAAATCAAGATTTGGGCAAAAAATTCTTTTAAAATCATAATTTTAACACTTACCAAACAGTCCGATAATTAGAGATTATTTAGCAAATTGATTACATCCATATTGGAAATGGCTTTTTCTGGATTAATGGTTTCTGTCTTGTGAGGCTTGTGCTTCTAGGAGATATTGAGTTTATACACTGCTGTAGAGGTGGTAATTTGGGTTAGGCCCGTGGGCCCAACCCGCCAACCCGCTAAAAAATGGCGGGTTGGGTTGCAAAAATTGCAACCCACTTAGGTGCGGGTCTTTTTGACCCGCACCCGCGGCGGGCTAACCTGTCGGATTGGCGGGTTAGCCCGCTTTTTTTTTTTTTTGCTTTTTTTTTATTATACATATTATATATTTATACTTTAATAATTTGAGGGTATTAACTAAACAAGAGATATTACACTTAATTTATATTAACTTTATCTCATTGAGTTATTTTTTTCTTTATATATATTTATTTTATTTTATTATTATTTTTTTTGTGATATATTTATCTATGGATAGTGGCAAAATTGACTAAATAAATATTTTGACAACTTAAGATATGATTTGAATCTAATTAATATTAATATATGTAATTTTTTTTAAAAAAAGTTAAAAAAAATAAAAAAAATTATATATAAAAAATTAAAAAAAAAAAGATGGCAGGTTGGCGGGCTCGGGTTGGTCTTATACCAACCCGCCTGGAGGCGGGCCTAAAAAGACCGGCCCGCCTCCAGCCCAACCCGCCGCGGGCTAACCCGTATTCGGCGGATTAGCCAGCATTACCAGCCCTACACTGCTGAAAGAGCCACAGATGTATCTATCCGTTTTACCTTATTTAAACAATATCCATATTTTCGAAAAGGAGTGTCTCCAATTGAAAAAATATTTATATTTAATAAAAATGACTACTCACTTTTTTAATAAATAAATTTAACATCAGTTTATTGTTAAAGTAAAGGCACAATCTTAAAATTATGAAAGTGTTTATATAAAGTTTATAAAATTACTTATCAAATAAATTTTTATAACGACAGCAAAAATTAAACTCATATATTTATAGGATATAAATTTATTTTTTATTATATATGTTAATTTTTATTACAAAAAAATGACTAGTCATAAATGTAAAATTGGATTAATCAATTGGTTAAGAAAAAGTCAAGGATAAATATAAATAGTATAAAAAAATAAAAATTGGCTTTCCATTAAAAAATATTGTGTACTTTTATACTTTTTTTATAAATAGATATACATCAACCAGTCACGTATCATTCTGCTTAAGAAAATAAAAATATCAGACACGTGTGTTTGCTTTCACTAGCTTAAGAAACCCCTTCCCAAATGCCCACAGGTTGGAACGAGTAACAAAAATATTACTATTAATATTTATTTAATTCATTTGAGTAGATCGTTAAAATTAATTATAATAATTATATATTAATTTTTTAAAAATATTTTATTTAACCATTTAATTATATATATTTAAATTATTTTTAATAAAAAAATTAATATGTATAATTATATAAAAATATTATAAAAAAATTATAATTTTATGAGATAAAATGAATTAAAATATTATATTTAAAATTAAAATAAATTTATTATTTAATTTTTATATTTAAAATTAAAAAAAATATTACAATTAAATAGAGTTTGATGTATAATTAAATTTTTTATCACAAATATCATTTGTAATTTTCTTAAAAAAATAATAACGAGTTAAAATTCCCCTTAAGTGAGGTTTGACCCCTTACTAACTTCATATAAGTTCTGTTTTTTTTTTTCTTTTTAAATGAAATTAGAAACATTGCTTTCCTTTTTCATATTTTGAAGCAGTGAGAAGAAAGTCGGAAGGAGAAACTGGAGAGAAGAAGATAAACATGACGAAATTATCTGATAACAATTCCAACACATGAGCCACCGTGTTCAGCTTCCACTTCCTTCCACAATCTTCAGTTCCCGCTCACCGTCTGTGTTTCCCATATATCCCTTTTCCTTCTTCCCCACTACCCTCCATAGATTCTTCGTCACTGTGCAATTCATAATCTATTGTTCACGACCTTCTTTCTCTCTCTCCTAGTTTGTCCTGAGGAAAAATACTACTTTTTCATTCTCATTCAATGGCTTCTGAAGCCAATGTTTCTGAGAATTCGTCCCTCTTTGAAAGCTTGCTTGGATTCAGAGAGCTCTCTGTTTTCTTACCCTTCATCTTAGGCTTCTCCACCGATTCTTCCAGACAAGACAGTCAAGACCCAGATCAGGAAACCACAAATTCAGAAAATAGTAACACCCATGGCGAAAGAGTCGTCTTGATCAACCCCTTTACGCAAGGCATGGTGGTGATTGACGGTAATTCGAGCCTCGAGACTCTGTTCCACGAAATTGGTATGAAAAATGGGCAACCGCCGGCGTCGAAGGAATCTATAGACGCGATGCCGAGTGTAGAAATCGGAGAAGGAGAAGGCTGCGGCGAGTGTGTGATTTGTTTGGAGGAATGGGAGGTTGGTGGGGTGGCGAAAGAGATGCCTTGTAAGCACAAGTTTCATCAGAACTGTATAGAGAAGTGGTTAGGAATCCATGGGTCTTGCCCCATATGTAGATACCAGATGCCTGTGGATGAGAAAGAAGTGGGCAAGAGAGATGAAGATGAACAAGAATCAGGAGAAGGAGGAGAGAGAAGGAGCGTTGGCAGAGAAATTTGGGTGAGCTTCTCCTTTAGAAGTCAGAATACGAACCAAGCTCCTTCTGATAATTCCAGTGATCCTTCATCAAGTCCAAGAGGGGATTCTGAGGAAGAAAATTAGGGACCAAATTTTTTTTTTTGGTTCCATTTGGAGATATTATGTGTACAGGCTTGTCTTCTGGAAATAAATAAATTAATGGTATTTCTGTTCTCCAAATTCTTGTTCAATGCTGTGTATCATGTGTGCTAGGGTTTGAGCTAAAAAGTTTTTATTTTTTTGGACGTGATTATTCTAATAATAACTAGAGTTTACTTTCCTAAATAAAATCAATCAAAACCCTTCTTCAAGCTTATACACAAAAGAAGCAGCTTGTGCTGCAAATTTGCAGGGAAGAGGAATCAGATGTACTATCAAAATACAGAAGCTTATGATCCTGATGGAACTTTGGTTGGATGAGTTGCTCACTTGGTCTGTGACCCCATTTGTTAAAAAGTTTCACAGCACCATATGTTTGGGAGTGCCATAATTTTACCAATGATTTTTTTATTGATGTTCTCTTCTGCCTTCAGTTTTATGAGAAGCATATGTAAAATATATAAACTAAGCCACCCTCATTTAAAACCTTCATGATTTTAACACTTGGCTTATTAGCATACAGGAAAATAGCAAGTATATGCACTATGAGTATCATGATGGTATACAAGATTAAGTTTCTTTCCTTTCATTATATAAAATACATAGTTTATAAACATAATATTTCTTCTGAAAGGTTTTTCTTGGCATATGTTATATAATGAAAGGAACTCATCTGGTTTCATGGTTCCTGAAAGCCATAACTGACCATTTATCAGTGATTCAAATCAATAGCCTTAGAATTTGAATCAATATCACTCTGGTATTGCCTGTTCAAGTCAAGCATTTCTGACAATTCAATTTTTCTCTGCTTCTTAGCACATGTTTCCCCATCATAATTAGCTCCTTCACTTCTCCTTCTTCTCCCACTAGATTCATCACTTGCATCCCTATTTAATGCTTCATCCACTGAACGAATGGCCATTAATGGAAATTTAACTGAAGTAGTACTATTAGATTTTTGAAGGTCTCCTGTTTCATCCTTGTGCTGACTTTCCAGTGAACACATGATCCCTCTGCTTTGCTTCCTCTTCCCATCTTTAGAACTCAACCCTCTTGTTTCTGTTAGTTCTGAGATCGGAGAACTTGGACAAGCATTGTTGATCATGGACACTAACCGAGAAAGCTCAGCTTTTGCAACTTGTGTATCAGAAGTGGAAGAAGAACTATAAGTAGCAAGTGTTTCCTGCGCTTTCTTGAGCATTGATTGTAAATACTTCCCTTGAGCTTCAATTCGAAGCTGCAAATGCCTCTGCACCTGAAAGTTTCAATCTTTATTGATTATTGACATGTACTTTTTGCTTCAGCAAGAGTTCAAATGGATGCGAGTTCAGAACATATGTGCTGCTACCTCAAGTTGTTCATAAAGTTTTCCCTGTACTTGCATTTGCATTTGAAGAGCCTGTTCTATCTGCAAGCTTTTGATAAACACAAAATTTGATCAATGATATGCTCTAGGGCAATAATATCAGCTTCCTCCAAGTCATTAAAAAGATAAAGAAAGAACAGCTAAAGTTGATCAGTTTCTGGCTATTACTCAGTCATCTGATTCTGGGTCCCAACACAGCTTTCCCTTTTGCAATGGCTGACGCTGCTCTGGATTTCTCTGTGGTCTGCAACAAATAGAGCATTAGAGAATAGGCAAACATTTGAGAGAATCATCAATCATGCTGTTATTACTTTTAAACTATAAGTATTGCAATAAATAACCTTCTTGTTTACTACTGTCAGAGCAGGTTTCTAGTTGCTGGCCTTTTCCAAGCCTGAATTTCTGTAACCAGAAACAGAAAAACAGATAAAGATTCAGCTCCTGATCTGATTTGCAGATCCATAAAAAAGAGCAAATAATGATACAAGTACAATCATTGCACAAAAAAGGGAAATGCCTGTAAGTGGCTCTTCAGGTGGTACAAAGTAAGCCCCGGAATGCCAATCACTCTCAAAAGACTCTTGGGTGTTGCCTCTGCTCACATATAGTATTGAACTCTAAAGTTTAGTGTCAAAAGGAAAAAAATAAAAGTAAACAAACAGAAGAGGTAGATAAGCTTGAATATATATATAGACACACACACACACACTATACTTACTATCTGCCCCTCCAAGCTGATTAATGGCGTCAAGAAATCGTTGGTGAAGCTCGGGAGTCCATTTCAGCCTAGGCTTTGCATCAGTGGAGAGAACCAGATGCATGCTTTGATTTTGGAAGTTTTGCAGATCCATTTGCTTTTATTTTCTGATCCTTTTACGTATGCGTCAATTTATGGAGGCTATACTTCTCTTTATAGACTTGAGATGTTGGAATGTCCTATTCTCTCTCTCTCTCTCCCTGCCCCCCATATCAGGAAACGTAAGTGGGGTTTTGTTGAGGGAATATATGCCATTATCTATTATGGCTATTCTTTCTTCTCTCTTATCCCATTTCATTATTATTAAAAACTCTCTTTTTTTGAAAATTTTCTCCCTCCCCTACTCTTTCTTCTTTGACTTGAAAGAAGTGGGATAGAATTAGAATCTCTCTGATGCAACAAAAACAAAGAAAGACAACACACTTCAATTTTGAGTCTTAAAAGAAGAGAAAAGTTACAAAAAGGTAAAGTACATGGTTTGTTTTTATCTTGCTGTTTTCTCTTTGATTCCCTTCTGAAACTGGTAGGCCCACCATAATGAATAATCGATGCAACTTTCTTAATTCTATGAGAAGCTTTCAACGAAAGGAAAAACATTGTAACTTGATGGGCATGCTCCTGTGGAATTTTTATCCTTTCCTCTCTTTCACTTTGATTTTTTCTTTATCATCAGGTTTTATTTGTGTGATGCGATTGGCAGATTCTTCTTGTTCCACGTAGAGATGAAGGAATCAAAGAATCTAGGATTGGATTTTCGGACCCAGAGCCTCCCCCCATGTTTTTCCATTATAAAGAAAGTAATAAAAAAAAACAGAGAGCATGCTATTTTAAAAGAGAACCGATCGGCCATGTCTTACAAAAATACAAAAAACCTCTTGTCAAAATAGCAATAATTATTATGCGTTCTCGTTTGTTCAAGACGTTTAACACTTACCAACAAACACGTCATGATTTCTAAGACAATCCAAACATCAAAGAATCTCTCACCCTACAACCTCATCAAAGAATGATCATGTACCAAGTATATATATGCATGTCACGTTTGATTCAAAAGATGTTACTGTTTATAAGTATAGATTTTTTATGACAACTGTAAATGTGCTGAGATAGATCTCTTTTATCTTCTTTCTGTGTGTGTAAAATGAAAGCAAGTGAAAGGGTTAATGCAGAACAAAGGTCTCTCTCATAAAGGAATTATTCCAAAGGGAATGTTTTTTGCTTTGATGATGGGATGCGTTTTTCCAGCAGAAGAAGAGAAAAGAAAATTTCCACCCCTAGAAAATAAAAAAAAGAAAAGCAGAGAAGAAAAAGGAAAAGGGTGGCTATTGCTAATAATGGCCAACAACAAACCTTACATGCACTTTCAGATTTCTTGGGTTTTGGTTCTCCAGAGTTTGAGTTTGATCATCACAAGAATCAAAATTTGATCATTGGCCATCACTCACCACCACAACCCCACCATGAATTTCCCCAGCTTATCAGAACTGAAGCATAAAAAATTTTCCCACTACTGATATCAGAACTGAAGAAATATATGACAGGAATACACGATAACATGTCTGTTTGTGTGTATTTGATGGTTTGGACTAAGGTGGGTCCAGGAGTAACAGAAAGAGGAGATTGTTCCATAGAAAAGCATATGCTGATTATGTACTGAAGAATGGCATGCTTTGTTTCATATGTGAAGAAAGGAATATTATTGTTGTTAGAGAGAGAAAGAGGGGTTATATGAATCAAAAGTCCCTTAAGCAAAGTTGGGTTGTCATCAATTATGATTCTTTTGATGGAGATCTCAATAATCCAAAAGCAGGGAAAAGAAGCAGAGAGAGAGAGGAGAAGAAGGATGTGGCCTTAGGAATCACAAAAAGAACTTGTCGACATCCAACACAACAACTATGAAATTGATTGAGAGATTAAAGGAGGTCAAAATTACAATGTCATACATGGTTGCTTACACACAATGACGACGGCATTATGTCACCAACTTCTAACAATAGAGTGCACATGAAGCAAATAGAGATGCTAATAGAATTTGATTGATGAAAGGTGATCATATTTAAACGGAAAAATATTGAAAAAATCCCCATTAAAAAATATATTATTTAAAGGTGTCTAAAATTTATTTAAAGACTTAGATGTAATCTATCTTCAGTTAGTACAGCTCTTTTTTAATTGTTTATCTTTAAATATATGCAAAATAAAAATATAACTAAAGCATGATAGCATTCACTTGATATAAATTCTATTTTCTCGAAGACTTGATCCCCTAAATCTTTAGAAATTTTTGGAAAATAAATTTTATAATGAAAGATTTTTCAGTAATTTTTTCTATTTAATCTCACCAGACAGTACAGGAATGATTCATGCAAGTGCTAACCCACTATCAAAGTAATTGGCTAAAAACAAATATCTATGGTATTGTGGAATTGTTGTAGCATAGTATGACTGGTAAGTACCATAATTTTAATTGGGTCATTTTTTCTCTATTATTTCAGGATCTGAAAATGGCTTTGATATGTGTGTGTGTGGATATTGTAATTTATCAAATATTTAACTATTTGTTCTATGAAATTTGAGATTCTTTTGTCCAATGAGGAAAAAAGTTTGTGATAGATGTAGATAAAACCAAAATCTCTATGCTTTTTATTTGGCATATATGTAGAAAACTTGGAGTATTATTTCCTAGTAAGAAGTCGCTTATAAATTAAGTGCTCAAACATTTGAAAAGGTAAGACGCTTTAGTATAAGAAATTTGGATTCTACTCGTCAACAATCAATCAATTCAAGCTATCTTATAATTTTGTTTTTTTGGCAAAAAAAAATTAGGTGAGTTTGACACCGGCCTTCCACCAATATCAGAGGATAGTCCCAAAACTCAGATAGTGTTTATAGGAGATTTATGAAATCGTATAGCAAATAAGTTATCTTATTTTGTTTTTTTAGTTGCCCACCCAGTTCACAGGAGCTTTGCCTGACTACATCCGAATCCGACACGCGTCGCGCACCTGGCTATGGTGGGTGAGTCTCCTAACAGGGATTTTTTGCATACGCCAATGCTCGAACTCGAGACCTCGCTTAAATGATACCGAGCCGCTTACCACTCGGACCAACCCCTATTGGTAATAATATTTAATAAGTTATCTTGTTTTTTTTATTTTGTTTTGTTGCCTACCCAGTTCACCGGAATTTTACCTCGACTACATTCGAATCTCACCCGCGTCGCGCACCTGGCTATGGTGGGTGAGTCTCCCAACGGGGATTTTCTGTATACGCTAAGGGTTAAACTCGAGACCTCACTTAAATAATACCGAGCCGCTTACCACTAAGACTAACTCTCATTAGTAATAAGTTATCTTATAAATTAAGGAATGGGAAGAATATTTAAAAATGGGCTCTGGCCCAATTTTGAGTTTAAGATTTCAGCCCAACTTGAAAACAAATCAGTCCACTTTTCCTTTTAATTAATAGTCCTCAAACGTATAACAAAAAAAAAATAGTCCTCTTACGCCTTAATATATAACTTAATTAAAAAATTAATTTTAATTTTAAATATAATATATGTTTTATATATTTATTTGATTAGTGATATTCTCTCAACAATAATTATATAAGAAAGAAAAATAATGAGTTAAGAAAGATAATTGGGATATTTTAGAAAAAATACACTATACTAACTAACTTAACTAACTTTCTTTATTTAATTAGATCAATTTAATAGGTCTTATACTAAGAAATGAAAGAATATACAATAATATATAATATATTCTTTTTATATCTTGAGAGGATTAATCTCTAGCTATCATTTAGAGATATTGCTTCATCTCTACCAAAACATATTCTCTCTAATTTTAAATATAAACTAATTAAAGAATTTACTTCCATTATAAATATAAAACTCCAATTTCTTTTATCTTCCTTAATTATTATTTTCTTCTAAACTACCATTTGAGTAGTTTTTATCATAAAAGATTGAAAGGGATTTTTTTATAAAAAAAACTAACAAACATTTTTTACAAATAATTAATTTATCTAATTTTATTAATTTATTTATATAAATTAATTAAATAAATCCTATAAATTAAAAGAAGTAAAATCTATGGTAACCAATTCATGATAACGTGAATGGTAGAGACTCTTATTCTCCAAATAAGTGGTCAGAGACTTATAGATTATTGGGATTCTAATAAATTTCCAATCTTTAGACTCAAAATAATGCATTATTCTCCATCATTAATGAATTATCAACAATAATTTAAAACCAATGGCAATATCACTTTCTACTTTTCCCAACACACCACAACAAACAATGCTTTTACACATACATCAAAATATATATTTCCATGTTTAATTTAATAGAACTAGACGAATATTTTATATTATTAAATGAAGAAGAAGCCTTCACTTTCTATTATATTGACAAATTTTTTTATATATATAAAAACTTCATTATTTTACTCAAAATATTGCAACATGGTGGATGGGATGGAAAGGCAGTGAGCAACACCTCACACGCACTTACTGGCTGGTCTATTTACAATTAAAATTATAAACATCTCATTAAATTTAATTAAGATTTTTTTTCCATGCTATATGAGAAAGTATACAGAGTCTAGCTAGCTAATAAAATATGTGAAGAAAAGTTAGGAAAGTAAAACAAGGCCATCTCCTACTTAATTCATTTGTGGCTGCATGCGTGTGATAATATATATATATATATATATATATATATATATATATGATGAATAAATAGATTAATTACTGCTGGGAGATAAAAATATCTTTAGTTTCTTATCATTTTGAAACGCTCCACTGGCGAAGTTCATCACTTCATAATGGGAAGGCATTATAAAAGAGATAAGGAGATAATTATTATAACTAAATAATCAATGCCAAACTGATGAAGGGCTCCATTTTAATTTGTCATTTCAAACTTTTTCTAATCACGATTTGCAAAAAGCCATAACTTTTCCTACTTCATATATTATATTGTAATAAGAAACATATATATATATATATAATACGTGGACTCAGTTCATGAACACACGCGTTTCCTAATTAATTAATTATGATCCTTAAAAAAAGTCAAAAGAGGAAGAGATCAACACATATTATTAATGATAAAGTTTCTACTTGGGATTAACCATACCATGTATCTTAAAAGCTTTATGATTGCTGCTTTAGAAAAGTTGGCCAACGTGCTTGGCTCTTGAGCAGTGGGATTCTTTTTGAAGTGGCCAATCAAATTGTAGATTTTAGTTATATATATGTAGTTCATCGTCAGTTCTTGTCTTTTTTGTTTGAGAGATTAATTGTATTATTGGTGTCACAGATTCAGAATAATTTACTTTAGTGAAGCCATTATTATTAATTCACAAGTTTCAAGTCAATTACGCAGTTAGTTTTAGCCTTTTACGCATCAAAGTTCTAAAGAGTCAATCCAAAGTTATTATTGAGTTATAGTATAATTTTACCTTAAAAGTTATCACGAATGAGTGATAATATTATTTTAAAAGTTTTTTTCTATTTAATATCACTCAAGAGCGTGAAAAATGCAGCAATATCCCTGCTAAACTGTTAATTTAACTTAAAAAGTTTAGAATGACTTTTCTATTGACAATATTAGTTTTTTAAAAGTTAGAGTGATTTTATTTATTTTTTAACACTTTTAAGATTATATTTAACTTAAAAAAGGTTTCAAGATAATCTTGCTCTTATGTAACTGCTTTTAAGACAAAATTTAACCTTAACCCTGTCACTAATAATAAACATCTGCCATGGGATTATATGGTTCTTTCTGCAGAATAAGCGCATATATAAAAACTGATGATGGAGCAATTTAAATCTAGGATCTCTCGTAACAGTTTATATAAGATGAAAATGAAAACAGCATATCTAATCTTGATGGACAAGTTTGGCTTTCAACCAATGAAAAATCCGAAACAGGATCAAGGTGAGAGACATGAGAATCGAGGAGAGGTACAAGTTCTTGAGCATGCGAGAGGTAAAGTGGCAAACACAGAACCTCATACCCACCAATCTTAAATCCCAGGAATCCTGTCCCTCTTGCCTGATATATATTTTCAAACCTATGTACTCTCTCAAACCCCACCAAGCACTATATATATATATATTATATGCATCTAGATATAGATTAATACATGAGAAAATTGTGTCTGTCTATACATCAACCTATATTATTAGGCGAAATCATACATGACTCTCCTGAATTTTATGTTATATATAGATATTAAGTTTTGAAACTTTTCGATAAATCTCTCTAAACTCTTAGATTTATTCGTATAACTCTCTTACGTTTATTTTTTGTTATTACTTATTTACATTACATATATTAAAGCTTAGGGAGCATATAACTAAAAATGTACACATAAAAATATAATTTAATTGAGGGGTATATAATTGATAGTTTGATGGGTTCATTCATATAGAGATACTAATTTAGGTATATTTATTATTAAGTTTTAAAATTAATGTACATGATTTAATGTTTATGAAAGTTGTATGTAATTTTAGCCATTTTTATGATGATGTGGTGGGTCAGGAATTGTGTGATTTTTGTGGGTGGGTCGAAAATAATTGAAGAGGGTGACAATGAGCACTAGGAGTTCCTTAATTAGCCACCAGCATCTACATATGTTACATGCTTCATTGTCTCATTTTCTTGTTTATGCATTCGTGTTTAAAGTACATCTCACAAGTTCGAGACTAGATTTATTAAGAAAATACATTCCTTACTATTTTAAATTCACTATGATTTATTTCAGTTAAAAATAAAAAATAAATCAATTTATTCTAAACTTTTTAAAAGGATTAAAGGGTAGTTATTTTCACTTTTGAACTATTTCACAAGTAGTGGTGAATATTTTAAACTATTTTTTGATAAAATACATATTTGATATTTATTTTATTATACTAGTAACAAATACAAAAATGTTTCTGTCAACATATATATACGTGCATAAACTCATTTTCTTTGTAGTCAAAAACTTTTTTTTTTTTGCTAATAAAAATTTATTCAATTGATAAAGAGTTGACTTATAATCCGTAAGGTTATAAGTTTAAATCCTACTGCCAATGTAATAACTTTATTGGTGGATAATCTATAAGTGTCTGGTCTATAAGTATTTTTTTAGATTGGTGGCATTTTTTCAACCCAAAAAAAATCATTTTTTGTTATTTTTTAAGAATATTGACGTGAATTTGATGTAAGCCATTAGAATGTTTGTTGGCAAGAATGAATAGAAAGATAAAAAACAATCGTCAAAATTTAATATAATTAGTAAATGGTTAGGTTCGAATTGTGTATAGAAAAAATTTTTATTAAAAAAGATAAAACTTATTTTAGTAATTCCTACATTTTGAAAAGATTAATCTATAAACTATCAATTAAAAGATATTGTCTTGTTTTTAAAAAAAATAATGATAAAGAAACAAAACTAAAGGGGGGAAAGTAAACGAGGAATGAATGTGGGCATATATAAATAGATGTGTCTGTGAGCATAAAAGGTTTGTTTACATATATGTTTGTCAATTTTAAGCAAATCTTTTAAAAAAGACCCGTAGCTATAATTGTTTTGGTCGAAAAAGGATATTATGTTAAAATATATCCAACTCGTACTTTATATTCTGTTGCTTTAAATAAACTGACATACTAGGATAATACGACATATATCACAATAAACAAGGGAAATTAATATTAACATTGTTATCCTATCGCAATTTTCAATAAAAACATCATACATAATATCTATCTTTGCATTTTAATTTGAAGTTAATTTTTCTCACAATAATATTTTCTATTTTATACAATTCAACACGTTCATACAAACGTATATGTCAACGCACCTTACTTAAGTATGATGGGTGGCATTATCACTGGAATGGAGCAAATCTTATATTTATAAAAATTTAAAATTTTTATTGATACTAAGAAATAATAAATATTGATATTAAAAGTGTCAACAGAAATTTTAAAATAAAAAAGTATAGGTCATACGATTTTTTTTTTTTAAATGACGGACGACAATTTGTGATAATAAAATGTGACTTTCTTTATTTGAAAGAAAAATAAGTTTCGTATTTTTCGAAAGGAAAGCAAAAGGACAGAACAATAGGATGAAGATGGAGTTGGGGGTGTGTCCCTGATAGTTATTTTATTTTATTTTAAGAAAAAAGAAGTTGTCGTTTTCTGAGGGTTCCCAAAATAAAATTAGGATAAGAAATGAGGTTTGATTAAAATAATAAGGTAGTGCCCAATTTTTGTTAAAAAAATCAGAGGCGACTAATTGGATAAGAGAGAAAAAGATATGGTCCTCCCCGTAGTTTAAAAACTAATATCCCCCCACCTAGTTATCTGACACGTGTCGCCCTATCGAGGCTGTCACTTGCTGCTTCGTCAAACGACAACCACTACCCCAAGATTCTTCCCACCTCCCAAACTACCCCTCTAACTTCTCATAATTACCGAGATGCTCGCCCCGGGGTTGACATTTGTCACATAATCTTTGGCTGGTTTTCAACGGCGTCGATGGCCTGGCTTCGCTTTGATGACCTTTTTCACTTCACTTTTTAGCACGTGGACCCCATGTTGATGTGGCACGAGGCACGTGCATATGCTTGCTGAGCTGTGCAATCTATCTTATGCGGGTCCTACCTACGTAAAACATGTCATTGGCCCACTTAATGTTAATTCGTGAGAACTATTTTTTTTTTCCCGATTCACCGAAGTTTTACCCCGATTATATTCAGATTCGACCCACATCGCCCACCCGGCTATGGTAGGTGAGTCTCCCAACAAAATTTTTTTACATACGCTAAGACTCAAACTCGAGAACTCGTTTAAGCGATACCGAGATTTTTAATAGAATTTTAATCTTTCATGTATTTAAGTCACAATTAGTGTTAAAACCTAAATTTTTAGAAGAGTTTTTGATTTAAATTTTAGTTTAAATTTTTTTAAAATAAACAGTCATATTTATTTAAACGAACTTTTAAATTAAATTATAATTTAAAATTAAAATTTTATATAAACTATTTAGAATAGATTTTAAAATAGTAAAAAAAATTATAAATTATTTAATTACTATTTTACTCTCACACTATCTCTCCTATGTCTTTTCTCCTTTCTATTATTTATTTTCTACCATCTCTCTCCTCTCATCTCTAATATTTCTTCACCCATCTTTCATCTCTCATATTTTTAATAAAATCACTCTTTTTAATAATTTACTAACCATAAAAATATTTATAGTAATAATTATCTCAATACTTATTTATTTAAAATTATTTTTTTTATAATTTTTTTTCTAAAAATTATTTAAAAATCTTTTTTTTTATATTTTTTTTAAATTCTTATCCAAACGTACTTAAGGAAATTTGTTGCGAGGGAGATTGTTTATAATTTATATATAAAGTGCTAAGCTATCTTATCGACATGCTCTACAGTATGATAGTGTGAATGGAACGCATTTTTTTAAAAAAAAAAAAGTATTTGATTTATTGGATCAAGGAAAGTCCAAAATTTCCTTAATATTCAACCTGTCTGACATAACATATAATGTTGTTTAGCGTACAACCACATTGAATTGAACCAATTAAATCAATAAATTCGGCGTACTTTGTCGTGTTTTCCCCTCGTAGTCCATGTACTCCTTATTGTCCCTTACGATATTTTTAATTCAAATTATAAAAGTCCAAATATTAAATAATGTTCCACTTCTCTCATATATATATATATATATATATAACATTATGAGGACATCTTTTAATTAATAGGAGTATATTTACAATATTGAAATGCTTTTAAACAAATAAAACAATCTAACTAATTTTCTTAACTTGAATGATAATGCATTAGCCCTAACTTCAACAAAACTAAGCAATTCTCATACAAAAGGTGTAGCCCCTTTAAACGCACCGTAAAAATATCAATCAAAGCATGCATGGGATATTCCTATTAGCTAATGAATGGTAAAACATACATATGTAAATATAAATAATATTTTCTCTGTAATGAACTTGATAAAATAAAGTATTTTAATGCTAATTTCCCTAAATTAAAGTGATCTTTTAATTATTTGTATTAGAAATAACTCTGTTAATAAAAATAAAAATCTTTTCATTATGTGTAACCAATAAAAAAATTTATAAAAAAATTATAAATTTAAAAAAATTGATTAAAATATTATATTTAAAATAAAAATAAATTCTCCAACTGACTGGTATATCTTTTTTATAATTATAAATTTATATTATATACTTTTAAATCTATACAGATTAATTAAATTAATTATTATGTTAATAATAATTAATTTTTTATTTAATTTTTTAATTTATAAAAAATTAATTATTTTTTATATTAAAGAATAAGAAAATATTATAAAGTTAGATGAGAAAATTGCTCGGTCAGGTTTTATACGTAAATCACACGTCCTTTTTGTTTGAAATTTTAATAACCTTCTTCTATTTTTATCCACATTAAATATATATATTATTTTAATTTTTTTTCTTTCTTGACTACTCTCTCTATAAATAAATAAAAGTATATTTAAGAAAAATACATGTTGGGAGAGGGAGTACATAAAATAATAAAATGTAAGGACAAATAGTTATGTGCAAATAGAAGGTCAAAAAAGGGAGGGAAGAAAGGAGACAGATGTAATAAAGAGAAATGACCAATGCGGAGAGAGGGAGAGAGAGGAAAAAGGGCAAAGAAAGAGGAATGAAGAAAAGTGGAGAGAGATAAGAGGGCAAAGAAAGAGAAAATAGAAGAGCACTATGTATCTTCTATCTTTATAAGCAACATGAAGGAAGGGAATCCAACATCACCCCCAAAGGTCTCATACGCCACAAGAACTTGTGGCTCTCCTTCCTGCCCCTTTTGCTGACGTGTCTCCCCTCTGCCAGCCCATTTTCACACTCTTCTTTCCCTCACATTATCCACTTCTCTTTCCCTCCAAACGACGATTTCTCCCTCCACAACGCCCCCAAACACCATTCCTCTTCTTCCTCCCTCCTGCTATAAATACTCTCCCAAAGTTCATTTCCCCTTATTTTTTTTCTCAGAGAAACGGGGGTCAGAGATATTCCTCAACCAGGAAGAGTAGTAGTAGCAATTTAATACACAAATGTCGGAGCTTAGAGAGCCGGCGATTAAGCTTTTTGGGCGGACGATTTCTCTCCCACTCAACCGCCCTCCCTCCCTCCCCACCTTCAATGATTCCTCCGATGATCATACTCCTCCTTCCTCTTCGTCTTCTCCAGGCGAAGTCAGCTCTTCAACACACCACCACCCTCTCCGCCCTCAGGTATATATATATATATCCATATCCTTCCTTCTTTCCCATTTCTTCATGGGTTCCTCCAAATTTATTTTCTTTTTATTCAATTCTATCTCCAAATGATATGTCACGTTGCTTCCGATGGTTGTGGATGGTTCATGAGTTATTAAGTTTTTTCCCTTCGTGTTTGTTTCTTCCTTCATCCATTTCTGAGTTTCGAGTTTCATCATTCAGTCGTGTTCTGGGTTGTGTTCGCTTTGGTTTTCTCAATTCAATTCTATAAACCGAGTTGTTTTCAATCTTTTATCTGTACCTCAAAGTGTGTTTTCATGGTTTAATCATGGTTCTTCCTTACAGAAGTCAGGTTCTGATTTATCTGTGGTGAATTTTGATTCTTAAATGATCTGTATACACCTTCAAATAGAAAACATGTTTCTTTATTTCTTTCTTTTCTTTGTCGATTTGATGTTGGATTTCTTGCAACGTCTCAGATATGACCATTTCCATGGTTTGGAGTTTTATTATTGGGTTTCTTGTTTTGTTAAACTCTTATCATGTTGCCTTTCACGCCATGGACTTCAACTGGAGCTAATTTCATTTGCGCGTCACATTTTCTCTATATTCTATTATTTATCCCGTTCTGGCATAACAATAACACTTTTCCAAATGATCTGTAACGTTGTGTCCTTTCACAAAAAAATTATTCTACAATATTTATGATTGTATTTTATTGACGAACTATTTTACACTCCTATTCTTTTCTCTGTGTATATTACTTTATATGTCGGGGTTAAAGGTTTATATATATATGTGTGTGACTTATCTTCTAGAACTCTCATCAGTTTCTATACTCTCTATATGATTAAGTTTTTGGATTCTTGTTCAATGACCAGATTCTACAGCTTTCTTTAAGATTTATATGTTTCTGTACTCATAGATTGGTAATTCTGTAATCCTCTTATTTCTAAGAAAAGGAGGTGAATTGTTGTATTAATTCCGTCATGGTCTATCATATCATAATCGTTATTCACTAACAAAGGACAAACTTGAGCTTGATTATTTAGCAAAAATGCAACTCCAATGATACCCTGCCCCTCTTATAAGATTTTAACAAGCCTTTATGTTGGCTTTAATTAAGTTCCTCGATATTGCATCTGTTGGATCAGAGACACTAAGTAAAATGAAGATACTTATTGATTTTATTGAATAGCCGAATCATTTATAAACGGGTATTCCATAATTGGAAAGAAATTGATTTATAGAAAAGTGTTTTTTTAAGTGATTTAGAGAAAATTAGGTATCTAATTTTTTATTCTTTTACTATGTCATGTATTATGTTTTGGCAATTCGTCAACAGCAGAATTGTCTGTTAAGGAGAAAAACACCAGTAAAAATCTTGTGCTTCTGCTTCATTTTTTTGTTCTGGTATTGAAGCTTTAAATTCCCTGCCTTTCATTTCATGTTTTATGTCATATTTAAAATTCATGATTTTTTGCATATTATTTTAGGAATTGTCAAGGAATGAACTCACCTCAGTACAAGATGATGATGCCTCCTATCAAAGCGCAGAGGATTTAAAATCTCCCTCGGCATCTTCAGGCATTTTTGAGAATCCTAAGACTCCCTCAGCAGAAAGAGAGACTTCTTTACTCAAGTCTGCTAAACATGGAGAACAAAGTGAGACGAGCAATTTAGAAGAAAAAACTCCGAAAAAACCAGACAAGATACTTCCCTGCCCGAGATGCAATAGCACGGACACCAAATTCTGTTATTTTAACAATTACAATGTCAATCAGCCCCGTCATTTCTGTAAGAACTGCCAGAGATACTGGACTGCTGGAGGAACCATGAGAAATGTGCCTGTAGGCGCAGGTCGCCGCAAGAACAAAAACTCTTCGGCTTCTCAGTACCGTCAAATAATGGTTCCAAAGACCCTTCAGATTGCCAAAGAAAACTCTACCAATGGATTGCACAATGCTTTTTTAGGAAATGGAGCAGCTGTCTTGACCTTTGGCTCAGATTCTCCTCTTTGTGATTCCATGGTGTCTATGTTAAACCTTGCAGAGAAAACACAGAATGGTGCTCTAAATGAGTTTCATTTACCCGACCAAAATAATTTTGTCTCTTATGGTAGAGAAGATAATGGGAATGATCACTCCGTTGGAGCTTCTGGTACAGCTCCAACTTCTTCAGAGAGGAAAAACAACACTGCTTCACAAGAACCTGTGAATAACATTAGTCATGGTTTCCCTCCTCAATTGCCATGCTTCCAAGGTTCCTCATGGCCTTATCAATGGAACTCAGTGCAGTGGAGTTCTCCGGTCCCTCCTCCCGGATTCTGTCCTCAAGGCTATCCGGCATCGATCTATCCCAATCCTATGTATTGGGGTTGTGCTTTACCAGCGTCATGGAGCATACCATCTATATCTGCACAATCATCTTCGGTTAGCCAATCAGCCCCTAGCTCTGGCCCTAGTTCACCTTCTCTTGGAAAACACTCAAGGGAAGGGAACATTATCAACCAAGTCAACTTGCCAAAAGAAAATCCTAATATGGAGAGTGGCAATTCAGAAAGTAGTGTCTTGATTCCAAAGACTCTACGAGTTGATGATCCCAATGAAGCCGCGAAGAGTTCTATATGGTCAGCATTAGGGATGAAGAATGAGAAGCCCACTTCTCTGAATGGAGGAGGCCTTTTCAAGGCATTTCCTGTAAAGAAGGATGACAAGAACCATGTGGTTGAACCATCACTGGTGTTGCAAGCCAACCCGGCAGCTTTATTGCGATCTCTTACTTTCCATGAGCAGATTTAACGGCAAAGCTACATCAAATTCCCAATGAAAGTGAATATTATTCCCGTGCAAGTTCATGCTGCTAACAAGTTCTTGCTTTTTCCCCAGGAAGTTTTTATTGACCTACCTCTTTACTGCATTCTTAGGAACAGAACCATAGTTTAGCTTCTATAGCCGCAATGTTGATGAGCCTGTCATACTGAACAGGTATAGTTTTGCTGCAGATTTACATGATCTGCTAGTAAATGTCTTGATGTACATACACACGTGAGACGAGGACAATAATTAGGGAACAAGAGAGAGGAAAAGAAGAGAGATTCTTCAACTGAAATCTGTCTTAAAAATAAACTTGTAATGGTTTTTCCAAAGCCCTGTTGTTTCCCTTTGGAGATTTTCTCCATTTATATAGTAATGTTAGTCCCAGAGCATTGTGATATTTGTTTAATTTGTTCACTGCAAAATAACTGGTCCCTTTACTTTTAGAAAATAAAAGTAGAAGTGCCCCAGGAAGGACTAGACTTTGTACAACTTGTTCGCCTAATAACTGGCGATATTTACCTTTTTGTTATTCTCGACACACTTTTTTCTCAGATCAGAGAAATCTAAAAGAAAACTTAGTAACTTTCCATTTAAACACAGCAATGTAAGAATCTCCCATCCCTAAGTACGTCTTCAAATCCTGTTAAAGCATAGAATCGAAGTATGTAAACTTCCATATATACAAAGACTAACAGAAAGTTAACTCTGCCTTCCTTTAACAAGTTCAGTTTTCCTCCACAAGAGATTTTCATCTTTGCTTTATTTAATATTTCTAGGTCTAAATCATGTTCACAAACCCTTTATGGGGAATTCTTCAGGAGCATTTGTAATGTAAAAGACGGTTAATTTAGTGTTAGAGAAAGTTATAAAACCAGGAGGGCAAAACTTAGAAAGGAAAAGGAGAAATTTTCTTCTTTATTACAAGGTCTCCACTTGAGTGGATAAACTCGAATAAAGATCACAAAACAACAGACGTATGCCGGAGATAATCCAAAAGCTGAAGATATAAAATAAAGTTATAAACTTTTATTTTTATTCTTTCCCTTTATTTCTAAGCCAGCACTTGCTACTTGACATTATTGATTCTAAACGAGGAGATATTTTTGTGTGCTAGCTAGCTCAATTACTACGTTATTCCTGAACTTGACCCATAAGTAAATGAGATTTAGTGATGAAAATCACCATTAACAGAGACATATGGATAAGGTTATGAAAACTGTGAAGTGAGGGCAAAAGAGAAGGAAAAACCTGGGTACAGTACGTATGTCAGAGGTCATATGATGGGTGAGGGAGGGAAGGAACAAGGAGATATTTCATGGTTGGTATGAGAACAAGGTGGCCACAATTTTTTATATGCAAAATTGCAAATGTGCTCTGAGGGGTCCCACTTTAGTGTGAAACCCATTACTCATTAGTGGCCTTTCTGCCCCACCCTCTTTTGCCTGTTTGCCCTTTCACTTCTAATAATGCCCAACAAAATTCCTTGCTTATTCTAAATCCATGGTGAAGGATGTTTAACCATATATATACTTAATTTTTAAAAATTAATAAAGTAATTCTTGGATTCGCCGGAATTTATTACTTTTCTAAGAAAATATATTTGAAAGTTTGGGTTGAGAGAGCATGACCTCCCACAAAAATCTCTGAGCTGTGTTATTGGACTTTAGTAACTCAAATAATTAGGTCAGACTTCATTATGTGACCTAAAATTCTATTAAAGCAATAAAATTGTAGATACTGTTTTTTAATACACACAAACACACCCTTTTTTCAAGCAATAATATTTAATGTGAGACTTCTTTTCATATCAATTCATATTATTTAAAAAAAAGAAAAGGGGATTGCCTCATGGTAACTTGTTATATTGACATATGAAATGAAAGGACAATAATTAATACAATTTTAATCCACTCCCAAAAGAACATCCCTCATCATTTTGAAAATATTCAAATGAATAATACTAGGGTAAGTAACACCCAATATCCTGACATTTTTTATCATATGTGGCAAGTATCTTAATCTTATTTATAGTATAATTTTACCTATAATCTTTTTAATTTGATATAATTTTACTCATAATCTTATAATATTTTATACTTGAGAAATAAAATTATGGGTAAAAATATACCAGATTAAAAATATTATGGGTTAAATTATACTACAAATAAAATTAGGATACTGACTACGTCTGAGAAATAAAATTAGGATATTGGATATTATTTTACTCATAATACTATTCAATTCAATTCAAATATATATAATATTGATAGAAATGGAAGAAATTTCTTGGGGCATGGTCATGAAGCGTAAGATGTGATGTAGAAATATTGAAGAAATTGGAGGAAGCAGGGTAAGGTTGCTTCAATAACGGGGAATAATAAGTGGAGGAAAAGTCTTGAGAATAAAAAGTGGCACTTTAATTCCCACCTAAAAGAGAAAAGACAACCAAAAAGTCTAATGCCCCTTTGCTTCATTGGAGCCCTTTCATATTATCTCATAGGGGAGCAACCAATAGAATCGTATGTGTGGGTATGGCCTATCTTCTAGAACTTTCATCAGTTCCTATATTCATTATAATTTCTCTTGAATTTTTTCTCTTTTGAGATAATTGATTTCATTTAGATATTATTTATTAAAATCACTTTTGTATATGATATTGTGTGTGTTTGGAAAGTAATAAAATTAAGGTTTTAAAAGTATTTTTGGCCTAAACTTTAGTTTAGAGAAATTTTAAAATAAACAGCCATATTTATTCAAAAGAAATTTTGGATCAAACCATAGTTTAAAACTAAAGTTTTAGATAAGCTACTGAAACTAACTTCTGAAATAGTAAAAAAGATTATGAACTACCCAATTACTATTTTAATCTTATTTTTTCTTACACTCTCTCTCGTCTCTTCTCTCTTCTCTCTTCTCTTCACCCTCTCTCGTCTCTCCTCTACCCTATCTCTTCTCTCATCTTTTTAATAAAATCATACAATTTCTATTAATTTTTTAATTATAATTTTTTTTAATAATAATTATCTAAACACTCATTTATTCATAACTATTTTTTTTTTCTATAAGCTCTTCGATAATAATCTAACATTCACACAATTTAAACTCAATACTTATTTAAGAAGTGCCAACTGATTTATCGCTTAACTATTACAACTTACTTATATAATTAAGAAAATAATTTAATTATTAAAAAATCACAAGAAATAAATAACATATAATAAAAAAATTTAGTATAAAAAATAATAACAAATTATAATGTATTTACTTATTATAAAATATTTTAGTGATTAAATTATGTATATAGAACTACACAATAATTCTTTTTTTTATAAGAAAAAAATTAGTTAAATTTGACACTGATCCCCTACAAAAACTAAATGATAATTTTAAAATTAAAAAAAAAACATACAAGAGACTTATCGAATTTACGAAATTACTTACTAAATAAATCCCTCTACGACAATAAAAATCAAACTCCCCGTGAGATATCAATTTATTATTTATTATGTATACTAAAGTAATTCTCCCTGCATAATTTTCTTTTGCTTTTTCTGTCAAAAGACTTGCAAGAAGTTAGGTTAGATGCACATGGATCATGCAAAGTCCTTTTCTAGGCTTATAAGCCCTTTAAAAGGACATTTGGGCTCTTTTAAAGCCCAAATAAGGCATTTGCCATATTGTATAAAATTAATTTCTGTAAAAATCTGTATCTTGTATAAAAAAAAAATCTGCATAAAAAAAAATTCTGTAAAAATCATTGAAGCGTGTTATATGATTTAATGTTTCAAAATTGACCACAACCTAACAAGTTTCTATTTTTTCATCTCACTTGACCACTTCGTCAAAATTTATAGTAAGAACCGATAAAGTAGTTTTTTCGCCCTAACACCAGTTGAGTTATAAGACAGCAACACACGTACAAAAATTTAACAGTCGTAATCAGATTTTATTGACAGGAACTATTACTCAGATCCCCTGAATCCTTTTTCACTAAAACGAGCTTCTCCTCTCAATCATTAACGGTAAGAGGTACATCACATTCGTTTGTTTCATCTAAAGATGTTTCTTTTTTTAAACGATTAAACAAAGCCGTCGACTTTTCTGATAATAAAATGCTATCAAAAAAATGGCAGCTGCACCAGTAAAGAAAGGAGTGGACTAAGCTAACAGAGAGTTTAAAAAAAAAAACATTAAACAAAACCAAACAAGCAGCCATGGGGGGGGGGGCATGAATGAATTCTCTGAAAGATTCTGCTGATGATAGAGAGAGAAAGAGAAGGATGGTGAACAGTTGCCCATTATTATTATGAATGTACATTTCAAGTTACAGTTTCCTAAAAACTTTTTTTTTATATAATGCAATTTGCTAAATTTGTGCCTTTATTTATTGCATTTTGCAGGCCCATCCCAAAACAATGTGATCTTCACAAAAGTTTCATTTCATCTTCCACTCTTTTTGATGAATCATTATTATATATATATATTGTTTCTCTCTCTTGACATGACAAGCCAAACAAACAAAACAAACCCTTGTTTAAAATTAAAACCCTTCAAACATAAAGACGACAATCCCTATCCCTTTTTGGTCCCCCTAACTCATTCTTAATCTGTGTACCTTCCTCTCCTAAATCAAGAACCCAAAAGTATATGTATTCTCTCTGGGTAAGAATGAATGTCTCGGACAAAATCATTAATAAATCGGAAATGAAAAAGAGAAAAGTTGATAAAGTGCAAAAAGAAAATTAATTTTTTTTTCTTGGGGTCCCCCATGCGGGAAGGGAAATCACAACAGAATGGAGGATGTTAACCAGAAGTGACGCAAGCTACACAATGACCAGACTGGGCTAAACTATCCTTTCTGCTTACCTCTAATGGCTTCTCGGAATTGTAGGGCCACCTCTATATTCAGGAGCCTCTGCTAAAGTTCCCGGCTTTTCTATTTTTTGGCTAAATGGCTGGTTGGTTTTGGTTTCTCCTCCTCCTCCTGCTGTAACTTGACTCTGATATCATGTTATGTGGCTCCTACCCCGAGAAAGTCGATAAATGGAGAAGGGCGATTCAGCGCTACTTTATCTCTGTTCTCTGATGATGACGGTTCGCCGGAGGAAACATTTGGAGGCATGGAATTTGATGATGAGAAGCTGTGAAAACTGGGATTCATCATGTTTGAGTTTGACTGTGTTGGTTGTTGCTGCTGCATTATTGGCATCATATATGGGTTGAAATTATCTTCTTGAGGATAGAAGAAGCCATTGAGAGAATGAAGTTCATGATCACTTGGCCTGCTTTCCCTGTATATACTCTGCCCAAAACCCCTTCCCACCATTTCATTGCCTCTGACCCCTGCAAAACTCAACCCAAAAAGC
The DNA here is from genome assembly GCA_037074615.1 of Leucaena leucocephala. NCBI lineage: Eukaryota > Viridiplantae > Streptophyta > Magnoliopsida > Fabales > Fabaceae > Leucaena > Leucaena leucocephala. The sequence goes on from CM073569.1 coordinate 4,487,528, forward strand.
TAATATATCCACTCACATCACAAAGCTAGAGAGCTTGAAAAAGTTGAGATCTTCAAGAGAAATCTAGGCGTCATATGGTTGATCTGAATATATGATGATCCTAACAAGCGGTATCACAGATAAATGAAAGGTGAAAGGGACAAACCTGAGATGACATCAAAACATGGACGATGATGATGAGAATAAAAGGTGTTGGGAGTGTGAGGGGCCTGTTTGCAGGTGCTGGAGAATGCTTCTAATCCAGAAGTCATGTGGGGAGAAGAAGCATTGTGGCCATAGTCAACCCCACCATTAGCTCCATGGAAGTGAGCATATGGAAAACTAGCCATAATGTTACTGTTATTAGGAACAAGACAATAAGGCGGAGGTGGTGGGGGTTCTGTCGTCCCTGAGTTTCCTCTACTTGAATTCTGGTCCTCCATTGATGATCTTGTGTAACTTGCAGATTGGCTTAATCTTCTCCTTCTGTAAGCACTTGATTGTTCTCTATACTTCCTTGCCATTATAACATGCCAGTGATTCTTCACTGCGTTATCTGTTCTTCCTGGGAATAGCCTCGCAATCATGGCCCATTTGTTCCCATATATCCTATGTGCCTGCATTAATCTATCTTCTTCCTCTTCACTGAATGCTCTCCTGTTTATCCTCGGATCCAACTGGTTGAACCACCTCAGCCTACAGCTCTTACCTTCAACAACAATTCATATGCAAAATCAAACACTAAAATCTCACAAGAAATTAAAACGTGATTTGACATCAGAAGAGTATAATTATTCTTAGTTTTTCACGAACCTGATCTTCCTTCCAATTTTTCTGCTATGAGGTTCCAGTTCTGAGGGCCATAGAGGGCAACGAGCTCCTTGAGCTTGGCATCTTCTGCAGGTCTCCAATGGCCTCGTGCACAAAGCTTGGACTGGCCAGAATCAGCTTCTTTTCCCGTACTGACACCAGAATTCTCATTAGGGTTTTCTTGGGTATGATCTATGAGATTCTCGTGATCAGTACTAGATTCAGAAGCGTTACACTCCAAAGCATCATTATCAATATTATCGGTGGTGGCAGTGTTGTTGTTGTTGTTGAGAAGGTGATGATCCCTAATAAAGGGAATAGTACCCCAGCTGGTTCCCCCAATATTGTTATTTCCCATTTCAGAAGAAGAAGAAGAGAGAGAGAGAGAACCCATGTCTGCATAAACCATCCCCATGGAAGAAGACGAGAGATCAGAACAGGTAAGAGCATTGGAGTGTTCTTGTGAAGAATATATGAGGCAGTTTCGCCAAGTTGCCTTCATTTTTCTTCCTTAATTTCTCAGAAATCTTGGTGATGGAAGAAGGGTTATGATGAATATTTATGCTGGAATTGAAGCAATAACAAGGGAGAATATTTACGCATGTAGCATTTATAAGAAGAAGAAAAATTTGAGACTTTAGAGAGACAATGCGAAAGCGCAGGAAGAAGGAAGAAGTGAGGGAAGTGAAGACTTGAAACAGCAAAAACAGGTTAAAGTTGTTTACAGCCGTCGAACAGAAACCTACACGGATTCTCCTCACAGTCCCACACACACCCCCTCACCCGTCCACTGGTTCTTGACTTTTTATGGGGAAGGAGGGTGTAGGGGGAGAGAGAGGGGTTGGGACCCACCTAGAATGACACAACAAACCTGGCTTTCTAATTTATGCTGCAGTGCACAGCCAAAATTTCTGATTACTGAGTACTAACTATATATAGAGGAGGTCAGCGTGAAAATTGCAAGGAAGAAGAATTCTATAATGTTATTTTTATTATAAAAAATATTTACCCTTACAATTTCTATACATATTATAAAATAAGTTATATACCTATATTATGCATAACCCATGAATTTTTTAATATATCAATTGAATTCAGCACATGTTTGATATGTATATTTTTTATGATGAAGTCAATTATAGTGTTTTTGTGAAAATAAATAAATTTGAATTCTAAATTATTTATTTTTAGTGACAATGTCAACAATATAAATATATTTTACATTCTGAGTATTTTCAGTTCTTCACTAGATTTCCATTATAATGAAATAAAATTAAAAATTATGAAATTTATATTATATATATAATTTATAAATAATTTGACTCGTTTTGATTGTACTGGCAAATGAAATGAGAAGTCTTTTTGGTTATCCAAAATGTCACTGGAGACCATACATCATCATCAAATCCCTTGTCATAAAATTTTACTCCTCCTAGAGAGAACGGGGCATGCTTGGCACATTATATTTGGAGATGGGGTAAATAGGAATGGATGTGAAATTTTCTATGTTTTTATTTTGTACAATAAAATTTATTTTTATTTTTATTTTTATCTTTAATATTTTAAGTTATTTTAATTTTATTATAAAAATTAAGAAATAAGATAATATAAATAAAAATAAAATATTTTATACTGTTTTATCTTAAATTATAAAATTTTTAGATAATTTTAACTTTTTTAAATTATAAAAAAATATATTAACTATATACTTATTTTTATTTTTATTTTTATTTATATAAAAAATTCTTTCATTTTACAAAGCGAACACTAGGAGAGGGGAAGATTTGATTTAAAGGAATGAATAAATATAAATATAGAATTTTAAAAAAATATATAAAACAAAGGGAAAACATATTACAGCTATCAATACTTTTTTTTAATTTTTAATTTAATAATTCTATTTTTTTAATCCATTTATTAATTTTTTTAACTTTGCTATATTAACATAATGAATTTTTATACAATGACTAATAATACTAATAAGATAAAATTATAGGAATTAAATATACTAATTGCTAACAGAACAAGATGGAAAACTATTTAGAAGTATTTATATTTTTTTAATTTTTAATTTAAATATAGTGTGCTTTTTACTCTTAATTAATTCATTTAATTTTGCTTTACTAGAACCATTAGACTATATAATTTTGCTCCAATATCAATGTTATTAATTATATAGGCCACGTTTGGAAAGTATCTAAACTATGACTTTAAAAGAGTTTTTGATCTAAATTTTAGTTTAAAAAATTTAAAACAAACAATCATATTTATCTAAAAGGGCTTTTAGACTAAGGGTATGTTTGGATTAACTTTTGGAAAATAGATTATGGAAATAATAGATTTTGAAAATGGAGATGTTTGGATGATTAGTAATAAAATTATTTTTTTATATTGGTAAATTACCAAAAAATGTATGATTTGATTAAAAGTAAGAGAGAAGATAGAAGGTAGAAAAAAAAGAGGAGAGAGGAGAGAGTGTAGAGAAGAGATAGGAGATAGAGTAGAGAAGAGAGATGAGGGATGAGAGAAGGTAAAAAAAATAGATGAGAGATGAGAAAGGGTGTAAGAAAAATATGGGTGAAATAGTAATTAGATAGTCCATAAGCTCTTTTACTGTTCCAAAAACTAGTTTTAGTAGCTTATTCAAAATCATGATTTTGCCTAAAAGGATTTTTCAAACCATGGTCCCAAATACACTCTAAGTGTGTATTTGGATAAGATTTTAAAAAATGACTTATGAAAAAAACGAGCTTTTGGACAGCTTATGGAAAAGGGTTTTTAGATAAGAGATTATGAAAAAAAAATAGTTTTGAATAAATGAGTGTTTGGATAGTTGTTACAAAAAGGGGTTTTATAATTGAAAAATTACTAAAAATGGTATGTATGATAGATAAGAAAAGAGAGAGGGTAAAAAAGATAGAGGAGAGAGGGTGGAAAAGATAGAGAAGAGATGAGAGATAATAGAAAAAATAGAAGAGATATAGTGGAAAAGATAGAGGAGAGAGGAGAGAGGGTGTAAGAAAAGTAAGGGTAATATAGTAATTGAATAATTGAAAAGTGTTTTCTACTGTTCCAAAAGCTACTTTGATCAGCTTATCTGAAACCATAGTTTTAAACCATAGTTTATTCCAGAAGCCCGTATGAATAAATATGGCTATTTGTTTTAAAATTTCTCCAAACCAAGGTTTTGGCAAAAAGAATTTTAAAACTATAATTTGCGAACAAACCAAACAGGCCCTAAGCGTGTGTTTAGATAAAATTTTAAAAACGGGTTTTTGGACAGCTTATGGAAAAGAACTTTTAGAGAAGAGTTTGTGGAAAAAAAGTGGTTCTGAATAAATAAATATTTAGATAATTATTTTTAAAATGACTTTATATATTGGTAAATTACTACAAAATGTATGATTTGATTAAAAAATGAGAGAGAAAAGAGGATAGAGAAAAGAGGATAGAGAAAAAAGAAGAGAGAGGAGAGAGGAGAGATGATAGAGAGGAGAGGGTATAAGAAAAAATAGGGGTAATATAGTAATTGGATAGTCTATAAGCTCTTTTACTGTTCAAAAAGTTAGTTTCAGTAACTTATTCAAAATCATGGTTTTAAACTATAGTTTTATCCAGAAACACTTATGAATAAATATGACTATTTGTTTTAAAAAAATTTCAAATCGAGATTTAGGCCATAAACCCTTTTAAAACCCTAGTTTTCATCTCACACAAACAAGCCATAAACCATGGTTTAAACTAAAATTTTAGATAAGCTACTGAGACTAACTTTTAAAACAGTAAAATAACTTATAAACTATCTAATTACTATTATACATCTATTTTTTCTGATATTATCTCTCATTTTTTCTCTCTGTTATCTACCTCTTCTTCTCTATCCTCTCTCTTATCTATCTTCTCTCATCAATCCTCTCTACTTTTCTTTTTTTTATACTTTTAATAAAATTTTCTTTTTAATAATATTTTAATTATAATATTTTTTAATAATAATTATCTCAATATTTATTTAAAATTATTTAAAAAAATAAAATCTTTTTTTAAATTTTTGACCCTGATTATAAGAGAAAAACTTAGATATATGGCTTTCTCATTTTTATTTTTATATTGACACTGGGGATAACACGTAAGGTTGGGTTTGGAAGATGGTCGAGCATATTTACAATTTTGCAGTATGTCTACTTATAGGAAATGATTACCAGTCAGTCAGTCACACGTGTGAGTGAGAGAAAGTGAAGGAGGAGAAGGAGAAGGAGAAGGAGAAGAAGGGTCTCCCTCCCTCCCTCCATTGATGGGGTTGCAGTGGGAATAGGCTGTCTCTCTCAAAAATGACAAGAGCAGCGTCATGTGTGAGTAAGTGAGTAAATGTTGTTGTGGGTCTTAGTTAGGGTTTTGTGGAGGCAAACGATGAGACAGCTTTCATGTCACAGCCCCTAAGATATAAAACCTCCCAACTTATCATTTCCCCTGCACTAACATATGCCCTTGTCCCCCCTTCCCCTCTCTCTAATGTCGTTCTTCTTTCTCCTTAGCACCAACCAGGCATGGCTACCCCATATCTCTCTCTCTCTCTATCTCCATCAACACCCACGCATCACTCACATCACTGTTCTGATTATTATTAAGAAAGAGAGAAAAGGATTTAAGACTCTATAGCTGAGGCTGACTTGACGACACCAATGGATTATTCAGATCCTTCTGCTTCCTCAACTAATTATAACAGTCGTTGTTGATGACCATGAACTCGTAACTCTGAAACCCATTTCCATTCTCTTCTTTCTTCCCCCGACCCACCTGCTTTCCCTTTGTCTCTTTCCTGTTTATATTATTATTATTATTCCCCCCACTTCTTGTTTGCTTATTTTTTTCAATTTTGAATTTTCATAAACAAAAATAGATGTATCATGGACCCAACTCTCTCTCTCTCCCCCTTAACAGAAGCTCCTGAATGACCCATCTCTTGACTTTGAACAGTTGTATAGAATTGAGAGTTGGCTAGCTACCAGCAACATTATTCACAATATATATATCTGCATTTTTAAGGTATTTTCATTTCTTTGAGAACCAATATGAGCAGTGTTTATACATCATCTCGCACTGTTACAGTTATCATGAGCGAGAAAGCCAAATTTGATGCTGCTTGTCGTCCAGTTAATAGAAAGTAAGTATATGATATATATATATAGATATATATATATATATGTGTGTGTGAAGGCCAGTCTCCATATGCAATTCAGATTCAAGTGATAGTTTGGTTGATGAATTAATATTTTTTTATTTTAACATAATTCTTGTAAAGGTTTTATATGAATATTTTTATATATTTTATTTAAATTATATTATTTTATTAAATATTGAATTATATCGGTTTAACCGCAGTTGGAGCAGTTAACAATTCAATGAAATCTTGTTAATTAACGTCATAGTACATGTAATCTGTTGTGATGAGAAACTAATACAATCTTACGAACTAAAAATATGATTTAATTCTTGACCGAAGAGAAGGCAAAACTAGACAAGACAAAATGCATTTCGGACTGAATTGAATTGAAAGCTACAGGTTTCAAGGCATTGAATTATATTATAGACATAATCATAACTTGAAAAGAGAAAAAATAAAAAGAAACAAATGCCTATCATCTAATGTGCAAGACAGAGAGAAGCTAACCGTAAAAAACAATTAATATACAGAGAAAACACAGTGCATGGAAGCCATATAAGTATTAAAAAAAAAAAAAACCCTTGCATCGCCGGATTCTACTCGTCAGATTGCCAGGCCTACTCATAATTAATGCTTGGTCTGATCATCAAACTAAGTACTCAAGGCATGAAATCTGCACATTCTAAATTTCCAACCTAACAGAACTACAAGAAACCATCCTTCCACAAGTAACCAAAAGTTCGTAAGTCCATTCGTTCGTTCAACTCTCTCAAGAAAAACTGATAAAGTAAAAACAAATGGTTAAAAAACTCTCCCGTCTATGGAATGTTCTTTTCTTCTCTTTTCTTGTTCACTGTCATATTGCATGGAGTCACCGTAAAAAACTACATAGAAAAATATATATATAGAGAGAGAGAGAGAGAGCCAGTGGGGGCTTCAGTTGTTTGTTTTTTTAACTCTATGGAATTGTAGAGAGGAAACCCATCTGCAGACGCTTTCACTTATTTAAATTTTCTGTCACGGTGAAGCAGGAATGTACGATACATATCTGCACTTCTGAAGAAGAACAGAACTTGGTTGAGTCAAAAAAGTAAAACTCTGAACAGCCCTAATTTTACATGGAAAAAAGCTCTCCTCAACTGAACACACCCAATTACAATAACTACTACAAAAAAATATATATGGACCACGGCAACCACAAGAAGGAAGGAATGGCCTTTAAAGAGAGACACTTGAACCCTCCAAAAAACTGAGCATTTGGTGCGAATTCCATTCTCCCAACAACACCTTCTGATGAACATGGGGTCGTCATAGTCCCATTCTTCTGTCTGTCACTCCCTCTGCTCATAAATCAATCACTATACAGTATAGTTATAGAGATTGATTGTGAATGTTGCAGCAGATGCTGCGACTTGTAGTACTGGTTTATGCCAATAGTAGTAACATGTGTATACATTTTTATGTGAACAGTCCCAAATTTTTTTCGCTTTCTTGATAATGAACTCTTGTCTGCAGAAATACATTGGGAATCCGCGAGATTTTGTTAAGCTTCCTCTTGCTAGATCAAACCTGCAAAACTTTCATTATTTGTTATCACATTTTTAAAGAATTTATTGCAGATTATATATGTTCTAGTATTATTTACAAGTTTTCTCTGCAACTATCTTAAAAAGCATGGGCTTTTGTCTTTTGCAAATTACTTTAAAGAAGACCATAATAAATTATCTGAAGACCCAGATTCAAAATTAAGTTACTGGATCAGATGCGGTGATGATAATAACTAGTTAGTTACTTTTTGTTGGAATGGAATCAAATCAAAGCTACTGTTTCCCCAATGCTCGAATGCTCAATCATTTGATGAATATGCTAACTTTTTCAGTAAATGCACGGATGATGAGATAAGAAGCTCATGTGTAAGAGAGGTTACTTTATGACACCAAAGAACCTTACATGCATGCGAGAGGGAGGATCAATGGCAAGGATTATGATGAGATAAGAATGAATATCAGTTATAAGTACAAGGAAAACAACCTTGGTCAAATAGGGGAGAAGACCGGTGGTTATATATATATAAGTATTATTTCAAAGGGTCTTTCTATTTTATCCTCTTTTTTCTGATGTAAGGACAAAGGGATTCAATTGGTCTCCAACTTCTGAGACCAAATGAAAATGAGATTGAATAATCATCAATACGTGCGCCTAGTAGTAGTATGTGGACTTATTGACAGGTGAATATGGCGCAGAGATTGCAGAAGAAAGCGTGGGGGAAATATTGCTCCCATCATGCAATATCTTCCTTGATTTTTACCTTTGCCCAAATCAAAACTGTTCTTCGAATAGTTGTCTTTCCTTTTTATTCTACGAAGCCTTAGAGTATTATTAGGTTCCTTGCCATATAATTTAGAAGTCACGATTTAAATTCTGAAAATAACATTTTCTTATAATTCACTGAATAGAAGCCTTTAGCCTGGGACATTGAACTGTCCTTTTTTTCTAGAAAAAAAAAAAAATTTCTCTAGTCCCACAGTCCCCGTGTGTACCCTTGTTTGCACATGCAGTGGTTTGCATCTGATGGCCCTACAAAGAACCATTATTGTTACTCACTGCTTCCCTTCTTACTTAGGATCCCTTGTATTGCCCTAAGGTCACTTGTCCTCGTATCTGCTGTCAAGAAACCTGCAGGACCCATCCCCCCCCCCTCTCTCTCATCACAGCTAAATTTAAACCCTAGTACTTGCACAAGGCCAACTAAATATAAGAAAAAGTAACCTTGGCCATGATTCTACATTTAGAAATGATTGTTGTAGTATTTTACAACTAGAAATGAATTTGTTAGTTGTCGCCACAATATATGCTCTTCCTAATCCCTGCAAATTTGCATTGTTGTTATTTATCCCCAGCAGCAATAATAATTTACTTTGAAGCTAGCTGGCCAGTAAATGCCCTTGATTTTATTAAAGAACTTCCTAACATGGTAAAAGTTACCACCAGCCACGTCATTGTAACTTCACCTACTACATCTTTAAATAAATCTCACTAAGTAAATGAGTCAGAAACGTAGAATTGGTTGATGATGCCACGTAATTAACCCAGTCTACAATTCTACATAACAACTTTAATTTACCCTTCTCCTCGGTATTTATTACTCTACTGGTAAAAAAAACAATAACCCAATATCTAACGTTTTTTCTTTATCTTATTAGACTCTTACTAAGAATTTGATCAACAACTACTCTAATTTTAAAATTTATAATTATCCCTCTTAATATATATATTTTTTTAAATTTAAACTCAATATTTAAAAAAATTTAGTAAGATCTTACAAGCTAGAACAACTATATATTAATAAAAAATAATACTTTAGCAAGCCTATTCATTTATTTACTATAATTTTACATGAGAATCAGGTTAGATTAATTGAGCTTGTGATGAAGATACTGACCATACCAAAAATGGTCAAGTGATGTTTGTTAAAAGGGAACTCCTTTTGTGGTTTAGGTCAGTAGAGCTGGGGGCATGAGAGGGACTATATATACATGAAAAGTACAGAAACAAGCAGGTCATTGTCACAGAGAGACCTGAAGCTTAAAATGGATATGCAGTTAATTTTCCAAGCGAACGAAGCTGTTAAAGATGGATGGTGAAGTAGGGCACTTGAGAGCAAATATAGGTCTGCATAATTGCATGCTTGTGTTCACATCAGAGTGGTTTCTTTCTGGTGCAGAAGAAGTGATGGGGATGGCACCAAACAACACAAACACAGGACTCCAAGGTCTCATGTGGGTGAGTCGGTTATAGTGAACACAAGTGAACAAAATGGTTTTGGAATGACACAAGCAAGAATGTGAAGTTGTGGTGTCTGTGTGTGTAAGTGCATGAATAGGAAAAAAATGTCAGAAAGGGTGGTGGTAGGGAGTGACCCACCATGTAATAGGTAGGGGCTGATCCATAAGATTCTGTTGGGGCTGTTCCCTTGGAACTACTTGGAAAATCCTAACTGCATAGAACAAGACAGATCTAGTGAGTAAATTGTGTTTGTCAAGTTTTAAACCACATACTCCTCTCAGAGACAGTGTTTGTAAGTTGGTATGTATAATTAATAAAAACAACACGTAATCCATTGCCTTTTATATGTTCCTTATTCATCTGGTTGCATATATACAGTCAGTTAAGCTTGTCTCATGGCTTATGTAAGAGTAAGAACCACCATCTCTGTCCCACACCCATGTGCTTCTTCTGAAAACACCTTTCACCCATTTCTCTGGCCCTATTTTGTCAAACTAAATTCTACAAATTGACCGCTCAAATTATTAACAAACATATAATTTAACTGTAACAATCAAGCCTTGCCTTCTTGTCATATATGTTGTTATTTTTAATATTATAGGAAGATTATTTTAGAGGTACCTATATTTTTTTTATTTTTGCACTCGTGTTGCTTATTTATCTGTTAAATCTTTTAATTTTATTTTATTTTATTAATATTGTTAACCTCGTAATATTACTCTATTAATATTATTAGACTTTGTATAAAAATTAATTGTGTTAACAAAATAAAATTAAATGATATATTTTTCCTACAGCCAGCCAATATATGGCTCTTTACTTATGGTTTTTTAAGAAAACACACTCTCGGAGTGGCTTTCACTCGGAATTCTCTCTTTTTAGTGTTGAGATAAGACATAAAATTCAGACCTGTAATTAGCTTATAAGTGATTAAAAAGTTGTCTACAACTAATAGTACTGGGGTTTAGTTATATGAAAACCCTTGTAAGTAGGTCATGAGTTATTTTAAGTTATAATCTCGTACTATTATTTGTATGCCTTTCTAAATAAAAAAGAAGAATTAAGGTTGTCTACAATTTTAATTAAAGCTTATCCCGAACAAGACGGAGACGTGTATTCAATTCAAAAATGAAATAGTGAAAACCAATCCTTTTATCCAAAAAAGCAGAGGACAGGGTAATGGATAAGTCAAACCAAGAAATACTCCACGGAGAAATAAATTATAGAGATAATGAAAATAGCTCGTCTTAACGACAAATACCTGTTCGGTGTAAATGCAAATCTTCTCAGTCCTCACTTCCCCCTCAAGAAAAGTTTTTATATATATATATATATATATATATATATATATATATACTGCTTTGAGTCTACCCCATGACAAGTTGTGTTAGACTCTGGAAATCATCTTCAGAATTTGCAGATAGCTCAAATCAGCTATAAATATGGAGCTCATGCATTGATTAATTTCAAATTCAATTCAAACAGAGAATTACATGTTTGCTTTTTGGACAGAAGTAACAAAAGAACGGGATTAGGTATCATCCCAAAGGTCAATGATTATGAAACAATAGTGCAAATAAACACAAGGGAGTAAAAAAGTGAGACATGAAACAATGTTACCCATATACCTCATGTCCAAAAGAGACATGAGTAAAAAGAACATCACAAACAAGTCAAAAACAGAATCTTTGTCCAGCATTCCGTCTAGCCATAATCAATTCCAAGTTACTACCCAGAGAGTTACAATATGTATGAACACTTTTAGGTTATATATGTCTCAATAACAAATGGTAATTCAAATAGTCAATTAAAATTTGGCATTAATACAATCTTAAATCTTTTTAAGTTTACACAAGTTTTAATTTTTAAGAGATAAAATAGTTTAAATTTTTATTAAATTATAAAAATAAATATTATATATGAAAAGTAATTTGATATATCAAAATTCATAATTTAAAATTTGAGAGGCTAAATATTTTATTAACCCTAAAATTGAATGAATGGAAATTTTCTTACATGTTTAATGAAACTACACTGAAACATCTGCAAGGAGTGTTTGCAAGAATTTCTTTATCATGGGTGACAAGCTTTGAGCATGCAGCATTTTCCAGAGTCACAACATAGATGCACACGAAACAACAGTCATTGAAAGGACAGTCTACACATATAGACAGTCAACTTAACAATGACAGCGAAGAATTTGATATTCTTCAGAGAGCTCTGAACTGAGTCCACGAGCCAAAAAGAACTGCAATGTTGCGTCAATAATATGCCACAAAAGTGGTGCGTGGGTGCTGGTGAATTCAAGATAATGCTTGCTTTCAACACTTTTTTGCTAAGAGCTCTGTGGAATTCACTGACGACCGTGAGTTATCCAAACAAAGGATCATGAATATAAAATTAAAAAGGCCTAAACAATTAACAGTAACTCAGTCAGTAACATAATACACACATCCTGATTCATAAAAGCAAAAGAAAGAGACGAGTCAGAAACTCAGAAACAGAATCCCTCCTTAGAACTCAAAAAAGAGATGACCTCATTGCAAATTCAATACTCTGTTTTAACCCTGTATTGGTTTTCCCCCACAGCTTCCCATGATTTCCCCGATGTTAACAGCTCATAGTCATAACAGAAGCTTGGTTTAATTAAAGAGCAGCACAGTAAAAAGGATTGATCCCCATGTGTGTGTTATTATCTTGGACTCTATGAGGTTCTGACTGAATAGTACTCTTTACATAGGGAAATATCAGTGAGGTACAGTAATGAAAGCTAAGAACCCGAGGGTATTCTTGGTATTTCCGGGGTTGTACAGTATTTATGAGTTTTTGAAAGAGAAGAGGAGGTTAAGTAAAAGCAGAGGATGACAGGGGGAGAGAGAGAAAGGACAGGGGCGTTGATTTTGTATGAGATTTTGTTTCATTGACTGGGGATGAGACACAGCTTTTACTAACATAGAGGAATTGTCTGTATCTGAGTCTTGAATTTTCTTCACTCCCACTACCAAAAAGTTGTCCATTATCTATGCATCTCTCTTTCTTTCTTACTCTTTCTTCTCCATAATATTAATCTCTCTCTCTTCTGAAACGAGAACAAGTGATTGTACCAGCCCACGTGTGTAGACCCCTATGTGCTGTTGCAAAGAAGCAGAGCAGGCCCAACGGTTCTCGGTCCTTTTGCTACCGTACCCTAAAAGCATGTTATTATTATTGCATTCCATCACCACCTGATTTTGACATCAAAATCTCATATTCTTTATCAAAAAAAAAAAAAAAATCTCAAATTTTTAATAATGATAATAATAATAAAGCAAATGGCTCTGTCTATCTCTTCTTGGGATGTGATGTTCTTCAGCAAGTGCTCTGTTCCCTTCTTTTCCATTTCCCTCCTCTTCTCATCTCATCTCTCGGTTCTCGCATTCATAAAGATTCAAACTTTCCGCAAAGTTCACAAAAAGCATTTAAATTGAAGAAACCCCGAGTTGTAAAACTCAGTGACGATCAAGTTTTTAAAGTAACAGAAGAGAAACCATGCTAGTAAATATGGCTAAGCTTAGTACAGAGCATGAGGGAAGGAAACAGCTAATTCAAAAACAAACAGTATTTTCTGAGGGTACCATGATGTGACGGTTCTCCATCGTATAATTGGGGGAAGAGGGGAGAACGTGAAATGGGGGCCTCTCCCACTTGCTTATGTTGGGGGTGGTGTGGGGGTGGGGTGAGAGAGAGAGACATATATTATAAGACAGAAACCATCGACAACATAGGGACCCTAGAGCAGTGTCTTCTCCATAAACGCAGTCAAAGAAAGCAGAAGTTGAAGCAGTCATCAGAATCTTCCAAAAAGACACCATTAACGACAATTATGATTACGTGAAATCCTGTACATTCTCATTAGAAACCATTGTTGCCAGAAATATACTTAGTATACTATTATTAGACTTGCTTGTGCATCAGAGATAGTGAAGACTTGAATTGTTGTTAGGGGTGAATGAAATATCTAACATTTTATCAACAGTTAAATGGGAAACAAGTCTGCCCTAATTGTGGTGTCAGGACAATTTCCCACTTGGATTGGACCCATTGCTTCTTAGACACCAAACATACCGCAACATCAACCAACAAAATTGTTAAATTAGGCCCATGAAGTCCAACAGCAGCCTGGTCGGCCGGCCAGCCAATTAAATAATTCTTCAGAGAAAAAATAAATTACGTACATAATTAATTAATATAATATTTTCTACTATTATAAATATCTTAAATTAAATTAAAAAAATTAATTAATATTTTTTTTTTGAATATCTTAATTATGTCCCTTAATTCTTCCTTCTATTTTCTACTTAATTATTATTAAATGAGTGTCTATAGGGATAATTTAAAAATAAATAAATAAATATAAAAAATATATCTTATATTTAATATTAAAATAAATTTTATAATTAAATTTTATATTAACAGCCAGATGAATATTATATATGGATGCATGATTTTGTTTTCATTATATAGAATTGATTATTTTTTATCTTTTGAAAGTCTATGGACGTTGATTTCATGACATTTAAGGTTGATGTGTTGGTCCAGGTGTGTTTGGATTAGCTTTTGAAGAATAAATTTTGGGAAGAATAGATTTTGAGAAGAATAAATTTTGGGAAGAATAGATTTTAGGAATAGAGATGTTTAGATGATTAGTAGTAGAATCACTTTTTATATTGGTAAATTATCAAAAAGGGTATGATTTGATTAAAAGTAAAAGAGAGAAAAGATGATAGAGAAGAAAGAGGAGAGAGGAGAGAGTGTAGAGAGGAGAGAGAAAAAGAGATATAAGAGAGGAGAGAGGAGAGAGGGTGTAAGAAAAAATAGGAGTAGAATAGTAATTAGATAATCAATAACCTAGGTTTCAAACCAAAAGCTATTTTCAGTGGCTTATTCAAAATTTAGGTTTCAAACCGAAGTTTTGCCCAAAATCAATCCTCAACAAAAATAACTGTTTATGTAAAAAAATTTTAAACCGCGATTTTAGTCCAAAATTAATTTTTTACAGTATTCCCAAACACACACTTAGTTGAATCAGCGCATACATAAATAATTTGTTTTTGGATGAATAAGGAAAATATTAAATATCATTATACAACGTTACGTAAAATACAAAGAAAAAACAAAGAACACATCGAAGTAATCAAATAATTTTCCCAAGGCCTATCATCGTCCCACAAAATGTTTATTTTATTTTTTTTAACATGTGAGGACATAAGCCTAAATATAAAGAAAATTAGACTATTAAAAAATTTAATCATATCCAATCTGAATCTACTAAATGTCGCAAATATGAAGGAAACATGCCAAATATAATAGATCTATAAAGAACATATTTGTTAGCGTATCCGCAACTCCATTAGTTTGTCTCTAACTAAATTGCAGCTTTAAATTCTACTGTTTGTATCTTAACTCCTCAATCTGTATAACTAACAGACTACTTATTTATCTGTTATTAGTTTCTGCTAACATATTAATGATAAATTTTATATCAAATTTAAAAATAATATTCTTAAATTTTTTATCTCACGTAATTTAGAACCTTTGATTATTTGTTTTTTGGTACAGGGGGAATCCTTTGATTATGTTAAAAAAGAATTAATTATGTTTTTCCCCGAGCGGGAATCACTAAAGAACCCAATGGGTTAGGCCCAAACAATAGCAAAAATACTGGGCACCTAGGAGCCAGTTTTATTATATTACATGAAAGGAAATTACATATAATCATGATGTAATATATTAATTCAAACGTTTGGTTAGACCTATATAATATAAAGGGGATTATATTTTGTAATCCTAATTACCTCAAATGATGTAAATAGGATTACACTGCCTAGACATATGAATGGAGATTAGAAAATGTGGGAATCTGAAAAAAAGACATTATTTACCCGTAGTTTATCCATAATCTTCTTTCACTTGACCACATATCTACCATCGCCTTCTAACATCTTTCGACAACGTTCCCCCGTCGGCGAATCTCTTTAGCCATTGTCTTCCTTCGACGACACGATGTCATCAGAGAGAAATATATTTTACATAATACTTCTTGTTATAATATATATAAATAATTTTAATTAAAAAACATGTATTATGTTTTAATTTGTTGTATAATAGAAACATAATTTTAACCAAAAAAAAAACCTTGCATTATACTTTTAATTTATTATTATATATACAAGATTCAACTTATTAATTCTTAGGTATCGATTTACATTCAATTTATTGGCTCATTTCTAGATATATATAAAATTCTTATTGGTTATTATAATATATATATATATATATGTAAACACACACAATTTCAATTAATAAAAATTTCAATTTTTCATTGTATAGATTAACTAGAATAATTTAGTCTATTACTTTATGGGTTATATATCATTCAGTATCTTAATCTTATATCTCATGTGTCCATTATCCTAATTTTATTTATAATATAATTTTACCTATAATCTTTTTAATTTAGTTCAATTTTACACATAATCTTATTTTTTAAGTATCAAGAATTATACCAAATTAAAAAAATTATAGATAAAATTACACCACAAATAAAATTATGATATTAAACGCGCATATAAGAAATAAAATTATGATATTATATACTATAACCTTTACTTTATTATGTGTGTGTATATATTTGTAGACAGAGTTATTATATATTTTTGAAAAAAAAACATAACTTTAATTCATTATATACATATATAATTAATAAGGGTGATTTTATTTTTTGATTTATTATTATAATATATTCCATATTTGTAGTAATCTAACCAAACGTTTTTATGCCTATGCATCATCTTTCCTTAATAGGGTATCAAACAAATTCATGTAATCATCATTCCATTCCATTCCATTCCATTCCATTACATTCATCCCTATTCAGGGAACTAAAAAAGCCTAACGGTCCATAAATCATCATAGCTCAAATGTGGCCTATACAAACACTCAAACAGGCAAACTGTTCATTTTGAACCCTCAAAAAATGTTTTACAAAAAGAAGCCTCTCAAAACTTTAAAAACAAAAGGCCCAAACTTTAAATAATCATTTGTATTTATATGGTTTACTTGATCATCCAAATAGAACAAGTTCATCGTCCTTATACAGGTTATCAGAAGTTTCATTTCGCTTGAAATAAATTCCCAAAAGGCAACTTTAACACCAGTTTCCACACCTTATCTTCCTCGCATGAAAGAGAACTCGCCCATTCTTCACGATCCGCCAGGGATTCAAGCACTCTTTGGTTCCATTAAGCTATTAAGGCTTTGGCACTTAAACCAATTTCCGCAATTTTCCACAGTTGCAGCAATAATGGAAACCATGCTTTATAAACAACAAATAACTGGGAAACCTGCAAAAAATCTTTAGGTAACACCCAAACCTGCGAAGCTGACAGAAAATTTCTCCAGTACAAATCCTAGCAGAATCTCAGGCAACAACGCTGAAGTTACTCATGATCTCAGCCTAGGATTTCAGAGTTTACCACGACTCAATAAAAAAAAAAAGAATACTAAAATAATACATTAACCTACTTTTTAACATGCCTTTCGACAGTCAGGAAGTATTTGCTATAAAGGTAAAATGAAGTAGATGTCCTGTTCCAGATAAGTGTCGCAAACACCACATACACAAAGCCAAATACAACTGCAGCTATCAATTTACCAAAGATATGTACTTACATGGGGACTTGAAGGGATGTACAGAATCAGGAATAATCACACAAAAAGGAAGGAGAGATGGAGAATAAACAGGCATAGTAGGAGGGACAACGCCGCTCATACTCCCACGACAAAATCTAGCCTGATTGTGATTGGTATTTAAAAATAAGTTGAGGCATAGATAGTTTCAGTTTCTTTTCTAGTGATTTGGGTTTCCTGCAGCTTGTCCAATAAAGACTTTCACATTTGACTGCAGTTCACCAGAAATTTACATCACATTCTAGCCTAAATGTGATTGGTAATCAGTTTGAGCCACATATCATTTCAGTTTCGGGTTTCAAGCTGCAAGTCCAGTTAAAAACTTCACAACAGCAATTTAGCAACCTAAGCACCCTATCATCCTCTGCTCTGTATCCATGTGTCTAAACCATTTCAGTGAATTTTTCTTTCTTTTTAATGAACCGCGAAAAACAATTTTAAGAGATGAGTTTAGTTGGTCAATAATCCAATATCATGGATGCAATTTTTCATCAGTAATTAAATATAGTTTAAATTATTTATCATATACAAGGGTCTCTTTGATAATACCCAGGATGCCAACTACTATGAACTCATCCAACGTTTATATGCAATTTTAACAAGATAACTTTTCAAATCAAGGAAACATGTCACAGAAAATTAGTATAAAACAGCTGCTACCTTCCCTCAAGTGACTGTAGTTGCATTTCAACTAACCTAACACCGAACTCGCCATCACTAACCTTTAACATCTCGGCCAAAGGAAACGTAAAGCCGTGCTTGAGTAATAGTCTATGCCTTGGCTTAATCTTCTTCTCCAAACTAAATGAAAAATACTGTGGAAATCTCTTCAGTTGAGCTATATCCCCATTCATCTCCTCCAAAAAATACTCAAACTTCGGCATCAAATTGTTTTTTATACTAAGCGTCAATAATCCAGGTGACCTTATAACCATATTTACCACTTCCTCGTAAGAGAACCCCTGACTCTGCAAATACTCAATTTTGGGCGTAAGGGTACCCTCCACACTTGACACCAGCAGCAATGCGGTCTGGTAATTGATGGAATTGGGTCCCACAAACCCTAAATTCCTCAAGAAGCTCAAAGTCGGTCTGAGTTGCTCATCCAAGCTGCAGACCAATAGCCTCGGGCAGCGTATAATCGCTTTACGAATATCAGGAAACGGAATTGCAACTTCATTCAATAAGAAATCGAAAACAGGGTAGAGATCAAAATAGGGGTCGCATGTGAGAAGCTGGGGATACATATCGAGGATTCGACCCATTGCAGATCGCTCGACGCCCATTGAGGAGAGGCAGTCTCGTACAGATTTGAGAGCGGAAATTGGAACTGATCGGATGTTAGGATTTTGCCGGAGGGCTTTGCAGGAGTTGACGTTGAGTTTCTCGAGGTAGATAACTTTTTCCCGGAAAAGGAGACCGGTGTCGGAGTGAGAAGGTACAAGAGGAGGGGAGTGGGGTTGATGGGAAAATTGGGTAATCGGTCTGAAGCGTAGAGGTCCATTAATGGAAGCAAAAGGGGATATTGTGCGATTGAAATTAGGGTTTTGACAGGGTTTTAGGAACGAATGAGAGACGACGACGGTTCGAGGTCCCCCAGGATGGAGTTCGACCCTCATCTCGTTAAGCGTTTGAATGGGGAAGGAAGATAGGCACGCTTCTGTTATCCAGAACATTAGGCGACACGTCGTTCAGGAGTCAAACGGCAATTTTTTGGGCCTTTTCCTTTTAGGGGCCACCTCCAGAGTGAATCAAACGTTTGTCGTTTCTTCGCTTCTACTCAAATGGATTTGGGCCTTACGTATCTATCTAAAAGGAGAATTAAGGCCATTTTATGAAGTTTATACTTTATGGGCTTTTCCCCCATGTCATCAGATTCAGATCCTTATTGAACAAATTAACACTACAAAGCTCCGCGGGTTGGATCCTTACCCACTATAGCTAGATACGCGATACGAATCAAATATGAATATAGTCAGAGCAAAACTCCGGTGAACCGGATGGGCAACAAAAAAAAATTAACACTACAAATAACTACCTATCGTCCGTGGGTTCAACTAGTGAAAGGATGAGATATATGACTATTTGGAGCGTGTTTGATCCCTGGGAAGTACCACTTTGTTGTGATTCCATTCGTGATATTTGGGGAGGTATCCTAGCTCTTGGGTGCTTAGGTTTACGCCTGAGGGTAATAGACGGTGCACCATGCCCGACATTGGTATCGCCTAGGAGGAAGTGAGACTTCGCCTTGCCTTTGGATCGTGAGTAAGTCCAACCCCTTTCGAAAAAATTTTATAACAAAAGAAAAACACTACAAATAACTAATAAGAGTTGGTATAGATAATAAAAAATATGTTCGTATCCTATAAGGACTTGAGTTCCATTCTCACTGCTGTTATTAAAGCTCATTTAGTAGACAATCTCATAAGTCCCCTATAAGCGCTCTCTAAGCCCTAGCCTTAGTAGGAGATCAGTGCCGAACTTACCTAAATTTTTTTATACAAAAAAACATTACAAATAACCAACAGGGTTAGGTTTAACAGAAGGAGTTGATTTCTTAACTCCTTCTTAAAAAGTAAAGAGTTAAGGTTTAAATTTCTGTTGATAGAGATACCCATATTTAATGTCCAACAATACATTGAATATGATTGTCTCCAATAGAAGTATGCTTAAAAAAATTAACACTATAAATAAGATTCATACATTTTTCCCTTGAATTTTGAAATAAAGGAAACCCATATGATTCTTATTTTTTAACGAGTGTGAGGATGTGAGCTAGGAAATATTCTATAACTACTTTTTAATCTAGTAATATATAAGTTTTTGGGAGGTCGTGAATTCTTTTAACTTTATACTGTTTATGTCTACCTCTTTAATTAAAAATAAGAATAAATAGTGTGTGTTTGGATAAGATTTTAAAAAATAGTTTATAAAAAAAATGGATTTTTGGACAACTTATAAAAAATGGCTTTTAAAGAAGGGTTTATGGAAAAAATAGTTTTAGATAAATGAGTGTTTGGATAGTTATTACCAAAAGGGATTTTATAATTGAAAAATTACTAAAAATGGTATGTATGAGAGATGAGAGAGAAGAAAGGGTAAAAAAGATAGAGGAGAGAGGAGAGAGGGTGAAGAAGATAGATGAGAGATAAGAGATAGTGGAAAAGATAGAGGATAGAGGAGAGATGAGAGATGATGGAAAAGATAGAGAAGAGAGGAGAGATATTGGAAAAGATAGAGGAGAGAGGAGAGAGGAGAGAGGGTGTAAGAAAAAATAAGGGTAAAATAGTAATTGAGTAGTTCATAAGCTCTTTTACTGTTCCAAAAACTACTCTAACCAGCTTATCTGAAACTACGGTTTGGTCCAAACCGAGGTTTGGACAAATATGACTGTTTGGTTCAAAAAAAATTTAAACCGAAGTTTGGGCCTATTTTAAACTCATAGTTTTGAGATTATCCAAATAGGCTCATATATAATCCATAACTCAACTCACTTATCCATCCGCAAAAGCAAAGAGTATGATAGCTAAAGATTGAAGGTTAAAGCATTTTTTAGTACCGTAAAAAGTAATTGTTACCAATTAAAACCCAAAACAATCCGCCACTATTTGCAATTTAAACTACATTTTTAGGCAATGTATTTTGATATGGCTATTTGATTGAATAAGATCTAAGTATTATCTAGCTCAATTAAAAGTAATTCTCCCATAAACTTTTTTGTATTCACACATATTCAAAATTAAAACACGATATTTAAGCTGTCAAAATCTTT
The DNA here is from genome assembly GCA_037074615.1 of Leucaena leucocephala. Classification (NCBI taxonomy): domain Eukaryota; kingdom Viridiplantae; phylum Streptophyta; class Magnoliopsida; order Fabales; family Fabaceae; genus Leucaena; species Leucaena leucocephala. Next base: position 4,508,764 of record CM073569.1, read on the forward strand.
TCATTAGGACTTATGGCTGTTGGTATTCCACATCAACATTTGAACGTGTACATAATTAACAAACCATTAATTATAAGGATGTCTTATGTTAAGGACTCACAGATAGTCAGAATTTATTACAAAATAGTGTATGAGCTGCTATAGTGAGCTCTTGGTAAGGACAACAGAGTCACACTTTATTATTAGAGAAGCTATAATTAAGAAGGTGACTTACTTGTTCATGATTAGAAGATATGGCAACGTCTGGGAATGGTGAAGGCGATGCGAGGGTCGATACCTGAATACTTCCATGTGTCAGAGTTGATGATAGCATAGAAGCATTCCTCTGTTACTTGGGAGAGAGGATCGCAGCACTTTGCAGTCACCGGAGCCGTTATGTCTCTCGCTGGTTTAGCACAGTGACGAAGAACATGAGTGAGCATTCTGTCTGTAGTGAACTTCCCGCACACTCCATAGGTATCAGCTTCAACACCAGCAATGGCCACTATCGCCAAAAGCAGCAACAAGCATATGAACTTCTTCATCCTCCTGCTTAGTTACGTTTATTGTGCAATTTCTTCAACTTGAACGAGTAAGCCATATAATGTGTATGTTTTGTATTTCACAGCTTCTGCAGTGTCTTGAAGATTGTATATGTAGGCAGTAGCAGCATCTTGGAATGAAGAAAACATGTTTCCAAAGTCTTAATCCTTTGGCTTTACATGTTGGAATCTATGTTTATTGATTTCCAAGGTGAAATAATGAAGTTGTTCAGCCCGCAGATTGTTGCGCATGAAAATCTCAGGACTTACAGATAATAAGCACATGGATGGATATATAGCCAGAAGCTGGATTTTTATATTGTGGACTGCATGCTCCTTGTTTATTATTAATGATGACTTGATTAATTTATTCCATCGCTTCCTCCTTCCTGATCGATCGTTTCAACGGGCTCAACATTATTAAACAAATCTTGTTTGAGTCTGCTTTTATATATGAAGTCAAGTTTTTGGGTTCATGCATGCATGTAACTTTACTATTTTTCCCTTTATGTACATCCAGAACACGCAACGTACAATATATCAAATCAAATTTTATGTTAAAACTAATGAAAATCTATGTCTCAGAAAATTAAATATAAATAAGTCTCTCGAATTTCATCAACTAAAAAATTCATACTTTTTTCTTTCAATTTTCAAATAGATGTTTTAAAAGTTAAGGGTTAAATGGTATTTTTATTTCAAAAGTATTTCGGGAGAAACTAATATATTTTAAAAATTTTATAAAGAGTAATGTCACCTAACAATTTTTTTGGCAATGTGACCCTCGCCATGAGGGGGCCATGGAGGTAGGAAATGTGGATGAGACGTGGACGAGAATGATTCGGAGGCTGCCGTCACTGTTCTCTGCTTCTTTTCTAGTCACTGCTGTCCGAGAACAAGAGAAGGGGGGGGGGCTGCCGTCGCTGTAGATACTGTTCCCTGTTCCCCGTCGCTGCTGGTTCTGGCGGAATGGAGTGGAGTCAGTTCTGGTCTTGTGTGGTGGGTACGTTGGACGGTGACGAGAGAGGCTATGGCAGAGGTTTGGTTGAACGGCTTCCTCGGCATCCCTGTGGGTGTGTGCGTGGAGGGAGAAGCGAGGAGAGAGATGATGAAAGGCGTGTACGGAGGAATGTAGCTAGTAGTCAATATCTGTTCTCTAGATAACTAGATATTATACTTGATTTTTTAAAATTGTATATATGAAGTCCTTGTCAATGAATTTGGGGGCAGTACCGAAAGTCGTGGCTGAGGAAAAGAAAAAAGCAGTCATCTTTAATATTCTTTCTAAAATAACTATCTCCGTCATCAAAGGGCTGTTATAGACAAATTTTGATTCCCCTTAATTAGTTGGTAAGTTTGGCCCCATCACCCACCATCCAGCTGGACTACATGACTCTTCAACTACAAGGTCGGAGAGTAAGGTCCTCTGTGTAATATGCAGTAATGTCTACTTCTGTTGCTTTGACGAGGAGGAAGAGTATAGACATTGAACTACAAGGGCGCGGGAGTGTGAGAATATGAGGGGAGGGGAATGCCGTGCATTTATAGAGGGTGTTCACACTATTGTGGAAAGAGAGGGTTTGGACTCTACTTTTGTTTGAATTAGATACTTCATCGTTATTTTGAATTTTAAGATATATTCATATATGTAATATGTGTTCATTGCTGTTAATACCCAGTGGTGTTGCGGCTCTCGTGCCATATACATTTCGCTGGCTATCCTATGATTCTCGGTTGTAGAAAGGGTTTGGTGCTGTGATTATAAACAATTCCTCGTTCTGAATGCTATCGCCATGGCATGATAGACACGTTTACACCCATATAATAAGAGCATAGTCCCTCTACTTGATTTGCTTTTGAGTTATATAATTGTCGATTGCTTTGTGACGAGGAGTTCGAATCTTGGATTTGCAGGGCAATTGACTAGTGCTTGACCAACTCCTGAAAATTGAATGGGTGGCGTTCAAGTGAGCACGGAGCGGTGAAGGTTGTAAGGGGATTACGGTGGAGAGACAGGAAACGCTCGGAGATTAATCGCCACCGTCTAAGAGACAAGTCAGAAAAGTTGACGGCTTTCAAGCTGGGGAAGGAGAAGATACAGTGTCCGAGAGAGAGGAAGAGAGCGGTTACGGTTGAGAGTCAGTGTCCAACTACACACTGTTGCTCAAATTCAATGTGGACTACCTTCGTCTACCGTAACTTAGGGTACAGTTCTACTAAAATATTATTTTCAGATCGTCTAAAGAATAAAGTTTTAGGGGCGACATTACTTCCGAAGTAAAACAATACATTTAACCAAAAGTTAATAAAGAAGACTAGTACTTATTAACTTGATATCTGTTACTTTGTGACTTTGTTTAATGAAAATTCACTCTCTAATTCTATAATTAATTCACCCAAATAGATTAACATTATATTATTGGACGAATATATCTTAATTATGCAATTACTTCAGCGTAAAATTGTTAAAATTAACAGGGAAAATATTCACGTGTATATAATTTGAAAAATTTACTTAAGAGTACTCCAACAAAAATTATATAATGTATTTTTTTATAAGAAAGAAAATCATGTCATGTATAGAATTTTATCATCCATTTTTTAACTAATAACCTTCATATTAATATTCATAATTTTATTCTTGAGTTTTGAAGCGGATGAGAAAATTTGATAAAGGAGGCCAATATTTAACTCAAGATGGGTCAATCCTTAAACAATAAAATTCATAATATATATTTTAGTGCTCAATTGCTACATACATGCATACATACTAAAACACTACTGAAAAATAGGCTTTTTAAAACTCCATTTTAAAACCGTTCACTGCGGAGACGGTTTAAAAAAAATGACCAGTGGCATTTTTATAAATAAGATGAAATATTTACACCGGTCGTAAAATAGGATCGCTGTAAAAAGTCATGACCGGTGGCATTTTTGTAAATAAGATGAAATATTTACACCGGTCGTAAAATAGGACCGCTGTAAAAAGTCATGACCGCTGTAAAAAGTCATGACCTGTGGCATTTTTATAAATAAGATGAAATATTTACACCGGTCGTAAAATAGGACAGCTGTAAAAAGTCATGACCGGTGATATTTTTGTAAATAAGATGAAATATTTACACCAGTCGTAAAATAGGACCGCTGTAAAAAGTCATGACCGGTGGTATTTTTGTAAATAAGATGAAATATTTAAAAATGGGGCTTTAAAAAGCATATTTTTAAACCATTCTTATCTAGAGCTGATAGAATTACATCCGGTGTAGAATGTCTTTGCTATTAAAAATCTAACAAAAAGCGTTAATTTTTTACGATTCCCTATCTTCACAAATCATATCGTCGTCCATAGAGAAAACTAGATAAGGGAGAACACATAGTGACAGGAAGCTCCACCTTCGTAACACACCGTCTAAAGCTAGCCGAAAAAGAAGACCTAGATATGCGATGACCCATACCTGTGCTCGTCGTTCTCTATTGTTGAAGTCAGTTGTTGTAGCCTCTAAAGCTCACCAAAGAAGAAGACCCAAATCTGCGATGGTGGGTGTCTATTTTTTTGTTCATTTCTTTCTCGATTTTGTTTAAATATATTTCTGTTCACTTTTAACTGAGTAAGTCGAAGGAATTGTGACGATGTTTCTGTGATATCTTTAATTAGGTAACGACATTTCTAGGTTTTCGTTTTTGTATATATATTTGGGTTTTTGTCTCATTCATTTCTGGGTTATGTTTAAATATATTTTTGTTTGCTTTTGAGCAGGTAACCAAAAGGAATTGTGACGATATTTTTGTGATATCTTCAATTAGGTGACGACGTTTATGGGTTTTCATTTCTGCGCATATATCTAAGTTTTTGTTTCTTTTGTTTCTGGGTTCTCTGGCTTTTTCTTTCTTCCTCTTTTTTGTTCTCTGCTTGCATTTTACAGTACCTATTCTTCTTCATCACTCTCCTCCTCCTTCATATTTGTGACGAAGAAGGAAATAATTTCGGATCTAGAGTTTTTTTATTCTGATTTTTTTTATTTTGACATTACTTTTGAAACCGGTTGTATGGAATAACCGATTTAAAAAAGCTGATTATTTATACCTGTCATATACAACCGGTGTAGAATATTAAACTTTTTACACGGGCTATTTCTACACTGGATCAAAGTCCGGTGTAGAAGTCTATTTTCAACCGATTTAGAAAGCCTTTTTTCCAGCCGTGAAAATTGAATCGAAATCGAAGCTTATTTATCTAGTTGATGACATAGTCAATAACTCAACTCATGTTTTTATGTCCTTAGTTGATATCTAGTATTATGATGTCATATTTAAATACTTTATCCAGTTTTTAATATAAAAACTAGTTAGAAAGTTAAATTTAATTTTAAAATATTAATTTATTTTGTATCTAATATTTATAATTTTTACTTAATTAATTTACTTAACTTATAAATTGATATATAATCTAATATTATACATGTGTATTTTGAAGAGAGTATGTCACATTTGATATAATTAATTTATTTAATTTCTTTAATCTACTTATATTAATCAATAAAATTTAATATTAAGTAACAGTGTAAGTATTATTAGATAGGATTAGATTAGCTTGCTCTCCCAATGAACTCTTTTAACACTCAACGTAGGGAATACAATTTCTGCTCCAATTGGATCCTTTTGATTTCTATAGCAAAAATATACTTACGAAATTCCACTTCCACCTCACCGATCCACAGTTTGGTTAATAACTCAACTCATTCATCTAATCACAAATTAAAGCCTAATCAGTTTTCAAATATAGCAGGGCATTTATTATGTCATACACGTGGAATTCAAACAAGGAACGCTCGCTAATTACCCATTATTGGTTTATCATACAAAAATTAAGAGAAGAACAGTTTACTTACATGAAAACTCAAAACATGCATATATGAGATTAAAACACAAGCAATTTGAATGACACACTCGACTCGAAATCCACACTGAAACATGTTTACCAAACTTATTATGAGCTACTATATATATATATATATATAAAGAGCTCTTATTAAAGACAAAGTCACACTTTATTACTAGAGTTGCTATAAGTGGTTGACTTGTTCATAAAGGTGAGTGCTAGCTCTAGGGGTGGTGAAGGAGATGGCAACGTCAGGGAATGGTGGAGGCGATACGGTGGTTGATGCCATACTTCCAAGTGTCCGAATTGATGGTTGCATAGAAGCATTCCTCCTCTGAGATTTGTGAGAGTGGCTCGCAGCATTTTGGAGTCACAGGAACATTCAAGTCTCTTGCTGGTTTGGCACAGTGACGAAGAACATGAGTCAGCATTCTGTCAGGACTGAACTTCCCACAAACTCCATAGCCATGAGCTTCAGCCCCAGAAATGCCCACAATCGCCATAAGCAGAACCAAGCATATCAACTTCTTCATCCTTCTGAGTTCTTCAACTTAATTGAACTGTGTTTATGTGTAAGTGTGATTTTGTATTTCACAGCTTCTGCGGTGTCTTGAAGAGTGTGTATATAGGAAATAGAAGCACTTTGGAATGAACAAACCTCGTTCCTCAAGTCCAAAACCATTGGCTTTATTACTAAAAGCTGGAATCTTCGGATCATTCGTCGTCGATCATTAATTAAAAATCTCCAGACGACGTACGAACATCGATTGGCAGAAGCTGGAGTTTTAAATTATATATGATCGCAGCTCCTAGTTATTGTGAAACTATACGACTTGATTATTTTATTCTTTCACCTAAGTACGTACGTACTTCGTCAAAGGTTTCATAATTATCCAACACTCACTTTTTAATTTCAGTTTGCAATCTATGTATGCTTGATATTCAACTTTTGAAAGTCAGAGGTCTAGAATCTAATCTCTATCGATCTCTTGTAGAATAAAGCTTCTAGCTAGGATGTGTGTGTGTGTGTGTGTGTGTGTGTGCATACCGTCACCCACTCATTCCTTCGTCAATGGGTTCGTGCTTTAAGAAACAAATGGCTTTTATAAAGTCAAATTTTTGGGCTCAGGCATAATTTCGAATATTTTTACCTTATAATCTAAATGTACATTCATTGCCACGTACTAAGGTGTAGATTTAATTTTTAAGGGCTTATACAATATAATAAAAATGTACTAATGCGTGCTTTTCATAAAGTATTTCATCAACTAAAAGATTCATATATGTTTCCTTGTAAGGGGTTAAATATTCATAAAAAAAACTAGGTAATACGTAACTCGTATCTGTTTACCTTAAGATCTTATTTAAGAAAAATTGAGTCTATTTCTCTAATTAATTCAATCAAACCATTAGTTGAATCGAATTTTCTTCTTGTATTAAGATATATCAATGATGCAATTACTAATAAATAAATTGTTAAATCATGGAAAATATTAAGGTGTAGATTTTGAAGTATTGTTTAATATTCATATTTTTTCTTCAATTTTCATGAAAAATATTAGTAAATTTGATGAAGGAGGCCGATATTCCACTTGAGATTGGTTTGCTCCTCAAAATATACCCCCTCCATCTCCTTTTATAAAAACCTAGTAATTAACAACTTTACAAGGATTAAAAAATAAAGAGTAAACTAGCATATAGTACTCTAACTAATATTATTTTTCTAGTATTTTGAGCACTATAATCTTATTTATAGTTTGGATTGCTAGATGTATTATAAATAAGATTAGAGTATCTGAGGTAATTTAAATCTAACATCAGGGTATTGGATATACTATAAATAAGAATATATAAGGAGCTGAATGCTACTAGAAAATAACATTATGTGCTGAATGCTACTTTATTCTTAAAAATATATTTAATTAAAATTAATTAATATTTTTAGAATTACCCTCAATGAAATTCATTAATTAGACAATATTGTTTAGTTAATTAATAATTTTTTTAGTTAATTGGGTATGAATGTCAAAGCAAAAGATATTTTTAATTAAACGATGCTTTGTATAGAAGATTTTATATCAAGAATTACAATATAATAAGGAATGACAAGAATGTGTGACATAAATCAAACGATGTATATACTGATTTGGCGAACCTACTGATTCATCATAATTAATAGAAGAACAATTTATTTATATGAAACTTGATACACACACACACACACACACACACACACACATATATATATATATGCATCTTTGAGATTCAGGCATAAACAAACCAATTCTCAAACTCAACGAATCCACCATTATTCTCGGTTTGAACGACACACTTGACTCTGAATCAACACTGAAACATGTTTAACCTGCAGTGAAGGTACATTCTTACAAATGGTGGTAATGGCAACGTCTGGGAATGGTGAAGGCGATACGATGGTCCATGCCTGAATACTTCCATGTGTCTGAATTGATGATAGCATAGAAGCATTCCCCAGAAACTTGGGACAGAGGCTCGCAGCATTTTGCAGTAACTGGAACATTCAAGTCTCTTGCAGGTTTAGCACAGTGACGAAGAACATGAGTGAGCATTCTATCAGCACTGAACTTCCCACAAACTCCATAGCCATGACCTTCAACCCCTGCAATGGCCACTATCGCCAAAAGCAAAGCGAAGCAAATGAACTTCTTCATCCTGTTTCTCCAAATTAACTTGAACAAGGGAAGCTCTGCGTGTGTGATTGTATATATATTTCACAGCTTCTGCTCTGTCTTGAACTGTGAATGTATATAGGAAGTAGCAGCACTTTGGAATGAACAAAACCTTGTTCTCGAAGTCTTAAACCATTGGCTTTATTACAAGTTGGAATCTTTTTCGTCGTCGATCAATTTAAGGAAAATCTCAGGAGATCGACTTAATTACAGAATAAGCACATGGATAGCCAGAAGCTGGTGTCTTAAATTGTGAACTACTGGTCCTAGTTATTGTGAAAACCATATGATGATGAGTTTGATTATTTTATTCTACATCACCTACGCGTACTCATTTCGTCCATGGATTCATCATTATTAATTCGACAACTCATATCTATTTAATAGAAAGAAGGTGTAAAAGAAACATAAAAGAAAAGTCAATTAAATATTTTTAACCTCATTTCTTTATAATTTTATTAATCAAATCGTGCTAGCTAACATCATTCTTGTATGTAAAATTAAGGTAAATCGTTCTCAAGGTTGATATTTTCACATACTTACATGTAAATGACAAAAAGGTGAAGAATGAGCTCACTCTGAAGGATTTTGCCGCGTGCGTTGCTTCTCTGATCTCTCTCAACATTCCATATAAAATGACGCTGTCGTCAAGATATTGCTAGATTGCAGCATTAAGTGATCGAGGAGTCGTCGTCCATAAAGAGGTTCAAAGGTTGAATTACGATAAGAATCATGATCACCAGAAACTTTGAATAGACAAGGAAGAATCTGTATATATATGTGTGTGTGAAGGTAGTTTAGAAGAAAGCAGAAAGCGGTGGCTTTTGTTGTTGTTAACTTGTTATGGTTTCAGAGGCAGTGGGAGAATTTTTAACGATCGTGAGTCCCGATTCTTCCGGATGCTCCAATGACCGATTTTCCCGGTCACCCGGTCTTGTTGAACCCAGGCCCTATAATGCTACATGTAAGCTCACACCTGTATCATTCTTCTCTCTTTTCCTACGAATCTGCCTTTGTCCGAACAATCTGTTAATTCCCGCGTACTACCCGTTTGGATTGTGTTCCTTTTAGTTACATTCTCGACTTCATCTTTTGGATGTTCCTTTATACCCTTCTTTTTGTTCTCCCTCTGTTCTTGTTAAATTAAAATCTTTATATTCTGCACCTTTCTCAATGTCGACGCTTAAACGTTGATTTTTCTTTCTCTTTTTGGTACAGACACTTGACCGTCTATAAAGGGTACGTATCTTAAGACTTGTGGTCGATGAATTTGTTAACTTTTTGACAGTTGCAGTTCTAGTTTCTCTCATTTAAGGAAATAATCATTGGCCTCTTTTCCTCTTCAATTCTTATTGGGCCTTTACATGCTAGATGTTATATCAGTTTCAAGCTCTGTTTCTCATCTGCTTTGTTAGTTCTGATTACGTTCACCAGTATGTTTGTTTTTATTCCTAAACGAATGCTGAGGTTGGTTTGGATTGAAATCGCTATGAACTTGGAAACTTTGTATAAGTGGGGGGCCTAATTGCAGGCGTTTCTGTGGGTTATAGTTTGCAGTATGAACTTGGAAACTTTGTATAAGGGGGGGCCTAATTGCAGGCGTTTCTGTGGGTTGTAGTTTGCAGTATGGGGAGGGTGAAGCTGAAGATAAAGAGGCTGGAAAATACTAATGGTCGTCGGGCGACCTATGCTAAAAGGAGGAATGGAATAATGAAAAAGGCTTCGGAATTATCTATACTGTGCGATATAGATATTATACTTCTCATGTTCTCACCTTCTGGGAAGCCAGCACTATGCAGAGGGAGGCGTAGGTATTTTGCCAGTCTCTGAATCATTTATATCATCAATCAATATACCATATAAAGTCTATAGCAAGCTGCATTATTTGTAAGTCATAAACACTAGTACAACTTGCTTCAAACTCCATGCAAAAATTTTTGGCTTACAATCTAGTAAGTTAAAATGTGCAATGTTTTGTCAATAAGCGTATTGATTAATTAGATCTAAGAGTATGGTGAAGAAGAATAAAAGTTAGCTGTTCTTCTAAAACCCATGAGTCTTTATGGTCAAATGACCTTTGATAAAAGATCAAGGAAGCAATGTTTAAAATTACAACATCTGTATCACCTATATTTTGACAATGACCTTTGATAACAATGATGTTTACTTATGTTCGGTGTCAGATACTGTTTCTTTTTCTGAGGCGTGCTATTAGTGTTTGCTTCACACTTATCTCTCCCTCTAGACATCCTACTTATGTTTTCCTGCTCCTTAAGCAGCTGTTTGTCGTTGGAAACATCCATCCTCTTGAGTCCTGAGTTTAAGAAATCATTTGCTACATTATTGCATTCCCAGCTTGTTCCTTTATATTTCCTTTATAGTTTAGGGTTGATAAATATGATAGGAATTTCTTCACAGGTATTGTAGACTTCTGAGCGAATACTCTGTTGGTCAAACGAAAAAAAATCTAATTACTCTTACATTTTTTCTTAAACTTTTAATTACTCTGTTGGACTATGACGTTTGCCTTTATAAAAGACCATTATGATTTTTGCCTGATTACATCCCTTCTTTGGTGTCTGTAGTAACATAGAGGAGGTTATTGCAAAGTTTGCACAACTAACTCCACAGGAAAGGGCAAAGAGGTATATTTATAATCCTTCTGTATGTCACAAATTATTATGCCTGTTTATCTAAGTAGTACGAGATTTATGATTAATGTTTTCAATTGGATTGGACAGGAGGTTGGAGAGCCTTGAAGTAAGTTGTTTCTTACCACTCATTCTACATTAAAAAAATGCATATTTATCCTTGTTTTCAAACAATACAAGATTATGGTTGATGCCTTATTGTGATACTCATTAGCAATCTGCTTTTTTATTTGAGTTTAGGCACTGAAGAAAACATTTAAGAAGTTAGACCACGATGTAAATATACAAGAATTTCTTGGTACAAGGTATTCCATGCTGACACTAATTTAATGATTTACTTTGGATTGATTTACCTTTTCTGCCAGTAAGTTGAGATGCTGAAGTACTCTTTCTGTTCATTCCCACAGTAGTCAAACTACGAAGGTACACAATTCCAACCATCTCAATTAGTTTTTTTTTTCCTTTTTCCTTTCCCTTCATGGTAGACCTATCACTCAAGTTCTTTGTGCAGGACCTAAAGAATGACGCCACATTATTACGAACTCAAATATCTGAAAGACTTACAAGATTAAGGTAGATTTATTTGTTTGGTTCAACTGTTAAGTTCCTTGGCTATATTTTAATGTACTTGCATTATGGCCTCATTCCATTTTTTAAGTTTTGTATATTGCTGCATTCTGTAGCCAATGGGCTGAACTTGATAAAATCCACAGCGTGGAACAATTGGAACAGATGGAAAATTCTCTCAGGGAGTCAATTAATCAACTTCGATTGCATAAGGTAGGCCTCTTATTATTTTGTTCCTGCTCTTTGCAAGGAATATTTTCATGGTTCACTTGAGCATCAAGGTTTTGGAGGTAGTTCCTAATTCATCCATAATCAGCAAGTCTACTCATTTTTGCCTAGGAAATGTGTGCCTTCTTGGGTTGCAGAAAGATTTGATATCCCAACTATATAGTTTCCTTGTTAAGAAAATAAGAGAAGGGATACAATTTCCCACCTGGTAGTGATAATGAGGATTCCTTAACAATTCTAAGGACAAGAATACGAAAAGAAAAGGCAATAACCAAATTGGGTAGAAACATAGAACTGGGGAAAAGAAACATAAATTTAGCTATGCCTCAATCCAAAACCCTCCAAAGTTCATATCCAATGTTATTTATATTCAATACACATTGATGTTTTGAGATCTTGATATGATACCATTTCTCAAACGTTTCACTGATCGGGCAGGAAAATCTACAAAAGCAACAACTTGAATCATTGAAATGCAGTAACCAGGTAAAAAGTTCAACTGGTATTTAAAAAGGTTTTAAGTACACGTTTCCTTTCTTTTTTTTTTCTTTGATAGATTTAAGTACACGTTTCTATGGTGTAGAAAAGGCAAGATATGACTAAAAAAGCTTTATCTTCCAGTTCAATGAGTTGCATGTTCCCTTCAGGATGAGTGCTGATCAACATCTCCAACCTCTATCATGGGTTGCCAACAATCACAGCCAACATATTGTTTTACCAGATGATTCAAACTTGCTTCTCGCCAAGTAAGCAGTTTTCCTGAAATAAATCCATAGCTTCAAAATTCCTTCAATAATCTGCAATGAATTCATTTGACTTAAATACATCTTCAAGTTTTTTTGGAGAAGCAGCATCTATTGCCAGGATAATAAGCAAATATTATTTTGGCAATGAAGTCTTATTGTTTAACCAAATTCAAGATCATAAACAATGATTTGACTAAAATAGAATTTGTTAACATGTTCATTTGATATGGGAATTCATACTAATTGACCCACAATAGGTTAATATGACTCCTGTAGATATTACATTAAAAAGATCTAATCATTCAAATGCCACGGGGCCAAAAGCATTGTATTCATATGATATATTTCGGTTTGAATTCAATGGTGTTGCCATTGAGTTCTTATTAGCAGAAACCAAACTTTGTGACACTGTCATTGAGCTCAAACAAAAGTATAGCATAGACATGAAATACTTTTTTCATTGTAGCATTTTATCTCTATACTCAATTGGAGATCTTTTGAGTTGATATTCTATAAGTTTTAACTCAACTTGTTAAATTGATTTGGCTGTTTTTCAGAGACATAGAGGGCTCTGCAAGCTCCTCTTTCGGGATTTATGCTAGTTATATTGGCTCAAGTTCAAAACCAGATCTTTCTAATTCTGGGCAAGAAAATGGTGTCCTCAGTGACATGACAAGTACCTCTTCTCTGCTACTACAATTAGGCGGGCAGTTTCCATACTTGCCATATAATTTCAGTTTACTGAATGACATCAAGTTCCAGCCATCTGCAGAGATCAACCCACATGAAAATCCCATAGAATATCATCCTAATAAAAGCTTTGAAGCTCCTAGACTTGCCTTCGACTCTAACCACCATGGATGGGCTTCCACATCAGGGCCTTGTGCTGTTACCACCATGTTTGATGAATATTTGTATGCCCAGGCAAGTTTCTCTCAAGTAAGCTTTTGCTTCTTATAACTGGACCCCCTTCCTTCCTTTCTTTTCATTTTCTGGTATTCCTGTTGCATGACTTCCTTGTGAGCTGTTGGCCAACTGCAAAAGGGTGAATCGCCAGAGAGGGATAGAAATTGTAATAATACATATTATCTGTTTTCCAGGTGCCACAACTACATTGATTCACTACTTTTTTTGCTCTCCATCTACCAATGAGGCTGAGCGAGAACTTCAGTCACGCTTCATCAGATCTCAACAATAAGCAATAATAGGCTATGTGGATTTTGTTTCCACCTTGTTTATGGATGCGGAAAGCATGTTGCATTTCTTCTTCCCCACATGGATGAAAAGAGTTGTTTATAGCATCACATTATATAGCGGAGTAACTGATTCAGAATAACGTGGATTTCATTTTTGTTCGTATCTGTATCGGCTTCTTGTAAATAAAGAGTGTCAAAGTTTGTTCTTCCTCACATGGATCATCCTTGTATATTGAAAAAACATTATTGCAGTTTCAGACAAACATAACTTAGGCAAAAACATGATGCAGAATGCCACTTTAACTGATAAATAAGGAGAGAACATGATACAGAATGCTCCGTTTTATGAGTATGTATATAAGTCTTGTTGAAAATTATATCTGATGCGTTTATATTTCTATTTTTTGTTTTTTGTTTGGAGTAAGAATATGGGCTTGTTTGGTAAAGTTTTAAACCATGGTTTTAAAAAGATTTTTGGCCCAAACCTTGGTCTGGGAAAATTTTAAAACAAACAGCCATATTTGTCTATAAGTGCTTTTGGGCAAAACTATGGTTTAAAACCATGGTTTTGAATAAGCTATTAAAATTAGTTTTTTGAACAGTAAAAGAGCTTATGGACTATCCAATTACTATTTTACCCCTACTTTTTTTTACACCCTCTCTCCTCTCTCCTACTTTTTCTTACACCCTCTCTCCTCTCTCTTCTCTTTTCTCTACCTCTCTCCTCTCTCTTACTTTTAATCAAATCATACCCTTTATGGTAATTTACCAATATAAAAAGTCATTCTAAAAATAACTATCCAAACACTTATTTATTCAAAACCACTTTTTTTCCATAAACTTTTCTCTAAAAGCCCTTTTCCATAAGCTGTCCATAAGCCTTTTTTTAAAATCCTATCCAAACATGCCCTATAATGGTAGCTCTTTTTCCTGTAGACCTTAATCAATAATCAATACATTATCAGTCTCTCGTAAACTTAATTTACAAGTAAATTCATGAAATGATGATGAGAATTAAGCAATATCACCAACAAAACAAGTGGAAGAAAGGCTTTTAGCTGTTTAAACATGAGGTCTCGAATTCGAGACCATGTGAAGACAGAAAATATTTTTAGGAGAGTTACCCCAAGTATGCCCGACAATATTTAAATTTGACCTAGTCAGATAATCATATCAAAACAATTAAGCAATATCATAATCTGGGATGAGCCAACATGCCTAATTCACCATAAACTCTGCAATCTATCTGGTGTTTTGAACAACTGTTGGACTCAGTCACTCAGAATTCAATGAACACTCAATAAATATGACAAGAAGGGAGAAAAGATGCAGCCAATAAGCATATATTCCAGACAAAAATAGATCTTCAGAATCAGAAGTAGGTGGAGGAGGTTGAACTTTTAACTGTTATTCAAAGCCTGATCTCTAGTTAGGTAAAAGAATAAAGATAGTCCTTGAAACAGTTGAGTTTCATGAGGTTTCTGAGCCGTGTAAAAAGCGTTTTGCTGTTTTTACAGTCATTTATTCCTTACGCTTGCATGATTTGATACTTCTTTAACAACATAAGTATGAATAATGGAGTGAATTATAATTAAAACTTGTCCACAGAAGAGAGGACACAGAAACAAGATAGAAAATTACTGCATTTTTTTTCATTGCAGAAGCAGGAAAATTTACACTAAAAATATCTCTAATACAACCAAAGATGACATAAACAAGTAGAGCACCAAACAATTACTTCTTCTAACATCCCCCCAACCAAAAAGTACAAACGTAAAGTAAGAAACTACTCCAATACTAACGGCGGGTGGTATAATTATTCCACCACTTCCACTTTACTCACTATTTCTTTTACCTTTTTTACCCCCACATAACCTAAAAATCCCATTGCTACAAAACTTCCAATAAAAATGGGGTAGAAGGCACCCAAAATTATGTACCCCCACCATGACACGATGATGATGAAGAGCCCTTTTAAAATAAGCCCTTCTTATAGTAGCATTCTATTTTCATACCCCAGTATACTATTGAGTCGTACTAACACTTGAACAAGAATATGCTTTATATATATAAGTCTAGCGGAATTGGGCGCCGGTGAAGGTTTGGCCAAAGGACCAGTTTGGTGGAGCAACATTGAAGGACACCACAGAGCGGCCATCACTGGTGGTGACCTTGAAGGAGAGGGCTTGGCCATTGAGATAGTTGTTGCTTTGCCAGTTCTGGCCCCAGTTTCTTGACATTGGCATCCACCTTGTTCTTGACCCTTTGATGGCCGCACTGTGTACATCACCAGCACCACCAACGTTTGTGATGAGTACCAGGTTGAAATAGGAGTGCCCATTGATTGTAAACCTTATGCCTCCCCTTTTCCTGCAGGGTACCCTACAAAAAAAAACCAACCCATTGAAAAATATACAGTAAGTTCTCAAAAGGGTCATTTACCATTTCCAAATTCTAACCACTTGATTCTTCAAGTAATAAATTTCAGAGACTTTCACAGACAAAAGAAAGTTAATTGGTAAGTTTTGTCTCACTTATTAGGAGTCATATTGCCATTTATACAAGAAGATGACTATCAATAACTTCATTGGGCCAACGTTTTCCTCAAGTTTTCTGGTTTAACATTCTTACAAATCTGCTCAATCCTAAAACAAACTTGATATCTTGTAAGGTAAGGGATCTAAATTGGCAGAAACAAGGTAACAAGGTAAGTTAGTATTACCTTCTGTAAGCCACAGGAACTATTCCAGCTCTGTATTGAGCAATGTGGAGGAAGACAGGCTGAGCAAGATCAAAATGGTGAAGAGGAGGGTTACACCATCCTCCTGCATTATTTGGCAAGGCATTGTTTGGTGGGCAGAAATTAGTAGCTGTGACCACTATGGAACCTGGCAGGCACCATCTTCTGTCATTCACACACCTTATCTCATAGCATGACCCACAGCTCAGCCCATTGTTGAACAGAGCCGTGCTCAGAGCAGCTGTGTTCGTTCCATAGCCTTGGCTGTACAGATTCCCATACCCACAAGCCCCACCTGAACCATTATTCGTCATAAGGTTAGCCAAACAGATTTGCTCCAACTTACTTCAAACAAACTCTCACATTTTGAAGTAAATGTGTGTGCTTTTATGTAAAAAGTGCGTTTAGGACTGATGTCAAACAAGTATCAGACGCTAATTTATGCATAAATTGCATACCCATTGTGCCTGATGCATCTCCACCTCCATAGAAGGTGGCATGAGCATTAATCCACCCTCCACCATAGCCATGAGCAGAGGAGAGCCTGGAGAGAAAACCCATAAAGAGCAACCCAATGAGAGCCATTTTTTACCTGAACATTACCAAAGAAAGAAATATAAGCAAACTCTAATCTGCTAAAAATGTGATATTTGGACTTCAGAAGATGATGCAGAAAGGGAATTACTTTGTCGTTGAAGCGTCAGAGGAGGAAGTTGTAGCTAGAGAGAGGGTAATGAGAGATAGATGAGTGTAGAAAAGTGAAGGAGGGTGAGACCGAATTTATAGCGGGGAAGGGGTAGCCCACCGTTACTTCAACTATAACTAACGCTTTTAATAATTGTTGGGACCAAACACCCTATTGGGTTATAACCAAGGTAAATATGTATTTAATGTCTTAAATTAATTTTAGATAAATAATTAATATTTTAAAATATTTAAAAATATAATTAATACTCTAAATTAATTTTAGAGATACGACTAGTATCTTAAAATATTTAAATTGATATAATTTTATATTTTTATTAATAAAAATATAAATTTATGTCTAATCTATGTCACGTAAATTTTTTATTTCAATACATTATTATTTAAAATATCATATATGTGTCATATTATTTAAAAAAGAGTATTGAATAAATTCTAAAATTAATATTATATATAATTTATATGTGAATATTGAAAAATTTTATATTTTATTTAGTATAATTTATTAAAATAATATTACATACGTAACCTTTTAAACAATAATGTGTTGAAATAAAAAATTATGACATGTATCAAATAAAAATTTATATTTTTATTAGCAAAAGGATAAAATTATAATAATTTAAATATTTTATGTATTAATTATATTTTTAAAATTAATTTAAAATGTTAATTATATTTTTAAATATTGTATGGTGTTAATTTTTTTTTTAAATTAGTTCAGGGATGAAAATACTTTTACCCTCCAACTTATAAGGCTACAAACTGTTCATTAACAGTGAAAATTGGAAGAAGAGCCCCCTATTAAGGTTCAAGAATGTGTTATTAGTGGTAAGCGGCTCGGTATCGTTTAAGCAAGGTCTCGAGTTCGAGCCTTGGCGTACGCAGAAAATTCCCGTTAGGAGACTCACCCACCATAGTCAGGTATGCGATGCGGGTCAGATCCGGATGTAGTCGGGACAAAATTCCGATGAACTGGGTAAGCAATAAAAAAAAAAGTGTTACTGGGGCGAGAAAGCGCGTGGTTTTTGTAGCTTTCAGAGGAGAAAAATCTGCAAAATCTATGTGGGGCAACCCCGTTTTTCACTCTAAACCAAAAACAGAATAACAAGCTGCTAAGTCCACATGCAAATATGCACCATCGTCTGTTTTCTTCTCTCCCTTCTTCCAGCTTCATACGCTTTTTCTTTTCTTTCTTTTTTCTCTTTTGCCACAGGGAATTTGGGATCATTCAATGGTGTCACTTCATTTGGGATCCCTATAATTACTTTACTTATCCTATAACTAACTCTTTTTTCTTAACTGACTCTTCTTAAAATTAATTATAATAGTTAATTTGGATTACACTTATTACCAAATTACTAAGGAAAGGGACCTCCATGCCCAGAGACATAACATTAAGTTCCTACATTTAAAATCGAAATAAATATTTTAGGATAAATTCCTCTTAATATTGATCAAGTGTATCATTGTACCCCTTCCCACCCTTGATATTGTTTAGAAATTGCTCTGCTCTCTATTTTTACTCCTAGTAAATATCATAAATCTAAAATATATACCATATTCTTGCTATCTCCTCATTGGAAATTGACAAAAAGGACATTTTAAAATAAAGAAATTAATGCTCTAAAAACTTTTGCAAAGGCACAGTCCCCACTTGGTAGATCTGAGAAGAGATAAAAGTATTTAGCCTTATTTTTATAACTAGAGAGAATGTTTTTAAAAAATTCAAACATATGACCTTCAAAACACATAGCAGTACCTTAATTTATTTTTACTTTAAGATAAGAATATCCTTGCCATTTAGTGATTAGAATTTAATGGATAAAGATAGAAATGGTCAAATAAATGGGGGTTATAATGGGAAAGAAAATTTAAATTTTGGAGAGAAAAAAACAAAAAATCTTATATTTAAAACTAAATTAAAACTCTTATATTAGTTTAAGTTTAGCTAAATGAAGGGAATAAAAAGTTTGAAGAGGAAAATGGTGAGAGGACATTGAAGAAACCCCACCGAGAGGACGAGGCCATGTGTGGGTGCATTAATTGAGTTTGTGTGTGGGAAGCGCACTATCTTTCACCCCAGCTGGAACAACTTCAGTATCTGTCTCCCATCTCATCTTAATTAATTAATTAACTTAATTTAATTAAAATCGTTAATCCTTTTTCATGGATACGATCTTCAAGCAAAACGATAAAATCCTTTTTAATAAACCGCGATTCTCGCCATTAGTGTTTTCCAATCATCCTAATCATACACGACTCGTGAACTACTACTTCTCCTTAAGACACAACCTCCTATTTAATTACTTCCCTTTTTTCTATTTATTGTTATTATCAACAGAAAGTGACATAATAAATCTAATTCCATTTGTCTCTCTCTCTTTTTAATTTACATTTTTATTTTTATTTTACATCATGCATGCATATTTTGAAATAAAACAAATTGAAGATGAAAAATAAATAAATCAATTTGCTATCTAAAAATTAAGAAATAAGTAGGCCAATTAATTTAACAAATGATATCAGAATAGGATTGAGCACCGGATAAGAAAGGATCTTAGATCTCTTACTTCTCGTCTCTTATTTTCTACCAGACTTGAACTCGAAATGCTTTGATTGGAAAAATAGGAAGAGGTTAATTGAAGCAATATTTTATTATTATTTTTTTAACTTTGGGATTGAAAGAGATTTGGGAGAGTCGTTTAACGGCGCCAAGGCAGCAAAAGCACATGGAGCAAGTTCGTCTGTTTGTTTGAGGTGATGCTCAAAATCAAGTTGGATTCTAATTCTGTAATAGTTGTCCTCTTGAATTTTTCTCATGTAGACACTGTAACTACGGTCCATCTATTCCTGACTTTTAGTAGTCAACAAAAAAATAATATATATGACTATTTTAAAATATATCATATTAATTAATTTAAATATTTTTTTAATTTAATTAAATTAATTAAATATATTTTAAAGAGTAAAGAATATTTTATTAGATTAGGTTTGGATAGGATTGGTAACTAACTTTTGTAGGATTAGGTATGCTTCGCTTTCTTTTGACGAATTTGTTTATTGGCTTTGTATGGGACTACATATATATATATATATATATATATATATTTGTGGCATTAAACTTAGGTGTAAATTTAGATACCTAAATATTAAAATATTTTTTTAAATATCATGATTAAAATTATAATAAAATAATACTCTTCTTTAATTAGGGCTTAGAGTGTTAAGGTTAAAGTGTGCTTATTTTCTAACGAACGCAATCAATCTGAACCGTCGATCTTCCACTCTTGTTTGACGTGTCAGACTGAGATGACGTGCAGTAAGTAAAGACTCTTAAATCTTTATAGATGTTGCATCATATGTCATTCGTAAATTTTTAAAAAAGAAAATAATTAATTAACATCACCTCAAAGATTAAGCATTAAACAAATCAGTCTAATAACATTCATCGTTAATTTTGCAACTTGATTTGGCATACTTATCTAATAAGAAAAGCAATATATATAGATGTTGCATCTTGATTTGTAATTTTAAAAATTATAAAAAAAAAGGTAAATTAATCGTTAATTTTGCAACTTGATTTGACGTACTTATCAAATCATGTAATAAGACAAGCACATACACATAGAGATTATCTTAGAACAATGTAGGCCAGATAATCACGATCATGATGAATAAAATTAAATTAACAAAAATAATAATATTAAAACTTAACTCAGGTGAATTAATTAGACTAATAAATTAATAAATTAGTTATTATAACTGATCTGATTAAGAATTTTGGATAAATTAATTAGTTTAGATTTTATATAAAATAAGTAGTCTGTCAAATTTATAATTTATTAATTATATTTTATTTGATTGAATGTGGTTTATATATAAATATTGCGAAGTAAATTTTTTTATTAAAATATTATTCTTTTTAAAGTTATTACAATTTAACTAATTTAATAATTGATCCCATTTTTAATAATTAAAAAAATATAAATAGATAAGAATTTAAGGGTAGATTTGATTTTGAAGGAAGGGGGCTTACAGCTCATAATGAGTTTTGTGGGAACCATCGAAATTATACTCTGGTTCTGGTCCACCCCTACGTCAATAGAGCTTGACGTTTTTCAATTAAACTCTTGTTGACAAAATTGTTTTAATTAATTAATTAATAATAAATGACCGAAGCAATTTTGATTAATTAAAAAATGAGCGATTTTAATTAAAGATAATTAATTATACTGTGTGGTTGTTTCCTAAGGACCCCCAAGTGCAGATGTCGTTAAAAGGTACAATCCCTTAAACATGTGGTTGATATGACGTACCTTCAATGTTCAGTCCCTTGCAACTTAAGCATTTTAATTCAATAATTGTCCTGTTTAATTACAGTAATTCTATAAATTTCTATTATTCATGCGTCAATAATAATATAATTAATCAATACCTCAAGAAACATATTTCTCCAGTCACTTTTACTTTTTATTTTTTATATTATTTTTAAATTAATTTATTTAATTTATAAATTGATATATAATCTAATATTATATATAGATATTTTAAAGACATTAAATCATATTATTTATAATTAATTAATTAATTAATTTTATTAATATAATTTTTTTATAAAAAAACAAATAATTATTTTATAATAAGTCATGAATAAATGAACATTACTTTTTAGACTTTATATCATGTATGAAACAAACTTGTTAATATAATGTAAAATCTACAAGAATTTATATATATTATTTACGAGTTGTAAAGCATAGGACTAGTTATTTTAAACTTCATGTAATGAAAGGAAAGGGAATACTCTAAGGTCATAAAAAATATAGTTAATTATTTAAAATTTTAATAATAAGTTAATAATTAAAAAATATGCAATGACAATTTTTAATATAAGAAATAACAGTAAATTTATGTTGCTAATTTGTTATTGATATTTTTTTGTGATTAAGTTTCTTTAACTCATAATAATTCCAAGAAAAATGTATGGATTATTGTTTTTCTAACTAATAGTCTTTAGATTTAAGTTTGGGTATTTTTTTTATTTCACCGAGTTGAAAAGATTAGTTAATTATTAACGTATAATAAAATTGATTTCATGTTAGAACCTAACACCATTATACGCAAAAAGAAATTGATAATATACTTAAAAATTTAATTATTCCATATTGAAGTAACCACTAGCTATTTTAATTTTAATTAGCCATTTAAATTTGATTATATTTAGTGACTTTATATATAAAATTTAAAAAAAAAATTGAGTATGATAAATTGTAAATATTGATGGATTTAATTTCAATGATTTAAATTCAAAATATTTTTAAATTAAATTGTTAGTTATTTTTATATTTTAATTTCAATTATTTTTATATACTTTTAATAGTTAATTTTAATAAAAGTAAATTCTTATAAGTTTATAATTTGAGTTTAAAATCTAAGTTTACTTCCATGTCACGAGTTAAACTCGTGCGTTTGATAATATAACTAATCAGTAATAGAATTGGAATATAACATGTAATTATATTATAGAGAAAACTTATAAAAATTCCTTATTTTTATTTCATTAAATTTTTTAATCGTATTATATTATGTGTCTTATTATTTTAATATATTCATTTAATTTAAACTTAATTAGAAAAAATAATAATATGGCAAAACTTGATTAGAAAATTTGATATAATAAATATAAAAAATTTGAGATCCTTATATTATTTTCACTTAGAATAGGTAATTTAAAGAATTTTTATACTTTTAAATTGATTTTGTAAATTTTTTTCCTAGTAACTTTTATATCTGTATAGTTCTTTTTGAATGAAATTATAATTTTTTTATTATAAAAATATGTTATTATTTATTTTATAAAAGAAGTTAATAATTTATAAAATATAGTAAATAAATTGATTTAAAATTTAGGTAATATTTTTTTAAGATTTTGTATTTTTTTAAGGACACTAATCGTAATTATGGACACAAAAGCGAGTTAGAATTATTTTTTTAAAATTATGGACACTACTTGCCGACGGTTAGTAATCATATCATAAACTCATTTAATAAATTATGGACACACTCACACAACTCTTTTCGAATTGAAAAATCAAAGTCACGTCAATCGATTGTGCATTGGATCTTGCTTTTCTCCAAATTTTAAATTGGTTTTGCCACAAATTATGGATCAATGGCAAATCTCACTTCCTCCCAATAAAGCAAAGAACCATTTTTTTAATATACAATTTTATATCTAGCACTCATATTATATTCCAACGTTGTTATATTTAAATAGAAAATAAAGACAGCTCTTATAATTTAGTAACATTTTTTTTTATAATGTTTAATTTTTTCTATCTTATTTAAGAAAAATTAAGTCATTTTATTCATCATAATTTTTAATATCTTATCATATATATACTCCCCCTTACTTTTTTTTTAAGTAACATTTTTTTTTCATGGAGACAATCTTATATATACACAATAATTTGTGTTTATCTAAAATTTAATAAGCTTTTTTTATTTTTATTTTTAATTAATTAATTATATATCTCGCTTATTTATTTTCACACGCATTTTTTCTCCCACTTATCTTCTTTATAAATAAGAGTATATCTTAAAAAAAGTCACATTTTTAACATATTTATTAATTTTAATTAATTTTAGTTAATATTTTAATCTGTATTATCTGAATAGTTATTACTTATAAAAATGATAGAAGAAGTATATATATATCCCCTATTTCTTTTTTATGATAATGTCCTTTATTAAGGTATTTTTATCTTATGCGTTAGATTTTAATTATTAAATGATAGGGGTAGTTTTGAAGAAGTGTTATAAGTTCTTTATATATTAATTACATATAAACATTTTAGCTATTTTTTAATTATACGAATTAATTAAAATATCTTATATTTAAAATAAAAAGGAGTATTAGTTTTATGTGCAAAAAATGTACATTCAGACTGTGAAAACACCTTTCGATAAAAAAAAAACATACGTGAAACCCCATTTGTGATAGGCAAAATTTAAGGCATTCTGTTTTGTCACAAAAAAAGTTATATGTATTCAACATCCATTTTTCGTAAAGATCAGAACACAGTTTTAGAGTTCAGAGAATATTTATAAAAAATTTATGAGATCGCCTATCAAATAAACCCTTATAGCAAGAATAAAAATCGAACTTGTGTCCTTATAAAATATAAATCTGTTATTAATTATTTATACTAACTCTCATTTTAAATTTGAGGGAAAATTGATTAAAAGGACCGAATGATTAAAGTATTTGAATGGACCATGGTCCTGGAGGGAAAATAACTGCACAATTGATTTGACGAAATTACCCTTAACAATGGGAAAAAAAAAACGTGAGACAAAAGCAGTAATAGCACGTTCAAGGCTTCAGAATAAAGGTCTTGCTCTGATCTTCAATTTCCTTCCATCTTTCTTCAATAATCTGCATTTACCTTCAATTTCCTCCATGTGTTTTCATTTATCAGCAATTACCTTCAACACATTTAAATTTCGAATTGCTTTCAGCAATTTAATTTGCAGATGTCTTCATCTGTCTTCAATAGGTTTCATTAGTCTTCACTTTTCTTCAATAGTCCAACATTAATTTTCAGAAATCCTTCAAGATCATTGGAACATAAAGAGAAAAATATTTCTGCCTTTTATCTTCAATTTCCTGCCATGCACGCTTCTTCATTTATTTGCATTTACTTTCAACTTATATATATATATATATATATATATTAGTCTTCTATTTCTTTCAATGCCGCTTCAATTTTCTTCAATGCCTCCAACTTTATGAAAACAACATTCAATTTTCTGCATTTTTCTTCAACAATGGGCATTCATCTCAGGCTAATTCCGTTTTCGAATAAAATGTACACTATTTCCTCTCCCTTCTTGTCTTTTGCTTTTGTTTTTTTTAAACAATTGAGCTGACCACTAAGAGGGCAATTTCGTCAAATCGCTCGTTAACCATGGGCCTTCTGCGCAAATAGTTGAACCATTTGGTCATTGTGATCAATTTTTCCAAAATTTAATACAGAGACGAATTTGAACAATACAAGATTAATCAATTGAGAAATGGACAGGCAACTTACTATGATTTGATGAAGAGATAGATAGATAACAATACATAATGTCATATTCGAGGCAGTTACGGAATCGTATATTTTGCTTATGAAGGTTGTCACGCTTGTGTAAGGGACACATAACGATATGGTTCAACATCAAAGTAGCCAAAAAAGTCCAATTCTTTAATGTTCAATTGAATTTGAATCATTATAAACATACGCATCTTTGATTTGTCAAATCTCCACCTCACATCATTTAATTTACCCTTTTTTCACATTTTCCTCCTTCCAGCTAAATAAATTCAATATTGTAACGGATGTGTTTCATCAAATCACTTTTAAACTAATTTCATCAAATTCAATATTAGAATGTACAATTAATGAGATTTTAAATAAAGATAATTTTAAAAAATGTAATTAATATATCATTTCATGACTTATAATAAGTACTATATATCCTATTTAAAATATGCTTTATAATAAAGATATGACACTATTTTTTAAAATAATTAATTTTTACTCACAGCTTGAAAGAATATTTCACTTATGATAATCTCATAATTTTGGCTCAATAATATAATAATGATAAGTTAAATATATAGTAAGAAATTTAAGTAAAACCAACACACGTTTTTATATTATTATTTATAATTTAATTAAATTATTTTCTTAAACAAAATATCACGTAGTTGTAAATACCATTGTCCATCAACCATGAAAATTATATTCAGATTTGATGACTATGACACGTAGCAGGCTACGACACCTGCCGTGCTTTCTATCATCTTTAATTATCCTTCTACTAGAGCTGATAAAATAGGATAAACTCACAGACTTAACCCATTTTACCTTAAAATAGGCTAAAAGGGGCTGACAGTTTGCTAGCCCATTTTTAAGCGGGCCAGCCCGCCAGCCCGTTTTATTTTTTTTTAAAAAATTATTAATATTATTATTTATTTTACTCAAATATTACTTTGAATACTTCCATTATCAAATACTAGTAAAGATTGTTACTTATTTATTGATATATGTTGACATATAATAATTGATTAATATTTTGTTAATATTTATTTAGATTTATAATTATAAAATTTGAGATTTTTTATAAAAAATATAAATTTTTAAGAGTATAATATTAACAAAATTTTTATTATGCTAATATGACATTAGAATTTTTTTATTACTATTTTAAAAGTATAAAAATAATTAAAAAAAAAAGAGCGGGCCATGGGCTAGCCCACCCCCAAAACGGGGCGGGCTCGGGCTGGCAAAATGCCAACCCATTTTGGGGCGGGCTGCACAGCCCGCCCCGCCAGCCTGCGGGCTGACCCGTTTTTGGCGGGCCAGCCCGCATTACCAGCTCTACCTTCTACATCAATGCCATATGAAAAAAAAATTATTAGTTCAAACAAATAATATCAGTAAAAATTATGAAAAAAATATACACTTTTCATAATTTCATAAAATATACTTTTTTTTAATTCAAACTTCTTATAATATAGGAGTATAAGAATTTACCTAGCTGATAAATTAAATTTATTCATGATAATATATACATTTATATTTTTGTAATGTGTATGTACTTATTATTTAAAAAAATAAAAGAAAAAGGGGTGGAGGGAAAATTAAATTAAAGACATGATTGGATAAGAGTTTAAAAAAAGGTTTATAAAAAAAAATTTTGAATAACTTTTAAAAAAAAATTTAGAGAAGAGTTTATAGGAAAAAATTGATTATGAATAAATAAATTTTTGGATAGTTATTAAAAAAGGACTTTTATAATTAAAAAATTATAAAAAAGGTATAATTTTATTAAAAATAGGAGAAATGAGAGATGAGAGATAATAGAGATGAGAGATAATGATGGAGAAGAAAAAGGAGAGAGAGTGTAAGAAAATGTAAGGGTAAAATAATAATTAGATAGTTTATAAATTTTTTTACTGTTCTATAAACTAGTCTCAGAAATTTATCCAAAATTTTAATTTTAAATTATGATTTAATCAAAATATTCTTTTAGATAAATATAACTATTTATTTTTTTTAAAAAATTAATATAGATTTAAAAAAAAAACTTCTAAAACCACATAATATGGACATTAACGAGATAATAAATACTAATGTCTGCCATAATTAGCTAATGATAACGCTTGGCCAGCATCTAATCCTTATTCTTGCGCCTCTGACTCCATCGCCATTCGCTTTACTTTCTGGCTGTTTTTTTTTTATTCTGCTTCTTATTCTCCCTCTTATTTAATTATGACATGAAATCAAAAATATAATATTCCCTCCATCCTAAACATAATTCATACTCTTTGCTCATATTTATATTTATAAATAAATTTTAATATATTTTATCAAAATTAAGAAAAATTTTAAATCTTATTAACTATGCCTTAAAAAACCAACGGGGGTTAGACTAAGTGGGAAGCGGCTCGGTATCGCTTAAGCGAGGTTTTGAGTTCGAGCCTCGGCGTATGCAGAAAATCTCCGTTGGGAGACTCACCCACCATAGTCAGGTGTGCGACGCAAGTCGGATCCAGATATAGTCGGGACAAAAGTCCAGTAAACCGAGTGGGCAAAAAAAAACTATGCCTTAAAATTTAATAACTTTTTTAACTTCACTCATATTTAATATACACTATATTTTATGAGAATAAAGTTTACATAATAATAAATTAAGGGTAAAATTATATATTCACATAAAAAATTTAATGATATGACTTATAAATAAAATACAAAAATTTCTACATGCCTTGTACTTGTACCACTATGATATTATATGTAAATCACTTGTAGAAAAAAAAATTAATCTTAAATATAAATTATTTATAAGTTAATTAATTATTATTTTTTAATTTTATCCCTATTTAATATAAGTTACTTGTAAAAATAATTAATGACCTATTTTTCAATATGTGAAAATGATGTATAGATGACTTATTTATAGTGGTAAATAGTACCATGGGAGTAGTTTTTTAGCATTTGTCCTCCTTTTTATAATATATAGTTTAGAATTATATGAAAATTTTAGTTATTAATCTACTCTTTTAGTATCTAATTGTCATTCTTCCATAAAATTATCCTTTACGCCTATGTTTTAATTTGAATAACCCAGATGATAAAATTATTATTCATCAATGAAATTATTTTTATTTTTTATGAACATTTAATTATTCAAATTAAAATAAGAAAATATAAAATAATACAATATTGAGGAGAAGTATTTTTCTAATCTATAGTTTGATTTTTTACTTAACAAATAAATCAGGATATATAATTAAAAAATAAATATTAAAATTCCAAGCTTTGTCTTATCTTGGTATTCAATCAATTACCATTTTTTAGACATTGGTCAATCTGTTTAATCATTTCTTAATCTGTGCGTATAACTTATGATTATGTAAAAATGGAGGAATTTATGTATAAAAAATGATTATTCAGGTAACTTTCAAGACCAGCAAATTGATTTTCAATCCTTTTCAACGAGAAACGTCAAAAACGTTCAAAACTCTCTCTCTCTCTCTCTCTCTCCAGTTTACTCATACGTGTGACAATGCTGAGGGTTACGTATCCACATGCTGTTTTGTCAATTTCCCTAGATTTTTTTACCATTTGTCCATAGTTTTTCTTTAATTATTTCTTTTACATGTGTTTGTAATTATAAGAGTAACTTAAATTTAATACTCCTCGTATCTATCCTTAAAATCTATTTAATTAATTTAATCCGATTAAAAAAATTAATTAAATTAATTAATATAATATATATTTTTTTAAAATATCATAATCATTTTCGTTAAACCCCTCACTACATCTTGTATTTAATTTCTATTGAGGGAGTATCAATAGGCTTAAAGATAATTTTAAAAAAATTTAATAAATATAAAAAATATATATTATATTTAGGATAAAGATCAATTTTTTAATTAAATCTTATATTAAGGATCGTAAGAGTAATATTAATAATATGAACATAAAATATTTCACAAAATAAAAGTTAGAGTGACAAAATTTTTTTTTTTGAAGTTGCTTATAAAACAAACTTCTTCTCAATCAATAACAATATATTCCCTTCGCTTCAAAATATAAAGAGAAAAAGTTTTTTTTTGGGGGGGTGGGGGTGGGGGTGGGGGTGGGGTTGCGGGTTATGACTTTTTTTTGAAGGAAAACTATTCTTTAAGGTACTTGTAGATTATTTTAATTTTTAATTTGATACACATGTGTTTTTATCTTTTTATTAAATTCTTTAATTTTACTCTATATACATAATTAACTTATGTACAATTATGTTATATAAGTTAATAGAGTTCAAAGAGTAAAATTAAGAGATTTAATAAAAAAAATAATACACATGTAACAAATTAAAAATTAAAAAAAATTGCAAGTACCTCAAATAATTTTCCCTCTTTTATAAGGTATAGTTTGGGTTTGTATAATTATTTAATACTTTTTTCAATTTTACCACACTCTCTCATTACCTTTTTCTCATATTTTATTTATTGTCTCACTACCCTTAATTAATAAGGACATATTTTTTAAAAAAATATTATATATTTCACATATTTATTATTTTTAATTAATTTTTTGATAGGTTATTTTCCTTTTATATTTTGTACCAGAGAAGTAGTATATTAACTTCGAATATGAAGCAATTAGTTAGAATTAATTAGTTCTTTAATTTGGCACATGATGACACTTTGGATCATTAATATTTTTTAGTGTTTTAAAATAAGTGGGAAAATATATAAATATATATATAAGGAAAAGCAAGATAAAATAAAATTACTTGAATTGCAAGAACAAAAAATACCAACTATTAAATGATCACAAGATATATGTGTGTGTGTGTGTAAAGACGTGATAAAAAGGGTCAAAAAATTAAAGAAAAAAAAACTTGCGTATGGTTATCTCATATATATAGTGAATGTTTGTATTTCTTTTGCAAAGCAAATCCAAATATATCAAACTTATTAAAAATTTCCTACCCCTAACAAGTTCATAATCCACAGCAAAATAGGAAAACATCATTTTCATTGTTATTAGATATTGGATACAGCTTTGAACCACAGCAAGGATCAATCAATCGCCAACCAACCACACAATATCCCTAATAATAATAATCATAACAAAACCCAAAAAGTGGGATAAGATTTATGATACAAAGTCATTACCAATGAGGAACTATAAATCCAACTCAAATAATAAACAAGATTTATGAATGAATGAATGAACAGTTTGAAGAAGTATTAAATGAATGCAGGTGAAGAGAAAAGGAAAGGATGAGTGGGAAAGCTGAGGAGTGAGCACTAAGCAATTAAGTTAGGTTGCTATATAGCTAAAGAGAAAAAAGGCCTTTAGCAATAAGTATATGTTTTGAACAGCATAATAGCACGCGTAGAGGAAGAAGACATGTTTATGGGCTTAGTGGGTTTTGATTTAGACGTCTTCTCTCTTTTTTACAAGTGAGAAAGTAATTCAGGAACTTCCCCACCGTCACATGGAGGCTCACATGCCCTACATTTAATGCTATATCGTGCAATGAGTAGCCCCCGGACGAGTGATCTTTCAATATTGTGCATTACATGCAGCAATTTCAACGTGACAGCTCAATGAAGAAGAAGAAGGGCCATTTCATTTATTCTTGCTTTTGCAGCACACTAACACTACTACCATTGAATTTACTTAAGACTATACCTGTGGAAGGTCATTGGAATTGGAAATTCATCGGTCAATTCAACACACAAGTTGCATGCAGTATGCAAATTGTAGTGAAGCGTGAACATAATTATGAATACCTAGATCCATCACCCACGTTTTGCAGCTAGATGATTGATACTTAAATTTGCAATAATTTTCATTATTATTACCTTTGTTAACTTAGCCAACTAAACTCCATCATGATATTAACTTTTACCAGTTTTTACTACTCCAATAGCATCATAGTTTTCAATAACTGTAGGAGAGTGGACTTGTCAGGTATAGGAGAGTAGAGAAATCCTACATCAGATAGACTCGGGCTGAAGAAGTAGTATATAAGTGGAAGGACCTATAAATTCATTATCTTAAGATTTTGAGTGGTGTCGAGCTTACTTATATGCATAATCTCATAGCAGGGAAATAGGTAAAACAGAATTAGTATACCCACCATGCTCAAACCACCACAGTCCTTTTCATTTAATGTTTCATATATGTACTTTATATGTAAAACAAGTTGCTTTCTTAAAATTGAATGGCAGCGCAGCAAGCCACCAACAAAGAGACAAGTAGTCCCTAACACAATTAAATATCTTTACCTCACCAGCTGAACCTTCATTTTAGAATGGAGCATGTGTCTGTCATAATAACATTATCATTGAGGTAAATTGACATTGCAAAGAACATGGCTAGCTCATGGGTAAAAGAAAATCCCAAGGAATTATAACACACGGCAATTTTTTTTAAAAACACTTTCACGCACAAATATATCAACACCAGGTTTTAACCCCAGATATCTTCTCACGAGTTGCGCTGCCACAGGGACAACTAGCCTTTGACAGAACCCGGAGCAATTAAAAAACCAAACTTGTGTTTACGATGTTTAGGGGTATCATGTTGAATACAGTGTCTGGAGCAACAGAAGCAGAGCACATGGAAAGGTTGAAGAAAAGGGGCCTTCAAGTAGGTTGTTGGGGGATACATAAGGCTATGCATTAATATGGTGAGTGTGAAATTAAGGTACAACGGCTAGTCCAGAAAAGTACTTAGGTCGGGGCCTTCCTTCGGCCTCACCATCCAGTTGTACTGCTCTCTAACCATGTACTATTCAGATTTTTTGTCGATGTTATTTAACAGTACGGTAGTAGAAATTGCTACTACTAAATACCAATCTTTTAAACTACAACTACTTTAGTTTATAAATTATTAGGACGGATACTGTAGAATGAAAATGTTCTCTTTGATCCGTGAATAAAGAATAGTATTTGAAAGAGATGTTTCCTGTTGAATAATAGTTATCAGAATATGATAGACATTTTATATCAGAAATTAAAAGAAAACCTTTTCCTCTTTCTATTTTGTGTTTCTAGGCTTGTTCCAAAACCCAACAACGTTGATTAGGCCTCATTTAGTATGGACCATGCCTTATATTCATATTCTTGAAAACTTTGGAACGTGTTCGAGGAAATACTATTTTATTATAATTTTAGTCGTAGATTTTGAAGATGCATCTTAATTTTTGGACACTTAAATTTATGACTGAGGATAATAGACGGCTCGTCCTGCCAGATATTAGTATAACCTAGAAAGAAAGAATACTTCGTCATGTTCTTACATCATAGGTGAACCTAACCCCTTTCTAAATTTTTTTGTACAAAAAAAAAATATTCTTAAAAACAGAGGAGTCCAAAGTAAACTAACGAATCACCAATTTACACTCCCACATTTAAGGACATCAATAAATCAGTGGGTTAACATACATATGTACAGTGCTCTAAAGTATTTTGTGATTCATTCAACATTTTAAAATATTTTTAAGTACATACAGCACAATAAAATATTTTGTGACGCAACTTTACCTTTTAAAATATTTTTTTAGGAGTAATTTTAACTTCAATATTCACTCTTAAAAAGTCCTTTAAGTGAATGTGCATCTAGCATCTAAAAGTATTTTTTTCAATAACAACTTTAGGGTGCTTGATGTACTTGAAAAATATTTTAGGATATTGAATAAACTACAAAATACTTTAAATGCTGGATGCATTTGAAAAAATACTTTACGATACTAAATGAACAACAAAATATTTTAAAGTACTAGACGCACTAGAAAATAGTTTAAGGTACTGAACGCATCTTAACCCTAAATCAATATAATTTATGAAACGTATTAAAAATATCACACTACAATTAGGCCTAATCAAAACAATTGGAAACCACCAGAAAACAGGTTGGCTTATATGTCACGCAGATTATAGATTTGTGTTTGAGATGGCAATGTATAATGTAATAATCGCTCAATTCAAATTTGTCAAAAGTAAATTCATTAGTAATAAGAACAGACTTTGAAATCTTGGTAGAATCTCATTCTGAAAGCAAAAGTACAAAAACAAAAGCAGCAGAAGATTACACTCTTTTTAACTTTCCAAGACACATTCACCAAATCAATATGGTATATACAAAACCATCACAGGGTTGGTTATGAAATTTCACTTTTGAAAGTAGCACCACAGTTAGCTTGTAAACTTCCAAGTTCCAGATGTCAGACTTTTCTGATCACTTGTTCGTCATACTTGGGCCTGCTTTTGCATTTGAACAACCAACTGCTTCCTGATCAACTGAGCTTCCACCAAACAACTGTGAAGAATATGGTTCGCTTTTCTTCACCTGACATGGAAATTCCTTGCTTGAATTACCCTTCAAAGAAAGATTTTTTTTTATGCGATTCCGGTTTAGTAAGAACATCGTGTTGCGTGGTGGTGCATGCAAGGCCCCTTCAACACAGTCACCCACCTGCGCACAGCCCCAAGGCCTTGAGGGCCCATCCTCATAAAACGGTCTAATCCTTGGAAAACCATTCTTCAAACTCAGAGGACCCCGTTGATCAGGTGAACTTTCCACCACTCGGGTGCAGAGAGGGCAAGGAGGATCATTTTTCCGCAAATTTGGAGTTGTCTGCTCCAAACATTCTGCATGGAAAACATGACAACAAGGAAGAACCCCAGTTGTAGGCATGTCTCTGCTTCTCACAATTCGTCGGGAACTCCAAGGTGATCTCTGTGACAGAAACCTTTCACACAAGCTGCATCTCAATCCATCGTTATGAGGGAAAGCTGGTGTTTCAGACTCAAAAGACGCGGCCGCATCTACAAGATCAAGACTGCTGCTGGCACTGCTACATTGCTGAGAATCTCTGAGTGAAGTGGAAGCACTAACCCCAAAGAAACCTGTAATTGCAGGGTCAAAGGCTTCCCTGGCAGAAGTAAGGTTAGGAAAGGACACAGGATGAATGGGTTTAGAGATAAAAGACTGGTGGCGAGAGAAATTCTGCTGGGCCAACAAATGTGATTTTGCAAATAACTCAGATTCACTACTCTCCGAGTGGGATGAAGTAGAGCCCCAACTATCTGGATTTTCTGGCGTTCCCTGCACGAATGTTAATCCAATTTAAGCCAACTTCTTCAGAGGCATGTGCTAATTAAATGCCAAGAGAACATTCTTTTTGTTATACATAACAGTCCTTGTGTGAAAACATTACCTCCTTGGTTGATGTAAAAAATATACGGCCTGAATCTGCTCAGTAAAAATGAGAAGGAAGTAGTTCAGTATGAAAAGGTATCAGTGATAGCAGCACCATAATTATAATGCAAAGCACAAGAAATTAAAGTCCAAAGGATACCCTCCCTAGGTACAGGAGGCGCTAAAATGCTATCAGCAATTTTTTTACGATGAAGCAACTACATTGTAACACCATTTACGATGGCTTTTCAAGCAAATAAAGAAACCCCAAGGGGAAAAAGAGCTCTCTAAAACTGGATTCCTTTTTTATTTAGATAGACAAATTAAGCATTTTCATATCAGAAATCATCTTTTGATAACTAACATTAGAAGCCAAACAATTTTCGCTCTACCCTAACCTACAATGCCCAGTTTCTAATCCTCTAACCTCCATAACCCAGAATTTTCTCATTTAAACCCTAAATCATCAGTCAGAATCAGCAATCTCAAATCCTCTTTCTTTCTTTCTTTCTTTTTTCACGTGCTTCTAATCATCATATGTGGTTGGTTGTTTTACATGATACACCAGTCAAATGGTCAAAAGAACTAACAGTTTTATAACTAAAATGTGATTGGATGAAGGTTATCCAATGAAGGGGAAAAAATTATAATTTACAAACATCACTCTCCATAGTGCACCCTGCCTCTCTTCTGTCTAGACCTAAATTTTCAATACAATAAAAATGCAAACATAAATGCAATTTACATTTATGGTCACACATTGTGCAAAAAAGATGATGATTCAATCAACTTATCGATAATAAATAAATATAAAACAATTCTAATGTACATTTTCAATGAGATTCAACCTCATACCCCATCCATTAAAGCCTAAAAAGTGGTTATACATATCTATAACATGCAGATAAGCGTATTCTGATTTTAAGATTACCTTTCCTAGTTGCAGTTTCATAATCATCAATACTTATTTCCTGTATCACCGGAGGCGTTCGCTGAGGACCCTGAGAGAAGTCAGATGGACTGTTAAGGAAAGGTTCAGTGCCACCTGATGCAGAATAGTGAAGCTCATACAGGCGATTTTCTCTCACCGAGCCCCTAAGGTCTTTCTCATTGTATAAAGTAGAAGGACCACAGTGTTGAATACCGTCATATGGAAGCCCTTCAGATTGGAATCTGAAATCCCATCTTGATGGAAGTGGTGAAAAGCTTGTATTGGTATGCCAGTAGGGCTCATGGGGACCCATTGACCAGTCCCTACTGTCTGCATTTGACCCATGTGGCCTTGAAGCCACACAACAAAGTGACCCCGTTTTAGCTATTTTTTATCAAAACATCACACTAAAACCAACTCTGAATTCTTCTGACTATGTCAAAGAGGAACTTTTCCAGAATATGTTACAATTTTCTTCTACCACACTTCACTTGTAATCTCATGAAACAACACACAAGAGATTCCACTTTCAACCCACGAGTACAGTGGAGACAGTAAGAATAAATTCTCTGAAATATCAAAAGCTCCAAATTAATCATCTTCCTAATAGAATAAGAGAGAAATTAATGGCAATATAAATTTGAGGTAAACTGAAGTTTTGCATTCAAAAGACAACCAAATAGTGAGGCAATATAATCCAAAGAATGACGTTTTCTTTTACAGATTTTTTTTTAAAAAAAAGATTAACAGGCGGATATGATCAAAGTTCAAAAAAACTAGTCACGGATGCAAGAAAATACTAAGTAATCATGTTTAATTACAGAGTTTATTGACCATCGCAACGGCAGTTCATACTTCAAAAATCATAGTTCATACAACCGCAGGACCAAGTATTAAAAGTTCAATCCACAAAGAAACTTATAAAAGACTATGCAAAGATTATTTTACCAAGCCGAGCACAACAAGCAGTTAAAATTTCTGCAAAAAAGAGAGAGACATAGAAACTAAAAAGTAATCTAGTATACTCTACACCCATACATGAACAGAAAAAGAAAGTTAATTTCTTCAAAGTACATTATCGCTAGCATCGTCATCCCCGAACCTCAATATATACACAAAAGAACTGATAACTTTGATGCCAGAACTACGAACACCCGACTTCCCAAACGCACCTTAAGCAAGAGAGTCCAGATAAGAAATTTAAACCCAAAATGAGCGAGATCTGGGTACGGCTACTTTGCAGCGTGCGGGCACAATTTGAAATAAAAAAGCAAACTTGAGAGTGAGGAGGTTCCAGAGGTGGACGAAGCAGCTTCCCCAGCAGAAGCGATCGAGTAAACTTTGGAACAAAATAGAGCGAAGGGACAAAAAGAGGGCTTGGTTCAGTGGGAAAGTTGTTTGGGTGAGGAATTTGGGCAGAAGTCAGACGAGTTCGAAGAATCGAGGACATGGGTTGACCCGTCCAGCTGGCCCGACCTAATATGTTCTTTGTCTGGTTTTCAAATTTTAATGATTGACTTTGCCCAAATTTTCAGAATCTCATGAATAATAATAATAATCCCTTTAATCTTACTAAAAAATACGACCATAGTTGAATTAAGTACGTTTGTTCAATTAGCAGACCATCATTTTAGGCAATCGAGTATGAATGTTGTGCCAACGTTTTAGGTAATCCATTATCAATAATAATTAGTAATTCATTTATTATAAAGTCATCATTAATGTTTTTTATAGAATATAAAATCTATAATAAATCAAGCTCTTCCATATACATAAATACTAATACTTCATCTTGATTCTATTTATAAGATAAAAAAATATTTTTTAATTATATCTATAAATTATATTATTAAATTTTTTATATAGATGTACACATTTATTTTTTATTTATTATTATATAAATTTTATTTATATAGATTAAGTATATATTAAATATAGATAAAATTAAAAAAATTAATTTTAAAATAGAGTTAATAAGATTTAATATTTTTCTTGATTATATATTTTTTCAGTTCTTTTTAACATAGGAATAAAATGTTTAATTAAAATATGAATATAGGTGAAAATAAAAGTATATAGTACCTTTGATATCGGTGGGTGATTCAAATAAAACAAATGTGGGTAAAAAAGTTGAATAAAACAAACTTAATTTCTATTAAATAAGGTCATTATTCAAATACATTAAGAAAATTACCTTTTATGAAAATGATCAAACCTCAAATCTACAAGAAAATTCTAGAAAGAACATTAGAATGTAACGTACTTAATTATTTAATGTATATTGTGAAGTTAATTTACCTAAAAAATATAGTTGTTTTTACTCATAACTTTGAAAAAAAAAATGTCAACTTGTTGAAACAATTTTTTATTACACATCTTTCATTTACTAACAAACGGTTTCGCTTGTTTTATGTTAAAAAATTAAGAAAGTGATTGTACAACGTCAGAACTTCAAGATGCATAATTGCATATGTTCAAAAAATAAGATTGGAATAGGTTATTTGCACGTCAGACATTTTTTATGTATTAAATATTAGTCATATATATGCAAATAAATTGACAATACCAAATATGTTAAGGCATGAAATGCCTAAACAAAAAGCAAATGACTTCACCATTTTTCTTTCACTTTAGGTAATTTATTTATTTAATTCTTGTTAAGTCTTGAATATCACCCAACCAACATTATTATTATTATTATTATTTTAATTTTTAATTTAAGAGTATGCACATTATGAAAAAGCAACCTTCACCTACCTTCCCACTGCATACCCAAGCATTAGCTGGTTTCAATTCAAAGCTTGCAGCAGATACACGCCTTTATAGTTATGCAATTAATTAAATTAATATTTTCATCAGATCCAGTTACTTACCTGTTCATTATCAGATCTTTTTCTCAACAAAATTATCGTAAATGTATTTTTGATTAAAATATCCAATCATGTCATGTTGAAATAAAAACTACATGCCCATCACCGTCATATTATTAAACATTAGATACCAACCAAGATGCAAACAACATATGGGCTTTTTTATTTTCTAACAAAATCATGATTTTAAAAAAAAAATTAGTCCAAATCTTAATTTAATTTTTTTTTAAAATAAACAGTTATATTTGTCCAAAAAAACTTATGGACTAAACCATAATTTTAAATAAACTAATTAAAGTAGCTTTTAGAACAGTAAAATAACTTATGAACTACTTAATCACGATTTTACCCTTATTTTTTCTTACACCCTCTCTCATCTCTCCTCTATCTTTTCCACCATCTCTCCTCTATCTTCTCCACTATCTCTCATCTTTTCTCTATCTTCTCCACCTTCTCTCCTCTCTTCTCTATCTTTTTTACCCTATTTCCTCTCTTATCTCTCATACATACCATTTTTAGTAATTTTCCACTTATTAAACCCCTTTTGTTAATAACTATCCAAACACTCATTTATTCAGAATCACTTTTTTTTCTATAAGCTCTTCTCTAAAAATCCTTTTCTATAAGATATCCAAAAGCCTATTTTTTTATAAATATTTTTTTTAAAATCTTATCCACACAAACATAATCTTCAAGATAATGAACCACCTTCCGTACAGATCTATCATGTTCTTTAAGACAATAACGCGTGTTTAGACCGCAATTATAAAATAACTTCTGACATAAATTTTGATTTGAATTTTTTTTTAAAATAAACAGTAATATTTATCTAAAAAAGTTTTTGGACCAAATTATAGTTTAAAATTAAAGGTTTGGATAAGTTACTGAAACTAACTTCTAAAATAGTAAAAGAGCTTATAAACTATCTAATTACTATTTTACCCTTATTTTTTCTTATATTATCTCTTCTCTCTACCTACTCTTATCTCTCTTCTCTCATTTTTCTTTTCTACCTTCTCTTCTCTCTCCTCTCTCTTTTCCACCCCTCTCTTCTTTCTCTTCTCTCATATTTTTAATAAAATCATACCATTTCTAATAATTTTTTAATTATAAAAGTTATTTTAACAATAACTATCCAAATATTTATCTATTCAAAACTATTTTTTGGTTATAAACTCTTTTTCAAAAGCTTTTTTTTAAAAAGCTATTCAATTTTTTTTTAGAAGCTATTTTTTGAACTTTTATCTTGACA
This sequence comes from Leucaena leucocephala, assembly GCA_037074615.1. NCBI lineage: Eukaryota > Viridiplantae > Streptophyta > Magnoliopsida > Fabales > Fabaceae > Leucaena > Leucaena leucocephala. The sequence continues at coordinate 4,548,034 of CM073569.1, forward strand.
GACCTAATATCAGCTTACAATGTCTTCTCTAACATAAACTTCTGCTAATTGCCAGCTGGTGATTCAGAGGCAACTATGTACATGTGTGTGCGTATCAAAGTATGTCCACAACAAGGCTTCAAAATCATGCCGTTTATGTATTGTTTGTGTTGATGCTACTTGTAAGCTACTCCATAGATATGGGGATTTACAAATGAAGCTTTTTTCAGAGATGCAGTGTTGAGCTCAACTTTTGAGAATCCAGCTTCTGAAATATAGCTTCCTGTGTCCCTACAGAGGTGGCACCCATCTGCTAGTGTCTGTTTAAGAGGATCTAGAATTCTCTGGATAAATCTCAGAATTGTTCCTTCTGTATTATCTCCATTCAAACACACAACACAAGTAAGAATACAAACAAAATTGAACTACTTTCCATTTCAAAAGTGAACTAATGGGATAATTCTGTTTCACACCTTTTGCTCCAACATGTTCCACAAATACATACATCCCAACCTGGCCTCAGCACTCTCCTCATTTCTACATTGGAGTTTAAATTATGTTTAGATGATGGACTTGGATTATAGAGTGGAGCATAACTAATGGAAAAAAAAAAAACAAGAATCTGTGGCATGTAGGATAAAAATTAGTTCCTTCTGATGTACATCTAGAGAATTACAAGTGAGTTCAGGAGAGACAGATATAAATAGTCTTATCTCTACAAGTAGAAAGGTTATTTCTAAAATTTGAACTCATAACCTCTAGATTATATGATAGCAAAATTATTATTGTACTGAGCTCACCCTCTTGATGAGAATGGTCATATGCAGTTCAAATTCTAAGAGAAGCAAAAATTAAATGAAAAAAGAAAAAGAAGGACCTAAGAAATTTCACAACTTTAAGTGTCATAGAAACATTTTAACAGTACACAAGACAAGTGTTCCAACCACTGCATCCACAGATGCATCATCTAATGGTATAACCTCCCCTACCTGAACATGGCCGACAACTTGACAGCTTAAAAGATAAGAACCACGAGATATTAAACTGAACAAAACAATGTTATATGACAGGACATCACTACTAGAAAAGGAACAAATCCAAGGCCTTATCATTTCCAAATTCAGTACTATGAGAAAACATTCAAATCTTATTTCATCTAGTTTCTTTTAGTCCAATCCAAAAGCAATCTTCAACATTCAAATTCATTGCTGCCATCATCATCATCATCATCATCATCCTCTTTACAGCATTTTCATTCTTACTGTTTTCAGAAATAGGTAATAAAGTGGGAAGAACATTATACATACAGCATGTATAAACTCAAAATTGGAAGGTGGCAAGCCAGCAGATATTGCTGAGGACCGAGCATACTTTTCCATCTTTTGGTTTGGATCAATGCCAACAACCAGAACATCAGAATTACTAGCATAGTAACTGAGATTAGGTCCTGTACCAATCCCTATCTCCAAAATTTTCTGCGCATTTTCCCTCAAATTGCTGAATATTTCTAACTTGTAACGCGCAACCTAAGCAAACAAAAGAAAGAATCTCAAATTGGAGATGAATCACAAATGTTCATCATCATGACATGAATCCAAACCACAGAAAACTAAAAGATGAACCTCAGCTTCATAAGATTTAGGATTCGTTTGGTATGGGGTATTTGGAGAGGGGAGGGGGGAAGGGATTTTGCTACCCTCCCCTTGTTTGGCTCATTAAAACATTTAGGAGGAGGGGAGGTAAAAATTTGTAAGATTTTCCCTCCCCCTCTAACTTTACTTCCCCTCTAAATTTGAAGAAATTTGGAAGGGAAGTATAATATTATTATTTTATAATATTAATATACCTATAATTTTTTTAATATCCTAATATTACCCTTATATTATACTTTATTAAAATATTATATAAAATAATATAAGATAAATTTATCTATATAAAAATATTTTTTCCCCTCCTCTCCTTTAATATTAATCCAAATAAGATAATAATAAATTTTTTTTCCTCCCCTTATTTCCTTCTATTAAAATCCCCCCGGGGGTTGAGCCAAACATATTAGTCGCATTGTTCAGAACTGATGCATATAACTCCTCGTACCAACCAGGCTTTGGTGGATGAAACTTATTAAGAACATCCTACAAAAATACCCATTCATCCAGCCCAGTATTAGTATGAACTCAAGCTACAAGCTTGTCCCTTTCAATTATCTTATCTGCTTAGCAACTTTCGAATACTTGCAATTACAGTGTAATTAGAACGCGGAATGGCGGCAGTTGAGGGGACAATAGGGAAGAGAGTAGTCGTCATTGATGCAGATTCAAGGAAACGCCGTCTTCCGCAGCAAGCATGGTTTGGCGGTCTCCGACGAGTCCGAGTCGACCCGTTTAGAAAGCGAACAGGATAAGGAATTAGCATCGTAAAAAGGTTTAGATCGGGGACGTGAAGGTGAAAGTCCAACGAAGGGGATTAAAGACAGCACCATTCTGGAGGCAATAGTACCTACAGCGTCAGTGGAGCTGAAATTAGCTCCTTGCTTGATATTGAACATTGAACAAAGCAAAGTTTGCTTCTTTGGTAAGGATTGGGATTGCCTGGATTTGACTGCACTCGAAGAAGTCAAGAAATCTGTTCGATGCTTACACGAGTACCTCCCTTCTTCTTCTTCACTTCGTTATTCTTATTATTCAACAGTCTTCTGAAGCAAAATATCTATATTTTAATGCATACAAGTCTGGGAAAGACGGCGGGCGCACATTGTTTCGGGAAAGAGAAGAGAGTTCGGATAAGTAACGATGTCCGATCTGGTTCAAATATTGTGGGTTTAATTAAAATAAGAAAAATGATAAAAAACAGACCAGAAATTTAAAAGGATAAAAAAAGCCCATAAATTTTTATAAAGATAGATTGAACAGGAGGTTTAATCTGTTATTTTTAAATTACTATGCAGAGTTACAAATACAAATACCATTATAGGAGTTCAAATACAATTAGCAGAGTTATAAATACTATTGGTAAAGTTACAAATACTATTGACAGAGTTATAAAAAGTACAATTTTATCTTTTACCTCAAATTTACAAATGACTATTTGTAACTCTACCAATAATATTTACAACTCCTATAATAATATTTACAACTCTGCACTGACTGTACAGTAATTTAAAAATGACAGATTATGCCTCCTGCTCAATCTGTCTTTTTTAAAATTTATGGGCTTTTTTTCTTTTTGAATTTCAAATAGTGTTTTTTGTCATTTTTTCCATTAAAATATATATTTTAAGATTTTTTTTTTCATTTAATGGTTTTTAAATGTAGTAAATGTCCAATGGAGCTGGCTATAAAGGAAATGACTTGGCTAATTCTTTCTTATTTTTTCACCGTAGACAATTCAACTACGTGTTTAGGTACAGGTTCTCAGAGGCGAGGGGACGGGAGGGGAATGTTGTTGCTATCCTCCTCTCCTTTAGCTTAGAAATTTGTGGAGTTGTTCTCCTTCCCTTATTTCGATCAAATACTTTTAAAGAGGGAGGGACTCAGCCCCTCTTTTTTTCTTCTTAGCTTTCCTTCAAAATAGGATTTTTTTTTTAAGGTAGATGAGAGAGAATTTTTTTTATATAATATTAATCTCAATAAAATTATATAATTTTTCTTTTATTTTTCATATTTTATAATCTTATATCCTTTATGCTATTTTCTCCCGTACCTTCTCACTATAACATAAATTTTAATCAAGTATTTTTGTATCTAGTAACTTATTTTATTATATCTCGTTAGTTTTTTTTAAGGTTATGTTTATATAATTTTGTTATATATATTTAAATTATTTTTTGAAATATAAGATTATAATAGCAAAATTTTTTGCTTGAGTATTTTTATTAATAATTAGACCAATGACAAGTAATCTATTAAAATTTTATAAGGTTAAAATAGTTAATTTTTTATTAACTCCCCTCTTTTACTCCTAAGCCAAACAAGAAATCGTTAAAATCTCTCGCTCCCTTCCTCACTAAAATAATTAAAATCACTCCTCCCACCTCCGGCGGCCGTCGAGCTAAAGATAGCAGTAGTGGCGAGTAAGAATTTAAATCAAGTAAAAATTAATACACTTCCATCAATTTGATTGAGGGTTGGACGTGCTTTTCCTTCCGATTTATTGTGGTTGCAATATTTTGCATTCCACAGTATCTAATTGAGTAATTGAGGCTCTTAGTAATGAACGTTTTCTTTCATGTATTCAAATTTTTTAAAGAATGGACATTATAGTTTAACCAGTTAGGCCCAAAACTTCATCTATTATTAAAAAAACCTGTTTCCCCATTATGCCCCTACTCCGCTAATCACTCTATCCAGTGAGCATGAACAACTCAACATATATCTTCATGGCTATATGATTGCATCATGGGTGCAATCTTATCAAGTCATGCAATCTCACAATAAGAAAGTATACATAGATCCATGGTCACGGCTGCTTCAAGCAAACCCTATCCATGCTCAAGGCTTCTATGTTCAGATGAAAAAGCCCCATTTTTGTCTGATGTAATCTATCTCCAATGCACTCACAGCTCTAGTTCTGGGCAGTAGTTTTGTTGTCATTGCCATCTTCTTCAGTGGCACTTTGGTCCTCCGGAGAAGCATCATTATTGCCACCATCACCTGTCAGAAAATAAAGATATTTCATTTTCAACAGGGCATTTAGTTTTTCATTTCTTTGGTTTTTGGTGCACATTTCATTGACTCAATTCTAGGCCATACCTTCTTCATTGTCGTCAGCTGGAGCATAGGCGGATCGCCTTGAACGAACTTGCTGGTTTGGTGTGGGCTGGCTGATATGACCAGAGTGAAAATGAAAGGGGAAAGAAACAGACCAAAGGAATGTCAAGTCACATATAAATTATTCATGGAGGCTACTTTATTGCACTTGATTAGTTTCTTGTCCTGTGATGGGCCAAAAGTTGTTAATGCTGTTCCCTCTCAACATTTTCTCTATAAAGCTTTGTCACAAATTTAAGGACAGAGTTAGTGTTATGATACAAAGCGGAGTGGGGAACCCACCCTCAAAAGGCGCCTCGTAAGGGGGAAGAACCACACCACTTATATACCCCAGCGAGCAGCCTAAGCTACCCGATGTGGGACTTGGGTCATTACTCCGTCCCATAACAGTGGCCCTCCCCGGAAGAGCCGGCGTCCACGCCGGGCAGAAGTCGCCGCTGGGACGAGCCAACGGAGCCACCCGGGCAGAGGCCGGTGCCAGCTCTGATACCATCTGTTATGATACAAAGCGGAGTGGGGAACCCACCCTCAAAAGGCGCCTCGTAAGGGGGAAGAACCACACCACTTATATACCCCAGCGAGCAGCCTAAGCTACCCGATATGGGACTTGGGTCATTACTCCGTCCCATAACAGTTAGACACCAAAATAGTTACTCTGTCTTCTAGAGGGTTAAGAGTATAATGTTGCAGACATTTAAAAATCCTTGCTCGTTACCTACATCCCTAACAAAACCTTTACCACCACATTAGACCTATTGTGCCTTTTTGAGGGATCTCTCTGAAAGGTGAAAAGTTGTCATGGAAGATAATTCAAAAGTTGTTTCGTAAATGTGATAAAATTAACTACAAGTTGATTGGTAAAGCATCTATATATCTATATATTATATAAAATCTACAAAAAGTCAGCACTATTTAGAAGTCATGAACAGTGTGTTCATCACAAACTCCAAGCAACGTAAAAGAGAATGTGTCTAATTTGATAAAGATTATCATAAAACTATAAATTATAAAAAGTACAGAAGAAATATTGTTTAGATTGATGGATGCTGGTTTAAGAAATGATGCTGATTAGAACTTTTTGAAGTTGTTGAATTACATCAACAGGTGTTTGGTTCAATTCTAGCTGGTGATCCTTTGTCGGATGGTGATAATCAAAAAGGGAACTGGGCAGTAAAAGATAGAAAGGAAAAAGGCTGTAAAAATACCTGCAATTTTGGACGCAGAGCTTCAAGTGGTCCTTTAGGCTTTTGTGCTCCTTGCTGTTCAAGGAATCAGAGAGCAAGACCAAGAGGCAAAGATATCAAGCACCGGGCAAAGAAAATACATGCTAGACCTTAGCGATGATATCGATGACATTATGAATCCTGAAAATACCTTTCCCAGAGCCCAATCAGCAGAATCAAAAAAAGCACGTTCATGGTCCTGGCAAAAATTTAAAATATGAAGAAACTTCAGTTTCTAAAGGACATTATTACTCAAATTAGTAGTACGATAACGGCACATGTAAGACAAGACCAGAGGAAAAGAAGTAACCTTGGATATTAGGGGAGGCTTCCTTGGTAATATCCCTCCATACTTTTTCTTGATAACTTCTTCCTGCAGAAAGAAACCAATAATAAAGTATGCTGTACCATAATTAATTTATATCCATATGCTGGTTTCCAAACCCACCTAGGAACTATAGATCTTAACATATTTAGAAGTAGTCATTTCTTAAACTGAGAGATTGTTCCAAAGAAAGAACAAATACAGTGTAAAGGAGACTTAAGAGGATACGAGCAGAGAGAAAAGCACCATAAATTTTGAAGGAAATTAATCTGCGCTTTAAGATTAGTCTGCACTTTTATCAATTGCCATTATGTGTATAATATTATAATGGAGCAGAAACAATCCATAGAGTTCAGATTTAATTGCTCTACTGTTATCAACATGATATTATCAAATTTCAATCTCATATCACTTACATCCAACTGTAGATAAAGAAACAGCCCAAGATGTTACCTCCTGCTGGGGCGAGGGATTGGACTTCTCATCATTTTTATCAGAACCTTTCAGATCATCAACAGGATTGTCACAATCAATTTGATCTGTAGTTGTAATATCAGCAATCTCCTGTTTCTTGACATCCTCAACATTGGTTTCAGACATTGCTTGCTCTCTGCACAAACCGCAATAGCAAAGGGTTTGACATCCTTATTCTTTGAATTTAACAAAGACTGAATGCACATGATTACAAATACTTAAAAAAATCCAGTACTTCCAACAAGTTGTAACAAACAAATCCTTTAATCAACAATGTATATTGTTATTTGAACAATGCAACTCAAATTGGTGATATACTTTGCAGTTCTTTCTTTTAGGCTACAGTATTAGCATACTAGAAAGTGCCATAGGTCTGTGCAGACATAATCAAGATACACAATTATCTTGTCTATATGTGTACTTGTACTCAGTTCAGATAGTTCAGTTCATGGAGCAATCATGTCAGACTCTGGATACTGGCATACAGTCCGATCTTACAAGGCAGGGCCGTTTGATGCTGTATGTGAAACAAAGATTGCTAAGTTACAATAACAGGAAGGCAGAAATAGCAAGCATAAATTTGGGTAACTAGCAACCCTGAAAAATTTTAGTTATTATCTCTTCCGTGCACACAGAAGAGATATCTAGTTTTCATTGATAGGGGTAGAGTCCCAAAGATCTAATGGTGAAAAAGCTGAACTTACTGAGAGTTTGAACTTTTCACAGCAAAACCAGAATCATAAAAATTTGAATAAAGAACAACAAACAATCAATTTAGAAATCCTTGTTTCATTCAGGGATAACAAAACTGTACTAGAGAGGGAAAAATAATCAAATAGAAGAACACCGTACAAAGGTTCCTCCGTCTGAGTCTTCAGGAAATTGTCAGCCAGGTGGCAATAACATGACATGATCACATCAAACAAATTGCATAGATAGCAGCATAATAAAATATTCAAAGCATGATAAACAAAGCAAACCCTCGTTTTTTAATAAATAAATTAATCAGTGAAGCTAAAGATAAGTTTGAATTTCCACTGTACCATTGCCAAACTACAACATGCTCAAACAATTACTAACGCATTGCTTATGAAGAAGCCTCGAGCATAATTAAAAGGTACCCAACTAAAAGAAAACTTAATCACAGTCCTTATCTGCCGGTTTCTGAGATTCATAAAAAAAATTGAGCAGACAAGCATAAAGCTGCTCAAGAACGAAAAGTGAAGAAGTAACATAAGCAAGAAAGGTGAAGGTTGGTAGCTACCTGATACAGAGGAGAGAAGGTAACGGAGAAATGAAGAATCCAACTGCAGAGAGAAGGAGATACCTCTACAAAACGAAACAGCTTCACGCCCAGACAACCGTCCGGCAAGAACGATGCCTAAGATGCACGCAGCACGCTGTTCTATACACGCGCGCGCGCGAATGTGTATATACATATACGTGCTTGTTGGGGTTCTCTTGTGGGCGACGATGTTTGAAGGACAACTTGGACGGGATTCTTCATCGTAGACTTGGACTTACTTTCCATAGTCTTGCTGAAACCACATTAAAAACAAAAAATAGAAAACCATGTACCTATATTTAAAAAAAAAATTAATTTAATATATATTTTTTAATTAAATATTTAATTTTTCTCTGTTAACACTATTAACACCTATATAAAGACTAAAGATATTAATAAAATAAAATTATATGAGTTAATTGTACTAATAGAATAAAATTAAATAATATAATTAAAAAAAATATCTATGAATACCAAATTAAAAATTTGGTCAAAGCCGTAGGTACATCTAATATGATTTTCTCAAAAAAAAAAAAAATAAAGAAACAAAGTGAAGATAATATGCTTAAGAGAACAACCTATTTAAGGTCTAATCTAGCTTAGAGCTAGTGTTTAACGAATGAGTTTATAATTTTTTTAGACTATTTATTATATATATTTAGTTTTAAGTTTGTAACTACCTTTTCTAATTTAGATGTCTCCTATAAAAATATTTAGTGATATAAAAGTTTTTCTATCAGGATGATACGGATTTAATTCTATTTATAACCTCAAGTTATTAGTGTATATTTTTAATTAAAAAAATGATTTTACTGCTGGAGATAGTACTTCATTCCACCTAACTCTGAATGAGTTAGATAACTATTTTATTAAAATTAAAAAAATTAGTTTGATTATTTATAAAAAATATATATTAATTTTTTTAAATATTTACTTTAATCATTATATCGAAACTATGAAGACTATTTTTATATATACAATAAGTAAAAATAATTTGAGAGAAAAATTATAGATTTGGAGAACAAAAATAGATTAAATTTTTATATTTAAAATAAAAATAAATTTTTTAATTAACTCTTATATTTAATACTAGGAGTATAAAGTTTTTATCTGTCTAATAAAATATTTGAAGGGAGGGATCCACACCTTGGTGTGACTAGAATTATATTTTGTTACTAAAGAGAGTTGACACAAATGGTAAGAAATAGACTCATATCTCATAAGGATGCGAGTTCAATTCCTGTTTCTGTTGTGAGGGCTCATTTAGTAGACAATCTTATAAGTCCCCTATAAACACTCTCTGAGCCTTAAAGCTGTCTCTTAGTTTAGTGGGAGACCGGTACTGAATCTATTTAAATTTTTATTTATAAAAAAAGGAATTATACTTTGTTATTTTGTGAAGGAGACATATAGAATTTTATTTTATTGTTTGGTCAACTTATAAATGGGATTTTTCATGAAATTTTGTAGGCAAGAACATGATCAGCTCATATCACCCCATAGCTTCCTCCATTCCATTACATCACACGCTCTGTTATCCTATTTCTTAGTGCCATCCTCTGTTTTTGCTCTGTTTTAATAATCCAAATAGATGTATGCGATCCTTTCAAGATCATTCCCTTTGATTTTCATCATTGCTTTAGTATAAAATATAAGTTGGGTATGTAAAATAAATGCATCTGCAAAATTACTACTCCATTTTAAAAAAAAAAATTACTACCAAAGTATTGTTATTTAAGCTCACCTATGACCTATTAATATTTATCAGAATGCCCAATTCAATAAATTCTATCATATTCATATTTATTATGTAATTTAGATTTAGAAGTTTTGTTAGAATGTCACATTAAATATAGTTTAGTTGAAAATTACTACTCCATTTAAAAAAAATTACTACCAAAATATTGTTATTTAAGCTCACCTATGACCTATCAATATTTATCAGAATGACCAATTTAAGAAATTCTGTCATATTCATATTTATTATGTAATTTAGATTTAGAAGTTTTGTTAGAATGTCACGTTAAATATAGTTTAGCTGAAAATGAAGTATATATAAGTAAAAGGATTCCATTTTTATTGCATTAGGAGATATCAAACTGACAATTGATGATCTAACTTGAATCCTAATTCTTTATTCCATGTTTACCACTTCCCCTGTTTTTCTGTTTCAAATGATCCAAATGTATGTATGTCTCTGCAGAATTCAGCATCATCTTCCAGTTGTTACAGATTCGGATGTTTCCCTACAAAGTAATCACTGAGAAATTCCTTCCACATGATCTTCCTCTCTGTGCACGTGAGTTGCTTTCAAACTGACAAAGTTATCAGATTTTTTTTTCCCAATAGAAACAGAAGCTTATATCAAAATTTGCGCACTTTTTCTTGTCTTTCATATCTTATTCTTTATTATTCTCTCAATTTCTCTTTATAATGATGATTATTTTGTAATGTTGTTCAAGTTTGTGCATGTGAATACAGAATGTTTGTTCTGGCATACAAGTCTACTTAATGTCAGCTGCTTTCTTCCTGTTGTGGAACCAAATTAGCTGTTATTAGAATGTAGCACTAAATTTTTTGTCGTTGTTCTTCTTCGAGATAAATGCCAAGTTGTCTCCTGTTTAGATGCATGATTGATCCATAGTTAGATCAATATCTATATCAAAGTTTGCTTATTTCTAAGTTCTAGGAGCCATCTTATCACTTGGCTCTTGTTCTTCATCATATAAAACACAGTAGTTCAATTGTTCTCTCCATCAACACCTTGTTCAAGTAAAATACTTGGAAAAAACAACACCCAGTAGATGAGGCTTCTACTAAATAGGCTCTAAAGAGTGATAGATATATATAATTTTATTTTACCAAGTAAATATGATATTTTCATTATTTAAATTCGTGACTTTTTAGGTCACATGACAACAAAGTTATCACTTTATCAAGGCAACACCCACAAGATATGAATATTATACGCCTGATAAATTTGTAATAATATTTTGATAAAGTAGTGCAGTCAAAGAATAACTTACTCTCACTAATTTTGACATTAAGTATTATGCTATGATTGAGTAACAACTCTTATTATCAAGCACCACAGCAACAACAAAATTTATCTTACTAAATGGGGTTGGATATATAGATTGTATAATATCATTGTGCTCTGTTTACAACCAGATTTTTGGATATAGATTGTTAACAAAAATGTCTATTTTAATGACTTTATTGAGCATTCTTTTCAGTCTTCTTCTATCCCTTTTTAAAAAACTCCATACTGTCTGATCAATATATCATCCTCACTTGTACCTCTAACAACCTTCTTTCCTTCTTTGTATATATTCAAACCATCTCAAATGATTTTTTGTCATTTTCTTTTCAATAGGACTATACTACGCTTACTCTTCCTCTTATATAATTATTCTGAATCTTATCTTTTTTGTATGATCATTGACCACACACATCCATCTGTTACCCTAATTGAACGATATTGTTGTCTCTTTAAAGCCCCTATATAGCATTACACCCCCTCATCAACTCTTAGTATCAAACTTGGTGACAATAATAAGAATGTTTTCTTCTACTTTTGCAGCACATTCATAATGTACTAACCCCAACCAATGAATGTCATCACGAACCCTATCCTAACACGCATTGTACACGCTTGTTGCAGCAACGGTAACTAACTGCTAAGTCTGTACAACTTGGTACGTAATACACTCTAATTAAAATATAAATACTAATCTCTCTTGCAATAATGCTCTTAGAACCTAAACCCTACCTGCTTGCTTGACACCACGTATACAATTCTGTCCAGTTCTGTTGATGCAGCTTCTTCATTTGGTTTATACCAAATTAAGCTAAACATGTCACAGTTTTTAATTCCAACTCCACCAACTTCATCCTTCCTAATCTCACTACAGTCCCATATATAGTTTTGATTCTACCGTCCAAATTTTAGACCCAAAACCAGTTATTACAAAACATAAACAAATTGTCACCCACTAATTAAATAACTCACACCCTTAATCCTATAGCTTCCACTTCCCCTTTCATATTTCAAATCCATCTCCATCTCTTAATGGCACATTAATTAATATTTTTTAATCTATAGTTTTTATACTATTTGAACAATATATAATGTGCCTTTGAAGTTGAGAGATCAGTTGAGGACCTTGTAAAACTTTTAATATTTACACTTAAGAATAACCAAAACTAGAAATTTTAAAGAAGGATTATGGAACTTGGGGTTGGGGGTAAAGTTTTTTGTGTTGAAAAAAAAAACTTCTCTTTATATTCTCAAGCATTCATCTTTAGTTTTTGTTCAGTGTTTATTTTTTTAATACTAAGTTTGGATTTTTTTAAGTATTTAAATTTGATTTTTATACCGATATTTTATTTTATTTTATTTTAGCACTCGTCTTTAAATTTTTTAGATATCAGTTTTTCAAAGATTCAAATGAAAGAATAGTTGGCTTGCTAGAAATTTTTTTTAATAAATTTAAAAGTTGAACATTGAAAAAAATTAAATTAAAGATGAGTACTAAAGAAATCAAAACTGAGTATTGAAAATAAAAATAAAAATAATGCATTTTGGTCAAAAGAAAAATCTTAATTGGTCTCAAGGACCCTTTTTATTTAAAATTTCAAGAATCCATAGTCCTCACGAGTAAATAATGTTCTTTAAATGTCTTCAAGTGTCCATTTCCTCATAAAAGAAAGAAACCGCACTCAGCTGATCTTGGATAACCTAATCCACCTTCAATTAATTGTTCTCTCTCTCTCTCTCTCTCTCTATATATATATGTCATCTCCTTATGAAGTCAAATTAAAACTTAATATTGAAAAAATAAAACAATCCATTTTTGTAAAAGGAAAACTCTTAATTGTTCTCAAGGCCCTGATGTTTATTTAAAATTTGATAAGAATCCATAGTCCTCGGGAGCAAATAATGTTTGTTAATTAATGTCTTCAAAGTGTCATTTTCTTCATAAAACAAATTAAACCACTCTTACTCTGATCTTTACTACCTAATCCACCTTCAATTACTTTTTTGTTCTCTTCTCTCTCTCTCTCTCTCATATTCTTCTTATGAAATCCAAATGTGCATTATTATTGCTCATCTTGAACTCTATAAATAGATGCATAGTTTCAAATAGTACGGAAAAATCCCATCAGATATATTTCACCCTTATCCCAGAGCTCTTGAAAGTAGTTTCAGAGGGTTAAGAAAAGAGTAGGAAAATGAAGGGAAGTAGCGCAGTGGAAGCTGGGGAAGTTTCAAAGGGAATAGCATCGTCAAGAAAAGTGATGAAGAGAGGGCTCTCTATAATGGACTTGGTTCTCAGAATCATAGCCATTGCTGCAACCTTTGGTAGCGCTGTGGCCATGGCTACTTCTCACGAGAGGCTTCCCTTTCTCACTCAGTTCGTTCACTTCAGAGCTGAGTTTGATGACCTTCCCTCCTTCGTGTACGCATCTTAACTCAATTCGCTTCATTTGCATTTTTCAAAGTTATTTTAGTTTTGGTACGTATATATATTTATCACTGGCATAAGGCTGAAATGATAATAATTAATGCAGGTTTTTTGTGGTGGGCAACGGTATTGTGTGTGGCTATCTGGTTCTTTCAATTGTGCTTTCTATCTTCCACATAGCCAGAACAACTTCTGTTAAGAGTAGGATTCTCTTGCTCTTTCTCGACGCGGTAAACATTCTGATTCGCCTTTTATATATATATATTTATGAATCAAATTCAAAATCTAAAAAGATATATATATAGTAGGACTTTATACCGTTTGATTAATTCTGTGTTGGTTATATATATGTGTATATATATCACTTGCATTACATATACACGCTCTTTTTTTTTAGGGAATAATTATGAGATTATAAAGAAGAGAGTTAATTGTCCTAAAATCTAATAACAACTAAGAAGTATGTAATGATAAATTTTAATATAGGGCATGACAAACAATTTATATTACTCAATTGTCACTTTTTCGTAATTAAATCTATTCTTTGATCCCTCATAATCATCCCCCATTTTCTTTTAGTTTTTCTGCTGGAAAAGAAAAACGTTCTGCGACTTCAACTAGGAAATTTATATTTGATATATAGACGCACAATCATTACTGTTCGGCTAAGATCTTATGATGTATTAAAAAAAAACAATCTCAAGAAAAAGATCCTGAGAACAACAGGTCGAAATAATATCAATAAAATTATATTTAAAATTTTATAACATAGTATTAAAATTCAATCCAATCAACTAGCCATATCAATAAATTCTATTTTGTTTAATTATGTGTGATTTATACATTAATAATATATTTATTTTAAATTAAATGTCTTTTTAAATAGAAAATTATTCTTTTCTAATGTGATATAGGGATATTTTTATATATTTTAATTAAATTATATTATTCTAATGAAGATAGGATTCATTGGTTTTAAATACATAGATAGATGTAAAGTTATTAAACTTTTCGTAACGGGTTATGGACTATTTTAATGTATAGGATCTTAATGGCTGCAAATTAAAGTTAAGACTTAAGAAAAAGTTATAACTATTATTACCCTCATTCTTAATTATAAAATTTAATTAATTTTTTTAAATAGATTAATAAAACTAAATAAATATATTAATTATACTTAATATAAGAATTAATTGGATAGATTAAAGAGTATATAATATAAATTTATCTTAGAGAATTAGATTTAATAATAATTAACTGATTTATTTGATTTTTTTAATCTATTTAAAAAAGTCAACTAACTCTTATATTAAATATCAGGAAAAAAAAGTAAGAAATTCTATAATAAATAAATGAGTAGAGAAAATTAAGTATATAAAATAATAAGTTTATTCTACTTATATTTATCGTGAAAGTTTTTAATAATTATATTTCTTTGTAACAATCTCATATTGATTTTCCTTAAATTTTTTTTGGGAAGATCTCATTTGCAACGCAAGAAAAAATATTAAATATAAATAGGAACCTTAAATCCTCTCTCACTGTTTCTCTAGTGGCAGTGGGGTCGTCATCTTTATCCCTTTGTGATGATTGTGCAGGTAGCGATGGGGTTTCTGACATCAGCGGCAGCTGCGGCGACGGCGATCATAGAGGTAGCACACCACGGGAACTCAAACACGAATTGGTTCCCAATCTGCCAACAATTCAATGGCTTCTGCGAGCGAGTTTCAGGCACCCTTATTGGATCTTTCATTGCTGTAATTGTGTTGCTCATTCTCATCCTCATTTCTGCTGTTTCCATCTCCCGAGTTCATGCCTGAGACACTTTCATTTCAATCTCTTTGTTTCGTCGCTTGACACTACACATTCATGTTCACGATGATCAGTGTGTGTAAAATTAATTAATTCTCATTTCCCTTTGTGTGTGCTTTGCTTGCACTTTGAGTCTTCAATGTATTATTATTGTTTTGTCTAAACGGTATGTACTAATTAGTCCAATTAAATGGTATGTTTATTATGTCAATATATTTTGTTATGAAAAACTGTTATTTATTCAGTCTCTCATAACGTCACAAATTAAAGTTCCAATTTTCACTTAAAAAAATACACATATTTAATTAATGCCCTGATAGTATCTCTAATATAATTATCTTTAATAAAAAATTATATATGTTTTACCAAAAAAACTGTTATTGGCTTTATTGCTCAAGTGATTTCATATATATTTTAAAATTTGAAGTTATCTTATATAATAATTTTTAATATAAGACCTAATTTATAGTGTAAATTACACTATAAACTATATCTTATATTAAGAAAATGAGAAATATTTGTATTTTATTATTAAGAAGCTTTTTAGTAGCTTAATGGTTATATATATCTTTTTTTGGAACCAAAAGGTGGAGGAAATCAAATCCCACATCCATGAGGAAATCCTCTAGCTGCCAAGGGTTAAGGTATACGAGGGCAATTATGTTATTTCATAAATTTGCGTTCATAATGGTCCTTAAAGACTTTATACAAGTTAAGACATTTTGAGGAATATTCATTTTAGGATTTCGACATATTTTGGAAGTTTTTATTATGACTCGGCTTTTTGTTTTCTTTATGCCCACAGCCCCAAATGATTTCCCGGATAGTTTAATTCGCACTTTGCTAATTAAACAAAACAAGAGGCAGATTAAATAGTTTTCCATTATTATTATATTCTGAAAGCTTATCCTCAGAATTCTCCCCTACCGTTCAGCCCATCATGCACAACGCATAACAAAACTCCTAAACACGTCTTGTACACGGCATGCCTTTTATATTTAATTCATTTCCCTTGGTGTGCTTTGGTTGGAGTTGGACTCTGAGGCTTCAATGTATTATTATTATTATATATTTTATGGATTTCCTTCTTTTTATTTAATAGTAAGCACTACCATTCTTCACTGGGAATGTTTGCTTATTTCAATATATTTAATCCTATTTGGATGAGGGCCCATATTTAACTAAAGTTCCCTTGTGAAATAAATTAATGTTTATATATACACACACATGAGGGTATCTAAAACCTGGTAAAAATAACTAATTCATCTCCTTATCGTGGCGCTTCTAAGTAAGGGTAAACAGCTGGCTACGAGATACTTTTTATGTCCAATGATGAGATTCAAACCCCAATCACTTGGTTAAGAGACCAAATGAGATAATTACTAGGTTACACTTGGCCCGCGTGGTTAAATTAATGCTTATATTATTACACATGCATGCCTTGACGTATACTTTTGATATTTTTAACTAATATAAAAATTTTTATATTTACAAATTAATTAAAAATGTATGTGGTTGATATATAACTGGAACTAATTTTAAATTTTATACTCATAAAAATATTTTAATTTAAATTTTGCTAGTAATTTTAAAAATATTGTGGTGCACTTCAACCAATTCATTTACCAGCCCATACATCACTGCTATTATTATAGTATACACCACGCTTCATATATCATTATTTAAATGAAAAAATACAATAAAAAAGTATATAATCACCAATATCTTTATCAATGCTAAATATTAAATTTATAACAAATCATATTATTTATTTTCATCTTCTCTCATATAAAATATGCATTTAGAGAAAACTATCCCCAAAAAGTCAATTAAAAATAAAAGAGGGAGAACCCACTCAAGTCTTATCTAAGAGAACTTATCTCTATAAAGTCCTCAAAATTATCAAATCACTGACAAGTCCTATGAGACCTCATAAGGAGGAGAGATTTTAATTGTGAAATAACCATCTTATTCTTGTTCATTAAAAATGATAAGTGAGATAAAATAAATGATAACTTTATGTGCTGCAATTGACAAGTCAAGTAGTAACAGATGATAAATATATTTCTCTCAACATATTAGGTCTAAATTATATGAATTGTCATCTGTTGTTATCTGATTTGTCAATTGTAGCACATAAAATGTCATTTGTGCCATTTAACTTGTCATTTTTAGTGAATGAAGCAAATAACAATTTTATATACTACAATTAACAAACAACAACGAATAACAACTCTATTTCTCTCAATTAACAAACAACAACGAATAACAACTCTAAATTATATGAGTTGTCATCTGTTATTTTTTAATTTGTCAATTATAACATATAAAATTATTATTTATATCATTTTCACTTGTTATTTTGTAATACAGGATAGTCATTTCATAATTATAATCTCTCCCTCTGACCTGAGATGTGTTAATGGTTTGATAATTTTATAAAATTTTATAAAGATAAATTCTCTTATGTGAGATTTAAATGACATTCTCCAAAATAAAAATGAAAGTTGCGAAAATATGGGAATAAAGAATCCAGGCCATTAGCCATGGATTCTATTCTTGCAAATGAAAAAAAAATTATGTTACAATCGAGACTCATCTCTATCTAAATTAAACACATATAAAGATAATTAAATTTGACCCAAGATACAAATAGTTTATTATATAAGAAAACCATATGTTATCCAAATGGCTGCTGTCCCCATACATGTTTCATCTTATATTAATTTTCACTTTCCTAACTAAACAAACAATAATGGGACAAATACTTGGTATACGTTATTATACTGTGAAAGGTCACCCTCAGATTTCTCTCACCTACAATGTAGCCCGTGGCCAGCACACGATAACACCTAAACACGTCTTATACACGGCACGTCTTTATTTTTTTAAAATATTATTTTCTAGATTCTATCACTAAAAATTTAATTTTAAATTTACGATCGTTCTTTATAACATAATTAGAATTGAGGAGAAGTAGTTAAGTAGTTAATTTTATCTAAAATTATAATAAATAGATAACTTTTCTCAAATTTAAATAAAATATTTGTATATATTATATACTCTATCATAGTTAATCATTTTAAAAGATGTAATATTAAAAAAACTTATTTAATATATCGTGATTTATAATAAATGTCATATCTCTCTTTTTTAAAGGGTTGGGGGGAAAAAAAGGACACAAAGGAGTATGTATTTGTCTATATATTCCCTCCAATACACGGTACAAAGTCATTTTTAATAAATAAACTAGTACAAACTAAGTAAAATAATTATAGTTAATTAATGTTCTTAAGTCATTTTAATCTCTTCAATATATACTTTAGATTAAATAAAGTTGACTTTTTAAATAATTTTTTATTTCTCACAAAAAAATTAATTATTTTTAATATTTTATAAAATAACCCACAAAATTCTTTTAAAAGATGCCTTATATAGCACAATCATCCTTTTGGGGAGAGTATACAATTTCTTTCACACGGTTTAGTGGTTACTTTCATCAGCACTTTCGTCATCCTTTTGGATGGATATAAGCAACGCGTGCTAACTTTTCAGAGCACATTAAGAATAATCAATCACGTAATAACTAATTTAGAAAGTTCATTTCTTTTCAATTATTGACTTAACGTACAGAATTTGCCAACTGTATCGTATCCACTATCATTTTAATAATCCTCGTTTGCGCGCAATATGAACACGAAGGAATTTGATATTTTTATTAAAACCATGTTTGTCTTTGTTTTCTTTCAATACACGACATAATAATTAAGCACCTCATTAATTAATTAATTAATTTAAACTATTGAAAATGTCTAGTAGTGTACGTGGGTGGATGAAGCAAACATGGGAGCACAATATTAAAAAAATCATTACTCTTACGTTCTTTGAATACTCTTTGATTATATGTGATCATTAATACTCTTTGATTTAAAATATAACGTTAGAGTTACTTTCTCTGGATTAGTGTTTTGTTTTATAATGTCGATTCATATCAAATATTTTTTTATTTTATTACTATATATTTAATTAATTAATTAATCTCATTTTAAAATTTATAATTATCTTATTTAATACACGTGTCTTTTTTAAAACTCGAACTAATATATAAAAATTTAATAATATTTTATATCGTTAGATAAACTTTTGATTAATTGATCTAGTGTGTTTTCAGTTTCACAATATTAAAAACTATTCAATCATCGTTTTAGTGAAAGCAAATCAAGCATATAATAACTAACTGCATGTTTTCACCATGGATTAAATTCAGTATTTTATAACATACATAAAACCAAATACACATATTTAGCTTTTTATTTGTTCATACAATTATAATGAAATTCTAAATAAAATAAAAAATTTAATTACCTAAAAATTTTAATAACAAGATAAATTTTAGTAGAATTTATATTAAATTTATTATATTTAGGATCTTTTCGTGATTAAAATATTTTTTATAATTTTAATAGTAATTCTCCCTACGTCATCACAAGCCTTTGTGATTGGATATGACTGAACGAGGATACCTTTGATGACATAACAGATATGTCCAGAAAGAATCTTATGAATGACGTTGATCCGTTTTATAATTTATATGTCTAAATGTAAATTAATAATCGAATCAATCAATCATATTCTTCACTGGTAATGATATAGATCCTCAAAGATGATACACTTGGTTCACAAACATTGGTTGGTTGCTGTGGACGATGCTGCTACTCTGTTTCATCGTAGCTTGAAACTGCCCTCCATAATCATCTTCTGCAAACATCTGAGGTTTTACAAAGGAGTAGTCTTCTACTATTCCAGAATTCGACGAAGAAACGTTATTTTGAAGATCAAAGGTTGAATAATTATTATAGCGTCCATCGGAAAACAACTGTGAAACTGATGAACCCAGATAATTATTATCCATCATTTGATCTCTTGCATTCTGATGATTACTGGGAAATTCCTCTCTCCCCTGCTTCTTCTTCTTATAGATCCTGCACAGAACCCAGTCATCCAACTGATGACGAAATCACACACGCATAAGTAATCGAACCGGCAAAAAAACCAAATTATGAAACTGAACCAGAAGATTCAAAGGGGCTGGTTAATTACTCTCATGGATCCAACATGATGTTGTGATGTTGTGGATTGATCAACGAGTCGATATTCATGCATGATCCAACCAGTTTTGATTCCTTTTGGTGGCTTCCCTTTGTAGAAAACCAGAGATTTCTTCACCCCAATAGGCTTGCAACCACTATGTATAGCTTTATCTGTCCCAGTCGCCTTCCAATAACCAGACACAGTGGCTCTGTTTGGCCTCACTCCATTAGGGTACTTTCTCTCTCTTGGGCTAAAGAAATACCATTCCTTCTCTCCATACCCTGCCTTCTCTGCATTTTTACAGAACAAGTTTCAGAAAACAAACAAGAATAAAAAACTGATATTACTCATATATATATATATATAAATTAATTATTACTTATACTAGGCAAGTCGGAAGGATCGAATTTATAGATATCAACTTCTGGGATGATAGATGAAGCAGGGCATGGCTTTGATGTGTACTGGTTACAGAGGTAATAGACGATGAGTTCTTCATCTGTGGGATGAAACCTGAAGCCTGGAGGAAGATCCTGCTCCATTGTTAATGGTTGAATAATCTGGGGAAAACAAAAATTTTAAGGGGTTGAAGAAGAAGGAGGGTATTTGAAATGTTTGAAAGGAGATGAATGGGGCTTTTAAGCTTGAGGTTTGTTTGTCGTTTTGTGGAGCTGTTCGACGTGCAAGCATCTGATTGGCTGGTGTTACGACTTTTTTTCTTGTGATTATTGTGTCTACGTCACCTGGACATGCGTGGCCATGCTCCTATGTGGGGCCCACATCAATTTAATGCTTATCCATTTTTGACTTTTTGACAATTTTGTCCACTACTACAGTCTTTGGACCAAGTCCATCACGTCTCTTTTTCCCCCCTTAACAGCATTATGCTCAGTTCTCCGTAGAATATTATTCGCATATTTCAACACCGTTGCTGTTAGATACTGTATTTTATTTTAATTTATTTCATAAAATAAAATCATGCTTCCTAAGAGATATTTCTGTTTTTTTTTTCCGAATCGCGAGAGATATTTCTATATATTTGGATTCCGTGGTCCTTAATTCAGATTGGTTGATGGCACTTGAAAACAGTTAATTATATAAAAAAAAAAAAATTATTTGGCATATTTCGAAATTCAAATACTATGAGTTTTCATATTTCATATTTTCACTCTTAAAAAAACAGCAAATCTGCCCATTTTGCATATGCAAAATGGGCATATATCAAAACAAGGTTTGTAGAAACTGTTACCCAAAAACAATTCCATGGGACCAAAAGGTGTTAGGCATATATAAGAGGCTCTAATCGTTTAAGCACACAGTTTTGATTTTGAATATGTATACCAGAGATACCTTGCTTAAAATTCAACAATTCAAAAATCTAACAAAAATAATTTATTTATATCACAAATAGTAGACCACAATTCAACCTTATCTTCTAAATTTATAATTTTTTTTAAACTCTTCTTAGTTCTTATTGATTGCACATCTTTAAAAAATATTAATGGAATAATTTTCAATACAAATGATTAAAATTAATGTTTTAAAGAAACTAAGACATATATTTTTCTTATAAATAACTAGATAAACTAATTAATTATTTAGATTGTCCTACAAATTGATGAGTATAAGATGTTTTAGAGGAAGAAGATGTTGCTGGGGGTTGGACAAATGTTGTAGGAGAAGCAAATTGGGGAGTCATTGAATTGGTAGCCAAATGATATATAAGTTTCATTTTATAGGGTGAAAATAAGTCATGCTTTTTATAAGTACTTACAAATTAATTAGAGCCTAATAAGGCATGATCTATTTAGCAAATATATCAGATTTTAAGTATGTTTAAAAACCTATTAATTTAAATATATTAGACTTTTTGTAAGGCCTGGCTTATTTAATTATATATAGGCTACAAATAGACTTAAAGCCTATTTAGAACATTTTATTTATAGACTACCAAAAGTATATATTTAGCCTACATAAATATAAATTTTTGGCTTACAACCTTTAAATCTAAAAATGATCTGATATAGAATTTTGTATACAAGCTCAGGTTTTATAGACTTAAGTTTATTTAACCAAAATTCTGACCTGACATGATATATTTTATCCCTGGTGATATGTTACAAGTCTAATCTCACTTATAATTTTAAATTATTAAAAGATGTCTCTCTAATAATAACGATAATAATAAAAAGAGTGGGGAAATGCGTGTGTCGGAAACGTGCCGAAACAATCGGAGAAATCATAAGCTTGTGTTTGTATTGGTGGGTTTGGCAGCATGTGGAAGGTATAGGATATGCCATGCATGAATCTTCTCTTGAGAAACAAGTAATTAGGGGACGATGGCGCCATCAATCCAATTCATCAAAATAACGCGCGTCCTTTCCCAAGTGGGTACGTTTAGGCATTAGGGCTTATTCGGATTAGCATTCATTTATTAAAAAAGTGTGTCGTACTTAGGATAATAAATTAATTACTACTTTTCCATAGGAAAAAAAAGGAACTTTACTACTAGTAGTACTTGTGGAGCTGTGGCTGTTCCGGGACAAGTTATCACCTCCCCCTAAACTAATCCAAGATGTATAGGATTCTAGAAGACCAAAGTAATTAAAATATTGATTTTAGGGGTAAGGTGAATTTACCCCTAGAAATATTATTTAAATAAGATTTAGCATTCTAAATTAAATTATCTAACATTTTAAAATATTTTTTTAGTAGTATATAACATCTTAAAATATTTTTAGTTTAATCTTATTTTTAAAATATTTTTATCATCATCACTGAGTACCTTAAATTTAGAATATTAAATATTATTATAAAAATATTTTAAAATATTAAATAAATTATAAATTAGTTTAGGATATGTGTAAAAAAAAATATTCTTGTCGGGTTCTGATCCCAGCCCACCAGCAATGTATTGTGTCATATTCTATCTCCTTATAATTTCAGCTTCTTTTTCCAAATCAAAGTATAACTGAAAAAGAAGAGACAAAAACCTCTCCAGAACTACACATCTCAACGGAAAATTTCAAAATGTCGAAGTTTTTAGGGACTAATTTAAGATCAAATTTTATAACAAAAATAATCTAAATATCCTTAATTTGGAAAAAATAATTAGATGGCAACAACAGTTTAACCAAGTAGCACTTTGAACTCATCAAATGATAATAATAATTAGGTAC
Source organism: Leucaena leucocephala (assembly GCA_037074615.1). Lineage (NCBI taxonomy): Eukaryota > Viridiplantae > Streptophyta > Magnoliopsida > Fabales > Fabaceae > Leucaena > Leucaena leucocephala. The sequence goes on from CM073569.1 coordinate 4,571,636, forward strand.
ATTTAACACTCTAAATTAATTTTAGATAAACAATTAATACCGTAAAGTATTTAAGGATATAATTAACGCCCTAAAATATTTAAATTATTACAATTTTACCTTTTCACTAATAAAAATATAATTTTTTGTTTAAAATATGCCACATAAACTTTTTATTTTGAGATATTATTATTTAAAATGATACATGTGTAATATTATTTTAATAAATTATATTAAATAAATCATAAAATTTATCAATATTCATATATAAATTATATATAATATTAATTTTAGAATTTATTTAATATTTTTTTAAAATAATATGATAAGTGTGATATTTTAAATAATAATATGTTAAAATAAAAAGTTTACGTGACATTGATTAGATATAAATTTATATTTCTATCAGTGAAATAGTAAAATTGTACCAATTTAAATACTTTAAGGTGCTGGTCACACTTCTAAAATTAATTTGGGTGCTAATTATACCTTTAAATACTTTAAAGTGCTAATTACTCTTCTAAAATTAGTTTGATGAGATGCTAGATATACCTTTACCCTAATAACTAAGACAATAACAATTAATTTAAATAAAATTTCCTGTTAAATATCATGTATAAGTGTTAATGAGAAGCTTCTTTTATATAAAAATTGATGTTGATGACTCGGATATGGATCCTCGTCCTTTTATACATTCTCATTTATTTCTTTCCAGCTAAACACATCACCATAGATCCCAGGCTATGAGGATAAGGTTAATTTTATGTTAACGAGATCCAAAAGATATATGCAATTTCATTGTCAAATAATAATAGTTGATAAAATGGATTAAAATATAATCTTAAAAATAAAAGAATAAATGCTTTTGTAATATAATTTTTTATTTTTAAAAGAAATCGACTTACATTTTCTCACCTGCTCCTTTTAGTTAACTTGCTTCATACACGATCAATTTCTTTCTCTTCAGCATTTTCCAACGAGGGAATATTATTCTCTATACTATATATATATATGACCTCAATCTCCCCCGCTTGCTTCCTTTCAACTTACTTCATCGATTCATAGCTCGCTCTTTTAATTCTCTTGTGCTTATACACAGTTCTTTGTTTCTTTCTAGCATTTTCCTGGGAATTAAAATGGTGAAGTCATCGTCTTGCTGCAGGGAGAAACCAGTAGGGTTGAAGAAAGGGCCATGGACTCCTGATGAGGAAGACCAGAAGCTCAAGTCATACATTCAACAACACGGCCATGGAAGCTGGTCTTCCTTGCCTCCTAAAGCTGGTAATTAATTAATCTTCTACCTCTCGTTCCACACACATCTACTTATATTCTGGCTTCTTCTCATAATGAAATGGTAGATGATAGGAATAAGTATTAGATTTTAGAGAGATCAGGGTTATATTAGATTAGTCTTTTTATCATATTAGTTTAAGAAAATTTGAAAGACTTTCCTTAATAATATATATATACCTTCAATTTTTTGTCTAATTAATCAATATGTGACTATTTTTCAATATATTTTAATAATAAGTAGATCGTTAGAGACTTAATTACCTGCTAGGGAAGATGATGATGATCTGTAATGCGTTTTAAGTTTTGATGAGGAAATTAAGGACAAAAGAGATGTGGGAAGAGCTGTAGATTGAGATGGAATAATTATCCAAAGCCTGACATCAAAACGAGGAAAGTTCAGCTCAGAAGAAGATCAAACCATTATTGAACTTGATGCTCTTCTTGGTAACAAGTAAGTCCCAAAATATTTTACCTAAATGCATGGAACCATCTATTTTTTTAAAAAAATTGATTCCATGTGATCAAGAATTTCCCAAAAAGGCAACCACATCGTACCATATTTTTTGCCTGCATACTACTGGTCTCTTTCTATAAATATTATTATAGCTAATTAATCCTCCGTCCTTGATATATTTATTTAATTATAAAATTAATCTTAATTTTAAATATAAGACATGATTTCTCTTATATTGTGAAACTTGTTGGAAAAGGTGAATAAACTTCGCACTCTCTCTCTCACATCATGTTGATCCTATGTATAAATAATAGTTTATGTTTATTTAAAAAATATTTTTTTTTATTTTGACTCATAATTAATAATTATATTATCTCTCTTATATCTGTTTTCACTTATTCTCTTCATAAGTAAGGATATACTTGGAAGAAAAAATATATCTCTTTATATATTTATTATTTTTTACTAATTTTACATATATTTTAATCTATACGATTTGGGACCAGAATGATTAATTTATATAGGAGGAAGTCCTGTGAAAACAATACTACTTTATTTCTTATTATAAATTATTTGTAGGAAAGTTAAAAAAAAAATTTACTCTATAAATAAAATTAACAAAAGATATAGTATATGAGAATGAACTAAAAGTGATTTGTTTGTTTTTTTAAAAATTTTTAGAAAGGGGTTAGGTTAACCCATGATCTAAGTGTAGGGTGAAGTCTCTCTTCTTCTTAAACTATACTAATATTGGGTAGAGCGAGCTGTCTATTATCTTTAAGTATAAATCTAATCACTTAAAAGTTAAAATATTTTTTTAAATATTACGACTAGAATTATAATAAAATAATATTTTTTAGAGATTAAATACGTTCTAAATTATTATATATTTTATTTTTTTACTAGTTAAACTTACAAAATTATAAGTAACTAAAAGTAATTTATAAAGACGGGAAGGTTTTGAAGCGTAAAGGGAAACAAAGCATACTATATGGAGAAGGTTTTGAAGCGTGGTTGTAGGGCTCTTGGGAGCTTCGTAACATTCTCTGGTTGATCTCTTCTTCCGATGTTCCAAACTGACAGATCATAACTTGCATTCATATATTACCGTTTACACTTGTCTCCTCTTTTCATAAGTCTGTTGCTTTCTTTAATTTGATGGCCTCAACTCGTACCATCATCATGATGGTTAATATTTTCTCCCCTAATTATAAGATTTATTTTTTAAAAAATTAAAAAAAATATTTTTAAATATTTATATTTATTTTTTTATTAAATTAATTTATTTAACTTATAAATTATTTATTTCAAAAAAAATTATATAACATATACTATAATTAAATAGTTTATTTAATTTTTTAATTTTTTTTAAAAACTTAATAAGATCTTATAATAGGAAGTAATACTCTATATAAAATTTAATTAATTTATTTATATTAAAATTAAAAAATTAATTAAATTAATTATTTATTTAGAGAGAGAGAGAAAAATCTTTCCCCTGAATCTTATAATTAAATGGGGAGGGAGCGTTATTATTATTCGTACACCGCGGATAAGAGGGAAAGAAGGCTTGAGCCTTAAACGTAGGTAAAACAAGTTTAATAAATGGAAGAAGCAGAGTGACGTGGAGTACGAAGTTTGGTAGCGTCTTTGATGGCCCCATGTTCGGATCCTTTCAGAAAAAGACAACTACATTCAAACTATACATGAAGTTAGTTTAATTATTAAAGTGAATAAAAGTTAATATAAATAATAAATAATAGACTTATATTTTATAAGAACATGAGTTTGAATTTCATTGCCATCTTAAAGACTTATTTAGTAAGTAATTTTATAAATCCTTTGTAAATATTTTCTGAATATTAGAGTTGTGCCCTAATTTTAATAGGAAACCGGTACTAAACCCATCTAAATTTTTTTATATATAAAAAAAATTAGTAAAGAATTAACTCTTAATCTATAATATCGTGAGTTTAAATCATACTGCTGATGTAAGGATATTATTGATAAACAATTTATAAATACCTCTCTATAACAACTCACCTAAATTAAAAAAAAAAAAAAACTCCACATGAAGGAATAATTATATGCATGGACTTCTAAACCAGTAAACGGACATTCCCTACACCAATAAGCTGCTGTAAAACTCCACATGAAGGCATTTAGATGATAGATAGCCGTGGTCTGTCGGAGCTTCTAAGAAACTCCGACAACCCCGAGAAAATTAAACAGTATCTATTAGAAGCCTTGACAACATATAGTTTTATCTTTCTCAATAAAGTTTTTTTTCATATACATGACTTGATTCAAACCAGAACATCATATTTAAAGACTCAAGCTATCTATCAACCGAGCTTTGTTAGTTATCGGTCTTAATTTTTGGGGTAGGCAATTAACAGTGGAATCTATTACAAATTTCTGATGGGGGTCAACAGCAATTCTAAAGTTTGAAAGCCCAAATGATCGAAGCTAGTTTCAGCAGCCCCAAGCTCAGAGACCGACCCAATGGGCCAGACGATATATTGGCCCAAAATCCATGAACCAAAAGCAAAGTTAAGGTCTGATTCTTGTTCATAATAAATGAAAAGGTTATTGCCATAATCTACAAACCATAAGCTTGATCACAATCACTATCCAATCATTGAATCAGTTTCCACTTTCCAGATTTTTTGGCAACAATAAGACACTGATGAATTGATTGAATGGTAGAGATAGGAAGTGGAGAAGAAATGGAGAGGAAGGTAAGTGGGAGACATTTATCTCCACAGTGAATCGAGTTACTCAAATACTTCAATTCCACCCCAATATTTTTCTATTTTTTGTTTTCTTTTCTATTTTCTAGGAAGAAAGGGCCATGGACTCCTGAAGAAGACCAGAAGCTCAAGTCTTACATTCAACAACACGGCCATGGAAGCTGGTCTTCCTAGCCTCCTAAAGCTGGTCATTCTTACTATCCCCTGTTTCATAATAGAATGTGTTTAGAACCTTGTTGGTCTTCATCAAAACCAAACAATTTAAGAGTAGTTTTACCTCGGAAGTTGAAAAAACTCAATATTGCCAACAGGTTCCCAAACATAGCCAGATATATTGCTGACTATACTCTAAAAACCTTTTGGATCCTCTCAAAATCTTCAGGCTTATCTTATTATCCGCTTGCACAAGAAATCAAAACAAAAATGTAGACTACTTTTTTAGTCCTTGCATGGTGATGGAATGGTAGAAGTTGATAATTACAGATTTACCTGTTAAGGGAGATGATCAGTAATGGGTTTTAAGTTTTGATGACGAAATAAAAGGACTAAAGAGATGTGGCCTGGGAAGAGCTGCAGATTGAGATGGAATTATTACTTAAGGCCTTAAATCAAACGAGGAAAGTTCAGCTCACAAGAAGATCAAACCATCATTCAACTTCATGCTCTCCTTGGTAACAAGGAAGCTCCACACAGTCCCACTTTCTCAAGGTACCCTTGTAGTTTACAAAATCCTATGTTTGAAATAGTGGTCAACCTTAATGATGATTCCACGTGATCGTTGATGTCGTAGCCGCCCTTTTGTGTTATCCATTTGTGATAAGGAGTACGTACTTCTTCATCAAAAGGCAATCCACATGATATCTTATATATTCCTACATCGTATTAATTATTAATGCATGCACAGGTGGTCGGTGATAGGGCATCACTTGCCAAGGAGAACAGACAATGAGATTAAGAATTACTGGAACACCCACCTCAAGAAGAGGCTCTCCAGAATGGGTATCAACCCCACCACTCATAAGCCCTTAAACGACGCCGTCACCCTCAGCCATACGGCTCAGTGGGAGACTGCTCGCCTCCAAGCCGAAGCCAGGCAAATAAAGGAATATTCCAAGCCTCAGCTCCAGAACCAGCTCGGCTCCTCCTCCTCTTCTTCCCAGCCTTCACTCGCTCGGCTCGTCCTCAACAAGGTCACACCTCGGCCATCGCCACCTCCGTGCCTCGACGTGCTCAAGGCATGGCAGAATTCATGGTCGTCGTCCACGTCAGCAGATCAGAACACCCCAAGAATACATAGCATGTACGCCATGATGCTCACCACCGACGACCTCGAGTCTCCGGCATCCACGTTGAGCTTCCCAGACAACGTCCCTACCAACACCAAATGTAGTAATAGTAACAATAATACCTGTGGGCTGATCAATCAAAGTTCACTTCCTTCTTCTTCTACTACCGTGGCAAATGACAGTGGACCATGGGAAAACCCAGAGGGAAGCTTGGGGGACGACGACAATATTATGGCTGCTGTAGAAGCATTCAGATCGACAGAGTATAACTGTAATTCCATGGGAGATCTCCATGATGACGACGATGTGCTGGTGTATGGAGTTACTGAGAACTCACCATCGCCACCACAACAAAACCTGGGAGTGTCAAGTGTTGGGGATGATTGGGAAGCCATTCTTGACCTGGTCAATGGTTTGCCACCTGTTGACACACGTTACGTTGATGTTATTAGAAATATTTAGACTCGATCTGATCAGTGTTGTACCATAACCATGCACTTAATTATGCTGTAGTTTTAATTTGAGAGGATAGTGTGTGGTCTGAATTAACTCGTCTAAAATGAACATATGTGAGTCTAGGTTTAGTTTTATAATAGACTTATGTGTCTTATCTTATTATACCTTTACGTGCTTATATTCATAGTTTGTTTAATATGAGAGAGTCATTAGACCATAAATTGTACTCCTTATGTTCCTATTTATTATAAGTAATTCATACAATAACAACAACAACAAAGTCTTATCCCATTAAATGGAGTCGGTTATATGGATCATACGACGCCATTGTGCTCTATCAAAAATTGAATCCTTGGTTAAGTTATTGACCAAGAGATCCCGCTCAATGACCTCGTTGAGCGTTCTCTTTGGCCTTCCTCTATTCCTTTTAACCGGGCTCCATACTATTTGATCCACCCTCCTCACTAATGCATCCCTTGGCCTTCTTTGTACGTGTCCAAACCACCTAAGACGGTTCTCTACCATTTTCTCCTCAATAGATGCCACTCCAACTCTTCCCCGTATTTGTTCATTATGAATATTATCTTTTTTTGTATGTCCACACATCCATCTCAACATCCTCATCTCAGCTACCCCAACTTTATGCTCTTGCTTTCCTTTTAAAGCCCAACATTAACTTCCATAAAGCATTGCTGGTCTTATAGTAGTGCGATAAAACTTTCCTTTTAATTTATCCAGTACTTTCTGATCACATATAACCCCAGTAACCTTTCTCTATTTAAACCACCCAGCTTGAATTCTATGATTAACATCCTCCAAAATTTCACCATCCTTCTGTATAATTGATCTCAAATATTTGAACTTATCTATTTGTGGAATAACTTGATTTCCCAATTTGACCTCCAAGTTATTTTTAACTTGCCTCTTATCAAAATTATAATGCATATATTCAGTCTTACTTCTACTCTGACGAAAACCCTTCAACTCTAAAGTACTTCTCCATAACTCAAGTTTAAAATTAACCTCTTCTCTTGACTCTGGCACAAGAACTATATCGTCTGCAAAAAGTATGCACTTAGGGATTTCTTCTTAAATAGGCTTAGTTAGAACATCCACTACTAGATTAAATAAATAAGGACTCAAGGATGATTCCTGATGAAGACCAATCCTTATGGGAAAATCCTTTGTTTCGCCCCCAGACGTTCTTACAGTAGTTGTTACCCCCTCATACATATCTTTTATTGCTTTGAAATATGTCAAGCGCACACCTTTCTTTTCCAAAGCTTTCCAAAGTACCTTCCTTGGTATTCGATCATACGCTTTTTCTAGGTCAACGAATACTATATGCAAGTAATTCATACAAATAAAACAAATAGTTAGAATTAGTTTATTCATTAATTTTGACAAGTAATATGAAATGAAGCAATCAGATAGCTTGTCGGTGAATCTATTCGTCATATTGTGAAAGTTATTGACAATATGATAAAACTATAAGCTGAAAGTTATTCCTGAGGCTATGATGGTTTGTCCTGTTGATCTAACTGTCATCTTCTGCAACACAGGCTTCCAAACTAAGGATTATATGATAACAAGGATGCTTTTTTTTTTTTTTTGGGAGACAGATAACAAGGATATTCCTAAATACGAGACCTGTCTCTCTTCTTTCAGCTGTCTTTCTTTGTTGTTTGAGTCGAACTTACGTACGTAGGAGTACATGCGACCTGCGAAGAGTATGCGAGGCAAGTAAATATTTGCAGAACGGATCTGCGTTTTGCAATGCCTTGATTTCTTCTTCTTCAAGCAAAACTGCATAAATTTGAAACTGTCGTATTTTTTTTTTTTAAAAAAAATGATACTATTAAAAATTTATGAAATTTACACCGATGAAACTATCATTCTTCCAACCTGAAAAAATCTGAAACCTTCCCACAAATATATATATATATATATATATATATATATAAAGAGTTGGAGAGGATGATAGAACACAAGAATCATAATCTAGTAGTAATATCCACACAAGACCATAACACTCTCTAGTGCAAATAATGACATATAAAAAAAGTATAGGATGGAGAGGGAGGCTCAAGGGGGACAGACTTATTTAGAATGCTAGGGTTTACAAAACCTAAAGTAGAAAATTTATATATATACTCCATTCGATCCTTAATATAAGAGTTAATTGACTTTTTTTTATAAATTAAAAAAATTAATTATGACCAAATTTAATCACTTAAAAAGAATTTATATTATATACTCTTTCATCTACTTAAATTAATCAATTAATTCCTATAATATAATAGGTCTAAACGGACACCAGCTCCAACCTCTCCACTACATAGTAATTAATGAAAGTAGATATAAGAAGCAATAGCGCAAGTTCAGAAGTTTGGTGCATTCTTTTATGGCTGAGACTAGGGGTGTGCATGGGCAGAGTTGGGCAGGGCAGGCCCCGTGCCCGGTGCTCTGCCCAAAAAAAGCATGGGCTGCATTTTGCAGCCCGATGCCCGACCCTGCCCGGTAAAAGCCCTAACTATTTTGGGCTAGGCATGGGTGGGCTGGGCATGGGCGGGTTGGGCATACCCAAGTTTTGATGTCATGCTCATGTTGTGAAAAAAATCTGCAATTATGAACTTATAAAATAATACCATATTCATATGTCTTTAAGACTTAAATAATATCCATAATTCACTAAGAATAAAGCAACAAAAAGATAATAATTAAATTTTTGAAATCCATTGTATGTAAAAAAAATCTTGAAGTATAAGTAATTTGTAATTGTAACTTTGTATCAATCTCCCTAATATTGACAAAGATTAAGTATCTGAAAAAAAAAAATAATTATAATTTATAATGTAATTATATGATGATTAGTAAAGTTAAAAAAAAGAAAAAAAAGAAAAAAATAATATAGTTATAAATATTAAAAGATACAACTTACATACTTAACTACTCATATTTTTAAAATGAACCTCTAGTCACCAGTAATTATCATATTCTCCCTTTTAAGTGTATCATTTAGGGAAAAAAGTAAAAAAAATAAAAGAAGTGGTGCTCATGGGCAGGGCAGGGCAGGATAACCCCCCTGCCCGATGCCCAGCCCGAAAAAAGTATGGGCTGAATTTTGTAGCCCGATGCCCAGCCCTGCCCTATATTTATCGGGTTAGGCAGGGCTATTTTATTGCGAGTTGGGCTGGGCATACCGGGCCATGGGTATTATGCACAGCCCTAGCTGAGACCATCCTTTTAAAGAGACGGATTCAGAGCCCTTGGTTGCAGGATGCAATTTCATTTAAAAAAAAAATAATTTTCAATAGTATTTTAATATTTTTTTAAAATATAATTATACATATTATAATTGTTCTTTAAGTGATTTATCGTTATAAAATAGTGGGAAAAAAAATCAAAGTGTGAAGTGTTTGCAAAATAGCGAGAATAAATATAATAAATAAAATTACGTGTGAGAGCCGTATTCCTTGCATATTTTTTTTACTTATTCTAAAGTATTTTAAAATTTTTATTTTAAAAATTCAAAGCATTTGTTGAACGACTCAAATAGACTAAGTTTAACATATTATAACTAATAAGGATATTAGCCGTCATTACATACTGGGAGAAAACTAAATTATACAATCAAGGGAAAATAATAAAAAAATTATTTACAAATTTTATTAGTCGAAAATTAGAATTTAAGTTTGAGTCTGGTACTCTTTTTATATATATAAATATTTTTAGAGTATTAATACTTCTTATATATATATAAATATATTAAATCTTTTTTGTTATAAAATTTTGAAAAAAATCCCAAAAAACAACACTTGAATTTCAAAATCCTAAATCAGGTTGTTTACTATATTTTACAAATTATTGACTACTCTTGTAAAGCAAATAACAACTTTTTTTGTAGTAAATCTTGATATGGGATTTTAAAATTCAAATGGTTATTTTTTGAAATTTTCACTAAAATTTTTAGATAAAGAATTTTCTTCCATCTTCTCATAAAAATATGATATTTATTAAAGTTATAGACACACGCATATAGATAGATTAACTTAAGTACTCACCCATTCTGTCGTCCGTAGGTTTAACTAGTGAATGGGTGAGATATACGACTATTTAGAGCGTATTCGAACTCTGAGGAGTACCACTTTATTATGGTTTCAGTCGCGACACTTAGAGATATATTCTAACTCTTGGGTGTCTAGATTTATATCTGAGGGTAATAGACAGCTCGCTTTAGCCGACATTGGTATTGCCTAAAAAAAAAAAATCGTCTTACCATTAGATCGTATGTGAGCCAAACTCTTCTTCAAAAATTTCTTTACCCAAACAAAAAAAACCGTAAGTACTCACGAGGAACAGTAACAAGGGAATGTAGCGATCACTTTCACTCATCAAAGTGACGCGTGTCCTTTACCAAATAGCCAGGTTTAAAACTTAATTGGATAAGCATTTAGTATTAGTTAAAATGCAAAAAATAAATAATAACAGGGTTAACTTAATTTGTTGTCCTCAAATTTACATAAATTTTAACTTTGGTCCTTAAGTTTTTAATTATAGATTTTAACCTTCAAATTTTATTCTAACTAAAATATTAGTTAATATAATTTAATAAAAATATAAAAATAAAAAATCTATCGGTAGCTTGTATGGGGACGTACAAGTGGCCGATAAAGTTCCCAGATTCACCTTCTAGAAAGACAATGTCCGTACATGTCTTGCCCATCTGGGCCCGGTTGCCATTACCAGGGTATCATATCTCACTTTCTTATTCTCATTTCAACTTTTTTTTTTTTTACTGAGCTAAGAATATCCACAGATAATAATGACTAATTCTTTTATATAATAGATTTTTTGAAAAAATTTTAGTATTGGTCATAAAATTCTTTTCATACACACTATCACGGATCGAACCTCTAACTAGATTTTAATTTTTTTTGAATTCATGCATTTAGGGAAAATTACAAATATGTGGTGTTAAGTAAGAAAATTAACTATCTAGACTTCTTGTGTGTGTGTGTGTTTTTTCCTATTAGTTCTTCAGATTTGTATTTGGAAGATTAAAAAAAGTTAGCTAAAAATTATAAAGACAAATTTTCCTATATATGCGGAGATTTTTTCCATTTTCTCATAAATATAATTTTTTTTAAAAATTATTATTAAAGAAAATAGTAGACAGAAAATTATAAAACAAAGATAATTATCATAAAGGGCCATTTAATTTAAATTTAGAAAATGTTACTTAATTTTCTTTTTAATTCTTAAAATTGTTTAAATAATTCTTTGTTTAAATACTTGTTTTTTACCAATTCATTTATAACTCCTTATACTATTAATAAATACTTACATACTCTAAGAACTCTAAGAACACTATGTCATATGAAATCTATCAAATTAAAATATAATATCTCAACATATTTTAATTTTAGTAGGCCGATGACTCATCTGAAATAATTTATATTATATTTTATTTTTTTAAAAAATAAACCTCTTAATTTGGTTTGAATGAGATTTTACTTTTTTCAAATTAAAATATTTATTTTTCTTTAAAACAAAAGAAATTGTAAATTTTATTATATGGGTCATCAGATGAGTTGTTATATTTTAATTGAATATGGTTCAAATAACATGACACTAGTGGAGTATGTAAGTGTTTAGGTAAAAATTCTTCAACTTTTACAATATAATTCTTCAAATTTTGAAAAATGAAGTTGCCAAATTAGAAGAAGGTACATGTGGGAAGAACAGAAGATGAGTGGTAAATGCCACAATTTGACTTACAAATTTTATAGTACTTGTACATCATAGAACGAGGAAAAACATTGCACTTTATTTCTATGGTAAAAGATGACAAAATAAAAGGTTGTGAAATTTCAAAAAATAGCTAGTAAAAAATGGGAAAAAAATTAAACAGATCTTTTTTATAACCCCTGGGTCATCCGGTGTTGGGGCCTTTTTTTTTATATATATGAGTAATCAATTAATCTAGATTAAAACTTTGTAACCAAAATATCTTTTTTTAACAATATTTGTAAAGTTTTAATAATAACTCACTGGCACCAATATTTGTACTTCATCAATAAGACCATCAAGTTTCCATTGAGTAAACCCTTCACTGCAGTCCCTTCTCTTCCATCCCCGATTTCGCCTTTCTTTCCAAATCTCAACTCTTTTTTTTTTTTTCAATCTCCCAGAACACGACGGCTAGCTCCTCCATCCACCCCCTTCTTCACTCGATCCAGCTTTTTATTGACTCACCCAAAAACACACCGATCCATGCACTCACTTGACGATGCATAAGTCTCACCGGCGGGCAGCTGGAGTAAGAGTAGCACTGGCCGAAGGACTCATTGCCCAAAACCCTAGCTCTCACAACAGGAGAGAAACCCTAGCTCCCGATAAAGGAAAGAAACCAAACATATTATATTTCTTTATCTAACATCCTAAAATATTTTGTAGTTATCCAGCACCTTAAAATATTTTTTTATTGTTTCCAGCACTTTTGCATGTGTTTATTACATACTCATGCATTATACGTACTCACGAATTAATTCCCACTTCCAATTTACGTACGGATTTTATCCAATACGTATAGGAGTATTCAGTTGAAAATAATTAAAAAAATTAAGGGAAAAAATAGGACAGTTAGTGAGAAAAAAGGGGGGAAGAAAGGAAAGAAACTGGAAATCTTATTTCAGAATGAGATAATTAACGTAAATGACTGACTTGGTCAAAACTAATATAAACTACTAGTTGAATAGATATTGTTGAATCCTAACAGAAGTTTAACAGATGATGTTAGCGTATACTTTGTGAGTATTTAATTGTTAACTCATCATTTTAAATTTGTTGAGTAAATATTTTCTATTAATGAGGTCAATGATGTCAAATTTAAAAGATTAAAAATATATTTTTTAAATTTAAAAAATTAAAATGAAATTTGATGCAAATATAAATTATTAAAGGTATGCTTTAAGCTATGTTTTTATTTTTATTTTTTCTCTTTTCATTTTTTCTGCAATCGAACACGTCGTTGTTTTTTTTCTTAAAGAGGCAACATTCAAAAATTTAATGGGGCACCAGAAGTTCTGAGTAGGATACCAGGTGTGTGGCAGGCGAAATTAAATGAAAGTAACAGAACCATATTAGAATTGTGAACGGGAATAAGCGTCTTTCATATCAAATGTTATATGAGTCAGATAGATTCTCTTTTCTTTTTGGTTCATTAATTTGGATATATTTCTTTTTAACTAATAAACGCCATATATACGATTTTATGACTTGCATTGCATTCTTGATTCTTTCACTTGCTTCTTTTTAACTCTCTCTTTCTCTTCAGCAATTCACAAAACCCTATCTCACTTCTGACACTCCAATTATCTCTCTCTCTCCAGCATTTTCTGGAGACCCTAAGAGGGAATATTCTATATATATATAACCTCAATCTCCCCGACCTGCAGCTTTCTTTCATATCTGTTTCATAGCTCGCTCTTTCTCTAGTGTTTATTATACTTTTTTTTCCTGCTTCTTCTAGCATTTCCTGGAAACTAAAATGGTGAAGTCATCGTCGTGCTGCGAGAAACTAGGAGGGTTCAAGAAAGGGCCATGGACTCCTGAAGAAGACCAGAAGCTCATGGCCTATATTCAACAACACGGCCATGGAAACTGGTCTTCCTTGCCTGCTACAGCTGGTAATTACTCTCCCACCTCTCGTTATTCCACACACGCACACACAAATATGCTGATGAATCTGTTTTAAAAACCACCTCTTACGTACATTCTAGCTTCTTTTCATAATGAAATGGTAGATGATAGTAATAAGTAGATAATTAGAGACTTATCATTTAAGGAAGATGAGTGATGCGTTTTAAGTTTTGATGACCAAAAGGACTCCAGAGATGTGGGAAGAGCTGCAGATTAAGATGGATTAATTACTTGAGGCCTGACATCAAACGAGGCAAGTTTAGCTCACAAGAAGATCAAACCATTATTCAACTTCATGCTCTTCTTGGTAACAAGTAAGTTCCACAGCCCCAACTTTTCTCAAAGGTGCAATTGTTTGGGAAACAAGTAATGAGTTGCACAGTTTCTTAATAAATATAATGATTCCTGAATAGTGTGTTGGTTTATGTTTTATGATGCACGTTCGTACAAGATGGTCAGCCATAGCACATCACTTGCCAAAGAGAACAGACAATGAAATCAAGAACTATTGGAACACCTGCCTTAAGAAGAGGCTCACCAGAATGGGTATCAACCCTAACACTCACAAGCCCATCCACACCGCCGTCAACGGCCAGCAGTCGAAGGACTCGGCCAACCTCTGCCATATGGCTCAGTGGGAGACTGCTCGGCTCGAAGCCGAAGCCAGGCAAGTCAAACAATATTCCAAGCTGCAGCTCCAGAACCAGCTCGGCTCCTCCTCCTCTTCCCAGCCTTTACTCACTCGGCTCGTCCCCAACAGGGTCACACCTCGGCCATCACCACCTCCGTGCCTCGACGTGCTCAAGGTATGGCACAATTCATGGGCGTCGTCAACGTCAGCAGATCAGAACACCCCCAGAATAATGCATAGCATGTACGCCATGGTGCTGGCCACCGACAACCTCGAGTCGCCGGCGTCGACTTTGAGCTTCCCGGACACCGTCCCTACCAACTCCAAATATGCTACTAATACCTTTGGGCTGATCAATCAAAGTTTACTTTTTCCCTCCTCTTCCAGGGTCGTCTCAAACGACAATGGAATCGCGAAAGGAGTGAATGAGGGTGAACCATGCGGGAACAAAGAAGGAAACTTGGTGGGAGACGAGGACGATATTATGGCAGCGTTGGATGCACTCAGATCAAGCGGGTATAACTGTAGTAATTCCATGGAAGGTCTCCAACATGACCATGTGTTGGCGTATAATGAGAAGTCTGCATCATCTGAGCAAAACTTGGGTGTCGCAAGTGTTGAGGAAGAGGGGCAAGATTGGGAAGCCGTTTTCGACTTGGTCAATGGTTTGGCCTCATCACCTGTTTTCTTCCCTGTGTTGTGATCCAAGGTTATGGGAGTAGAAATATTTAGAGTTGATCTAAGTATTGTTCACAAATAAAGAGACAAATTAAATTAGTGTTTTATTTATTTTATATGATTTCTTCCTTGAAGGAGAGACTAATTAATTAGTTTTGTCCCATGCATAACCATGGATTTTTATGTATTTATTTTTTAAAAATATTTGGCTTAATTAAGTTAAGTAATTAATTACCTTTTCTTTTATTTAGCTGTTTGATAAAGGTAATCCGGGCATTCTCAAGCTCAATTAGAGGTCTCTAATGGAACCAAGAAAGGGAAGAAGAAGAATGGTTGAAGATTTAGGAATAATTTATTTTAATTCTTGTAATCTTCAGTTATTTTATCTTTTTAAGATTATAACAATCATTGTTATATATCTTTTAGATTATTTTTTCAAATTTGCATTTAGTTCTTACATTTTTAGAATATATTTGTTTTCAGTTTCTAGAACTAGAATTAAGGCTTTATAATATCGTATTTTATTTTGTAGCCTTGCTTGTGAATACGAGTGCCTCCTCTATGAGTTTTCTCTTTGATCTCCATCTCCTTTCCCTACATGTTCTCTCTTCATTGGAATTTTAGCGGCACCCTAGGAAAGATTCAGATTTATTGTTTCAATCTTTTTTTAGTTTCTCTTTATTGTATAACTATTTTCGTTTTATATAATTGATCATTTTATAAAAAACATGTTCTATCTCCTCTCCTTTCACATCTTCCCCTTCCCCTTCTTCCCCATTCGGCATCACTTTTCTTAAGGATGTTTTCTTTCCCATTCACACAAGCTTGAATTAAATATCTTGTGCTTAATTAAGCGATCATAAATAAGCCTTTCCACTTCGACCAATTGTCAGTATATTTACCTTTTTACCATAATTATAATGATATATTTAACAATAAAAAATTGTCACAACAATAACTTACAACTAATATATAGTTTTTTATTGAGAAGATTGCTGTTTGAATTAACTCAGTCTAGCTTTATGATGAAATGATGTGTCATGCTATTTTATTAGTTTTATATAAAGGAAAAAACTTGGACCAGATTCTTTATGTGTCCTATTTTTTTAATATTTTAATTTAAATTAAACCCACGAGGAAAAAAATACGCATAATTAAGTGTGATTGAAAAACTAACGAAATAGATACAATAGTATATGATATTTTTATAAATTGTGCTTACGAGTTTTTTGTTTGTACAAGAATTTTTTAAAAAAGGTTGGGTTCATCCATAATTTAAGGGCAGGGCGAAATCTTCTTTCCTCTTAGGCGATATCAATGTCGGACATAGTGAGCCGTCTATTATCCTCAGGCGTAAATCTATACACCTAAGAGTTATGATACCTCTCTAAGCGCCGCGACTAGAACCACAATAAAATAGTATTACCTAAGAATTAAACACGTTCTAAATAATCGCATGTCTAATATTTTTACCAGTTAAATTTACTGATAATGGGTTGTTTATGAGTTTATTTTTCCTTAAAAAACTTAACTTTGTTTAAACGAGGGGCGAATTGTAGAACTGAGGGTGATGGGGGCCCAAATTTTTTTTAACTAATAAGCATCTACATGATTAAGTTTTATTTTTTTAATATTTTATTATTAATGATATATAGTTTAAAAAAGTTTTATAAAATGAGTAATTCATTAAATTCATTATATATAACTGATGACTGCCCATATTTAATAGTATTCGGTGAATTTTCATGTGTAATTTGGGGAGTCATCAATGCATTTTGAATACATTTTAATTGAATTTTCATAGAATTGAGCTCATGAATACTTCTGTCATTCTGTGAACTATTGGTAAATACGGAGAGACATGATAGAATCTTTTTTAAAGCGAGCAATTTTTCTCCCACTGAGTAATCTAATATATATATATATATATATATATATATATATATATATATATATATATATTCATATTGATGACATGTGACTTGCTACCCTTTACGCGCTCTCGCACACAATTTCACATTGATGATGGCTGTGTAATGATTTTGTCTGTGGAAAAAAAAAAGCTAAATCATGCCTAATTCCTTAAACTTTGGACAATATATAGATTAATTTTGTATATTACTTATTTATACGTAGTTTAAAATTAATTAAAGATATTATTTATATATCAATCAAAGTTTGAGGGGTAATTGTGTGGGGAAAAAAAGTTAAAAAAGTATATAATTGATAGTTAAGAATTATCCATATACAGACGACTTGAAAACTCATTAAGGTTTATTATTAAATTTGAAAGCTTAAAAAGATTGCTTACATATAATCCAAAGATCAGGAATATTTTGCATAATTTAGCCTTTAATTTGAAAGATAAAACACATACAAAAGGCACGTAAAGACATATAGTGGATATATTGTGAGTTTAATTTGCCAAACAAAAAATCTTAGGATAGACTTATAAAAAATACAAGAAAAAGTTAGGTCTTGTGTAAGCTTAATCTTTGGCTGCTAATAGATGATTTAGTTGAGGTAATAAGTTGTATTACTCTCCATAAAAAGAAAAATACAAATTAAAATTATAGAAAATATAATTATCTAATGTAAATCCAATTTAGTTACTAGTTCAAACACTTAGCTCATGTCAAAGAAGGCCATAATCCAAAAACGAGGGGCTTCGAATACCGAGGTTTTCGTTGTATATAAAACAAAGATTGATGTGTGGCCGAGAAAGTGGTGGACCAGCACCCATTAAATTGGACCCTCTCCATCTCTAAGTGGGGGACCAGCGTATCATAGAAGCTCTGAAGTACTTCTGGAAACAACAACTTTAATCACACAGAAATAATTGGATGGGGTGTGACAGGTCTTTATTAATTATTAAGAACCTGGTCGATCGTATCAAGTATACAGAGAAAAGGGCTTGAGATGATGTGAGAATGAAAACAACAGTAACATTTGGGGTAACAGGTTTGATCTTTATCTCAAGTTATGAAGTTTGGTAGGGCCTTTTATGGCACTGTGTATATACATATATGTTATTATTATGTGGCAGCTCTGTGTGGGGGTCTAGAACTGAACTGATGGATAACAACGCCCTTTATTCATGCATTCTCTTCTCTTCTGACTCAACACTCAGTGAGACGCTGAGCGGTGACGCCAGGATCCTAAAGTTAGGAATCTTATCCCTTTGGATTATTTACCAAATTCTAATGTTAATACTCCTATATATAGACAATGAGTGTTGGTAGTCAAGATCTTAATTCAGTTTATTTTTTATATTTATTATTTTTTAAATTAATTTATCTAATTTATATATTGATAAATAATCTAATATTATATTAGAGTATTTTACCAATATCAGGTCACATACTTTTTTATATAATTATATAGATGAGTTATATTCGAGTATTGTCGAACTCAATTAAAGATAATTCTCTTAATAATATTTTCTATATTCGTAAGGATTCAAATTTAAAACATCTAGTTAAGCGACTAAAATCTATTATACTAAAACTAAAATCCATTATACTAGAACTAACGACTATTGATTATATTAGATATATTATAATTAAGTTATTTATTTATTATATTACAAATTATATAAATATCATTTCTATTAAGTAGTTGAGGAGTAGTAATTAATAATAATGGAATAGAACAGAATGAAATGATGTGGCTGGGCACTGTTTGCAGGACGTTGGGTAAATAACAATCGTGGGAAAGAGGTGGTATAATTATATACATATTTATATGTGTGCGTGACTTTATTTTTTCATAAATTTCTTATGATGTATATTGATATCATTGGTATTTCTTCTTGTCTTTATTTAATTTAAGGGTTAATTAATTTTTTTAAATAATAAAAAAATTAAATTAATTAATTAATTATTATCAAATCTAATTCTCTCAAGATAAATTCATATTTTATACTCTAAAATATACTTAAATTAACTAACTAACTATTATATTAATTATAATTAATTAATTTATTTAAGTTTCTTAATCTATTAAAAAATTAATTAATTTTTATAATTATCATCGGAGATAATATTCATTATGGAATTTGAAAGACTGTTTTAGACACATCTTTTGTACTTATGTTGTATGAGACTCTGAGCTAATTATGTATAAAATAATTACTTAGAAATAAATTAATGAATTTGAATCTTTCTGAACTTGAAGTATTGCATTACCAAACGTACGTACCTCAAAGACTTAATTAATTTTCAGCCTTACTAATTAATGTCTAATGAGTGTATCTTGTACTTTATTAGCATTATAGATGAATGATTGTTAATATATATTATTGATTCTTACTTATATTCTATTAGCTTTCTTGGGCAGAGATAGAACTTAGAGGCCAGTGTGACCGAAAAAGCATTTATATGCCATTCCATGGAAAGGTTCTTCCTTAATTTGGGGGAATTAAATGACATTTTAATACTATATAAAAAAATAATATTTTTCAGTAGAAGTTAGATAATTAATTTAATTAATTTTTTAATTCATATAAATTAATTATTTGTAGAAAAATATATATTAATTTCTCTAAATTTAAAAATTAATTTCCCCTTCCTCCTCTAAAATGAATCTCTTGACCGCCTCTGCCTCCACATTTTATTTTATAAATTCAATCCTATTTATAATTTTAAGCCATTAGTACTTACTCCTTGAATTAAAAAAAGACCTCCTTCAATGTATTTAATCAACTTCTATAATAATTTTTTGACACTTGGCACAACTCTTCCCCTTTATAAATGTATCAAATTTTATTATCTCTTCTTTAATTTTAACTTTTACTTTTCAAAGTTATTATTTTCTTTGAATTTTCTTAAATTGTGCTGGTATTAATTAAGCAGATGGTTGAAGGCTTGAGTAATGAAAACAACAGTAGAAGAGGGGGTAATAATTTAAATCAATTTATGAAGTTTGGTACATCCCTTTATAGCCCAATATTGTCAGCATGCACGTATGAATTAATTAATTAATATTGCTTTTTCTTTAATAGCACGTTTTCAACCTTTTCTTAGGGGATTTAATTTGGCACTGATGAATATTGATCAATAATAGAGAACGCTGCTGAGCCACCAATCAGTCATTCTTCATTGCTTCTTCAGCTTATTTACTTTTGGGAAGTGAAGAAAAGGATCCACAAGAGAAAGAGTTGGGGGAATTCTATATAGCCACTTTGATTACCAGCAAAGGCCATGGAATTTAAAATAGAAAATATATACCAAAAAGGAAGGAAAAGAATAAAATGATGAGTAAATCCTAGGGAAGAGTTTAGGAGGCATAAAATGGGGGGGGGGGGTTGTTTGAAAACCGAAAGGGCATATGGGAATCAAACATGTTTAAATTTCTTAAAACTATTATTTTATGCAAGGACTTAAAAATGATAAATTATCATGAGATCTTAAAGAAGAAATAACAAGTTATCAGTATTCTTATATTAAACTTGTCGTTACATACTACTCGCTTATATGAATTATTGGTGATTGCTTTCCTTCGTTGAAACCTCACGGTGGCACTCCCAAATGTCATTTTTCTCTTTTATATTAGACAGTGCATATACAACTGGAAAGAAACGTCCAGCAAGTTTTACTGCTGCTGGTATTTACTCATGCATTAAACAGAAGCTCTGAAAAGTTTGACGAGAAAAGCAAACACAGACGTAAATATATTTTATTGGAATCACGGGTTTGATAGCAGTACATTAATTCGTTTTTCCAATTCTATGTACGGATTTATCCAATAATACAGCAGCATTATATTCAGTTCAAAATAATAAAAATGAATGGCAAAAGGTGAAAAACAATAAGCTTCATGATGGTCGATATGTAGTGCCATCTGTCTATATTTTAATTTTATGTCATGTAATTCAAAATGATTAGTGTAATAATTCTAAAGAATTGTCCAACGCCCCACTTCAAAATTTCTAAACAAATAACCTTAGAACGTTACATAAGGGAATTATGATCATGTAAATATTAAAATGAACTTATAGTGAAGATTTATATATTGTAGCTGGACCAAAATCGAAAAGGGATATAAAATATTTAGCTTTTACGTCTTACTCGGTTCCTTATTTAAAAATAAAAGAGAAAAATAGCTTTTCTTTCGTATTTCTTCATATCCAATAATAACACCTATCCTCTAATACACACACGACTTCTCTACTTTTCTCTTCATTACTAAAAACATACTTTTCACTGCGCTATTTTATTATAGTTATTCTAAAAAATGTTATAAAAAAAAGATAATGATATTTTTCTAAATAATTGACTGTTAAAAGTATTTTTTACGTTAAAAATTGCCGTGAAAACACTTCTAAAAATGCTGTAGAAAAAAAGTTTAACTCAGTCAAAAAAATTCAGTTGGACAAAAAACTTATCACGGCATTTTTATAAAAATCATCAAAAATTTAAAAAATCCTATCATTATTACAGTTTCAATTTTACTTTTTTTTATACTCATTGTAGTCATCTTCGTCTGCCCCACTGCCATAGTCCTCCACGAAGTTGATTATTTAGTATTTTTCTCTTATTTTCGGTGCCTAATCTCTCGTCGTTAATGTCACTATTATTTTCCATCGTTCTCGCTGTAAGTCATCATTTTCCTTAGTTATTTGCTCATTTTTCTTGCTATTTTCAGTTGTTTGTTGTTTGTAAATTATAATAGATCATATAGGTTATTTTTCTTGTATTAAAAACTTGATTTTTGTAGCGTTTATATTATTACATTGGTTCCTAATTGGTTATGGGTGTATTTTTGAAAATTTTAAAAAATAATATATTGTGATTAGAATTTTTTGTTATTAATTAGCTTATTCAATACATTAGTTCCTATTTATTCAATATATAGTGAATTCTTTAAAAAATTGCCATGAAAAATAATTCTAACAGCCAAATATTTATAAAAATATCACCGTAATTTTAACAACGTCACAATATTATGGCGACCGTGGAGGCATTCAGATCAATAAGGTATGACTGTAATTCCATGGAAGATCTGAATAATGAGGACGCGTTGGTATATGGATTTAATGAGATGTCACCACAACAAAACTTGGGAGTTTCAAACGTCGGGGATGATTGGGAAGCCATTCTTGAGCTGGTCAATGGTTCGCCCCCATCACCTGCTTTCTCTGTGATGGGAGACCCGTTCATGGAGTTATTTACAGATATTTAGACTTTTGCCGATTCGTGCTTCATTTCTGCTTAGTTTTGATTTGAGAAGGTTGTGTTGTCTGAATTAAAAGTCATGGGATCTCCCTCAGTTTTTGGAAGTTGAATAAAAAGTGAAAGTTAGTGAATTCAAATTTCTTGGTTCAATTTGGCTCGCCAAGGCTGGTTTTGTAAGGGGATCTGCCCTAATGGGTGGACTGGTGTTCCTCATTCTCCCAATCTCTCAACAAGTGTATTTTCTTATAATTTAAAGTTGTGTTATTCTTTAAAATGAAACAGTTTATTATCTTAACTAAAAATTGATTGTTGTTTTTATTAAAAAAATTATTTTTAATACCATTACAATAAACACTACAATTATTTAATAATAATATCATTTCGGTCTTTATTATAAGTAACTTTCATCTAATTCACAAAAATTAATGAATGATAATTAAATCATTAATTTTGTCTTAAATTCAGAAAAATTGTCAACTTAACCCCTATTAAAGAATATAGCCATTAATAGAGACAAGAGATTTATTATTTTACAATAAGACAAAATTAGAAAGTAGTCATTAATAACCTTTAAGTGATTTATATTTGAAAATAATTTTTTTTTTCTTAGAAAACATCTTATAATAGGAACAGGAGGAGGAGTAATTAATAGTAATGCTGGTTACATTATGTGTGTGGATGTGTGGGCACAACACTCATTAATTTGGCCTCCAACACTTGAGAGATCATATAAGCCTTGAGCATTAAAACAAACGTTAATAATGGAAGCAGCAGATGGGAGGGAAGGCTCTTGAGGTGATTAGTGAGAACAGCATCTGCAGGGATTTCCTATTTTCACAATCCTTTTATTGGCTCTGTGTACGGACTGGTCTTATCTTTACAACATTACTATTATTGTCAGCATGGATATATGAATTCATACTGTTCTTTTTCTTAAAGTAAAGGCAGTATGCAATGTATAAAGATTATTAAAATAAATTTTATTTTATTTAATAAAATATTTTCTATATGTATGATTAGAATCTAAAATATTATATTTAAAATATTTATCTATTTATCAATTATGTCGTATTTTATTGATAATTTATATTATTCTTTTAATAAACTTTGATTCTAATTATGAAATTTAGTTAATTTTTTTTTATAGATTAAAAAAATTAAATAAATTATTTAATTATATAATATGGATCCATATTGAGTGATTTGATTTACTCATAATTAACTAATTTTTATAATTAAGATTGTATACTTTTCTTTATTGTTTTTTTTTGTAGGGTTTCGAGAGTTAGCCCATTTTAGTTCAAGCAAAATATTTGAGAAAATCATTTTGTTGAATCGATTTTTTTTTGTTGCCCATCCAGTTCACTGGTGCTTTACCCCGATTACATCCGGATTCGACCCGCGTCGCGCACCTGGCTATGCTGGGTGAGTCTTCTAACGGGGATTTTCTGCATTCGCCAAAACTCGAACTCAAGACCTCGCTTAAGTGATACCGAGCCGTTTATCACTCGGACCAATTCCTATTAGTTGTTGAATCGATTCTAAACCGCGGTGGATAGCTTCCCCAAATTTGGCATTCTTTCATAGCCATATGTTTAGTTTGGGATCAATTTCGACGGTTCATTCATGTGGAGGGATTCGGATGACCCGAATTATTATGATCCGATCCAAGCGTTTCATCCTAACTCAGCAAGTATAACAGTATTGATGGGGTCCACCCACCAGCAACTCTCAACTTTCAAAGCCCATATGATCAAAGACTGACCAGATAAGAATGAGTCCAATTGGGCCCAAATATTTTCTAGCCCAGATGGTTCCCCAATTGTTTTTTTTTTAGTAAAATGGAAGCCGTTTTGGGAAAGATTTTGAGAGAAGGTGCCAACTGCCAACTGCCAAGGTGGGTAGAGATTGAATGGAGAAAGTTTCCTTATGCTCTTACCTTTGTAATATTCTAACTATCGTTTATGAGAGTTTTTTTTAGTACGTAATCTTAAAAAAAAATTATAAATATTTTTTGAATTATAACTTTAATGAGAGACTGATATTAAATTTATTTAAATGTTTTTATACTGAACAGAATAACGAAACAAAAGGATGCGCGTCCTTTCCTAAATAGGTGGTTTAGGATTTATAGGGATTAACATAAGGGAGAATATCAATAAAGGACCTTTAAACTTATATATTAGCACAAAAGGACTAAAAGAGGACAAAATTACTAAATTGGTGGTTTAGGATCTTACAGAATATAAGATAAGCATGTAAAAAAAATTGTCTCAATTTATATAAACGCGTCTATTGAAAATAAATCTAAACAAATAAGGGGTGGGCTGTCTTGATTGTTCTGGTCAGTATCTTTGTTGTGAATCTCATACTCTCCAAGAACGTACCAGGTAATGAACTTGGTGAGAGGAGCGTACCCAAGTAAAAATCCTTTAACCCTTCTAAAAGCTTCCAACGACTCATCATATTGCGTTAATTTATTCATTCGTTATTCAACTGTCAGAAGTAAATATATTTTATTAGAATCACGGATGGGTTTGATATCCGTACAAAAGTTTGGTTCCAAATTTATGTATGATTTTCAGGGGATCGAGTTCCTCTGATTTCTTGCAGCACACTACTCAGGTTCGCACTTCGATTTCACCACATTTTTTCCCTATTCTTTTCTTTCTGGCTAATAGGGCACGTTTTTTAATTATAAAAAAAATATTTATTAATATTTAATATATAAAATATTTAATTAATTTAATTTAATTAATATAATATTTTTTTTAAAATATTATAATTATTTCTTTTAACTCCTTTTATTTTTTTATTTAATTATTATTGACTAAGTATCAATAAAAATAATTTTAAAAAAATTAAAAAATATATTTTATTAGATTCTATATTAAAAATAAGATAAATAATTATATTTAAGGGGAATACCATGCCATCGTACCTTCTGAGCGTACCTATGGATGGTCTCTTCCTTTTATTTATTTTCATTCCATTCACTTTAACTAAACACCATAGATTTGAAGTGGAAACATAGGCTTTTATATATCCTTAGAGAAAAGGACAATTTCCTTTAATTATTGACACCTTTCTCTAAAGAAAATTAATCATTTAGTGTCTATATTTATTTCTAACTTAATCTTTAAATATTAATTCTATGTAATTAAATATTTATAATTTTAACTATTTAAAATTTTAATCTCTTGATAATCAAATATATAATTTTATTTTTTTTAAAAAAAATATAAAAATTAATATTTTAAACAGTTAAATTATAAAAATTAAGTTATCGTAGAGTTAAAATTTATAAACTAAATTATAATTGAGTAAACTAGTTCAAAGATTAAATTATAATTAATTTAAAATTATAAAAGACGAAAAGATTAATTTTTACTTTTGAAAATCTACATTTTAGTTCTTGTTAACAGTACTGTTAGTAACATGCATAAAATTTCTAAATGTAATATTAATTGGTTAGAATTATGTCAACCCTTCTTGCTTTGACAGTCCAATTCTCTCTCTCGCGCGCGCGCATTTTTCGAAGACCCTATATATATATATATATATATATATATATATATACAGTCCAATTCTCTCTCTCTCTCTCTCTCTCGAAGACCCTATATATATATATATATATATCCACAATCTCTTTTTGTGTTTACAGTTCTTGTTTCCTCTCTCTCTCCAGCTATATAGCATCTCCTGGAAATTAAAATGAAGTCATCGTCGTGCTGCGAGAAACTAGAAGGGTTAAAGAAAGGACCATGGACTCCTGAAGAAGACGAGAAGCTCATGTCTTACATTCAACAACGTAACACGGCCATGGAAACTGATCTTCCTTGCCTGCAAAAGCTGGCCTGGTAATTACTCTTCTACCACACGCATACTGCTGATGAATCTGTTTTAAAAACCACCTCGTACATTCTGTTAAGGAAGATGAGTGATGCGTTTTAAGTACTTTTGATGACAAAAAGGACTCCAAAGACGTGGGAAGATCTGCAGATTGAGATGGATTAATTACTTAAGGCCTGACATCAAACGAGGAAAGTTCAGCTCCCAAGAAGATCAAACCATTATTCAACTTCATGCTCTTCTTGGAAACAAGTTCGTTTCACAGTCCCAACTTTTCTCAAAGATGCAATTATTTGGGAAACAAGTAATGAGTAGCACAGTTTCTCCATAAATATAATGATTCCTGAATAGTGTGTTGGTGTATGTTTTATGATGCACGTTCGTACAAGATGGTCGGCCATAGCACATCACTTACCAAAGGGAACAGAGACAATGAAATCAAGAACTATAGGAACACCTGCCTTAAGAAGAGGCTCACCAGAAGGGGTATCAACCCTAACACCCACAAGCCCATCAACACCGCCGTCAACGGCCAGTTAAAAGACTCAGCCAACCTCAGCCATATGGTTCAGTGGGAGAATACTCGGCTTGAAGCCGAAGCCAGGCAGGTTAAAGAATATTGCAAGCTGCAGCTCCAGAACCAGCCTTCAATGACTCGGCTGGTCCTCAACAAGGACCGTCACACCTCGGCCACCGCCACCTCCGTGCCTCCACGTGCTCAAATTATGGCAGAATTCATGGTCATCCACGTCAGCAGATCAGAACACCCCCAGAATGTATAGCATGTACGCCACGATGCTCGCCACCGACGACCTTGAGTCCCCGGCATCATTGACGTTGAGCTTCCGGGACAACGTCCCTGCCAACTCCAAATGTACTAACAGTAATACTACATTTGGGCTGATCAATCAAGGTTCACTTCCTTCCTCCTCCTCCACCA
This sequence comes from Leucaena leucocephala, assembly GCA_037074615.1. Lineage (NCBI taxonomy): Eukaryota > Viridiplantae > Streptophyta > Magnoliopsida > Fabales > Fabaceae > Leucaena > Leucaena leucocephala. Next base: position 4,598,837 of record CM073569.1, read on the forward strand.
CCATCACCCTCGTCTCAGATGACAGTGGAATCAGGAAAGAACGAGCGACGGTGAACAATGGGAAAGCAAAGAACGAAGCTTGGGAGACGAGGACAATATTATGGTCGCCGTAGAAGCATTCAGATCAACTGAGTATAAATGCAATTCCATTGAAGATCTCCATGATGACGATGTGTTGGGGTATGGATTTTCTGAGAACTCGCCATCACAACAACAAAACCTGGGAGTGTCAAGTGTTGGGGATGATTGGGAAGCCATTGTTGACCTGGTCAATGGTTCGCCACCTGTTTCCCTGTGTTGTGAGACACGTTGATGGAGTTACAAATATAGGTCTTTAATAATTGAAATGGTAATGATGATGATCAGAATTTTCAGTACGTTAATTAATATATTCATTCATATACGTACGTACGTTCTAATATTAATACATATCCCACATAAGGATCATGGAAGCCTTGACTACTCAAACAACTTTAAGGACACGTAATGATGGAAGCATATAACAAAAATGAAAAAAACAAGCTTCGAAAGTGAGAACAACAGTAGCGCAATGGGTAATCCATAGACATTTTTTTTTGTCATATTTATAAATTATTTTTAATTTCCTCCTTTTTTATAGCATTTTTTTAAGTTGTGGGCATTATTTAGGCTATGCTTGGATGAGGAGAAAAGTGAAAAAGAAATTATAAATAATGGTAAATTTTTTTTACTATTTTTAGGAGTTTTTTTTCCCATAATATTCTTTCCATCATAATTTTTTTCTTATATAAATATAAGGTTAAAGATTTATTTTTGGGTTATGGGTAAACGTACTCAAAAGGAGATATTTTATTATGATGTTAATGTTTTAATAGTTAATAATTTAAATATTATTATTTATAAAGTTTTCTATTTGTGCATATACTTGTGAAATTTTGTAAGTTAAACGTATGTATTGTTGTTTGTTTTTTCATAAGTTGTTCAAATTTTATAGATCTCTACTTGAAATTGTTTAGTGTAATTTTACAACCCTTTCTTTGCTATTTTTCACCTAAAAAGGCATAAATTTTCTATAATTATGTAATGATGATTTAGAAGTACTCTTCCTTAAAATTTTATTAAAAAATTGCTAAATTTATATTCAACCAGTATTTTCTTTTTTCTTTCACACGTTTCTCGAACTTTGTGTTTGGGGCTTCTAGTTTCTTAAAAACAAAAAATATCAAGAAAATTACTTGTAAAATCTGAAAATTTAACTTATGAAAATGGTGTAAGAAGTTTTAGAAGAAATATTTTATAGTATAATTCTATATTAGCAACATGATACAAGAATGATGAATGATCTTTTGCACCAATCAGGTTCCGCCACCTACCTAGAGAGCACGATGCAAGGGATTCGGATGATCCGAATAACTGTATATTTATAATCGGGTCCAAGCGCTTCATCCAAGTGAAGACTCTGTGGGGTCCGCCAGAAACTCAGAAGTTTCAAAGCACAGATGACCAAAGACAGACCCAATGGGCCATAAGATATATATTGGGCCCAGTTATCATTGGGTTAAAAACAAAGGTCAGGTCTGATTCTTGTTCACAATAGATGAAGAGGCTATTGTTAAAAATCATCGCCAATTATCATTGGGTTAAAAACAAAGGTCAGGTATGATTCTTGTTCTCAATAGATGAAGAAGTTATTGCTGTGATGACTCCTCCTTTATTAGGTGATCTTGTAAGTATTTTATAAATATTCTCTGATCCATGGGGTTGTGCCCTAGTTTTGGTGGGGGATTGGTGCCAAACCTACATAAACTTATTAGTATATAAAAAAATATCGCCAATGAGAGTTTACACATATAGTAAGAACGAGTTTGTATCTTGCAACGATGCGAGTTTAATTTTCGCTACTATTATGAGGGCTCCTTTAGTAAACTATCTCGTATGTCCCCTATAAGCACTATCTAAACATTAGGGTTATGCTTTAATTTTAGTAGGGGACCGATGTCCAACTCACCTAAACTTTTATGTAACAAAAAAAATCATCTATCCCTCCCTCACAGCAGGTATTGAATCTAACAGAAAGAATTATTCTATCACAATGTGACGAATCCAAATTTGAATCTTCGCTAGAAGATACATCACATTTAGTACCTGATAATATTTCGAACAAAAATAGGAGGATACCTAACATGCTATATTATTGATATAGCCTTAAATATAAAAGGGCTCATTTATGTTAAATGAAAAATAGCAGATAATACAACAACAATAAACTTTACCCAACTAAGTAGGATTGACTACATATATTACACGACACTATTATACTATATCAAAAATTAAGTTCTTAAATAAGTTGTTGACCAATAAGTCCTGTCCAATAACCTTGTTGAGAGCGTTCTCTTTGGTATTTCTCAGCCCCTTCTTATATGGCTCTATATTACTTGATCCACCATCTTCATGAGTGTATTCAATGTCTTTCTTTGTACATATTCAAATCACTTTAGACGATTTTTTACTATTTTCTCATCAATAGATTTCACTTAAACTTTTCTTTGTATCTGTTCATTACGGATTTTATTATACTAACATCCTCATCTCACATACACCAAGGCTCAAACTTGAGACCTCGCTTAAGCGATAACAAGCCGCTTATCACTCGGACCAACCCCCATTGGTACATGGCTGATTTTATAACATTATGAGAGAACTTTCCTTTTACCTTATTAGAAACATCCGGATTTCAGATAACTCTAATAGCTTTTTAAACCATCCACTTTGAATTCTATAATTCTACAGTAAAGACCATAAAATGTGAAAGTGGAGAATAATCACCAGCAGTGGATATTGGTAGAATAGTGAGAGTTATTTGAGGGAGATCGGTGGACATCCAAAATTCCCTTCATATTCGGAACATTTTTTATTTTTTTGTCTTTTTAGGGAACATTTTTTTCTGGGTTCTTACTAATTTTAGCTCCAACGGGAAGAAAATTTGAAGTTTATGAAACAGCACATGCATACGTAAGGGAAAGAAACCTTCTGGCATGTTTTATCGCATGCATTTACTCAAGCAGTAAACTGAAGCTCTGTAAAATTGGATGGGAAAAGTAAACACAGAGACGTAAATGTGTGTGATTGGAATCACATGTTTGTTATCAATACAATTAATTCTGATTTCCCATTTTGTACGATTTTTATAATCCAATTTATCTACAGCATATATTCAATTTAAAAGTAAAAATAAAAATATGAAACATAGTGAGCAGCACAGATCTGGTACAGTTATCAAATTTAGTAATTAATAATGCTGTTAAACTTCTAATGCTTATCCCTACCAAGAAAATAAATAAATTATTCAAGTGTTCATCACCCCATCTCTTTAGATTGTTAATATTATATCGTAAAATTCAAATGATATAAGTACTGTAATGATAGTACTAAAACATTACAAAAGCTGATATAGTGTATAAATATATATTTATTTCACCGCTTCAAAATTTGTAAGGGAATTGGTAACATGTGTGTGTGTTTGTGTTGAATATTCATCATTGGGACAAATTAATTAGCTTTTACATTTTACTTTATTCCTTAATCTTTTTCATGATTCTTTCCAATCTAAGATACTAATCCCTCTTGTCTTATATGTAAAAATTGAATAGTTTATTTTGGTTGCCAATGTAAAAACCCAATTCCAGTGATTTTTCTTCTTCTGTCCCTATTTATTATATATATTGAATGGGTTTTCAAGGGCAATTATAACGAGGTTCTAAGAAATTGATTTAATTATCCAAAAGTCCTAATAACAATCGATGAGTTAGTAATAACAAATTATAGTGTAAGAATTAACAATAAATTTATGTTATTTAAGATTTTTTGATAATTAAATAGTTTCCTTAGATCTCGTAGTAATTGTCCCAAAATTTTAAATGAGATATTTTAAAAAAAATCAACCAATATTTATTATTAATACCTAATTTAATTAAATTTTAATAATCTTTATAAATTAGTCATCTTTACGAGAATAAGATATATGACTTTCTTACTACGTGGCCTTTTTTATGATTATTTATTTGGCAGTACTGAGGGGAGTACTTCGATTAGATTGACGACATCCATGTCTTTATTAGGGTACCAAATCTTCTGAGTACCTAGGGTTAGCAGGGATGCCCTAGACCAAATAAAAGAGACAAAACCATGGACTGCTATATACATATATGTATGCCAAAATTATAAGATATGAAACCTTACTCACAAATGTGAATGTACAATGCCGTCTCTTAAATACGAGTATGGTGATGATGAATGAGTCAGATATAGATACTTTTTCTTCTGTTAATTTTCATTTGTTTCTTTCAAAAACTAATTAAACGATCTAGATTAAAACAAAAAGATAGGCATAGATGCATGAGCTGTTATTATACACATCTTTGTATTACGTCATGTATGGAAGATCTCTGCTATTTATAACATGGATCTTTCTCCTTCTTCCTTTCAACTTGCTTTAGCTCCATCCCTTCTCTCTCCTTGTCTTCTGTGTTCTTGTGTCAGTTCAACCGTTCCTCCCTCTATCTTTCTCTTCAGCACTTGAGGATATATATATATATATTCGATCTTTGTTTATATATAACCTCAATCTTCGCCACCTTCTTCCTTTCAACTTACCCTCATCGATCTGTTTTCTTAGCTTGCTCCGTCTCGTGTTTATAGTTCTAGCTCTCTCTCTCATTTCGCAGGTGGAAATAAAGATGGTGAAGTGGTCGCGCGGCGCCGAGAAGGCAGCGTTAAAGAAAGGGCCATGGACTCCTGAGGAAGACAAGAAGCTCATGGTTTACATTCAACAACATGGCCATGGAAGTTGGTCTTCCTTGCCTGCTAAAGCTGGTAAATTACTCTTCTAGCCCTCTTGTTCCACACATCTACATTCTGGCTTCCTCTCATAATGAAATGGTAGATGATGGTAATAAGTATTAGGGTTTAGAGAGATTAATCTTTCTATCATAATAAATTAAGCCAATTTGATAAGAGTTTCTTCTACATTATATACCTTCTGTTCGTTCTCTAATTAGCCAACGTGGGATTCTCTGTGAATATAGTCTGCTAATAAATAGATAATCATCAGAGACTTAAGGAAGATGAGTAATGCGTTTTAAGTTTTGATGACCAAATAAAAGGACTAAAGAGATGTGGGAAGAGCTGCAGACTGAGATGGAATAATTATCTGAGACCTGACATTAAACGAGGAAAGTTCAGCTTACAAGAAGATCAAACCATTATTCAACTTCACGCTCTCCTCGGAAACAGGTAAGTCTCCAAAAACCATTGTTAACAAATTCCTGTGTTCGAGTTAATTAATGATTCCATTCGATCTTGAATGTCTTTTTTTTTTTTTGGATGTGTTATACGTTCACAAGATGGTCAGCTATAGCACTTCACTTGCCAAAAAGAACAGACAACGAGATCAAGAACCACTGGAACACCCACCTCAAGAAGAGGCTCACCAGAATGGGCATAGACCCCACCACCCACAAACCCTTAAACGACGCGGTACACGCCCACGCCGCCAACCTCAACCATATGGCTCAGTGGGAGACTGCTCGGCTCCAAGCCGAAACCAGACTGGTCAGAGAATCCAAGCTTCGGCTCCACATCAACCAGCTCAGCTCCTTCTCTTCCCAACCTTCACCCACTCCGTGCCTCGACGTCCTCAAGGCATGGCAGAATTCATGGTCGTCGTCGACATTGTCAACTCCGATGCATAGCATGTACTCTACGATGCTCGCCACCCACGACGACCTCAAGTCGCCGACGTCAACGTTATGCTTCCCAGACACCATTTTCTTCAACTCCAACAGTATTACTGAAAGTAATATGAGCGCCTCTGGACTTATCAATGAAAGCTTGCTTCTTTCTTCCACCTGCGTCAACGCCGCAGGGGAAAACTCATCAGTGGGGAGCTTGAGAGACGACGACGACATTATGGTGGTGGTGGAAGCATTCAGATCAACTGGGTATTATAATGACTGTAATAATTTCATGGAAGGTGTGCACAATGAGGATGTGTTGGCGTATGGATTCAATGAGAACTCATCAGCACAGCAAAACCTGGGAGTGTTTAATGATGGGGAAGCAGGAAGCACCAACTTTGAGGACAAGCATTATTGGGAAACCATCCTCAACTTGGCCAATGATTTCATCTAATGATCACCTGCAATTTCCCTGTGTTTCATGTGATGCATAATGATGTAGCAAGAAATATATATTATATTATTAAACTAGACTCGGTCTGAATTAGTTATCAATTAAGGCACAAATATATATATTAGTATCATGATGTCGTCCCATAACCATGCATGTTTTATGCAGAATTTCTTCTTAAATATATATAATTGCCTTTGTTTACTCACTTTGTTGGCTATAAAATATTACTGTTATAATAAATGACAATTATAATCTGGGATTTTAAGTGAAGGGGTTATTAATTGAGTGAAGTAACTTATCTGAATAAAAGCTTTGTCAACTGAGTTTAGCTTTCTGAAATATAAATGATGTTTATATACATTACGAGATGTTCTTCTCGCATATGAACCCGTAGCATCTTGTCTAAAGCATATATATAAACATAAGACCTTGAGAATGAAAGATGAGTGGGCGTATTAAATTGTACTCCTCTTATCCTTAATATATGACCTAATTAGGAAGTTAATCTTAATCTTAATTATAAGACATATTTCTTATATTTATCAATTTTTTCCTAAATTACCCCTATTGATACTCCCTCCACAATAATTAAGCAAGAGAGGGATGGAGGGGTTAAGAAAAATGATTAGGATATTTTAGACAAAACACTTCATATTAAGTAGTTAAATTTTTTAATATAATCAAATTAGTTAAATATGTCATCTTATATTAAGGACAAGAGGAGTATTAAACTTGAGAGAAATTAGATATATATGAAGGTAGTCTTTTTATCAAAATAGTTTAAACCAATTTAAAAGGTTTCCCTTAATATTATATATATATCTTTAATTTTTTTTTCTAATTAATTAACGTGGGACTTTTGTTTTACAATAGAGAGAGTAGGGGGTGGATTTAAGAAGTTTGGTAGAATCTTTTATGGCATGTATCAGTGTTGTATTATGGTTGGCATCTATGAGTGTGAACATACATATATTGCTCATTTTCTGGAGGGTGTTTCGGACTGAAGGTTATGGACGTTGCTCAAGTGAGAGAAGAGACGTACACAATTAAGGATTATATATTGAGTAAGATTCTGCTGACATAATCTCTGATGTTTCATCTGTCAGCTTATTTCTTTTTGGGTAGGCACAGAGAAATCCTCATGACACGGGAGGTCATATGGTCATTAATAAGGAAACAAATCCCCTTTAATTTATTTTAAAGGTAAAACAGTAAAATGTTGTTATTTTTAACTGGATATAATATCTTAATCTTACTTATGATATTGAATCTCTGCATTTTAATGTTATTTTTTTAATATTTTTAACACCCTGATATTATTTATAATGCATCAAGTATTATAAATTATAAATAAGATTAGACTGTTAGATGTAACTAAAAGATAATATCAGAGGTTGTTGGATATACAAAAAAATAATAATAGGGTATTGGATATATTATGAATAAGATTAAAATACTGAGAATAATTAGAAAATAATATCATAGAATACTAGTCATAGTACCACATAATTACAGCTTGAATGATCACTATATATATACACACAACCTCAGCATGTGTGAATCTATGAACCCATGGAAGGTGCCATGTTACTTAAGCTTGTTTGGGGCAGGTATAGAAGAAGAATGGTGACAGAACAAAGTGGCGAAGTAGGTGCAATTTTATATGAAATTATGAAGTTTGGTTGAATGATTATGATATACATGTACGTGCTATTTATTACGTACGGCACTGTTTCATTGAGGAGTTGCCGTCCTTCTTTCTTTCTGACCCATTGAGGGTGACTATGAACTAGGAAGGAGTTCCAAAATAATCAATATTTTTCTGTTATTTCCATAATTCTTGGATTCAGTTATCTTCTTTTATTATTTTATTTCCTCTATTCTCTTAATTCTTCTAAATTTTATATTAGGGACTTCACTAAGAAAAAGTGATTTAAGTAAAAAGCCAGTAGTATATGGGTATAAAAATAAGAGAATATATATGACAGTGGAGAAGAATAATTATCTTATAACTTGAAGGGATGGAGAGCAAGTTGAAATGTTGAATATTGATAGAACCAATTTTAAGACACTAGATGGGCAAATGCAAGTAACTAAGTTTAACCACATCGTTAGGAAACCAATACTCCAGCTTAGCTATATGTTATGGATCTTAGATCTTAGCAGGCCCATGAATTGGGCCACCAAAGACCGCCTTTCAATTACATCGTAATTAATTACTTGACCTAACTAACTAACGGGGGTTAGTCCGAATGGTAAGCGGCTCGGTATCGCTTAAGCGAGGTCTCGAATTCGAGCCTTGGCAAATGCATAAAATCTCCATTAGGAGACTCACCCACCATAGCCAGGTGCGCGACGCGGGTCGGATCCGGATATAGTCGGGGCAAAACTCCGGTAAACCGGGTGGGCAACAAAAAAAAATTACTTGACCCAAACCAACGGGGGTTGATCCGAGTGATAAGCGGCTCGGTATCGCTTAAGCGAGGTCTCGAGTTCGAGCCTTGGCGTACGCAGAAAATCCCCGTTGGGAGACTCACCCACCATAACCAGGTGTGCGACGCGGGTCGGATCCAGATGTAGTCGGGGCAAAGCTCCGGTGAACCGGGTGGACAACCGAAAAAAAATAGAAGGGATTATCGATATAGATTAAATCTAACAGAAGTAACTAGTCTCTCATAAGTATAACGGATGAATCAAAATTTAAATTTTTGCTAAAAGTGGTATATATATTTAGTGGCCAATAATACCTTGGATATAATTATTTTTAATAGGAAGATATATTTACTTATAAAAAAAATGGAAGATGGATTCTTTTGGTCCTAGGATTGTAAACTAATGAACTAATGCTCATATAAGACGAAGACACGTTTTTTTGACGACGTTTTAGTGTCAAATAATCAATTATTTTTTTAAAAAAAATTGTTGGTACCCGAATATTACTATCCTTCACATTCCTGGACTGTGGTGTGTAACTTTTAAAGGCAATACCTGAGTATTATTCTAATTGAATGTCTTTTTAATACTAAAGAATAGCATGCAGTACTTTTTCTTTGAAAAAACAAGCATCACGATTGCCAGGATCAGCTCCTGTAACTTTTTTCTTTTCTGGAAAATTGCTTAGCCAAATAGCTAATATTTATCATGCTAGCTAGCTACAAAATTGAGTTAAACGAAAAAGTTAAATATCATCATGAGTGTCAACTAACTTGAGGCCCCAGCTCATATCTTCACAATGTCTCACATGAGGAACAAGATTGCCAGGATCAGCTCCTGTTTTTGCCTTGCAATCATAATTTGGTGGAGCATGAAAACATGGCTCCATTGAAATCACTCGACCACAAGCTGGCTCTGGTACAGTTCGATTCTCAAGTTTGAACAGAATCAATGGCTTCAAACCCCCAAGTCCTTGAGCCACATACCCAAATGTTGACCATGCACTTGTCACTAACACATCTGTTAGACTCAGAAGGTACATTTCCGCCCATGCCTTCCTCTCGTGTGATTGATTCTCTGTCTGCTGAAATTCTTCATGGCTTGGCTGATAAACACCAATCAAATCTCCAGTTACAGTGGGATGTTCCCAATACATGTTTCTCAGATTCTCAAAGTACCCAGAACTTAAAGAAGTCATCAATACAGCTTTTGATTTTCCTGATGGAGCAACAGAAGATTCTTGCTTATGATCAACTTCAGGAAGAACATTCTGATTCAATATACAGGCCAGGATTTGATCCATTACATACTGATATGGACCTGATGAAGATTCAAAGACTCGAATTTGTATACCGATTGTTTCATCTGCTTTTACAAAGTAGGTCTGATAGTATCTAGTGATTAGGCCCCAAACTTGGTTACTGGGGTGAAAAAGATACCTACTCAAATGGTGGAAAACAGTTGCTTTATTGGGGAATAGTCTACTTAGTTCTTGATCAAAAGAAGGGGACAAGAAGAGTGATGGAACAAAGTAGTTGTCAGATTTCATGATTAACCAAGGAACTTTGTTCATGGGTGTTGTTTGGTGTTGATCACAGAATATAAGTTTGTCATGATCAGCATAATCATGAACCAGATGAAGATATAAATAAGAGGGAAGCAATTCAGCTGAAGCTTTTAGTTTATTTCTCTTGAGCATGTTTCCATAAGAATTACGAGTCTTCTGGTTAAACTTGTCAAACTTGCGTTTAAGGGGAAAATCATTGGGTACTAACCATGAGGTTTCTGGAAATGGCTCACAAAAAAGATCATGCATGTCTTTTCCTGGATCAATGAGAAGAACTCTGTTTGTAAGAACGGCATATAGAAAAGCCGAAGCTAATGTTAAGATTCTGTTCCCCAAGCCACTGAAAGATACCCAGACAACATATTTACATTCTGAAGATTCTGCAGAGCTGATAATGTTGTTTCTAGACCTAAGTTGTTTTATTGCCTTGTTATAGGATTTGGTGTAGGGTCCACAACGTTTATGGAGATCTTCATAACTTCGAAGCCTTGAGAGAAGATAAGAAGAAGGTTTATGGGGTGAAGGCTTCTTGCGATATAGCCAGGATTGGTACCTGCTTAGACAAGAACCTTCATTAAACCCAGGAGCAAGAAGTCCACTAAGAAATTTGTCTTCTGAGCCTGTACATTTTAAAAGAAAATAAAGCAAACAGAAAATTAAGAATTCAACAGATTAAACCGCTAATCTTCTTGGGCCATGAAAAGTTTTCCCGAAAAGAAAATTAGTAGATGAACAATTGAATGCAGAGTCTTAAAAAGTGCTATGGAAGTTCGGTTAAAGTTATTGAAGTACATAATTTCAGTCATATATAACTATTGAATAAAGTAATGGAGTCCAAATAACAGTAAATATAGTTTAGGATGGCACTCTGTTAATTCATTGCTTAGCATTCTCAAAGTCTCTGTTCTTTGTGTGCACAATTCTATATTCACATAAAAAAAGAAGAGTAACCGATCATCCTTCCTCAAGCATCATAAATTCAAGAATTAAATGCATATTGGCCCTGATTTATATGTAAAGGACAACGAGATTCCACCAGGATAATGAATTATGTGTGCCCAAGACAATCAATTATGAAAATTCTAACCCCTTATATGACACCATTTTACTTAACTCAAACTGCGACAGCAGCATCAAACTAGCAAATTTAACTAACTTAAATAATAGAAGAATTTCCTTAAGCCACATTGAGATGAGTATAAAAACGCAAAAAATGAAACAAATGATTTACCTTTAACCACGGAGGAATCATTGGGAGACACTTTGGCGACTGGTGCGTCGGGTAAACTCAAGGATTGATTCGAAAATGATGAAAAGGGAAGAGAAAGTCGGAATGCGACGAAAAGCGGGAGAGATATCAAGCAAATAACGAGAATTTTTGCGGAGGTGATAGAAATTGAAAGCAGCGCAGATTTTAATGGCGGAAATGGGGGCTCTCGGGCGGATAATTGATCGGAAACCATAGTGCGAAAAGGCTTTCAGACGAATTCAAATGCGACAATTGACATTGAAGAGGGATCGAAAACGAAGGGAAATGAGAAAGATACAGAGGGAGGTTGGAGGCTTGGACTGAAAAGGAAGAGTGAGAAGTGAGTAAGTTGAATGCGGGAAACAATGCAAGAAAGTTTCTTAGTGTTAAGGGTTTGAGAGCCTTAAATCCACGTGGCTCATTATTTGTTGTTTATTGGGAACGCATTAATTATATTTATATCGGGCCTGTGTAGAAAATAATAAAATTATGATGTAAAAAAATTTTTTTAGACTAAATCATGATTTTAGGTAAGCTGATTATGATTTCAGATAAGCTGATTAAAATAACTTTTAGAATAGTAAAAGAACTTATAAACTACTCAATTAGTATTTTATCCTTATTTTTTCTTATCCCCTCTCTCCTTTCTCTTCTATTTTTTTCACTATCTCTCCTCTCTCTTTTGTCTTTTTCACTATCTCTCATCTTTCTTCTATTTTCTTCACCCTCTCTCATATCTTTTCTACCCTCTCTCCTCCCTCATCTCCCATATATACCCTTTTTAGTAATTTTCTAATTGTAAAACCTATTTTGGTAATAACTATCAAAGTATTCATTTATCCATAACTATTTTTTTCTACAAACTCTTCTCTAAAAACTCTTTTTCATAAACTGTCCAAAACTCCATTTTTTTCATAAATTTTTTTTTAAATTTTATCCAAACACACATATCATTCTTTTGATAGTCCTTTATATTTTCTTTCTTTTAAAAATTAGGGCCTGTTTGGATAGGATTTTGAAAAAGGGCTTATGAAAATAAGGGTTTATGGACAACTTATGGAAAAGGACTTTTTGAGAAGAGTTTATGGGTGTGTTTGGATTGGAGATAAACCGTGGTTTTAAAAGGGCTTTTGGCCCAAACCTCGGTTTGGGGAAATTTCAAAACAAACAGGCTTATTTGTCCATAAGTGCTTTTGGACAAAACCATGGTTTAAAACCATGGTTTTGAATAAGCTATTTAAAATAGCTTTTTCAGCAGTAAAAGCACTTATGGACTATCCAATTACTATCTTACCCCTACTTTTTCTTACACACTCTCTCCTCTCTCCTACTTTTTCTTACACCCTCTCTCCTCTCTCCTACTTTTTCTTACACCCTCTCTCCTTTCTCCTCTCTTCCCTCTCTCCTCTCTCTTCTCTCTTCTCTAACTCCCTTCTCTCTCTTACTTTAAATCAAATCATACCCTTTTTGGTAATTTACTACCATAAAAAGTCATTCTAAAAATAACTATCCAAACACCTATTTATTTAAAACCATTTTTTTTCCATAAACTCTTCTCCAAAAGTCCTTTTCCTAAGTTGTCCATAAGCCCTTTTTTTTCATAAGCCCTTTTTCAAAATCCTATCCAAACAGGCCCTATGGAAAAAAAATGGTTTTGAATAAATAGGTGTTTGGATAGTTATTTTTAGAATGACTTTTATGGTGGTAAATTACAAAAAAGGGTATGATTTGATTTAAAATAAGAGAGAGGAGGGAGTTAGAGAAAAGAGAAGAGAGAGAAGAGAAGGAAGAGATGAGAAAGGAGAGAGGGTGTAAGAAAAAGTAGGGGTAAGATAGTAATTGGATAGTCCATAATTGCTTTTACTGTTGAAAAAGTTATTTTAAATAGCTTATTCAAAACCATGGTTTTGTCCAAAAGCACTTATGGACAAATAACTTGTTTGTTTTAAAATTTTCCCAAACCGAAGTTTAGGCCAAAAGTCCTTTTAAAATCGCGGTTTAGGTGTTTTCCAAACACACCCTTAGTCTCGACATCACTATAATTCAATACATAAATAATTGGTAAAAAATCTATTGTCAAAATTTTTATTCTTTAAACCTACCTAAAATTATTTAAAAATTAATATAATTTATTTTTAATACGTGAAATTTCTTAAAATATATATAAATATTTTTTATTTTATCTTTAAAATGAGACGTATATGACTTATTTTTATTAGATATAACTTTTATTATGTTATATATAATTTATCTTTAATAAAATTAGTTGTTTGTCTTGTTGAATAAAATTGGTAAAAAGATAAGAAAGATATAAATAATTAATTAAAAATATAAAAAAATATATTAAATTTTTAGATAAATTAAATTATTATTTATACATAAAATACCTATTTCTACGTGTTGGAAGGATATGGCTGCGGCAACTACGGTAACGAACCTGCTTTCCGTACACATAAAAACTCGTATCACCAGTGACAAGCGACTACTATACGTACATCATCATGAGTCATTATATCACTATTATCGTCTTCATACTCACCCCTCTCCCTCATCCCCCTCCCTCCATGTGTCTCACTCTCCTCAACCCCCACACGGCACGATTCCTTCTCTCTCTTAATCATCCTCCCTCAGCCTTTTTATTCTTCTAACTCATCTTTTAGGTGTGTTTGGTTTAAGGAGAGGAGGGAAAAAATTTTAATGGAGGAAAAGATTTTTTTTTATTATTATCTTATTTAAATTAATATTAAGAGAAAGAAAGATTTTTTTTAATATTACTTTGTTTAGTTCAAGAAAAAAAATAAGAGAAAATATTTATCTATAAACAAATTTAACTTTATATTATTTTATAAAATATTTTAATAAAATATAATATATGGATAATATTAGGATATTAAAAAAATTATGGGTATATTAATATGATAAAATAAAAATATTACCTTTTCCCTCTAAATTCTCCTAATTTTATATATGGATAATATTAGGATATTAAAAAAATTATGGGTATATTAATATGATAAAATAAAAATATTACCCTTCCCCTCTAAATTCTCCTAAATTTATATATGGATAATATTATGATATTAAAAAAATTATGGGTATATAAATATGATAAAATAAAAATATTACCCTTTTCTTCTAAATTCTCCTAATTTTAGAGGGGAGATTAAAGTTGAGAAGGAAGGAAAAATTTTAAAAAATTCTCTCTCTTTCCCTCTCTTCCTTTCCAAATCACTCATACCATACTCCCTTCCTTCCCAAGTCACTCGTACCATAACGATGCCTTACTTTCCCCCGTCACTCCCTTTTATATATATATAGCATATCTACCACTTAACTTCCAGCTCAAGCTACCTATATATAGCTATCTTCCTTCCACTCCTACGTACTTTTGCACTACTTCTATAGGTTCTTGTTCTTTCAGAGTATTGTGGGTTTACTGAGAGTATTTCCAGGTTTGTTCTCTTCTGCTAATTAACCAGTCACCCATTATTTGGCCATTAGTTCTTTTGATTAATATTTTCAAATTGTTTTTCTTTTTATATGTGCTCTTCAGATTTCAGAAGAGATGACATTTAAGAGAGATTTCAAGGAACAAATGGTGCACGAGTGGGCAGACAACTACATGGACTATGCAGGCCTCAAGAAGATTTTACAAGAGATCAAAAGTAGTGAGCATAAGAGTCATGAGCATAATCAGAAACAACCACGACGTGATGATAAATCCTACGCCATAATCAGTCTTGAAAGCGCATTTTATGGGCTTCATTTGGAACATAGTAATCATGGAAGGATTGAAGAAGGTGATATTGAAGACCATCATCAGGTTATAGATGTCAAGAAATTAGAACATGGTTCTTCAGGGAAACTCTATAAGACACATTTCCTTAAGAGCCATGAAGAAGGAGGAGAAGCTGAGGCAAGGTTCTTCCAGAAGCTTGATGAAGAGCAAAACAAGGTTAATCCCTTTTACAAGGATCAGGTGCAGGCATTATTAGAGCATGAAGAAGCTCTCTTCAACAAACAAATGGAGGCTTTAATCGCATTGCGGGCTAAGATGAAAAGCCCTGATATAGGTAAATGCAGAATCTATAGTTTCCCTTTTGTTTTATCTAGAGACCCTGAATTTCAGAATTCAGAATTTTCTTGTATAGAATTCCATGGATGAATATCAGTTTTTGTTGAAAGAACATGAATATTATAACTAGAAGTCTGGTTTTTACTGGCTCTATCCTCTATTGCAGTATATTCAGAGAGAAAATTAGAATATCATCTAGCCGTTTCAATTTGAACTGAATTTGCAGAGATGCAGAATTTGAGTTCATCGTCTGCAGAAAAAATGGACCATGATGCTAATCATGGGGAGGAAGGAAGAAATAATTATAACAGGAGATCCCTTGGAAATCCTGGACCAAGTAAAGATTGATTGTACAATTGAATCTCCAACCTCAGCAATCAGAAGTGTTTTTACAGATTTCAAGAAAGAGGAATCCAGTTTCAGCAAGGAAGATCTGAGAAAAGTTGAGAAGCAATTGAGGCTTGTGTTTGTTGAATTCTATCAGAAACTCCTTCATCTGAAAAATTACAGGTGATGAAAGTTTGAGGGACTTGTTGCATTCTGATAGAGTAAAATTAATGGTCTTTTTCCTTAACCTGTGTTTGTATACATGGATGAAACAGTTTTATGAACCTCTCAGCTTTTTCCAAGATCATGGAGAAGTATGAAAAGGTTAGATCCATGACTGATTCCAACCAAATTTCAGTTACCTTTGTTTCATTTTTCTTCACTGAAATCAAAATTTCACTTGAGGAATTTGCAAAATAATTGCTCAAAACAGATGTCCTCTGTAACTTAATTTCATTTTTTATGTGTTTGTTGCTACTGTAGCTAATGAAAGCATAGAGGAGCTACATGAATGTGGAAGTTGGCTTGACTAAAATGATTTTGTTATATATATATATGTATTAAATATATTTTGCATAATAAGTTCAGGCCGTTTGACAAGCCTAACAAATTTCTTAAAAAATTTGAGCCTAAACTCTTAAAAGAAATAAGCTTTTAAACAGGTCTGAGTCTATATATTTTTCTAAACAAGTCAAGTCATAGATTATTGACAGATCGTTTAATCTATTTTTATTTCTACGTGTGTATTATATATTGATGTATTTTTCTAAAGTGATATATTATTACTCTATGGTATACACTATCCACTATCTACTATGCAGAGATAATATTTTGTAATGAAATTAAATAAATTAATATCTTGCGCTATATTTTATATGATGGGTTTCATGGATGAACTTTATGAAATACCGATTATAGACTAATCCCAAATATAATAAAAGAATAAAAGATATATTGAAAATCATTTTATAACAATAAAATAAAGAATAAGGTGGTTAAAGTTATATATGGTTTATATACTTTTCTTAAAATTGGATTAGATATTTTGGGTGAGTTTTTTTTTTTTGGGTAAGAATATATCAAAGAGTGAAGATTAATACGAGATAATACAAATGTTAGAAAAGCTGGCAAAAATATGTTAGAAAAAAGTTTATTAACGTACGTTGATGATTCTTCTTGTTTTTTTTGCCCTATCCACATTTGTTAATTTTTTGGGGGCGTTTGGACAATTTTGACTTTTTGACTACTTTTAATAGATTTTTTTGGGGGGTTTCTTAGATTTAGATCAATTTTGGATAAAATGGAATTTAATACGATTTCCAATCATAAATTGGAAAAGATTATTGACAAAAAAGTACTAAAAGGAATAGGAAATCAAATACACTCTAACTCTCTAAGCAACTCATTTATTTTTTAATTAAATAATTTCACGAAATTCCGTTCAAAGGGTTTAGGGAGGTTTTAAGCGAGGCAGGGAGAGAGCAGGCAACGGCAGTTCCTCCTTCCATCACAAGAAGCCCTAGCGATACAGCCACCGTCAACTCCTCCTCTTGCGGCTCATCTCTCCGCCGTGATCCTCATCATCCTGTAAAATCTCCAATCTCTCTGGAACCCATGTCCCCGTCTGATACTAAACCCTCAAATCCAGACTCCGATTCGCCCCCGAGTCAAACCCCAACCCAGCAATCAGATTCCCCGGCTGATGCTAAGCCTGAAGATGCTCCATCAGATCAGCAACAGCAGGAGGAGGAGGAGGTGGAGGAGGAAGAGGGGGAGTGTGGATTTTGCTTGTTCATGAAAGGAGGTGAATGCAGAGATAGCTTTATCGATTGGGAGAAGTGCATTGAGGAGGCAGAGAAGAACAAGGAGGATGTTGTGGAAAAGTGCGTTGAGGCTACTGCGAAATTGAAGATTTGTATGGAGGCTCATGCAGAGTATTACGAGCCTATTTTGAGGGCAGAGAAGGCGGCTGAGAAACAATTCGTCGATGAATTGGAAAAAGAAGCAGGGACGGCTGAGCAGACTGCAGATCAGAGTGCTTCCCAGTCAAAGGAGGCTTCCAAGGATTCTGGGAAGGAAGCGGCTTCTAATGATAAGTGAAAATGACTTGGGTCCATGCGAAATACGCTTTTTCAAAAAATGAAAATTATGTTTTGCTTTGTTTTCATAGTAGTTCATTCAACATAAATGATAAAAGGAAAACGTTTTACAGTCATGTTTTCCCGGATTTGTGGTCGGACTAGAGGCTACTGAACATGATGAATTACGAGAGAGAGAGAGAAAGAGAAAAAGATTCTAATCTCATTCTTTGTTTCCAATAATTGGAATGATTACTGTTTAATTTTATTCCTCTTTAATTTTATGACACGCACACATATTATATCTCGGTTAAATGTTTTCATATTTGTGTTTTCCCTCCTTTAATTATTTGATTAGCAAGAAACGCCTAGTCAAAGTCGCAGTTGTCGCTCTTTTATTGTCTGGTGGCTGATTTTATGCAGTTGTACAAAATGGTAATAATGCATGTGATGTAAATTTCTAAGAATGATTTTTATTTTTTTTTCAAAAAAAGAGTGCTTATCTGCGTTTCTGTTTAGTGGATTTATACCTTTCTGATGTTAATTATCGTAGATATTGATTTTTATTGTTCGTTTTTGCATGTTAATAAATCTGCTGTGACTTGAGTTGGCTAACTTCCACGTAATAATTGGCTTACAAGCTGATATGAATAGTTGGTGTGATGATTTATTTAGCTTGCGTTAGGAATTTGACATTACTGTTCCTTTTGTTGGAACAATGATTTTATACTTTAGTGAGGTTCCAATTCATAGTGTTCCGCAGTTTTATCTGGAGCTTAGTCTCATTATGTTCTGATAGCTTCCTTCCTTTCTTTTCTACACAAGAACATGAGCAACATGAAAAAGGAGCATTTTAAATTTGTAGGTATTTAGTTGATCCACTCTAGAATAGCCAAACATCTGATGAGTTTCACAACGTTGGGGGTGGAGCAGTGAAATGGTTTGGTGAGTTTGCTGCATTATGCTTGGCAGTGTTTTGGGGATACTGGTAGAATTGTTGAGTTGTGGATAATAAGACTTGAGTTCCATGTTTGCACCTATGGCTTAGTCTTGACATTTGCGATACTGATGTTTGTTAAAAGGTAGACCAGATGATGAAGTTTATGATTTGTTGCTGTTGCTGTTGCTATTGTGCTTCTCTGTGTAATCCTTATATATTTGTACTGTAAAACAGTGAGTTTAGACAGTTTTGTTGCTCGTTTATCTAATACATTTCATTGACATGGATATACCCAGACAAATCTGGGGATTATTAGAAAATAAAGTCGTTCTTTTGATGCTCCCTTATTTCTTTCATGCTTGAATTGATGGGAATTGGGCTATTTTTCAAGTTAGTTACTGTGTTATGACCAATGTGTCTGCGGCTGTCAATCTCTTTGATATTCTTCTAACCTACCAGGGAGTGTGAAGCTGTCTGGCCCTTCACAAATTTTTTAGTTCTTGCTATTCTATACTAGAACTAAAATCCACGCTTCTGCTTCCAAGATACAATGAGGAGTATTGCACATAGAATTGTGATGGAGAATTACTGCAGTTGCGTCTCTTATGTTTGCCAATGTACCAGCATTTGTCATGCTTGCATCTCTGATTCATGCATTTATAGGGCCTTGAGGATTAATGGGTATATTAACCTTTTGTGGTGTTAGTCTCAGCATGATATTTCCTGACTTGGAAGAGCATGTGTGATTGTGTCCAGTAATTTTAACCTGGTTCTCTTGTTTAAACATGGTACTGCTACATGGCTATGGTTCTCTATATTAAATAAATTTTGTTGGAGCTTAGACACAAGCTTATTGTAGTAGCAGCATTGCAAGTTGATTACAGGTGAAATTCAAACCATGTGATCAAAAGCAACATGCTATAATGGTTTTTATGTTAACAATATTCCGCCCATTCTTGCATACAAGCAGCACGAATCTCAACAAAAAAGAGCACAACTCTGATATGTGGGCACTTGAACTTGTAAAATTTGTATTTATTGAGTGCTACATTATATGGACATGTTATTTTGCGTTCTGCGAGTGCTAACTACTTAAACATTGATTTGTAAGTTCGTGTTCATCATAGTGTTAAATTCTTTTTAAGTTCAACATAAAATGGTTTTTGTTAGAAGTTCATTATATGTAAAAACCCACTTTGTGATTGCGCTAAGTTATACTTAAATTTTGTTATTTGACTTTAAATATTTTGAAAAAGAAACTCGCATAAAATTTTATATTTTAACCGTTGAAAAGTCTCTGATCACGATGGCACCAATGTTGGGAACGTCGCCACCCCCAGGGGTGTTACCATCGCCGGCGATGGAGGAGAGATTCTCAGGGTGTGTTTGGATTAGCTTTTGGAGAATAGATTATGAGAATGATAGATTTTGAAAAATAAATTTTGAAAAGAATAGATTTTGGGAATAGAGATGTTTGGATGATTAGTAGTATAATCATTTTTTGGATATCAATTCTAAGAATTGATTTTGGCCAAAATCGCGGTTTGAAATTTTTTTACATAAACTGTCATTTTTGTTGAGAATTGATTTTAGGCAAAACTTCGGTTTGAAACCTAGATTTTGAATAAGCCACTGAAAATAGCTTTTGGTTTGAAATCTAGGTTATAAATTATCCAATTGCTATTCTACCCATACTTTTTCTTACACCTTCTCTCCTCTCTTATCTCTCTTTTTCTCTTTTCTCTCTCTTCTCTTATCTCTCTTTTTCTCTCTCCTCTCTACACTCTCTTCTCTCTCCCATTTTTTCTCTATCATCTTTCATCTCTATTACTTTTAATCAAATCATACTCTTTTTGGTAATTTACCAATATAAAAAGTGATTCTGCTACTAATCATCAAAACATCTCTATTCCTAAAATTTATTCTTCCCAAAATTTATTTTTCTCAAAATCTATTCTCCAAAATCTATTCTTCCCAGAATCTATTCTCCAAAAGCTAATCCAAACACACCCAAAAAAAGGTATGATTTGATTAAAAGTAAGAGAGAGGAAATATGATAAAGAAGAAAGAGGAGAGAGAGGAGAGAGGAGAGAGGAGAGAGGTGTAAGAAAAAGTAGGGGTAGAATAGTAATTGGATAATCCATAACCTAGGTTTCAAACTAAAAGCTATTTTCAGTGGCTTATTCAAAACCTAGGTTTTAAACCGAGGTTTTGCCCAAAATTAATTTTCAACAAAAATAACTGTTTATGTAAAAAAAATTTAAACCGCGGTTTTGGTCAAAATTAATTCCTAGAATTGATATCCAAACACACACTTATATTTGAAGGGCATTTTGATTAAAATACTTTTTATTTTTTATTGACAAGGAACAAGGTCCTTCAGAGTAATGGATGAGCTTAAATCAGAATAATAGATGAGCTTAATTTTCCCTTAAATGCAAAAAATAGAAAGAGGTGCATACTAAAAAAAAGTATTTTTTAAAAAATAATAAATATTAAAATAGTACAGTTGTCTACTTTAAATCAAGCATTACAAACTTTAAATTAAATATTACTACCATAATATCCTATTTTAATATTTATCATTTTTTAGAGTTTTTTCTATTATTTTTTCCAAAATTTTAAGCATGTACTAAAAAAACGATCATGGAGCTCTTTTTCCAAGGGTAGTTCATATTCGGCGTAATTGAAAGGTAGGGGCACAGACTTGAAAGCCCTGAACTTGCCCACATTGTTCAAATGCTCATTCTCCACTCTGCGATTTTGAATCCAATAATTCACTTCTTTGTCATTTTAGCTTAAAAAGAATTGGATTGATCCAAACAATTATTCTTTCTTACCTGAAGAAGTTCCATATGCCCCGACGTACGATCTCTAAACTCGCAATAATACGGATCATAGCTTCTCCATGCAGGAACTTAACCTGGAAATTCAATACTGTCTGCAACCACGCAAATCTCAGCAAGATATTCAGCACCTGCAATGCTAGAATTTGTCCCCGTTTCCCCAAAAAATACAATGCATAAAGGTTTCAATGTTAAATTCATACCACGGCTGTGAAATTTAAGCTTTTATGAGGTATTATGAGTTTGTCTCTTAACAAGCGATTCTTGGAATTCTTTTGCAGGAGGCCCCAGTCTATGACGATGTCCATTGCTGCAGATATTGGGACCACCCAGGCAAGCACCTCCCAAGTGATTCCATTATCAAGTTTGTAAGCTGTTCTGAGGCAATCAGCTACTATTGTGAGGAAGTATTTCACCACATTATATCCTTGCATTGCATCTTTCTCTTCAAATAATCGCCTAAGGCAGTATCGGAGAGAGAGGAAGATCATTTGGGAGCTAGTAAGCATAAATATTGGTATTGCGAAGCAACAAATTGAAAGAATTTGAATGTGATTTGATTTGTAGCATTGTGTTTATGAAGTGTTTGAAATGAGATAATTGGTACCTAAAGCAAACGACACCAATATGGAATCACAGCAACAATGAAGGAAAATGTTCTGAATATGCTGCTTGAGTTGCAAGTGTTTTGTCTGTGCAATCCGCCAAAAAGAAATCTAGGAGCGTGACCTAAGGAACATAGGAAAAGACATATGCTGGATTAACAGAGAAGAATAGAGTTCAATTAGCAGGAAGGAGTCTTTGATAATTTAGCGTTCTTCCATATTCTTTACCTTGTAGAGAGGAGCACAGATGCAGTGGAACAAGCATGCGAGAAAGAAAAGCCGGCTTGAACGGTATACGATGTTGAATGGGCATGATAATATGGCAAACACAATTTGCAGAGGAAGGAACAGACTCATCATGTAAGTTTAGAAGCTAAATGAAGATCCAATGAATTCTTTGAAAGTATAATGGTCTTACAAGAACCAAGATTATGGGAATAAGTTCAGTGTTGTAATCTTTTGTGCTTCGATCCATCTCCATGTCAAGGTTTTCAAGTACACTGGCTAGTGCCAATGCTGCAAGGACAAAAGCTAGGAGGAGAACATGAAGTTAGCTCAATTCTTGCCCTTGCTTGAAACCAAAAATGAATGACTGATTCACTCTGTATCGCCTCCAGAAGTATATATTGGCAGCATACATAAACATGTGTAGAACTATGAATCCAAACAAACTGCTTGAAATGTTTTTTTACATGGTAATATGCATACGTGTAAGTTTTTATTCATTGGATTAAGCTTTTGAAATAAGATCTCACCAAATTGTATTTTGTACAACAAGGTTACCTATAAAGAGGAAACATGGTTTCCATGTAATGAGTACTTCCTTCATCATTTATAATTTTACGGGCACGGATGATCAGAATAAGTGCTAAAACTAGTGCTGCTATGCAGCCAGCCAAGAAACCTGAAAATTTGAACAGAAGAAAATGTCACTTATCACGCGATAGTTTTATGAGTTACAGAACGATAAGTTTTCTCAACAAACTCTTCCTGTTTAGGAAGTTGAAAAGATTAAATCACTTAAGTAAACTTCCATGACTGTTCTGCAATTAGCAATGTTGCCAAAATTGGATTGGACCAATTAGAGGGCGTTTGTATTAACTTTTTTAAAATGATTTTAGGTAAATATGTTATAGTTTGAAGGTTTATCAATTTGCATATTTATCTAAAATCACTCTCAAAAAGTTAATACAAACACCCTCAAGTTTAGAATCAATAAACTAGACCCTTGTCTAGTCTGATGGTTTCTCAAAAGTCATGAGTTAAGACTGATAAAATCAGCCTTTTTTTTATTATATATTTTCATATATAAAATTAATCATATATTAATCTAATCATAGCAGGTTTCACTACAATCAAACCAATTTGGACCCAAATTGACCGTGAAATACTTGAAGACACATAGAATGATAGATTGCAAGTTATTGTGAAACCAATATGTTATAAAAGGCTCCCCGTGCAATTTGGCTCCCCTGGGTGTAGAAGATGAAAATGCAGCTTCTGAATTGGCAACATCTGAAGCAAGATGAGTCATCTCCACAGAGCTATTGAACCATTGGAGGGTTTCTCAACTTTTATCCTGAAAGCAATCAAAGCTTCCATTTGCTTATTCAACATTGCAGCTTCCTTCATCACTTCTTCCACTTTATCCCTATAAAACTTGTCTGCTTTGTTAAACTCATCATCTAGCCTCCTAAAAAATACCAACTCATATTCTCCACCTTCTTCTGCAACCTTCAGAAAAGTAGTTTGATAGCTCTCAGATCCATCACTGAGCACTGAGTTCACCATAATGGGTTGGCTCTCAACATCATCCTGCTCAGAGCTGGGACTCATGGAATGGTGGGGTTGTGTCTGAATGAGACCACTGACAGCTCTGTAGAGTGTTAGCTTTCTCTTTAGGCCTCTTGGAGTTGCAGGTGGTGGTTTTGTTCTCTGCTTGTAGCGTTGGATATCTTTCAAAAGCGTCTTCAAGTAATTATAATCCATGTCATTCCTTCGTGCTTCAAATTCTTTCCCAAACTTCATTTTTTGCCTTTCTTCTCTAAGCAGTGGATTTTTTTTTTTTTGAAATGTGATAATAATTTACTGGCTTCTGCAGAAAGCAGATTGACACAGGAAGGAAGAGAAAGTAGGGTTAGAATAAATAGCTTCACCGGAGTGATAAAAGACGACTTTCTGATAATGTTTGCGTGTTGAAAGTTCAGATATAGGAGCCGTCATAGTACGGAGAACAATTAATGAACATTTTTACATTTATTAATCTTTTTTTGTTGTTAGTTTCTCACTCCTTTTGTCCTTAGATTTAGATTTAATTTAAAAATTGATCTGGTCCTAAAGATATTAAATATAAGATTATTTTTATATTTATCATTTTTTTCTAAAATTTATTAATGTTGGCAGTGTAGAGAAATTCATTAACGGTACAGGTAAAGAAATTCTATTGTTTTCTGTTTTTAAATAAAATAATTTTAAGCATCTTTTTAAAAAAAAATTCTACAAACTAGCATCAAATACATGAAAAATCAATAGGTAGATTTTGTGAATCTGTAAACTCCAAAAACAATGAGCATATATGGTGGATTTCATTCGTTTAAAGATTAAGATAATACTCCTATACATATAAAGTTTATTGTTGTTTCTGGGTCAAAATTTGAAACAATAAATTAGGAAAATAAGGACAATTAACTAATTTTTTTAAATTAATTAATTAGTTTTTATATTATGTAGCGTTACTATTATTTTAAATAATTGTTCTTTTATTTAATATGGTTCTCAAAATTTGGTGTGAATAGCCTTATAAAGAAAGTTTCCGTATGAGGAAGATTATTTGTACGAAGAGCTTCTAAAAGTTTGGTTGGTTTTTCTTAATTGACAAGTCCTTGGCATGCATCAAATGAAATAGTCATACAAAAAAAAAAGAGAGTTTTAATTGAGATCAATTAGTCATGCAAATCAATTGATTTTAAAAATTAGTTAGACAAGAACAAACAATACAAATAATTAACAATAATACAAAGAAATAATTTAATATTGAGCTTAACCATTGTTTTAGCTGAAAATTTTACAATATGTCATAAAAATTGATTTACAAAAAAATAATAATATTGAGCTAAGCCATTGTTTTAATTTTTAAATGAAAAGGTTAAAATATGTCATATAAAATTTATATGGGGGTCAACCTATTGAATATTCACATATATTATATTAATAATAATTGACTTAAGTATTTACTTATAATTAAATTGTTAAAAAAAGTAATAAATATTTTTATTAAGATAATTAAAATTATTATAAAAATTATTAATCATATTATATGGGTAGTAATTAACTCAATTTTATTATTTTTTTAAAACACTTTCACAGATAATTTTATTTTTTTTCTTTCAAATTTTTAAATCCCAAAGTTGTCAAAATATGCTAGTGAATTAAGCATAGGGTGGCCAGTGACCTATCTCTATATTCACTGATTTCTAGCAACCCCTTTCATAAAGTTCGTTTACTCCTATAAACTTATATTAAATTTTAGTTTAATTTTTTAAACTTATAAAATATATTTTTAATCTTTTAATATTAATATTATTAATTATGAATCTTTTTCATTTTTATAAGTAACACTTTATTTTAACACTGCCAATTTGTCTTCCATAAAAAACGCACAACGCCAATAATTTGAATCCTTTTGAATGATTAAATCAGAGTGCGTCTTCATTACAAATTAATTGTCATACAAAATCAAAGTTTATGGCGGGAAAGGCACTTATTTTTTGGGGCATTACTATATCAAGGATTTGAATGAACTATTCAATCAATTATGTAATCTTTGATTTGAACAATGTGGAATGCTATGTGTAAGTTTTTCGGTATCTGTTCTATATACAATTTCCAATTGTTTGCCCACATTTTGGATCCGAATTACTCGTCTTTGTCTTCAGCTTCGTCGTAGTTGAAAGGTAGGGGCACAGACTTGAAAGCTCTGAACTTGCCCACATTGTTCAAATGCTCATTCTCCACTCTGAAATTTTGAAATTGCAGCAGTTTACTTCTTATGCATTTTAACTTTAAAAAAAAATAATGGATTACTCCGAACAATTATTCTAGTTCTTACCTGAAGAAGTTCCATATTCCCCGACGTATGATCTCTAGACTCGCTATCATGCTAATCATTGCTTGTTTATGCAGGAAGCTAACATTGAAATCCAGCACTGTCTGCAACCACGCAAATCTCAGCAAGATATTCAGCGCCTGCAATGGTAGAGTTTGTGAGCAATTCCCAAAAAGTACAATGCATAGGGAAGATAAAAATTATTTATAATTCTGCTTGAAGATTTCTAGGTTAAATTCGTACCATGGCTGTGAAATATACGCTTTTATGAGGTATTATGAGTTTATCTCTTAACCAGCGATTCTTGGAATTCTTTTGCAGGAGACCCCAGTCTATGACGATGTCCCAATATGTAGATACGATTGCTGCAGATATTGAGAACACCCAAGCAAGCACCTTCCAACTGATTCCGATTTCAAGGCTGTAAGCTATTCTGAGGCAAACAGCTGCTACAGTGAGGAAGTATTTCACCGCATTATATCCTTGCATTGCATCTTTCTCTTCAAAGAGTCGCCTGAGGCACTGATAGGAGAAAGAAGAAGATCATTTGGGAGCCAGTAAGCGTAAACATTGGCATTTGACACAACAAAATTGAAAGAATTCGTTTTTGATTTGATGTGTTGCATTGTGTTTGTTCAACAGGTACAAAGGTATGAAGCTTTTGAGACGAGAGATTTGGTACCTGAAGACAACGACACCAGTATGGAATCGCAGCAACAATGAAGGAAAATGTTCTGAATATTCTGCTTGAATTGCAAGTGTTTTCTCTTTGCTTGAAATCTCCCCAACCATAGTAGCAAATGTAGAATTCTAAACTTCTTAGAGCTTGCACCTGGCTAGTAAATTGATCCGCCAAAAAGAAATCTGGGAGCGTGACCTAAGGAACATAGGAAAAGGCATATGTCGGATTAACAGAGAAGAATAGAGTTCAATTAATGGTTGATGTCTTTGCTAATTTAGTGTTTTTCCATATTCTTTACCTTGTAGAGAGGAGCACAGATGCAGTGGAACACGCATGTGAGAAAGAAAAGACGGCTTGAACGATACATGATGTTGAACGGGCATGATAATGTGGCAATCACAATCTGCAGAGGAAGAAATGAACTCATAATGTAAGTCTGGAAGCTAAACGAAGATCAAATGAATTCTGTGAGAGTTTTAATTGTCTTACAAGAACCAAAATCAGAGGAATAAGTTCAGTGAAGGCTTTGTAATCTTTTGTGTTTGGATCCATCTCCATGTCCAGGTTTGCAAGCACACCGGCAAGTGCCAATACTGCAATGGCAAAAGCTAGGAGGAGAGCATCAAGGTAGCTCAACTCAAACCCTTTCATGAAACCAAAAATGAATGACTGATTTACTCTGTATCGTCTCCACAAGTGTATATTGGCAGCATACATAAGCATGTGTAGAACTATGAATCCAAACAAACTGCAGGAAATATGTTGTACATGGTAAATAATACGTGTAAGTTTTAGGTCATTGGACCAAACTTTTGGCTTTTGAAATAAAATCTCAGCAAATTATATTTTGAATAATAAGGTTACCTATAAAGAGGAAACATAGTTTCCATGTACTTAGTACTCCCTGGGTGATTCAGAATTTTACGAGCATGGATGATCAGAGTAAGTGCTAAAACTAGTGCTGCTGTGCAGCCAGCCAAAAAACCTGAAAATTTGAACATCAGAAAATGTCAGGCAGGGAACGATAACAAAGACTATATATAGGTATTTGTGCTGAAATTTTTTGAACTAAAGTAAATCTTGCTTCATACCTGTGGAAAATGTTATTCTATGCCTTGCTCTAGTTGGTTTTGGTCTGAGGAGGTTCAATCCATTATTACGATTGGAGTTGGAGAAGTGCTTAATGAATGTTTTTTCCACCCTCTCCATAAGCCTGGTGACCTGTATAGGAAAGTTGAGCAATCATAACTCGTAAGGATGTTAGAAGTTCACTAATTTCTATTAACATGTTTTGGAATTTGATGATGTTGAGTTTGATGGTTCTCTTTCCCTATGAAAGTCCCACCTCATCAGAGCTACCGAGGTACGATTTGTCAATCATGCTCACATAAGCTTTTGCTGCTCTTCTTGATGTAA
This sequence comes from Leucaena leucocephala, assembly GCA_037074615.1. Classification (NCBI taxonomy): domain Eukaryota; kingdom Viridiplantae; phylum Streptophyta; class Magnoliopsida; order Fabales; family Fabaceae; genus Leucaena; species Leucaena leucocephala. The sequence goes on from CM073569.1 coordinate 4,627,328, forward strand.
TCTGCAGGGTATAGTGAAATAAGTTAAGGGGCTGCTTACATTTCCTGGGTGTATTCTGTGCCAGCTCATAGTTTTCGAAATGTGAGGAGTACCTTATCATATTTCTTCATTATTTTTGAAAATGCCAATGTGTTCAGAAAGCTGCTTAATTAACAATTACACAAATGATTCTGAAGAAGAAATATGAAAGAAACTATACTTGGTGAAGTTAAAAAAAAAAAAAAAAGAATGCCAGCGAGTATCACCTGTAGTTCTTTAGTAGTCGAAGCTTATGGTAGAATTCAATGAAAGCTCGTTTAAGTTGTTCTTCAACTTTCTTCAAATTCTTTCTGTTGAATTGTAGGTCTGTTTGTGTAGAGTAATTGAGGAAGTTTTTAATGGTCGAGCAAGGAGTCTCGAGAGTGTTGTTCAATCGAACGTGATCAAGGACTTCCAAAGGTTCTGGTTTGGTACCCCTGATATCATTTTCCCTATCTGTTTGAAACTTTGGGCCATTAAGTTGAATTTCTTCATCTTTGTTCTCACTAGAGTCATCTGATTGACCATTGTGGATACTTTCCTCATTGATCGTCTCCATGGCTATGGAATTAGAAAGTTGAAGATTAAATCAGTTCAGTAAACTTCCATGACCGTTCTGTAAGCTTAAGTTAATCTTTAAGATGATCAAGCTATTGAATAGATCCTGGCTATTAAAACCGGATTCTCAAAGTCATGGGTTAAGAACTGATAAAATCAGTCCACAACTGATAAAACCAGTCCTATATTTTTCCTGATATATTTTCTTATATGAATATAATCATCATATATTAATTTAATTATTGATGATTTACCACAATCAAAACAATAAACTTGAAGCTAGAATCTACTAATCTGATTTTGAAATAATTTTTTGCTAGCATGTTGATGATTTTTACAAATTCAATGCATCTGTAGGCTATAAAATACTTGAAGACATAGAAAGGAATGATAGTAAGTTATGGTGAAACCAAGAGGTGGAAAAGCTTACCGCGCAATTTGGCCCCTCTGGGTGTAGAAGACGATAATGCGGCTGCTGAATTAGCAACATCTGAAGCAAGATGAGTCATCTCCACAGAGCTATTGAACAATTGAGAGGGTTTCTCAACTTTTATCCTGAAAGCAATCAAAGCTTCCATTTGCTTATTCAACATTGCAGCTTCCTTCATCACTTCTTCCACTTTAGACCTATAAAACTTATCGACTTTGTTGAACTCATCATCTAGCCTCTTAAAGTAGACCATCTCAAATTCTCCACCTTCTTCTGCAGCCATCAGAAACGTAGTTTGATAGCTTTCAGATCCATGTCTGTGCACTGAGTTCACCATAATGGGTTGGCTCTCGATATCATGTTCATTGGGACTGATGGAATGGTGGGGTTGTCCCTGAATGAGACCACTGAAAGCTCTGTAGAGTGTTAGCTTTCTCTTTAGGCCTCTTGGAGTTGCAGGTGGCGGCTTGGTTCTCTGCTTGTAGCGTTGAACATCTTTCAAAAGGGTCTTCAAGTAATCATAATCCATGTATGCTTCCTTCCATTCTGGCACCATTTGTGCTTCAAATTCTTTCCCAAACTTCATTTTTGGTCTTTATTTTCTAATAAGAAATGCAAGCTATTTGATATCTGATAATAATTCTCTGGCTCTTGCAGAAAACAGAGTGAGCTGAGGAATTAAGAGTTATAATGGAAAGCTCTGTGAAGCAAGTTTCTTAAAGGAAGATTATTTATATGCAGAGCTTCATCGCCAGAGAAATGAAAGAAGACTCTTTCAGATCATGTTTGCAAGTTGACAGTTCAGATAGAGGAGTCTTGGAAGATCTGGTATGAATATGATTATGGCAAGTAATGTTTTTCACCTGGTTCTGTTGTTTAATATGGTTCTCTATATCTCAAACCGTGTGATGAAAAGCAAGTTGATTTTGTATAAACAAGTTGATTAATAGCTGCATCGCAAGTTGATTACAGCTCAAGTTGAAGTTTTGCCTCATCAAAATCAACAAGTCGTCTGTCTCGTTTTTACCCATGAAGTCGATTTGATTATATTTACAAAATGAAGATTAGCATCCATTGATTATATCCTCTGTTAAAAAGCGCTGACTTCAATTATTATTGAATCTTAACTGAACATTTAATAATAAAAACGGGTCACATAAACTTTCATGACATCAACCAAAATTATTTATAATGCAATATTTGCATTTGTATAATGATACGAATCTCTCTGTCTCTCTCTCATCATATATAGAACTTTCATTCACGAGCGTGTTCGGTGCTTATTTTGTCCTGGTAGGTGTTGACTTGTAGCAAGTTGGACTTTGGGAAAATGTCATTTACTCTTCTTAAAACATTAATGGAAGTTAAGAAACTTCAAATTTTGAAATTTTAAAAAAAGAACCATGATTCTTTGGATGGAATTAAAATTTTTCAACACTTCTATATATTTCAGTGCCCATCTTCCACATTTTTAGTAATAATCAGTTTTTTTAATTGTTTTGGGTAGTCATTTTAGATATTTTCAATACCCATCTTTTATGTTTTCATTTTTACTACTGAAAAGAATCAAAGAGAGCTGTTAAAAACATGAAAAATGAGTATTGAAAATACGGAAAATGAGTACTGAAAAAAATTAACTCAAAAAATTTAATTCAGCCAAGGATCATGGTTCTTTTTCAAAATTTCAAGAACCTTAGTTATTATTAATATTCTAAAAAGGAAAATAAACAAGTAATCTCATTTTCACGTATGATCTTGATTTAATTATATTTAAAAATGATGATTAATATCCATCATTATCATCATGTAACCTTACCTAACATTTAATAACAAAAATGAATCTCTCTCTCTCTCTCTCTCTCTCTCTCTCTCTCGGGCATACCTAAATCATATAAAATTTATAAGACGTGGTGACTTTATTCAGCATTAGTACAAAATTTTATATTCATTTTAATCTTTTTCTATATTTCTTTTTGGATTCCGCATTATTTTAATTTACTTTTTTATTATTTTCTTAAATTTTTAGTAGAATCGAAAAGTAAAGAACAGTCCTAACGATTTTTTTTTATTGTTTTTAAGCATGTCCTGTAAAAAATGTTAATTTATTATTGAGCTTAGCCATTTTTTAAAATGAAAATTTTAGTAGCAAATAATATTAAAAGAACAAAACATGTCAGGCGACAATGTCCCTTCTAGCATCTAGGGGTACTCACGGGACGGGTCGGGACTGGGACAACCCCGTCCCGATACAGTACACGGGAAGCAAAATACGTCTCGTTTCCCGTCTCGTCCCGAATTTGTCCCGGTCCCGATGGGACCGGGACGGGTTCGGGACGGGAATTCCCGATTTTTTTTTAAAAAAAATTATAATAAAATTATCTCAATAAATTATTCCATATAAAATGCCATAGCAACTTCCTCTAAATACCAACATTCTTCCCTAATAGAAAATAATAACTTACCCATATAAGAAAAAAAATAATAGTAAGAAAGAATAAAAATATCTGTATAAGAATAAAAATATCTATATAAGAGTGAGAAAGATAGGATAATGTAATATTTAAAAAAAAATACTTCGGGACGGGACGGGATTCCCGAGGAACGGGCCGAGACCCGTCCCGTCCCGGTCCTCCTTTTGTCCCGTCCCGATAGTGTCCCGTACCGGTCCTTTTCAGGACGGGATGGACCCGTCCCGAAATTATCGAGATCGGGTAGGGACATCCCGGGACGGGATAAAATGGACACCCCTACTAGCATCCCAGGGACGGGGCATAGTATCCTGGTTGCCCAACGATGCTAATTTGTCTTTTGCTTCATTGCAGTCTTCCAATAATATACTACTTTTTGTATTAGCTTTTGTTTTCTTTAATTATTTATAGAACATTAGTAGTAGTAGTTATGATATCATTTTGTGATTTATAAAAAAACATAACGCATGACTTTGTTATGTTTTAGTTTTCCTCTTATATATTTTAATAGAATTTAAAATTTTAAAAATAAACAAAAACAAAAGTGGTTACAAATTTGCAAATTTTTTTTTGGTATTTAAATCCTGAAAGATATCAAAAAACATATTAGTAATCTTTAGAAAAATTGAATAACTCCAAACGAAAATTGTCTGTCTTACCTGAAGAAGCTCCGTATGCCCCGCCGTATGATCTCTAGACTCGCTATTATGCTCACCATTGCTTGTTCATGCAGAAAGTTAACACGAAAAACCAATACTGTCTGCGACCACGCAAATCTCAGCAAGATATTCAGCACCTACAAAGGTAGAATTTATGAGCAATTCTCAGAAAATAAAATGCTTGAAGAAAATTTTTAAGTATTTCAAATTCTGCTTGGAGATTTGTATGTTGATTTCATACAATGGCTGCGAAATATACGCTTTTATGAGGCATTAGGAGTTTGTCTCTTAACCAGCGATTCTTGGAGTTCTTTTGCAGGAGGCTCCAGTCTATGACAATGTCCCAATATGTAGAAAAGATAGCTGCAAATATTGAGAAAACCCAGGCAAGCACATTCCAGCTGATTCCTGTATAAAGGCTGTAAGCTGTTCTGAGGCAAACAGCTGCTATAGTGAGGAAGTATTTCAGCGCATTATATCCTTGCATGGCATCTTTCTCTTCAAAGAGTCGCCTGAGGCACTAATCGGAGAAAGAGGAAGATCATTTCAGGGTTAATAAGCGTAAATATTGGCATTGCGACGCAACAAAATTGAAAGAATTCGGTTGCGATTTGATGTGTTGCGTTGTGTCTGTTCAAAAGGTACAAGCCTTTCTTCTTATTCTATCTCTTACAAGCTCTAACTAGCATGGTACGAAGTGTTTGAGAAGAGAGAGTTGATACCTGAAGCAAACGACACCAGTACGGAATCACAGCAACAATGAAGGAAAATGTTCTGAATATGCTGTTTGAGTTGCAAATGTTTTTTCTTTGCTTGAAATCTCCCCAACTATAGTAGCAAACGTAGAATTCTAAACTTCTTATAGCTTTCACCTGGCTAGTAAATTGATCTGCCAAAAAGAAATCTGGGAGCGTGACCTAAGGAACATTGGAAATGGTATAAGTTGGATTTCAAGAGAAGAATTAGAGTCCAGTTAGTGGGAGTCTTTGCTGATTTAGTGTTCTTCCATATTCTTTACCTTGTAGAGAGGAGCACAGATGCAGTGAAACACGCATGTGAAAAAGAAAAGCCGGCTTGAACGATACATGATGTTGAATGGGCATGATAATATGGCAATCACAATCTGCAGAGGAAGAAATGGACTCATATAATATTGGAGGATAGATGAAGATCCAATGAATTCTGTGAAAGTATAATTGTCTTACAAGAACCAAGATCAGAGGAATAAGTTCAGTAAAGGCTTTGTAATCTTCTGTCTCTGAATACATCTCCATGTCAAGGTTCGTGAGTACACTTGCTAGTGACAATGTTGCAAGGACAAAAGCTAGGAGGAGAACATCAAGGTAGCTCAACTCTGATCCTTTGTTGAAACCAAAAATGAATGACTGATGCACTCTGTATCTCCACCAGAAGTATGTACTGGCAGCATACATAAACATGTGTAGAACTATGAATCCAAATAAACTGCAGGAAATGTTGTTTACATGGTAAAGAATACGTGTAAGTTTTTTTTATTAATTTATTAAGTTATGAGCTTTTGAAATAAAATCTCACCAAATTGTACTTTGAATAATAAGGTTACCCATAAAGAGGAAACATGGTTTCCATGTACTGAGTACTCCCTGGGTGATTAATAATTTGTCGGACATGGATGATCAGAGCTAGTGCTAAGGCTAGTGCTGCTGTGCAGCCAGCAAAAAAGCCTGAAAATTTGAACATGGATGATCAGACCTAGTGCTAAGACTAAATATGTACTTGTGCTGAAAATTTCTAAACTGCAATAAATTTTGATTCTTACCCGTGGAAAATGTTATTATATGTCTTGCTCTAGTTGGTTTTGGTCTAAGGAGGTTCATTCCCTTATTACGATTGGAATTGCAGAAGTGCTTAATGATTGTTTTCTCCGCCCTCTCCATAAGCCTGGTGACCTGTATAGGAAGGTTGAGCAATCATATCTCGTAAGGATGTTAGAAGTTTGGTAATTTCTATTGGCATGCGTTGGATTATGATGATGTTGAGTTTTATGGTTTTCATTCCATTAAAAATCGCACCTCATCAGAGCTACCGAGGTAGGAGTTGTCAACCATGCTCATGTATGCTTTTGCTTCATTTTCTTGATGTAATCTGCAGTGCATGGGGAAAGAAGTTGAGGGGCTGGATAAATTTCCTGGGTTGTCTTTTGTGCCAACTTGTAGTTTTAAAAACTTGAGGAGTACCTTATCATATTTCTTCATTATCTTTGAAAATGCCAATGTGTTCAGAAAGCTGTTTAATTAAAAGGTACACAAGTTACGAAGAAAGATGAAGGAAACTACTTGGTGAACTTGAACAAATTGCCGGAGGATATAACCTGTACTTCTTTAGAAGTTGAAGCTTTTGGTAGAATTCAATGAAAGGTCGTTTGAGTTGTTCTTCAACTTTCTTCAAATTATTTCTGTTGAATTGTAGCTCCGTTTGTGTAGAGTAATTGAGGAAGCCTTTGATGGTTGAGCGAGGAGTCTCAAGAGTGTTGTTGTATCGAACATGATTAAGGACTTCCAAAGGAGCTGGTCTGGTACCCTGGCTATCTTTCTCCTTATTTGTTCGAAAGTTTTGGCCATTAAGTTGAATTCCATCATCTTTGTTCTCACTAGACTCATCTGATTGACCATTTCGGATTCTATTCTCATTGATAGTCTCCATGGCCATGGAAACTCTTCCTGCTTAAGAAGTTGAAGAAGATCAAATCAGTTAAGAAAACTTCCATGGTTGTTCTGCAAGCTATAAGATGATCGCCAACGAAAAGATCCTGGCTTTTATCGTGACTAGCAATTTTGCTAAGATGGGATTGAAACAATTAGTTTAAGTGAAACCAAGATGAAGAAAAAGCTTACCTGCAATTTGGCCACTCTGAGCGTAGAAGATGACAATGCAGCTGCTGAAGTAGCAACATCTGAAGCAAGATAAGTATTGAACAATTGAGAAGGTTTCTCAACTTTTATCCTGAAAGCAATCAAAGCTTCCATTTGCTTATTTAACATAGCAGCTTCCTTCATCACTTCTTCAACTTTATCCCTATAAAACTTGTCCACTTTGTTAAACTCATCATCTAGCCTCTTGAAAAATTTCAACTCAAATTCTCCACCTTCTGCAGCCATCAGAAAAGCAGTTTGATAGCTTTCAGATCCATCTCGTTGCACTGAGTTCACCATAATGGTTGGCTCTCAATATCTTGTTCATTAGGATTGATACAATTGTAGGGTTGTCTCTGAATAAGTCCACTGAAAGCCCTGTACATTGTTAGCGTTCTCTTTAGTCCTCTTGGAGTTGCAGGTGGCGGCTTGCTTCTCTGCTTGTAGCATTGGACATCTTTCAAAATTGTCTTCAAGTCATTATAATGCATGTAGGCTTCCTTCCATTCTGGCACAATTTGTGCTTCAAATTCTTTAACTTCATTTTTGTTCTTTCTAAGCGAAGCAAACTTTTTGAAATGTGAGAATAATTTACTGGCTCTCTTGAAGAAAACAGATTGAGCACAGGAAGTAGAGTTTGAATGGAAAGTAAATATTAATGGATCAAATTATCGAATTGGAAAGCTGGTATAACCTATCCTGGAAACAGAATTTAGCAACAAAAGACTGGTGTATCTGGACAATAGTAAGCTTATATTGATAGAAACCGAGAAAGACACAGAAAAGGGTTAGGTCAACAATCCTGGCAATCCCCTTCTACCAAAATACATACAAGACACAGCAAGACAGGGCTGTGTTCTCTCAATACTAAGATCCCTCTGGTATTCGAGAGACCAGCCTCTCCTAAAACAAAAGCTTCTCCAAAATAATCCTTGCCCCTTCTTACGAGAGACCTGCTGCTATATCCCATCAAGTGTGTATGGCACAACTCCCTAAAAATAAAGTCAAAAGTAGGGCAGCAAAAAGTAGCAGCTATGCATAAAGCCTATAGCCACCTAGTCCTATGTTTCTTTCTCAATTTCAGCATGACAACTTGGGTCAACCTCCTGCACCACAAAAGGAATCTTGCTCTCTCCATGTTTCTTCCTTTTATAGGTCTTGTCAGCATAGGCAAATGTATCAAAAGCCCTGCGAAGAAAGTTTATGAAAGGAAGATTATTTATATGAATATTGAATAGCTTCACTGATGTAATAAAGGAAGACTCTTTCAGATCATGTGAAGTTGAAAGTTCAGAAAGAGGATCTGTAAAAAGTTGAGTTTGACATGGTGGAAAAGATAAAAGGAAAAGTTCCACTTGGTAGTTTCAGCATGATCTTTCAATTTTCAGCTAGTTCTCTTGTTTAATATAGTAGTACATATTTGAATTTAACTTCTCCAATCTGTGGGCAAACCTCAAAATGTTTGTATGAATAGCCTTATGAAGAAAATTTTCTTAAAGGAAGATTATTTGGATGGATAGCTTCTGAAGGTTTGGTTCTTTGATTGTAGGCTTCCTAGGCATTTCTTTCTCAATATTAACAGGCCCTCTGCATGCATGAAATGAATTAAGTCATGCGTAAAAGTCAGTTACTTTTTTTGTTTGCCAACAAAAAAAGTCAACAACTTTAAAAATACGATAAGACAATGAGACATAGTAAAGAACGGACTCGTATTCCATAAGGATATGAATTCGATTTCCGCTGTTGTTGTGAGGGCTCCTTTAATAGGCAATCTTAAAAGTCCTCTATAAGTGTTGTCTAAACCCTGAGACTATGCCCTGACCTTGGGGGACAGATACTGAACTTATCTAAATTTTCATATAACAAAAAAAAAAATACGACAAGGGTTTATGGGTTCAACTCTTTAAGCTAAAAAAAAGTTTAACTTGTGCAATGAAGATTTCTAAAATTTGATTAAAAATGTAAAACTATAATATTTTAACTTGAAATGAACTAGGCATGCAAATCAATTGATTTTAAAAATAATTTAGACAGGAAAAAACAATTCAACTAATTAACAGTAGCACAAATAAATAATTTAATATTGAGCTTAACCAATTGTTTTAAATGAAAATTTTAAAATATATCTTACAAAATTTATAAGACGTAACCATATTGAGTTTTCATAAGCATTTCCTTTGGTCAAATTTTTTTTTATTCATTTTAGTCTTTCTATATATTTTATTGGATTTCAACGTTTCACGTGACTTTGTGTTTTATTATTTTATTATTTTCTCTCATATTTCAACAGAACTTAAAAGTTAGAAAAAAACAAAAACTGTCCTAAAGTTTTTATTGTTTTTAATCATATCCTAAAACGAAAGCTTCGTCTATCTCCTTTCCCATCAAATTAGCCTCCACACAATGCCCTGCCTCCTATTTTTAAAGCATATATAAACTTTTTAAAGTAAGAAGTTATATACCATGACTCCTCTATTTTTAACATTCCATTTTCATCCACTCAATTATTAACTGACGGTTAAATAACACATTTTTGACTAAAATACCGATCTTATACGTAGTAATTTTAATATTTTTGTAAAATATTATTTTTAATAAAATATTTTTAGTGAGGTTAAAAATTGGACTAAATATAGGTTCTAGAAATAAATAAAAAAAATCCATGTAATTTTAGTATAATTTATTTTTGTTAAATATATATATCGTCTCATTGGAAACCATTTTGTTGATCATACCTCTCTTGATAGAGATTTAGAATTTAGTTTGTTATGTTACGATGGACTAACTTTCACGATATACTCTAAAAATTATTAAATTACAATATACAAGGCCTCCAAGAATTTTTGTTAAGTTTCTTAACTTGGCCATGCAAATCGAATTGATTGCCCGGGGTTCCATGATAGGGAATGAGCCCCAATCAAATCAATCCATTGCTTGCTCACTATGCGTGGATGGTAGATCCGAATCATTCATCCTTGTCTTCAGCTTCGTCGTAATTGAAAGGCAGCGGCACAGACCTGAAAGCTCTAAATTTGCCCACATTGTTCAAATGCTCATTCTCCACTCTGCAATTTTGAAATTGCATTAATTCACTGCTTAGTCATTTTAACTTCAATAAAAAAAAATGGATTACTCCAAGCGCTTATTCTCCTTCATACCTGAAGAAGTTCCATATGCCCCGACGTATGATCTCTAGACTCGCAATGATGCTAATCATTGCTTGTTTATGCAGGAAGTTAACCTTGAAATTCAATACCGTCTGCAACCATGCAAATCTCAGCAAGACATTCAGCACCTGCAATGCTAGAATTTGTCAGCAATTCCCAAAAATACGATGCACAAATAACATAAAAATTATTTCAAATCTTTCTTGCTTGAAGATTTCTATGTTAAATTCGTACCATGGCTGTGAAATATACGCTTCTATGAGGTAATATGAGTTTGTCTCTTAACCACCGGTTTTTGGATTTCTTTTGCAGGAGGCCCCAGTCTATGACAAGGTCCCAATATGTAGAAACGATTGCTGCAGATATTGAGAACACCCAGGCAAGCACCTTCCAACTGATTCCTATATCAAAGCTGTAAGCTGTTCTGAGGCAAACAGCTGCTATTGTGATGAAGCATTTGACCGCATTATATCCTTGCATTGCATCTTTCTCTTCAAAGAATCGCCTGAGGCACTACTAGGAGAATGAGAAATATTATTTGGGAGCTAGAAAGCATAAACATTGGAATTGTAACAAACACAATTGAAAGAATTTCGTCGTGATTTGATGTGTTGCATTGTGCCTTCAAGAGGTCAAAATAAGAGGGAAATTCTGCTTAATTCCATCTTTTCTAAGTTCTAATTAGCAATGGTATGAAGTGTTCGAGATTATAGAGTCGTTACCTGAAGAAAACGACACCAGTATGGAATCACAGCAACAATGAATGAAAATGTTCTGAATATGCTGCTTGAGCCGCAAGTGTTTTGTCTGCGCTTGAAATCTCCCCAACCGTAGTAGCAAATGTAGAACTCTAAACTTCTCAGTGCTTGCACCTGAATGCATAGAAAAGGGATGAGATGGGATATGTAAAGTGCTAAAGTGCTGTGATATAATTTTTGTTTCTCACGAACCTGGCTAGTAAATTGATCCGCCAAAAAGAAATCTGGGAGTGTGACCTAAGGAACATTGGAAATGGCACACGTTAGATTTCCCGTGAAGAATGGAGTTCAATTAGCAGGAGTCTTTTCTAATTTAGTGATCTTCCATATTATTTACCTTGTAGAGAGGAGCACAGATACAGTGGAACAGGCATGTGAGAAAGAAAAGCCGGCTTGGACGATACATGATGTTGAATGGGCATGATAAAATGGCAATCACAATCTGTAGAGGAAGAAATGAAGTCATCATATAAGCTTAGAAGCTAAATGAAGATGCAATGAATTCTGCGAAAGTATCGTGGTCTTACTAGAACCAAGATCAGAGGAATAAGTTCAGTGAAGGCTTTGTAATCTTTTGTGCTAGGATCCATCTCCATGTCAAGGTTAGTAAGTACACTGGCTAGTGCCAATGTAGCTAGGAAAAAAGCTAGGAATAGAACATCAAGGTAGCTCAACTCAGATCCTTGCTTGAGACCAAAAATGAATGACTGATTCACTCTGTATCTCCTCCAGAAGTATATATTAGCAGCATACATAAGCATGTGTAGAACTATGAATCCAAACAAACTGCGGGAATTATTTTTTTTCCATGGTAAAGAATGAACGTAAGTTTTAGTTCGTTGGATACGCTATGGGCTTTTGAAATGAAATCTCAGCAAATTATATTTTGAATAATAAGGTTACCTATAAAGAGGAAACATGGTTTCCATGTACTTAGTACTCCCTGGGTGATTCATAATTTTGCGGGCATGGATGATCAGAGCAAGTGCTAGAACTAGTGATGCTGTGCAGCCAGCTAAAACACCTGAAAATTTGAACAGCAAAAAATGTCAGGGGGAAGATATCAAAGATTAAAAATATACCTGTGTTTAAAATTTTTGAACTACGGTAAATCTTGATTCTTACCCGTGGAAAATGTTATTCTATGCCTTGCTCTAGTTGGTTTTGGTCTGAGGAGGTTCAATCCATTATTACGATTGGAGTTGGAGAAGTGCTTAATGAATGTTTTCTCCACCCTCTCCATAAGCCTGATGACCTGTATAGGAAAGTTGGGCAATCATACCTGGTAAGGATGTTAGAAGTTTGCTAATTTCTATTGACATGCTTTGGAATATGATGATGTTGAGTTTTATGATTTTCCTTCCCTATAAAAGTCACACCTCATCAGAGCTACCGAGGTAGGATTTGTCAACCATGCTCACATAAGCTTTTGCTGCGCATCTTGATGTAATCTACAGCATACAGTGAAACAAGGTGAGGGGCTAAATAAACTTCCTTGGTTGTCTTTTGTGCCAGCTTTAGTTGTAGAAAGGTGAGTATTACCTTATCATATTTCTTCATTATTTTTGAAAATGCCAATGTGTTCAGAAAGCTGCTTAATTAACATGTACACAAATTAAGCAGAAATATGAAGGAAACTATACTTGGTGAAGATATAAAAAGAATGCCAGAGGACATAACCTGTAGTTCTTTAGAAGTCGAAGCTTGTGGTAGAATTCAATTAAAGCCCGTTTAAGTTGTTCTTCAACTTTCTTCAAATTCTTTCTGTTGAATTGTAGGTCTGTTTGTGTAGAGTAATTGAGGAAGTTTTTAATGGTCGAGCAAGGATTCTCAAGAGTGTTGTTCAATCGAACACGATCAAGGACTTCCAAAGGAGCTGGTTTGGTACCCCTGCTATCGTTTTCCTTATCTGTTTGAAACTTGTGGCCATTAAGTTGAATTTCATCATCTTTGTTCTCACTAGAGTCATCTGGTTGACCATGACGGAGACTGTCCTCATTAATTGTCTCCATGGCCATGGAAACTCTTCCTGTTTAGGAAGTTGAAGAAGATCAAATCAGTTAAATAAACTTCCATGACTGTTCTGCAAGCTCTATGATGATCAAGCCAACTAATAGATCCTAGCTTTTATTATAACTAGCAATGTTACTAAAATCGGATTGGACCAATTACCTTAAGTAGAAAATCAGCACACTAGATCCTAGTCTTGTCCAGTGGATTCGTAAAGCCACGAATTGATAAAACCGTCTTATATTTTTTATTATATTTTTAATATATAAAATTAATCATATATTAATTTAATTATAGCCCTCACTACAATCGAACCAATAATCGTTGAGGCAGTGCCTATTAATCTGATTTTGAAAACATTGTTAGCTAGCATGCCACTAAATTTTATGAATCCAATACCTCTGTAGGCTATAGAAGTACTTGATTTGAAGACAGAGATGGATAGATAGCAAGTTATAGTGAAACCAAGATGTAACAGAGCTTACCGTGCATTTTGGCCCCTCTGGGTGTAGAAGACGATAATGCAGCTGCTGAATTAGCAACTTCTGAAGCAAGATGAGTCATCTCCACAGAGCTATTGAACCATTGAGAGGGTTTCTCAACTTTTATCCTGAAAGCAATCAAAGCTTCCATTTGCTTATTCAACATTGCAGCTTCCTTCATCACTTCTTCCACTTTATCCCTATAAAACTTATCGACTTTGTTGAACTCATCATCTAGCCTCTTGAAAAATATCAACTCAAATTCTCCTCCTTCTTCTGCGGCCATCAGAAAGGTAGTGTGGTAGCTTTCAGATCCATCTCGTTGCACTGAGTTCACCATAATGGGTTGGCTCTCAATATCTTGTTCACAGGGATCAATGGAATGGTGGGGATGTCTCTGAATGAGACCACTGAAAGCTCTGTAGAGTGTTAGCTTTCTCTTTAGGCCTCTTGGAGTTGCAGGTGGCGGCTTGGTTCTCTGCTTGTAACGTTGGACATCTTTCAAAATGGTCTTCAAGTAATTATAATCCATGTATGCTTCCTTCCATTCCGGAACCATCTGTGCTTCAAATTCTTTCCCAAACTTCATTTTTGGCCTTTCTAAGCAATGCAAAAACTATTTGATATCTGATAATAGTCCACTAGCTCTTGCAGAAGACACAGTGTGCACAGGAATTAGTCAGAAAGGAAAAGGAACTATTGGGTTAGCAAACTGAAAATCCCTGTGAAGATAGTTTCTGAAAGGAAGATTTTATACGAATAGCTTCACCGGAGTAATAGGAGACTCTTCGAGATCATGTTTGAAAGTTGAATGTTCAGAAAGAAAGCGATGAACATATTTTCAGAGCGAATGAGAGGTAAAAGGTGATTTTGATATGGTTGAAAGATAAAAAGAAAAGTTCTATTCATGTACACCAATGTGGGGCCCATGTTTTCACATCATCACTCATGTCTCTTAAAGTAATAATATTAAAATAATTTTGCATTATATTTTGATTTAAGCGTAAGTATTACTAGGGGGTGTGTATGGGCAGGGCTGGGCAGGGCAACCCCCTGCCCGGTGCCCTGCCCGAAAAAAATATGGGCTGCATTTTGCAGCCCGATGCCCGGCCCTACCCGGTAAAAGTCCTAACCATTTCGGGCTGGGCATGGATGGGCTGGGCATAGGCGGGCTGGGCAAGCCCAAATCATGATACCCTGCTCATATTGTGGGAAAAAATCTACAATTATGAACTTCTAAAATAATACCATATTCATATATCTTCAAGAGTTAAATAATATCTATAATCCACTAAGAATAAAGTAACAAAAAGATAGTAATTAAAATTTTGAAATCCATTGCATGTAAAAAAAAGCCTTGAAGTTTAAGTAGTTTGCAATTGTAACTTTGCATAAATCTCTCTAAAATTGACAAAGATGAAGCATCTAGAAAAAAAATATGACGGTTAGCAAATTTAAAAAAAATAAAGAAAAAAATCAATTTAGTTATAAATTTTAAAGGGTGTAATTACCTACTTGACTACTCATATTTGTAAAATTACCCTTTAGTCACTAGTATCTATCATATTCGTTCTATGTGAAATAATATAATTTACAAATTTTGATATATAAAAAGGTAACCAACTGGGCAGGGCCAAATGGGCAGGGCAGCAATCCCTGCCCGATGCCCGGCCCTGCCCGAATACTGGCTCCGCCCAAAATTGTCCATTTTACACTGGGCCATTTTTTACTAGGCTAGGCAAAGTATTTTTTGTGCGGGCTCGGGCAGACTCACTGGGCCATGGGCATCTTGTACATCCCTAAGTATTACTATCTTATAAGATTCTTCTTTCCCAAAACCATTGTGCTGCATTGAAGAGATAGACTTGTCCTTGTTTGTTTGGTTCTTCATTGATTCCATGAATAAATAAGACAGTGTCTGTAAGCTGTCATCATTGGCAAAATTTGACATTAGTGGCTCGAAAAAAGAGAAAAAAAAGTAGAGTGTTGAAGAGCATGGTTGAGCAGCTTTCCTGCATTAATTCATATATAATTAAATGTAGTTACTGAATATTACAAACTAGATCCAGAACTTGTCTGCATTTATATACGCACAGAAAGTGAACCTGAATTGTTGCTATCTCTGTTGGAACAGAGAAAGTTTTGTTAGGTAGAGTTGTTCATCCAGAACGTTACCTTGGATACTTCCAATGAACTTTACCTTTGTGTCATTAAAAACCCACCAAAAAGTCTCTTCATTCTGAACTACTCCACCTGTGCTGAAGTGAATATTGTTTGTAAAGTTAGGGTGGCAATGGCATTAGCAAAAATCGCCATGAGGGAAAACTGGAAGATTTGAAGCTCCTAGCTTTTATTTTTTTTTTTTTATAAAAGAACAACTTCCACTATACAAAAATCGCCATGAGGGAAAACTGGAAGATTTGAAGCTCCTAGCTTTTATTATTTATTTTTTTTATAAAAGAACAACTTCCACTATACATCACATGCCATGCAACAAGTATTTAACATATTAGCATATAAAGAAGGATAAATAGCACACAATAAAATAGAAAAAGGGATGAGTAATGAGATGATGTGGTCATACAGATAGCAGAAACCTATAGTTAAAACGGTTGATATTACCTTTCTGTTCCTTCCTCAGTACCAATATCCTCAATCCTCCTAGTTAATATTGATGACAAATAGGCTATCCATGGGATAAAACAGCTCAAATTAGTTATCACTCATTTGAAGCTCCTAGTTAACATTAATTTTTATTTTTTAAAAATTTAAATTGATGACTTTATAAGCATTGTATTGGTATTTGTGATGATGTAATATTAGCATCCTAAAAACTACAATAATATACTCTTTCAGTCTTCAATATAAAAGTTAGTTAATTTTTTAAATAAATTAAATTAAATAAATTAATAAATTATTATCATTTTAATTATTTAAGATAAATTTATATTATATATTTATTAATTTATTAAAATTAATTAATTAATTTTTATATTAATTATAATTAAATAATTTATATAATTTATCAAAATAAATTAATTATACCTTTATATTAAGGATTAAAAGAATAATTTTGAGCATGCAATGATTGACATCACTTATGGGAAAAAAACTAAAAGGAATTAACCTCTGAAAAATTGAAACCGTCCTTTTATTGTACTGAATAGTAGCCTTTAATACTTGATTTTCGAAGCAAGCGTCTCATCATCCCATTTGAGACATTTCAGCATCAGACAATGATAGTATATAGCATATGTGCCCAAATAAAATGCTACTCAAATTATGAAAACCTTGTTGGCGTGTTCAACTCACTACCCCACATGCTTAAAAAAAATTTGGTAAAAATTCTTTATTTAAAAATTTTGTTGATTCAGAAGTATTGATATATTAAGGAGCATAGGAGTCAGTTTTTGATTTAGAAAAAAAGGAAAGAAAAAGGAATTAAGTTTAATTTTTCCAGCCCCCCGTCACATGCGTATTGTTGCCGCTTATGCTTATTATCTCAAACGTTCGGCCCGTGAGCTTCCCCGTAACCCGTTTCGTTCGGCTTCGGGGAGCAAATTAATAGTAAATTAACCTATCGTTATTAGTTCAGTTCTGGAAAGAATGAGATACGGTGGTATTTAGAATATATTTAATTTTTAAAAAATATTATTTTATTATAATTTTAATCGTGATATTTTAAAAATTATTATAATTTTTAAATATTTTTACTTAATATTAGTATCGCTTAAAAATAATTTTTTTTTATTTTTAGATTATAGATGAACTTAATTTTTTTTTAATAATTTTTATATAAAAAAAATAATAAATTATAATTATAAAAAGTGTTTTATAAAATTTTAAACTATAAAAACTAAATTGAGAACTTAGTCAAATTATGTGGATCAGACTAGTAAATTCCCTTTTAAATCACAAATGAATTTCAACATATACAGTATCGTACAAATGTAAATATTTTCATTAAAAAAGTGTTTATTTTTTTTAAAAAAAATCAAAACTTTAAACATCCTAAAATACAAATTCAGCCCCCAGCTGAGCTCATGGATCACTCTCGATACTGATGGAATTGCGACACACTTCCGTGATCTCTCGTGATAATTCTCCGCCGCTGATGTCGTCGGATTACTCACCGTTGCTTTCAGCTTCGTCGTAGTTGAAAGGAAGGGGCACGGACTTGAAAGCTCGGTACTTGCCCACATTGTTCAAATGCTCATTCTCCACTCTGAAATTTTTAACTTGCCGCAATTCATCACTCATTCATTTCAAATTTGTAAAGAATCGGATTACTCCAAAGCATTAAGCTCTTTCTTACCTGAAGAAGTTCCACATGCCCCGACGTATTATCTCTAGACTCGCTATAATGCTAATCATTGCCTGTTTATGCAGGAAGTTAACCTTGAAATTCAATACTGTCTGCATCCACGCAAATCTCAAGATGATATCTACCCCCTGCTTAATTCGAATTTGTTAGGAATCCACACAAATGCCCAAAAGAAAATATTCAAAATCTGCTTGAAGGTTTCAATGTTAATTTTCATACCATGGCCGCGAAATATACGTTTTTCTGAGATAGAATGAGTTTGTCTCTTAACCATCGATTCTTAGAATTTCTTTGCAGGAGGCCCCAGTCGATGGCGAGGTCCCAATATGTAGAATAGATTGTTGCGAATATTGAGAATACCCAGGCAAGCACCTTCCAAGTGATTCCTTTATTAAGGCTGTAAGCTATTCGGATGCAAACAGCTGCTAGTGTGAGGAAGTACTTTACCGCATTATATCCTTGCATTGCATCTTTCTCTTCCGAGAGTCGCCTGATGCACTGATGGGAGAAATAGGAAGATCATTTGGGAGCGAGGAAGCGTAATTACGTACTGATAATTCTGACACGACGAAATTGAAAGTTTTCTTATGTGCTTTGATGTTTTGTCTGTTCAAATGCTTCTTTCTAAAAAGTGTCTTTGCTTCCTAGTTTGGAAGTCAAATTCAAATCCACAGCAAAACCAGGTGATTTGACCTTATTCTGTCTCTTTCATGCTCCAACTAGCATCATATGAAGTGTACTGTCTGTGTGTGAGGGAGGGAGGGAGAGAGTTGGTACCTGAAGAAAACGACACATGTATGGAATTACGGCAACGATGAAGGAAAATGTTTTGAATACGGCGTTTGAGTTGCAAGTGTTTCGTCTGTACTTGAAATCTCCCCAAACGTAATAGCAAATGTAGAACTCTAAACTTCTGAAGGCTTGCACCTGGATGCACAAAAATGAATGAAATGGGATATATGAAGTGTTAGAGCACTACATATCATGTTTGTTTCTCACGAACCTGGCTAGTAAGTTGATCTGCCAAGAAGAAATCTGAGAATGTGACCTAGAGAACATTGGAAATAACATAAGTTAGATTTCCCAAGCAATATAGAGTTAAATTAGTGGAAACCTTTGCTAATTTATGTCTTCCACCATATTCTTTACCCTGTAGAGAGGCGCACAAATGCAGTGAAACAGGCATGTAAGGAAGAAAAGCCGGCTTGAACGATACAAGATGTTGAATGGGCATGTAAAAATGACAATCACTATCTGCAGAGGAAGAAATCAACTCATAATGTAAGTTTAGTAGCTAAAAGAAGATCTAATGAATTCTATCGTGTAATTGTCTTACAAGAACCAAGATCAGAGGAACAAGTTCTGTGAAGACTTTGTATGGTTTTGTCCTTGGATCCATCTCCATGTCAAGGTTTGCAAGCACACTGGCTAGTGCCATTATTGCGAGGACAAAAGCCACGAGGAGGACATCAAGGTACTTCAACTCAGAGCCTTCCTTGAAACCAAATATGAATGAGTGGTTCACTCTGTACCTCCTCCAGAGGTATATATTGGCAGCATACATAAGCATGTGCAGTACTATGAATCCAAACAAACTGCAGAAAATGTTTTTAGCATGGTTGAGCATATGTATTAGATTTTGTCCATTGGATGAAGCTGAGTTTTTGAAAGAAAAATTCAGCATAATATAGTTTGAATGAAAAGGTTACCTATAAAGTGGAAACATGGTTTCCATGTATTTGGTACTTCCTGGGTGATTCATAATCTTGCGAGCATCGATGATCAGACAAAGTGCTATGACTAGGGCTGCTGTGCAGCCGGCATAAAAACCTGACAATCCAAACAGCAGAAAAGTCACGGGAATGAAATCAAGAGCCAAAAAATGTACTTATTCTGAAATTTTCTGAATTACAGTAAATCATGGTTCTTACCCACAGAAAATGTTGTCCCATGTCTTGTTCTTTTCGGTTTGGGTTGGAGAAGGTTCAATCCATTGTTACGATTTGAGTTGGAAAAGTGCTTAATGAATGTTTTCTCCACCCTCTCCATGAGCCTAGTGACCTGTGCAGGAAAGTTAAGCAATTGTAAGGATGTTAGAAGTCTGCTGATTCATGTTGACTAGCTTTGGAAAATATTGAAGTTGTGCTTTACGGCTTTCTTTCCTAATAAAAGTCTCACCTCCTCAGAGCTGCCGAGGTAGGAGTTGTCAACCATGCTCATGTAAGCTTTTGCTGCCCTCCTTGATGTGATCTGAAGTGTAAAGTGAAAGGGGTTGAGGGGTTAATTAAATAAATTTCCTTTGCTGCCTTCTCTGCCAACTTATAGTTCTAGAAAGGTGAATGGTACCTTATCATATTTCTTCATTATCTTTGAAAATGCCAATGTGTTTAGAAAGCTGTTTAATTAGCAAGTACACAAGTTAGAAGAACATGAAGGAAATTTTTTATTGAGGCGAAAAAGAAGGTAGAAAATGCCAGCGTCTACAACCTGTAGTTCTTTAGAAGTCGAAGCTTCCGGTAGAATTCAATGAAAGCTTGTTTAAGTTGTCCTTCAACCTTTTTCAAATTTGTCCTACTGAATTCTTCCTCTGGTCGTGTAGAGTAATTGAAGACGCTTTTTATAGTTGAACGAGGAGTTTCAAGAGTGCTGTTCAACTGAACATGATCAAGGACTTCCAAAGGAGCTGGTTTGGTACTATTGATAGTCTTTGACTCCTCTGTTTGAAACCTCTGGTTATTTAGTTGATTTTTGTCATCCTTATTATTCTCCTTAGAATCATCCGATATAACATGATGGCTTCTGTCCTCTTCGATTGCCTCCATAGCCATGGAAAATGTTCCTATTTTTGAAGTTGAAGAAGATTTAACCAGTAAGTAAACTTCCATGGCAATTCTAGAAGCTCAAGTTAATTTGTAAGATGATCAAGCCAGTGAATGGATTCTATCTTCTATCTCTACCTAGCATGTCAATCTACAAATTTATTGTGAAACCAAGATGTTTTTAAACTTACGGTGCAATTTGGCCCCTCTAGGTGTTGAAGCTGATAATGCTGCTGCTGAAGCAGCAACCTCTGAAGCAAGATGAGTCATCTCTACAGAGCTATTGATCCATTCGGTGGGATTATCAACTTTTATCCGGAAAGCAATCAAAGCTTCCATTTGTTTGTTTAACATAGCAGCTTCCTTCATCATCTCTTGAACTTTAGACCTATAAAACTTGTCCACTTTGTTGAACTCATCATCTAGCCGCCTAAAAAACACCAACTCATATTCTCCACCTTCTTCCGCAGCCATCAGAAAAGTGGTTTGATAGCGCTCAGCTCCATCTCGGCGCACTGAGTTCACCATAATGGCTTGGCTCTCAACATCCTGCTCAGTGCTGGGACTGATGGAATGGTGGGGTTGTCTCTGAATGAGCCCACTGAAAGTCCTGTACAGTGTTAGCTTTCGCTTTAGGCTTCTTGGAGGTTCAGGTGGCGTTTCTCTTTGCTTGAAACGTTGGGCAGTTTTCAAAAGGGCCTTCAAATAATTATAATCCATGTATGCATCCTTCCATTCTGGCACCATTTGTGCTTCAAATTCTTTCCCAAACTTCATTTTTGGCCTTTAAAGCAACACAAAACTTTCTGATATCTAATGTGAGCAGGAAACAAGTTTAGAATGGAAAGGAAATATTGAATTAATGATCAAAGTAGAAAGCCCTGTGGAGAAAGTTTCTGAAAGGAAGGTTATTTATATGTATATTTCTTAGATTATTTTATTTTCATATTCTTAGTGTAAGTATCATCTTATAAGAGTCTTTAGGTTAAACTTTTCCTAAACAACAGGGCTGAATGATTGAAAGAGATTCGTCCTTGTGTTGTTTGCATCTTGCATGATTCCATAAAAAGAAATTCTCATGCTAATGAATATGACAGATTAAATCCATAATTTTGTCTGCATTTATTTATGGAACATATGATGTACCTGAGAGTTTGAGTATTTATTCTTATATCTCTTGTGGTACAGAAAGTTCTGATTTATTCTAATCATTACTTTGATATTTTTAATGAATTTACTCATTGTGTCAAATTCTGGAACCACCAAAAAGCTCTTGATTCTGATAGCAAACAGCCAATTCATGGGATAAAGCAGAGAAAATTATTTATTTATTTATTTATTTCTCATTTAGATTCCCCCTTCCCCCGAAGATCAAAATCAGATGCCCCTTGTTATTGGCTCACAATTTTTTATTCTTCATGTTGTCAACCAAAATCAAAGGAATTAATAAATATAAAACTTACTTTTAACTTTAGTGCAATAAATGATTTTTTTCCAGGGCTATGCTTTTTAGTAATAAAAGTGATTTTATATGATTGTTAAAAATTTTTATAAATTAGTCCTTTAGTCTTTAATATAGGACGCATTTAACTAATTTAATTATATTAAAAAAGTTATTTAAGTTAGTTAATATAAGATATTTTAGTTAAGTTAGTTAATATAATATATTTTCTCTAAAATATCCTGAATATGTTCTTAACTTTCTCCCCTTATTTGATTATTGTTGATGAAGTGTCAATAAAGATAATTTAAAAAAAATTGATAAATATAAAATATATATTATATTTATAAATAAGATTAACTTATAAATTAGATTATATATTAAGGATCAGAGGAGTATTATAGAATAACAACAAAAATTTTTTTATCCCATTTAGTAACGTTGGTTATATGAATCTTATGATGCTAGGTGTTAATTGAAACCAATTCTTCTGATAAATTATTAACTAATTAATATTGATTAATGATGTCTTTAAAACTTTGATTCAATCTTTGACATTTATAATTGTTTCATTACTTTTCCACATCATCCAAATTTAAAAATATTAACAAAATGCCTCTTTTATACATTTTTATCCCATTTAGCAAGGTTGGTCATACATACATACATACATACATACATACATACATACATACATACATACATACATACATACATACATACATACATACATACATACATACATACATACATACATACATACATACATACATACATGCATGCATGCATACATACATACATGCATACATACATACATGCATACATGCATGCATGCATGCATGCATGTTTAAACTGTTTAGGTTAGAAAAACGTTGAACACAAACCAAATATGAGGTATTATAAAATTGATCTACATTGGCTTTTCTAAGATTTTATTCCCTTTAATGTCTGTCTGCGTTCATCGATTGTACATGTATTCATCAATATCCTAAGGGAATAGTAATCGGAGAATAATTAATGCCTCTAAATGATAAAAACTGACATGGGATATGCACATTAAATTAAATTAAATTTCAGTATAAAATTATGAATTTTTTTTTTGTTGCCCACCCGGTTCACCAGAGCTTTGCCCCGACTACATCCGGATCCGACCCGCGTCGCGCACCTGGGTACCTAGCTATGGTAGGTGAGTCTCCCAACGAAAATTTTCTATGTACGCTAAAGCTCGAACTACAATGGCCAATACTATATCTCAATCTACAATGGCCAATGGGGCAACAAGCAAAATATATTGTCTTACAAACGAACGAGAGTGGGTATATATAATAAAAAATTAATTTATATTTTATAAGGACGTAAGTTTAATTTCTTCTGTCTTATGTAAGAGTTTTTTTTAGGCAATCTCGTAAGTCTCTTATAAGTATTTTTTAAACCTTGGAGCCGTACCCTAATTTTAGCAGGGACCGATATCAAATTTACTTAAATTTTTGTGTATCAAAAAGAAAAAAAAATATTGTCTTGGCTTTTTCCTTTGTTCTTTGTGTGGGTGAATTTTGGGATAGAAATGGAATTGGTGTATGGAAAGATCTCTTACGTATGGGTATACTCCCTCCATTTTATTTTGAAATTAATTAAACACGAACTGGAATCTTATTTGCTCTAAAACAAATATAAACTTTCAAAACCACTCTTCATTTTAACGGAAAAAAAAACACTCTTCATTTACTACAAGTTTACAACCCAGAACTCAAACTTAATTATTTTTTGAATTTATTCACCATCTGATACTACTAGCAACCGACTAGTCTAGTTCATAAAAATATAAGAACTCAGACTTAATTATTATAAATTTCATTAATGAAGGATAATTTTAAAATAAGCCTCGTTAAATAGTTATTATTTTTTTATATGGAAAACGTTGGAGATATCAAGATTTCGTTTACTTCAATGTTTAAGTAGATGCCCCTACATAATAGTTACAAGAAAACAAACAAGTCATCTTTTGATGTTCTTTTTAATGAAATGTCATCCTAATTTTATGATCAATTAATTTCTACAAACTTTAGGTTATTAGATTTAAATGAATTATAGACCTCATGGTTCGGATTTAAACAATTATACTTTCTCTAATTTTAAATATAAAATATATTTTATAATATAATTTATACTACAAATATTTTCTATTTAAAATCGAAAGAATATTATTTTTAAATTTTAGAATAATTGACTCTTAGTTCCTAATTATTTAAGCGGGAAAATGGAAAGAAAAAAGTAGTAATACTCGCAAGAGTAACACTAGGTATTACACTTGCGTCCTGTTATAAAACAATTACCATTTCTTCTGGAAACCAGAATAAACTATCAAAAATCAACGTGAGTCTGAGATTGCAAATTGAAACTGGTATGTAAAAACTATACTGAACACATTGATTGGGAAAGAAAAAAAAAATTAATCAATGGGAATGAAAACTTTTTTTGAGGCCTTAATAAAAGATCTAACTTTTTTCTCTCTTTCTTTTCTTTTTTCCCTTCCTTTTTCCGTTTTCCTACAAAACTCGTGTATATGAAACTTAGCCATGAAGCCAGTGATCCAGATTCCTCAACCCAGAATCTAAGAAACTTTCAAATGAAATCTGCAGTTCTGAGATTCCTCTTACTGGTTGTTGGGAAGAACAGTACTTTTCTACATTTCATAGCCCTTACCAATGGCACTTCACTAGTGGAGTTATGAGGACCAAGCAAGTCATGACAATTTGTTCCTTCACATAGACACTCCTGAGGGTTTGCATAGAAGTAGTCTTCCTCCTTTGGCTTGTCCGGAATAACTATACGGTGAATCGGTTGTCCCATTCTGGTCTCGTGAGCTTGTCGGACTGCGCTGACAAACTCATTCCATGGAAGCGTGCCATTATGATGCATATCAATCAATTCAACGAGCTTTTTCCGATCTAATAAGATAGATTTTTTGAAACCCGAATACCTGCAGGAGTAGAGTTGTGCACTAAAAATCTTCAGAGAGGCAGATTTCTACATCAAACCATTTGCAATATACTCCTCTAGTCCTAAATATAGGCGCTAATTATAGGGTTAGTTTGGATTCTAAATGTAAGATCCCAATTCATTCTATATCATATTTATCATTTTTTATCAAACTAATTTACCTAATTTATAAACTGATATATATAAATATATAATCTAATATTACACAGAAATATTTTAGGAAGATCAAGTTATATTTGTTATAATTAACTAATTTATTTGACTTCCTCAATTTACCCAAACTAGTTAACTCTTACACTCAGAACCAGAGGAATGTAATATAGGAGCAAATGCTTACCTCCGATGACCTTCCACGAGTTTTGCCATGTTACCATAATAGGTAGGAATAAAGGTGTTGCTAGCTACTGAAACCATAAAATCCAGAGCTGCCATCTGTGATGAATGATTCTGGAACTGCCGCAATTCATTGCGATCTAGCAAAGTTTCCTTTTTCACCTAAGAGATTAGAAAGGATCAAAGTCAAATACTGCCAAGTAGAATACATTTTAAAATGCTAGGATCATGGATACAAAATATGTCATTTTGACAGAGTAAATCATCGTCAAGAACCTATATCATCAATTTGCCATCCAAGTGGTGACAGAAACTACCAGAAGGGAATCAAATATCTAAAGAGTATCAAATAAATAAAACTTCTTTTGGGCAGAGAACCCTTAATCCATGAGCACAAGGAGTGAAGCAATAGTTTCTTCTTCATTGAATACCAAATCAAATATACACATGAAGAGGAAATATAAAATAACTGAATAATATGAACTCACAATTCGTGGAAATGAAGCTCTCAGTGGTGCAAGTCTACGTTCACTGCCATAAATATCACCAGCTGCTATATAGATTTGCCAGTCATCACCAAAACCCAAAGCTTTCAAAACTAGTGCCACCTCCTCTGGCGTCAAAGGACAAAGACCCTGTGATCTCCTCTCTTCAGACACTATCTCCTTCTCCCTCCACCAAGGGAAAGCATACCTGAATGACAAAAGTAAAATTAACATCTTGTGTCGAACAGATTTCTCTATTTATCAGCTCATCGCAATAACTTTGATCGCTATTATTTTTTAAACCTACAAGTGTGTCAAAATATGACATATTCAACAAATCATATAAATTGTGAATAATAGAACGATTCATCTCCTCCAACTAGAAGGTGCCGCCTCCATCAACACCAAGTGACCAGAATCTAGCAATGCCTAAGTCTAAATCAGCTTACACTCGTTATGAATGTACAAGAACACTCCGAAGGCACAATTAACCATCTAGAAAATTATGACTTCAACAATATGATAGAGAACACAAAACGATATTCCTCTTTCTTGATCAGTTTGTTATCAGGCAACCATGAAATAGAAAGTAATTTTCTCAGTTAATTACAAGAACACTACACACACTAAAACATGAAACATAATAGACCTCATCCGCTTGAGTTCTTCAGCTTCTTCTTCAGTGCAACCGTGAGTACAGCCTGAGAAAGCCAACATGTCCATCTCGTATCTCAGATGCAAAGCCACAAAAGGTCCTCTCTCTTGAAGCATCCTAATCAATTTGCGCCCTAAGCTCTCAATTTGAGGAGTGAATTTGAGGGCCTGGAAATTGACACGACACCTGAGTTTCTGTAGATCAAGTTGGAGACCATTGTTTGCTAGTCGAGCATCTGTTTTGTTAAAATGCAACACCTTATGCTTGTCAACAAGTGGCAGAATCTGCATAGTGGATGCAATACCTTTTGAATCAAGCTCAACAGGCAATGAGTGTTACTGTTGGAAAAGCAAGTGAAAAACAAAATTTTCTCTACATTTACATTCAATTAAGTGCCTGAGACATACTTTGGCTGTAGCTATATCAGAAGTAAGCCATTTGGAAATTATTAAAATACTTATAATATCGAACAATCATCTCTTAAAGGTAACACACTAATACATATACTTCCAATTGAATTGAAAATGCCTCCATTAGTGGCATTTCTAATTTACCTTATCATCACATAATAGCCTAAATCAAAAGATGGTTACAATATTTACAATAATAACAACTTAAGACTCACTTTCCTTTCACAATAGAAAACAACTTAAGTCCTAAAACAATAAATTTCAAGACATAAAAGTAAAGATAAAGAATCATTAATCAATCCTGTTATCAATCTTATATTGCGGCAAAAGAAAAGTCTTAATTTATGAATAATGTGAGATTCTGGCTTAGATATAACAAATAAAAATAAACACACCTGTTCCAAGTAATATTTTTCGTTTGACCAGCTAACAGGAGGCATCTCCAGGGTGGTGTTGCCATATTTTTTACTGAACTTTTTGGGCACTCTTTTTACTATTCGAACTTCATCTCTTAGAGAATCAATGAAATGTCTCACATCAAATATGTCCTCAAAATTACTGCAAAAGGGAAACTACAAACTTCAAAATGACAATGAAGTCAGAGTAGAGGGTACCCAGAAGTTCACAGAACAAAGGATGAACCTTGGGTCTGCCCAAAAGGATGTTTTATCAAGCTCTGGAATGACCAATGTGAGATTCAAGAATCGAGCAACAGTGACCATATCGCAGATCTGAAAAGTCAAATCTACCAAATAAGTATTTATTTCAACATATAATACCAAAAACAAACCACAAAAAAAGAAGTACAAACCGCTGCACGCATTTGATTCAGACCCCCATTGCAGGACACTCTCAAGAAACCATTACTTGTATAATTTCCTGCAATATTACAATCACAAGACTGTAGCATTTACCAGAACGAGTAATAATGCCCTCATCCGTTTCTACTAAAAAGTCAACATACAAAATTATCTTGCATGTGCATACACCTATTTCATAAAGCAAGAATGCTTAAAACAGGATATCTTTATCAGAGCCTTTTTAGCTAATCCTGAAGGGTTTTTTTATTTGTTTAGAAAAAGGGGCCAAAAGATCAGTAAAAGACAAATATTGCTTGGCAAGCAGTCATTATAATGTTGGCGAATAATCGACCAACTAATTCTGAGAAAACTAATTCAATAAGATTGTCTCCATATTTGAAATTCTTATAAGAATTTAGAAAATCAAGTCATAAAAACAAGTTGATCCCCTAGGGAAGGAATAACATGAAATATGCGTCATACAAAATTCCAAAGCTTTCCTCATTCAAGCTCCTAGATGGATACACAGCCCATAAATGTACTCTAATACAAGATTTGAAGCAAAAAATCACAGGTTTTTCTTGAAAGAATAATTACCAAGGCAACTATATTTAGAATCTAGTTATAGAATTGCAAAATCATTACCATCTAAGAAGATGAATAAAACGAATTTCGTGCCTAACTAAATGTCTCCCAGCTCCAAAAGCTGCAATGTATTTATCATCCATAATCAAAGCAAACAACAGAAGACGAGCAATAAGTCAGGAAACTAACTTGCGGGAAGAAGAGGGGGAGGAGCATGAACTATCTCATTTTCCGCTTGAGAAGGAATCTGAACTTGAGCTGTGTTGTGTATTCGACTATTAATCCCAGAAATAAAATGTGAATTCCATAGTTCAGTCACTGTCACTAGCTGAACCAGACACGTCCAAAGCACAATGCTTGAGCAAACGCGAATAAACCAAATCCGCAAACGGGTTCTCGGAATCACCGGAGCGGGAAGCTTGTCGTACCTCACCTGCATACCCTCTGATCTAACATCCATATTCCCACTGTATTCCTCATTGCCGCTTCATTGAACCTTAACTTTCATACAGTCCAACAATCCCACATCAGACAGATCAGTAAGACGCACCAAAAAAAAAAGGAAAAAAATTCATATGTACACAGTACATTGTGAAATCTGTAACCCCATGAGAAGCGTTACCTCAGGCACAAAAGTTGCAATTAAGTGAATCAGACAGTGCCGCAGTGAAGACAAACTGAATCCAGAATTGAGTCTGAAGCAGATGCGCCGGGCCGATACTTTTAACCGATTGCTTCTTCAAGAATTAATACGAGGAAAAAAAAACCCCCTAAAGAAGAAGAGAGGGAACACGAAACGAAGACGATCCAGGAATCAAACAAATGAAGAAATTTCAACCCACAAACGCAACGGCCTCGTGCATTTTATTCCCCTTTCCAGAGGAAAAAACTTCCTCTCTCTCTCTCTCTCTCTCTCTCTCTCTCTCTCTCTCTCTCTGACTCTCTTTACACCACAATAACACCAATCTAAACAGAGATCTCTCCTTATCTTTCTTTCAGAAAATTATTCTCCTTTTTATCTCTCTGAGATCTTCATGTCAGAAAATTTATTAGATGCGAACATGTGATTATTAGTCGGAAGTTTCTGGTAAAGAAAAATATTATTTATACATATAATTATAGTCATAAATGTAATAAACGATCAAGAAAACACTTTTTTTTTTTTGGGTATGAAATCAAGAAAACACAAAATGTAAAGGAAATCAAAATATGCAAATATGGTACGATGAATCCTATGACACAATTAGGTTTTACTTATATGGGATGCTGACCGTGTATTTGTTAAACTTCAATGAATATTCATGAGTTATATTTGTTGGATAATAGAGAGAGTTTTGATTGACAGAATAAGCACACCAGGGGTCTTTCTTATCCGAATCATGAATACTTCATTACCCAAAAGATGGTGGCATTTAATATATTCACATTTCTATTCTTTTGACCCAGAAATATTCATAGGGTTAGAGGGGAGAAAAGCTAATTTTGGCCTGTACATAACATAACATAGGAGTAACGATGGTAACAAAGAAGAAAGGGACAAGTAAGGCAATTGCAAAGGGTTGGGGCATTGTCCACAGGCTGAAAGGACAACCAACAATGACATGTTTAGGTAGTCCTTTAATTATTAATGGGGGTTAGTTCGAATGGTAAGCAGTTGGGTATCACTTAAACGAGCTCTCGAGTTCGAGTCTTGGCGTACGCAGAAAATCTCCGTTGAGAGACTCACCCACCATAGCCAGGTGCGCGACGCGGGTCGAATCCGGATATAGTCGAGACAAAACTCTGATAAACCGAGTAGGCAACTAAAAAAAAAGTTACTCCTTTAATTATGAACTACATAACCATTGTTGTCGGTTGCACTTTCTATTAATAGCCGCCTACCTATACGTGGAATATTATTATTATTATTATTAATAAGTGAAAAATACTATGAAATATCAAGATCCGCCTAACTTATTTATACTCCCCATATTCTTAATATATAATTTATTTAATTAATTTAATTATATTAAAAATTTATTTAAATTAGTTAATATTATATTTTTTTAATACACTATAATCATATTTTTTAATTCTCATTTTCTATCTCTCTCACTCTCCAGGTCTATAATATATGACTTAATTAAGAAATTGATTTTAATCTTAAATATAATATATCTTTTTCATATTTATTTATTTGTTTCTAAATTATCCTTATTGATAATTTTTTAACAATAATCAAGTAAGAGAGTGAAGAAATGAATTAAAAAAAATAGTTAGACTATTTTAAAGAATACATGTAATATTAACTAATTTAAATAATTTTTTTAATTGAATCAAATTAGTTAAATACGTCTTATATTAAGAATTTAAAAAATAATTAAAAAAATTATTAGATGTGATACGAAATGTTCTTCTCACAGATTAAACGAGAGATTGATAGAGATATATATAATTAGGAAACATGTCTAAGAAAATGTCTCGAGATCACAGACATGAATTGACAGGAGACTTGTATGATATTGATGACACCAACATAGTAATTCTGGAAACTGAAAACCAGCCAAGTATTAGTTGGGCGTTGCGGGCACTAGTCGCTAATATATAAAATGTTCATTCGCAAGCACTGAATGGTACGTACATGGTGTGCGTCGTTCTTACATATACTGTTACATTCTTTCTGATTTTTCTAAAGAAAATGGTGTCGCACTCGTGTTTTATACATGTGGGCCCTTTATATGCACATCTCATTGCAAAGGAGTCTTCTAAGCCTATGCCCCAGATGCAGGCATGCAGAACTAAGTATACTTGCTTGCACCAGCTAATTGAATCAGGTAATAGTGAAAGTAGATTAACTCAGATTAAGCTTTGACCAAATAGATTTGAGCTTGCTTGTCAAACATGATGCAAAGCTATGTGACTCTGCGTTTGAAGGCACATGGAAAAGAGACTGAGATGCAAAACTATTACCTCTTAAAAAGTTGATGAAGTTTGTGCGTGCAACAATCGGTTCGCGCCAGAAAAATTAGTTGGATAAACTAATTTTTCATGAGATATATGTGGCCATCTCATGCATCCAAAATTTCAGTTAATTTACAAATAATATTGTCAATTTTATTTCACTCCCTTAATTTCTTATCTTTTATCTCTGGTTCATTCTTGTTCACATTGGAATAAACATTTTGTTTTTTTTAATGTAACTATATGATATTTTTGCTCTATTAAGAGTTTTTTTCCTACTAAGTATAAACATCATCTTAAAAACAATCATATTTAAAATATCAGATACTAAATATAGGTATATTTTTTAATAAGAATTTAAAAATTAATTTATCATATTATAAAAAATTAATAGGCCGTTAGACAACTTCGTTTGCCATATTAAAGAGTTAAGACAGAGACTACTGCTTCAATATATTAAGAAAGAAAAAATAGGCCCAATACCAACTTCGGACTCATTCCTGTGTTGGACCTACTTAATCAGCCCACTGAATATCCGAACAACCAGATTTGCTGGATGCAAACAAAACAAAAAGAATTGCTTAACAGAAATTAATCCGAGTGATAAATAATTCGGTATCGTTTAAGTAAGATCTTGAGTTCGAGTTTTGACGTACGCAAAAAATTCTCATTGGGAGACTCACTCACCATAGCCAAGTGGGAGACGCAGGTCGAATCTAAATTTAGTTGGGTAAAACTCCGGTGAATCGGGTGAACAAAAAAAAAAAATTGTGTAATTTAAATTTATTTAATTAAACCACGTTCATATGAAAAAACAAAAAAGCATTTACGTGTATCTTCCAATCAAAAATCGCCACGTAGGAAGTAGATTTTGACCCAAACAAAACAAAACAGCTCCGAAGGTTGGGAGGAGAGAGAGAGAGAGAGAGAGAGATCATATGATGGGAGACTTCTGCTTACCATCATCAATTCACAACGCTCACTGCTGAACCTTCCTTCGTATTCGTCTGCCCTTGTTTCTCCTTCTTCTGCTGCTGCTGGAGAGCACTGGAGCATTCGCAGCTGTCACACTGAATTATTTTTGCCTTCTATTTTCCACAATGATTAGATCAAATCTACAAGCCCTTCTGCTCCTTCTTGTTCTGGGATTGTTCTCGTCTTCAATCGAATCCCTAAGATTCGAACTTCAATCTGGTCACACCAAATGCATATCCGAAGACATAAAGAGCAATTCCATGACCGTCGGCAAGTACAGCATCGTCAATCCGAACGATGGCTTTCCCGTACCCGATTCCCACAAAGTCACCGTCAGGGTATCTGTTGAAAATCGCCAATTCTTCATACCCAATTATTCCAATCATGTTTTCATAGGGCTTTCTTGCTGATTTTGATTTTTTTTTGGGTTTTAATATCTTAATATTTAGGTAACTTCGTCTCATGGGAACAATTATCATTATGCGGACAAAGTTACAACGGGGCAGTTCGCATTTGTGGCCGTGGAGGCTGGAGATTACATGGCTTGTTTCTGGGCTCCTGATCACAATCCCCAGACAACAATGACAATCGATTTTGATTGGAGGATTGGGGTCGCTGCGAAGGATTGGTCTAACGTTGCTAAGAAAGGACATGTTGATGTACGTTACCACTTTACTCAACCACTCTCTTCCACATTGAAGGCTGATATAATAGCTTGAATTTGATAAATGAAAAAATAACCTGGTATGTGGTATCGAGTATTGTGTTGTTTGGTCAGGTTTCTAATATCAGTTGCTTGTAGAATGTTGATTTGTAGGATTATGTCTTTTGTGTTGAACGTTTATCACTTCTTTACTACTATATTGATGCTCTTGGATTTATTTTGCTATTGATAAAACTAAAATCTTGTCTTTCTTTCTGGAAGACTTTTGAAGTTAATCGCGATGAAATAGTTTCTGAGAACCAATTGAGTATAAATGTTTGGTGATTTGGCTGTCTCAAGATATTGCCTGGGGTATGGCTCTTGATTCCTTGGGGTGTATTTGATTTTCTTCTGTATGATTAAATCTAGGGGGCATGTGTCCACCCAAGTGACTATTTCAAATGAATAATCTTGTAGTTAGTAGTTTTTACTGTAAAGATCCGCTGTCTATGTTACTTATATATAACTGTACAGTTTTAAAAATTGTACTCCTCTCTAAGTAATCCCTAAGCTTGTGAATTACGCTGATATGGGGTGAATCCTGCCCATATCAGTTGATTTCGGTGAAATAGTAAAGTTGGAAAGTCCTGAAGGGTTTTTTCATAAGCAATAGGATTCTGAGGGTGATGTTTAAGGACCGAAAAGAAATAATAATGCTGGTCTTAGTGGTTGAAGTCTGATTGGTCAAGCAAGTGTTGGTTCTAAGTAATCATTTTTGTCTATTGCTCAATAATTTGATAGATTGATTGGCCTATCTATATTATGATAGATTTTCAGTCTTACCATGGATTTCTAATCATAACGTAGATTTTCAAAGGGGCATGCTATTTTCTGTTTAAATTATGAATTGAAAGCAGACACATATCATTTGTAATTTAGGATCTGGGGGTAACCATAAATTTTCTAGGTGATATTATTTTCGCTGGTAAGTTGTCACTCATTTTCCTGGACCATGTATTGCCAGTGGCTTTAGTCTTTTGACTGACCACGTTAAAGGTACTAAATGGTAGCATGACTTTAGAAGCACTAAATTTATACCTTCTGAAAAAAAAATAGAGCAAAGATTTGTGTATTAATATATATATATATATATATATTCTGCAGTAAGACCTGTGAAGATATATTATAGTGAAAATGTTGGATATTGAAGGGATAACAAGAGCAAAAATGAGACAAGAAAGTTGAGAATGTTAAGGTAGATGGGTGGTCCTACAAGAAAAAACAAGATATGAAATGATTGTGTATGAGGGAAAATTTGCATGGCATTTATAGAGGAGAAAATGGTAAAAAAAAGATCAATTAAGATAGTTTGATCATGAGTAAAGAAGGCTACTAAATGCTTCAATTATAAAATTTGAGTAGATGATCTTTAGCTCTATAAAATGATGTAGAAGAAGATCGAGGACACTTAAGGAACAGTGCATGCATGATTTGATGTTAGAAACTACCAAAATCATGGTTTTGTTAAAAGCAAGTAGTTACCTACTTTAAACAAAATCATGGTTTTCATTGTTTCTAACGTTAAACCAAACACAGATAGTCGACCTCATTTAGTAGAATAAAACTTATTATTCTTGTTTGTCTTTTTTGTCCCCATATATAGATACAAAATAGAGGTTGAGCCTTGGCATGGTGTTAAGATTGTTGACATTGTCATGTGACTTTACAGGTTTAAATCCTGAAAACAGCCTCTTCACTTGTGGGGGTAAGGCTGCATATATCTATCTTTCTCTATACCCCAATCGGTGGGAGCTCGTGCCCTAAACCACCCTTTTTATATAGATATAAAATCTTCTGCATTCTGTAAAAACTAAACCTTCTTTACACCACTCAGCTCAGTAGTACTTGAGCCAAGAGTTTTGCTTGTTCCATTAGTTTCCGTAGCAGTAATCATTTCAGACATCTATGACCATTACTAGGAAAAATTCTTACTGTTTTCACCCTTCAAACACGTGTTAGGTAATGGAGCTGGAGCTAAAGAAGTTGTATGAAACTGTTAATTCCATTCACGAGGAGATGTACTATCTTCGTTCAAGGTAAGCATGCGGACATGCATATCTATATTCTTAATTTAACGCATTCACGCAGGATATTAACATAATAAATGGTGTTCTAATTCCATCTACCGTCTTTTTGTTCTTCTTATCTTCCTTCAGAGAAGAAGAAATGCAGGAATTGAACAGTGCAACCAACAACAAGATGTTCTGGTTGAGCTTACTTTCGCTTGTCATTTGCTTATCAGTAGCAGGGTTACATCTATGGCACTTGAAGACCTTTTTCGAGAAAAAGAAACTCATCTAAAATCATGTACTATTCACATTTTTTATTTATCTCATGTACTCTTGTCAAATATAGAGAGGTTAGTTGAGCTAGAGAATAACTCATGATACTGATACAGTTTTTTTTACGGGTTTTGTTATTTCCAAATTAGAATTATGGCAAAAACAAGTTTCAAAATATTTGGTCATTTTCTCTATTTTGTGTTTGAGCAATGAGTTCCTCTGTTATGCTGTGTTATGAGTCCTATATTAGGGAACCTTACAAGTGGAGTGGGGTTTATGAGTTCAAAGACTCTCCCTCCTAATAGGCTAGTTTTTTAAGATTAAACTTACTCTTTAAACGTGTGTTAATCACATGCGAAATGTGAAATGAGGATTGAGCCATAAGCAATGTTGTGCAATTGATCTTGGAGGTTTACAAATTTCAAGTTAATTTGGAACGGAATTTCTGGTGGCAGACATATCATAATCATATTCAATCATCCTATTGTGCTTTGAAATAACTCATTTAAGCCCTTTGACATTCAAGCCTTTTCAGTTACTTGTATAGATTCAAGCCTTTTCAGTTACTTGTATAGATTAACCTATTCATACGATGTTAAAACGAATGCCCAACAAGTTTGGTTATGTTGAAAATAGCCAAAATCATGGTTTTGAAAATAAGCATATAATATCTGCTTTTAATTAAAACTATAATTTTAATTGTTTTTAAAGTGAAACCAAACACGCACTTACAAATTATTTACATATTTAATGCATTAGACTGGATTTTTGGTGTTGGTATTGAAACTTATTATTTGTAATTTTTAGAACAAGATCAGTACGTGATTATGAAGGATATCTCCTAGATCCAAAGAGCTTTAGTCATGGAAAACACTAGTTAGGTTAGGTGTACCAGTGAGTGAATACAGAGAGCATTGCTGGGACAGAGCTAACCTGAGTTTATGAGAGCATCTATATTTATCAAAACATAATACACTTGAACCACAACTGGAAGACACTCAAAGTGAGCAGCATGAGAAAAGAAATCAACATCACCCATTTTATCTCATTAGAAATTTAACTGGTGAAAACAAGCCTATTGCCTTTGTTTTCTTGACTGGCTCTATTCACAAGATTCCCATCAGGGGAGGAGGCAAGCACCAGAGGAATGGTGATGGAAAATAAATCATCTCAATGTTGTTGGGCCTCTTTAATACTCGTAGGCAACAAGTATCAGTGATGATGTTTGTGTAGGTAGATTTATATATTCCTTGATCTTTTCAATAGGAAGGTCTTTCCCTGGCATTTAGGAAGAGAACAATTTCCAGTGATGCTCTGAATGTAGATTATTTTCTTTGATCTTCTCGAGTCGTTTAAGGATCTCCAAGAAGGAAGGTCTTTGATGGTAATCAGCTGACCAGCACTGTTCTGTTAACCTTGGAACATGCATGAAGAAATATATTAGCAAAACGCAGAGATATGATTACAGGGCCAGAATAGATTGAATTAATGACTAGTATCCACTGCTCAACTGTTTTCTGGACAATAGATACTTCTCTTTAGTTTGCTTATCTACAATTGATACCCATCTATGCAAGCATTTATCCTAGAGTTGCTTTATCATATAATTTGACTGAAAAAAATACAGTATCCAACCATCGGTTCTACGGTAGACCGTTATTTTTTACTTATTAGTTAACTAACTAAATTATGGGTCTTTTGCTTTGCATGGAATTTGAAACTAGTTGCATTATTCATAACTTATAAATAACATGCGCCTTATAGATTTGTTTTTATTTAATTAATGTTATAATCCTTTTCAAGTCTTAGAGTGTAAATAATTTTTATCTTTCTTAACAAGTGTGATTTTTAGGATTTGAACTTTATTTTTTTTCTTACGGGGGTGAAGCTGTTTACTACCTCGACCAATAGTTTATTGGTTGCACCCTATAGGTCTTATTATATCATAGATGTGTGTGTGTGGATAAGTATCCTACAACAACCATAACATGCATATAAAGAACATAGCATAGAAGAGTAAGGTTAGGGTTAAAATACAAAATGGCATCGTTTATTAATCATGTTAGATATGTGCTTGACTGAGTAATATCTACATTTGCATCCTCAAGCAAATACTACTTACTCTCGCAGTTCAGGGATATAACCCTTTGCCCGCATAGTTGGTCTGTGTCCTTCTGCGACATGTTTGGCTCCATCATAAGGCTCAAAATTTGCAAAAGCTGGTTCCCCTTCGAGCATCTATGATAGCATACGATATATCAATCTACCCCAATGATGATGCCACGTGCTAAAACTAGCTTCAGGTTACATATGCATTAGACCAAACTCTCGAATTAGCAAGCAAAATTACCTCGTATAGTATCATAGCAAAGGAGAAGACATCAACCTTCTTATCGTATTTCCTGTGTTTGAATACTTCAGGAGCCATATACCGGTCTATTTTTTTATCCCAAGAAGGAGGAAATTAAGATTTGTATATATGAATGAGTAATTATAGTTCAAAGAAATTCTAAGAGTACTACTCACAGCTTCCGGTTTCACCCGTCATCTTGTAAACGTCATGAGAACTTTGGACCTTGATAAGCTTGCTCAGTCCAAAATCTCCAACTTTTAAATGCTCTGCACTAGAATTGACTAAAAGAACATTCCTGAAATGTAAAGAAATTAAAGTTCAACATGTAATAAGATGACTGTAGAACTTCCAGCTACATGTTCTTGAGGACATAGCAGAGTCTACAATTTGTCAGATGTCATAAATAGGATACACATGGACGGCATACCTTGGCTTAAGGTCTCGATGAATTATAACATTTGGTTCGTTGTGAAGATAGGCCATCCCTCTACAAACAGCATTAACAAAATTGTTGGTATAATGTTGAGAAGTCAGCGAAGTTGAGCAATTTCTAATATCTTTTTCCTCATGATTTATGTGTTCACAAATTTCAAAGTTGAGATTTGTTGGCAGTAGATTTCCTGACTGTCAAGAGATGTTTCTGAGGAGGATTTTTCTACTGGAATCACAGAGAGATTGAAGAGCTCTTTTTGGCTAATGTTTTGTTTGTTTCTGTGAACCATGCATGCTTTATTTCCTCCTTCTATGTATTTCTCTTTTATGGTTCTAAATGATTTTTTCCCCTATAAAGAGTTTAAGAAGGTAAGACGTTACCTGGCAATATCTAAGGCAAAGTTGACAGCTGTCGATGGACTAATTGAACTTTTTTCCTTAAGATGCTGATGAAGATCGCCCTATAAGTGACATGACAGTGTAATTTACTCAAGTTTACCTTTCATGCATAAATTTATCAGATCAGAAGCTAGATTTGAGTGCTAAATCAGAAGAAGAAATATGCATTCATATACATACCCCTCTAAGATATTCAGTAATTAACATAAGAGGTTTCTTCTCTGTGACAGCTCCAAGAAACTGCACTACATTTGGATGTCGAAGCTTCACTAACAAATTAACCTCATGCCTGAAATCCTGGCTGCATTAAAAGTTTTAATAGTTTAAGTATAAGTGATCTATATATGACTTTGAAGAATCTTAGGACATAGAAAATCTATAATATTGAATTTGATGAGAAAGAACAGGCTTAACTAATCTGATCGGTTCCCTATTGCCCCAAGAAAGACTTGAAAAATCATATGTAAAAACAAGTCTTTAGTTTTATCATTCTTCAGTCACATGCAACAGATGATATTTGCATCATACGTCTCCAGAAATTAGTCGCAAACTGATTCAAAGAAAAATAATAGAAACAAAAGAATGGTAAGTAAATCTTACATCACTAATTTATCATCTGAAAGAGATGGAAGAATGCGTTTGACAGCAACTGGTGTCCCACGCCAATGGGCTTTTAAAATCTCACCAAAAGATCCCTGAAGGAAACATACATGACCAGTAAAATTAATTTTTGCATGCTAATTTAGTTAATCAACAGTGTAAACGCAAAATACAAGTGGATGTAAACAGCCATGCAAAAGCACAAGAATAACAACAAGAGAGTCGGGGTGCAAACTAAAAGTTAATTGATGCAAGAAAACCATGAAATGACAATTACTAGGTCTTAAAGCATAATAAAATTAAAATCTTAGAACTACGCATGATATGAAACAAGTGCAAACCCAATGCTTTAAGCACAAAAAGGTTGACCAATGCATATTGTAAGTTTCCAAATCAGTTGGCATGATGTTGATACATTCAATGTCGCTAACACCAAGAAAACGTCTAGGCACCTTTCCAATACGAACTGAATGTGAGAAGTCCAGCTCATTAGGGTCGACTTCCCAATCACACTTGTTAGTCAATGGGGGTGGAACGGACTTCTGTTCAGTGTGGCTTCCACTTTGGCCCTGTGCCATCAAATACAAGATTCAGAAAAACAAATAAAGCAATAAATCCATCAGACATTAGAGGTTCTTTCAGAACCAACTAATTTTGTCAACTAATTTTAAATTAAATTATCGTGGCCAAGCACCAAGGGGAGCCCGTAAAAACAATCCCATTTTATAACAATCCTACTGGATATGAGTTAAGAGCATTCTTATACACCATAAAACAGCATTGACTATACACTTCCATAAAGCATTTCTCTTCTTAGCATTGTCAAAACCCAAGAAACTAACAAAAACTGAAATCGGTCTGAACTGAGAGGATATGCCCAGAATGTAATATTGAATATCAAAAACAAATGTTCTACAGCTTTATGATCGAATTTAAACTTCTGGTTAAGCAAAATTGTTTATGCTCGAAGGAAAGTATATTTTTGTACTGCTCGAAGTTTGCCTTTCTTTGTCAGTGTTGGTCTCATTCAAATCTTGTCAGTCGATTTGAATCATTAATTTCATCATATTCATGATTTTCCAAAGAGTTCTCACAAAATGTCAAGGATTTCATGCTTACAGCTTGTTATACCTTATGTCTCATCTTATGAGACCTATAGCAAGTAGTATTAAGAAATACAATTTGTACAGAATACAAAACGTAGACTTTTATCCATAAATTTTCCCCATCCAACTAAAATCCCAGATTTTTCCCACCATGTTAATGGAACTAAATGACTCCACATTGGAGATGACAGAAGTCATGATAAGAGAACTTTCTGGTTTGCTCTGGTTAATATCTGAAAGTAAGCAGAGGTGAAGGAACGCAGTAAGATCCCGCTATAAACTATATAAAAAAGATTACTGGAAGAGTGCACATTCAGATTTTGTCAAAACGTAGATGAAAAATGGTCTGTATCTGAACATTCTGACACTCAAAGACTGAGATGATAATGACTAAATAAGTCAAAGAACAACAAAATGGCGAGCCACTTGTACGGTAACCGTAGTAGCTGCCACGAACTGCAAGTTGAAAAGGCTATATATTCGATTATAATAGAAAAGCATTTCTGTAAAAGAGAGAGTGCCGATAAATCTCTAAACGCACGATATAAGATTCAAATATATAAATGTGCAACAGAACAGAAAGAGCATCTTTATTTGCCCACTACATTTGAGAGAGTGAGAGAAGCTATGAACTTACATAAGACAAGCCTCCATATGATTTTAAAAGCTCCATCATGCTATACTTTTTAGCCCCTTCTGCATCGGCTAGAGGCTATCAAGAAAGGGGAGAAGAAAAAGTTTAACGCATTCACAGGGTCACGAAACTTCAATTATCCTAACAACAAACACAAGTGAAAGCAAATATGAGGTGAAAAAGAGAATAATACAGTGTTTCTCCAACGATCCTGAGCGTTAACATCGGCGCCAAATTCAATCAAGCACTTAGCAACGTCAATCCAACCATGGAGAGAAGCCACATGAAGTGGAGTTCGATTATCGTAGTCTCTGGCCTTCACAAGCGACGGATCTTCCTCCAGAAGCTTCCGAACAGCGGCGGCATCGTTTTGGTGCGAATGCCATAGTATCATTGAAGTGCGACTCACTTTAGCCTTCTCCCTCTTCTTGTCCCTGCCAGCCGCCGAGGAAGAACCGCTGGAAGAACCGCCACCGGTGGACGTGTCGGAGCTCATATCCTCACTAAACGGATCAGATCAATCCACTGCTGGAGCTTCTCCTTCCGAATTCGCGCGTGCTCGCGGCTGTAATTTTTTATCACGATCGTTATTACGGTTAATCTTTTGGTTCCTTGGAATGCTATTTTTGGGATATAAATTGGCATATATATATTGTGAAAATCTGTGAGCAAAGAATGTACAAGAGCTGAGAAAGCGGGTCTCTGCTTTCTCTATCCGTTATTATACTTTTTACTCATTCAACAGAATTTGATTCTCTTGTTTTCTCTCTCTCACGAATTATGAACTGTGAAGCACTCTCTTTCATTTTTTTTTGTTCGTTTCTCTTCGTCGTCTTCTTACTTGTAGCTGTAGGCCATACCCTCTCCTTGACACAACTTTTCAAATATCCGTCTTCACCGTTACTCACCGTTATATAGTATTTCATATATTGACCATGTCAAAAATGTACCTAAATTAAGTTTGGTTTTAATATACCCCCATCATTTTAATTTGTGTTCTTAATTCTTAAAAATAATTATATGTATTTTTAACTTTATGCTTTTATTATTTATTTATTTATTACAAATATTCTTTTGGGATGTTGATTTTTCAATTATGAGTGATGACCACAACTCCAATAATGATTTTAATATTGACTTTTCAAACCTCCTCATATAGCTTAAAAAATAACATATTTTTATGATCTTTAGATCACTTGGGGTCTTGTATTTGTTGAATTATATTATCAGATATCTCGATCAAGGCTTTGTAAATCGAGGTCTTTTTTTAAACACTACTCCTTATAAAATTGCAAATTGGCATAGGTGTCAATGTAAGAGTTGAATACGCGTTATCACTTGTCACCGGAAAGAGAAAACGCATTATCAATCTCTATGTATTTTTTTTTTATCAAAAATCTGTGTATTTATTGCTTGTCGAATAGATGGTATTATTATATGCATGGTTGTGGTGGAAATCTAGGAAGGAGATGATGGGCTTTATAATATACAATTCCATATCATAGAATTAAAGAGAGAAAGATAATAGATGTATCTTAACTTTTTAAATATTTAAATTTATATTTGAGGGTAATAAATTATTCGTTCTGTTCGATATTGATATCATTTAGAGATAAGGGAGATTTTACTATACCTTTAAATCGTAGGTAAAACTAACTTCTTTCTAAATTTTTTTATAAAAAAACATAGAGAGATAAAGATAAGGTAGGTGTTTAGATAACTCTAAAATTATAGTCTTAGATAAAATACTCCAAACATCTCATATTTTTCATAATTAATTTTTCATAAAAACTAATAAATTATTCAAATATTAATTTTTTTTCTCACAATTTTTTACGAAAACTAATAAACTATCCAAACATTAATTTTTTTCACAATCAATTTTTTACCAAAATCAATGAATTATCCAAACACTAATTTTTATACATAATTTTTTTTACCAAAATATAATTTTGATATAAGTTAGAGGAACAATTTCTAACTAGTTGGATTAGCTTTTAGAGAATAAATTTTTAAAGGGAAAATAGATTTTTTGAAAAAACTATTTTTTATTGGTATATTTAGATTAACTTTTATAAAAAAATTAATTATTAAAAATAATTTTCCTTAACTTTTTTAAAACCATAATTTTAATAAAAAAAATTAGTGTTTGAATCACGTAAAAAATTGATTGTTAAAAATAATTCTCCTCTTACCTTTTTTAAAACTATAGTTTTAGTATAAAAAATATATTATAAAAAAAATTGAATATTTAGA
This sequence comes from Leucaena leucocephala, assembly GCA_037074615.1. Taxonomy (NCBI): domain Eukaryota; kingdom Viridiplantae; phylum Streptophyta; class Magnoliopsida; order Fabales; family Fabaceae; genus Leucaena; species Leucaena leucocephala. Next base: position 4,670,301 of record CM073569.1, read on the forward strand.
TCTCGTAAAAAATTGATTATAAAAATATTAATATTTAAATAGTTTATTAATTTTTATAAAAAATAATATTTACATAGTTTATTAATTGTTATAAAAAATATGAGATGTTTAAATTATTTAATCTAAAATTATATTTTAGATTAAAAATATTTTTTTTATAAAAATCTATTATATTCATAACTTATTCTTAAAATCTTCGAATTACACACCCAACTTATTGTATTATTAAATTTCTTTGGGTTACGTCAATATTTATTTTTATATTGCCCAATAATTGAAAGGTAAACGGGAAAAATCCTTCTCGTTGACCCCCACCATCACATGTCCACAGGATTTTAGTACTTTTATAAATCAATTGCTTTGCTTCACAAATATGCAGATTCAACTGAATTTTTAATCTATAAGTTCACTTTTTCTACAAGATGGTTTCAAAATTCCAGTCAAAGGCCGCACCTTGAAATGATAAACAATGTGCCGAACCTTGAAATGAGAAACAATGTAGATGGTATATACTTCAATTATATTTATGAGTTGAAATATTCCAGTAAGTAGGATCTGGTCCATCGATCAGCTTCAATAACTAATTTTTATATATTTCTCTTTTTTTGTGACTTGATCATCCAGAGGTTGCTTCCAGTTTAAATTTCAAATCAAGTCATCTTGATCTTCAAGAGATTGTTTCCGAGCTCTCAGATTGAGTTTCAGACTTTCTGGTAGAGGAGGGGTTCTCCCTCGCCGGAATAGAACAGCGAGTGCCCTCATGCTCCAGACAAGATCAAATATCTGCAGAATACGTAGAGAAATTTATCATAAAAAAATTTCATAAATATAAAAAAGACTATCACAGAATTATTGCTCTGTTTTATACTATACCGATGAGGCTTCTATCTCAGCCACGCCTTCACAACCTTGACCTGCCCCCTGTAACAAGTCACAGTATCTTACTGCTTCGTTTTCATCTTCAAAAACCTGCAACCTCGTTGTGCATGAATTTCAGTCATAGATTGATTCAAAAATTACTATAACATTGTCCCATTTTCTTTTCCAAAAGTTCCGTAGATTAAGAACAATTAATCTAGCATATTAGACAATGAAAAAATAGTCATACACATAACTTGTGTGTCATACGCTGCTAACTTTTAGCGGTAGATTCATAATTGCAGTCGAATTTTAAAGAATTAAAGAAAAACAATGGATGTGCATAGATTGAGTATATGTTAAGATGATTAACAAAACATGTTTTGTTGCTTGCAGTGGTGAATGTTGTAGAAATATATACCAGCACTCATTCTCTAATATCTTCCACAAGCATTATAAATTTTGTCCCATCCCTTGTTTGTTTGGACTTGGACTGATTTCCAATCCTAGATATCCACATACCTCCTTTAGAAAATAATAATCCAAACTCTCTTTCAACTTCACTGTTACAGAGAAAGTAAATTCAGGCAGGAAGAAAAACCAATTTACTCAGGAGAAAAAATAACACAAAACAAATTGATCCAAACCTTCTATTTCTTCGGGTTTTCATTGTGCACAATTGATTTTTCTTTTGGGTGAGTACATAAACAAGCTTGGAAGTTTCTCTCCATGGGTTGGCTTCTAAAACTGAAGAAAAGAATGAATAAGATGGGGAAATTATTGATTCTTTCTACAAGAAAAGCTAAGAGAATCACAACAGACTCAGAAACCGGGGAGGTAATCATCGTGACAAAGTAATACTGATATATAAAAAGTAATACAGAAGAGTAAGAGTATCACAACAGAAAGAGGAAGTTACTATTGGACTAAATTAATATTAATATACCTTGATCTAATTATTATATAATTTGTATTACACTACTATAATAAATTAGATATATTTAAAATTAGAGAGTATGGAATTATGCAGGGGAAATTGAAACTTCTATCTTCAAGAGAACCTCTTCAGGGGTCTCCAAAAACGAAAATCTAAGATACAATTCTAGAATATATTAAACAATCATGATGCAGAGGATATAAATGTCAAATTTGTTTAAAGGTCCACTCCTCAACAGAAACAAAAAACTATAAACAATCTCCGGGCTTAAGCCCTCTTTCTTCACACAAAAAGAAAAAAAAATTGACCAATCCAGGAGACCCTTTCAAAATACAACACGGTTGTGACAGAGACTAATATTTGCAATACTAAACAGTGCAGTTAAATTAATTATGTATAGTTTTTGCCTAAGCATAACTGGGAAAGCAAGTAATGCCATGTACGAAATATCATAACCAAAAAAAAAATTGAGACAACCCTTATGATCCACAAGGAAAAGAAGCTTAATAATAAAAAGCTCAAACCACAAGCAAACAGAACAGTATCAATATCTTATATCCGCAGAATCGGAACCTGATAATTGAAGGCAAAAAGAGAAAAACTAGTGTCACCGTACCATCATAACTGCTGCTATCAAAACTTTGTTGGAGATTTCTTCGCATATCATAAGCACGCGACGAAACCCGTCTCAGAAACTCGTTGGAAGTCCCAGGAATTGTCCCGTCCATATGAAGGGCCCTCTCAACCTCTTCGCTTTCATCGTCGTCTTCTCCTTTAGCATCTCCTCTGCCACCAAGGTTGTAAGATACGCCTTTCAAAGGCCTTCTATGTGGTTTAGGCGATACCCAAGTGAGCTTCAGAATACGACAACAAGGATTACGAGAAAACAGATGAATTCGTCGGGTTTGGCGATGAAATAGGTTACTGGGAGGTAAGACCATGGACGGAGAGACAGAAGAAAGCGAATCCATTGGACTTTGTTGATTTGATTGATTGCCTTCAATTGATCAGTTGGGCGTATAATAAATCTTGAATCAACGAAACTCGCAGGGGGATTCTCTCGAGTGATGAAGTTCGATTAAATTGGAAGAGAAATTGAGGGAGGTAAGAGCAGTTCTCGGCGTGAACGACTGTTAGAGCTGTCCGTTGTGGAATGGTGCGGTGGGGTGTGGACAAGAGAAGAAGAAGGAAGGAGGGAGCAGAGAATAGGGAAGTGTGAATCTGAAGCAAAATCTGGGGGATTTTTTTCTCGCTCATCTGCCCGATGGGTCCACGTGAAGGAAAATGGAGGCCCCACAGTTCGGCTTCAAATTGGAGTAATCTCATGAACCGCGATGATCGTGGTCGAATTGAACTGCATCCCCTCCACCTCCACGTATATCATGTAAAATTCACACACATATGTATAATACCGTAATTTTTTAAAATTTATTCATCTCTCTATCGTTATTAATAATATATATAAACAAAAAATAATCACTTTTTAGCTTATTAAAAAAGTTGTTAAAAAAGTAGTTATTCCTTTTAATTGTGTAGTAAATTAATTTTTTTAATATTTACTCATTAAATAATACTCAATTGTTGCCGTCAAGTCAAGTCCAACTATTTTTGTTATTTTAATGAAGGCTAAAATGGGAAGCATACATTTAATATACACGATTGAGGATACATTTTGCTTATATATATTTGAGAACAAGAAATACCTTTAACTTTTGCTTATATATATATATATATATATATGAGGATGGAGGAGTATTGAATATTCTGATGATAATGAAACATATTATTGGGAGGATTTTAAAATGGAACCAGTGTAGCAAATTTATTTTAAATATGACAAAATAAAATTCTGAAACTGCCCCTACCAAAATGCTCAAAACAGTGAATGACCAAAATATCCTTTAAATACAACAATAGAAACGTACGTCCCACCATCGTCGAAGCCGCCAACCAACGGCAAGCTCGCCGGTGGCTCCCACTAAATAAATGCTCCAAGGTAACTACTAACCAGGTTAAGATAGAGGGGTTTGACTCAGGACCCCGTGGTTAACCCAAAAAACACATACATAACCACTAAACAATTGCTACTTATCGGTTAACTAATGTAAAATGTTATATATACAAAGTAAACCAAGTTTTTAGATCACGTCTGAGTGAACTTATCATTTCATTAATACTTGTTGATTAATTAATAAGGGGAACATGTTAATCTTATTTTTTACATATTCAATCTTACTGATCGGTTTTAACATGAAGTGGTATTGTTAAAACACTAACTTAACAATTTGGTAACTTGTACCTATTTTTTTATACGATTTCATCGTTAGGGGGATTTAAATGTCACTAGGCCCTATGAACATTTGCAATACGAAGTACCCTTGTTTAAACTCTAATTTGTTATTTTAGTAATATTTATTTATTAATTTGCGAGAGTCAGTTTACAAATGGAGAGGTTTTGAAATGCATGAGAGAATCTTTTACAACATCAAGATCACTTGTTAAAACCTTAACTTGTTACATTTAAGTAAAGAAATAGGTATTTTGCATTAGTGTTTACAAGACTTGTTCCTCCTAAGTACTAAGATTTCATACAAAAGCAAGCAAAGAAAATGGTGATATCGTATATAGAAATCAAGAAACTCATCAGCGAATATTTAGCTTGTATGACGAGGAAACTAAGATAAAAATTCGAGGCTTCCGTGAACAATCATTTAAATAAAAAATTAACTTATAATTTATAAGATAATAAATTTAAATCGCGTTGTTAATATGAGAATTTTATTAGTTGATGATCTATAAATATTTTTATAAATTTTTATTAAGTTTTTAGGCATACTCTAACTCTCTTGAGACCCAACTTATATAAACTTTCTTTATATATATATATAAACCAATTTGATGATCCTCTGAACCAACTTGTGTCAAGCAAATGAATATATATTCTGGCCAAGAAAGGACACATATATGTATGTAAGTATATGTACGGTTTAGACTGTACATTAATTGCATCGTGGGCAAAGTAAGAATACGGATTAAAACTCACGTAAATGGAATCAACCATTGATTCGGAACACTGGAATCTTGCGCCTTGATGACAACGCTTCATTCAAATGGGCAATCTGAAGTAAGAGCTCACTAATCCTCTGCACCCAAATATGTGTGCCATCATGCACTTGTTCTTTATAAAATTTACTTTGTAACTTAGAGTACATTTATTTACTTAGGGGTTTTTGAATCTTTAATTTTCTCATGCCTATTTTTCATTTGAATAAATCATAATTAATTTTTGAATAACAATAAAAATTATGATATCTTCTTGAACCTGATGGATGATTAGAGTAAATTTAAGTGACTAAAGATTTTAACACGTTAAAAATATAATTTATATATTAATTTTTTTTTAAGTTTTCTAATGTGGTCTTATATTTTCATTTTAAAATTGTGCCCAATTAAAACTAATAAAATATAAATATAATTAGGAAAAAAAACAGAGAAAGACCAGTCATAAGTAGGGGTGTTCACGGGACGGATCGGAACCGGGACAACCCCGTCCCGTGTCCCGTCCCGATACAGTACACGGGACGCAAAATGCGTCCCGTGTCCCGTCCCGTCCCGAACCCGTCCCGGTCCCGTCGGGACCGGGACAACTTACTCGAAATACCAATATTTCTCCTTTATATAATATAATAACTTACCCATATAAGGGAAAAAAAAGTAATAGTAAAAAAGAATAGAAATATCAATATAAAAATATCTGTATAAGAATAAAAATATCTATATAAGAGTGGGAAAGATAGAATAATGTAAATTTTTTTAAAAAAAAAAAATCGGGACGGGACGGGATTCCCGAGGGACGGGCCGAAACCCGTCCCGTCCCGAATACCAATCTTGTCCCGTCCCGGTCCATTTCGGGACGGGACGGACCCGTCCCGAAATCCCCGAGACCGGATCGGGACACCCGAGACGGGACAAGGTTAGACACCCCTAGTCATAAGGGCCAGTAATGGATGTGGGTTGGGGTAATTAAAAGCGCGGGGGTTTGAAGAAAGTGGAAACTCACCTCGTCTTTCTCTCTCAGAAGACAAGCCATATGATCCAACCTCTGCTGATCAAGCTTCCATCCGCGGCACCGGCGCCGGCGTCGAATCCCCACGTAAACCAACAACGCTGCCGTTGCCATCGCCGCTCCAGTTACGCACATAATTGACCAAAACGCCCCTACGCATATTACATAATCACGAACTCTAGAAGCCACGCGAACGACACCGCCTCTAATCGCCTCAAACCGAACCTTCAATATCTTCCAGCCCTCACTCACCACTCGGAGCCGCCATTCTGATTGTGATGGCGACGGAATCGGATTCACATCCTCATCACTAACACAACTCGCCGAAGCCGGTGATGATGGCGGCGTTGAGGATTGATCATCGTCAGAGTTCTCTGGAGGAACAGAGGCAGATCGACTACCGTGAAGAGGGTAATTGTCCTCAATCGCAAAATTGTTCGACGCAGCACTCAATTGGTTCGCCGTGGAGGGGGATTCCTCAGGAAACGGGTGTTGAACATGTTGCCATTCGGTAATGTCGTCGTCGTCATATATATCCGGTACGTACGCCATTGCTGTGAAATTCAGTTTGCCTGAGTACGGATAAGAAGTGACTATACCTCATAAAGACTATAAAAGGATAAATATCTGAATGATATTAGGAAAAATATCAGGGATTTGGAGGTAGACCTTTTTGAATCCTTGTGGGACTGCTCTTAATTTGAGCTCAAGCTAACTGGGACTGCTCTTAATTTGCCACCTTACATTGCTCTTTAGTTCAGAGGATATGGTGGGACCCACATTTATCTGAATTATGCGACACCGTATGAAAGTGTGTCTGTATGTACGCACATATGCATAAATAATGACCGGTAATGAGCAAGCCTAATAGCAAAAGCTTTAACTCTTGGTAGCCGACTAGTTGGTAGCATGGTATTAGCCAAAGCAAATAAGTGAAACAAAAAGTGGGATTTAATTTATTTAAATAATTTGATTAAATTGAAAAAATTAATTACATTAGTTAATATTATTAATTAATATTATATTTTTTTAAAACACTCTAATCAATTTTATTAACTCATTTATTCTCTCTCTTATTTAATTATTAAGAGGAAATATCAATAAAAATTATTTGAGAAAATAGTGATAAATGAAGAAAATAAATTTTATATTTATGACCAGTATTAACTCTTTAATTATGTCTTCTAGTAAGAACTAGAGGAGTATTATAAACAATTTGATCTAAATATTATCTTATTTTTTATTTAATCAAAGGTGTCCCGAGTTACTTTGGACTTAAGACTAATTTTTTTATAAATTTAAAACACAAAGCTTTTATCTCTCATAGCAACAGTGCTTCATGATAAACGAACTTATATTTTCCTCTTAGGGCACTTAACAACTCAACTATAATGTACCAAAAAAAAAAAACAACTCAACTATCTAACAACTTGTTGGTACGGTAGTTTTTTTTTTCTTTTTTTTTTTTGGTACAAATATTTTCTTATTAGTAACGTATAAAACGTAACCATGGTCTTCTCCTTTCAATTTCACCGACCGAATGAATGTTGTTGTTGTTGTTGTTTTTTTGGATAAATCCCGAATGATTTTTTTTTGGTTGCTTTTGAGGAATGAACGATGGGAGCTGGTGCGGCCCAAATTATAAACAATGAGAAGGAATGAGGGCCCAAATTGCTAATCTGAACTGAAGCTTGTAGGAGGATTTAAATTCCGTAACTATCAGTATAAAAAATAAAAACTTTGCAGATACATTAACAAAGGATAGATTAAATAATACTATAATTTTATATAATTGTCCTCAGTATTTAAAAAAAATTGTAATAAATGAGTGTTTAATATATAATCTCCTCATAGATTAATAGTTTATTTTAAACCTTTAGCTATCTCTTGTATTAAAAAAAATTCCGTAACTCTACTTAAAGCAGCCAAATCTTGAGAAACGGATTTTATGGACATTTTTTGTGCATTTTCTTATGCAAATATTTTTTTATTATTAATAAAAAAGATATAGAAGATGAGGAAACCGGTGGAGTACACGCTTTTAACTTGATTTTTTTAATCTTTAAAATATAATCATTTGTTTATAAATAAATAAATAAATGTCAAATGGTCAAATGTCCATCTGCATTATAGGTGAAGTGCTCCTTTCTTTCTTTGTTTTTTTTAGAAAAATAGTTTTTCAAAGAAAATCTTTTTCTATTTGTTTTCCTTTTTAAAAAAATCCAAAACGATATTAATTATAAAATTTTTAATTATACCCTTATTTTCAATAACTCCAAAGTCCAACACAAAAATTAAAATATTTTTTTACAAATCAACGATGTGTTTTAGTCTGTATATTAAAATCTAAAAGATAGTAAAAAACTTAAACAAAACAAACAAGCAAAGAATAGTGACGGAGAAATCATGATTGACGCCATTTCTTGGTCCAAGCATCATTAATGTCTGCCTCTTTAGCATTAATTGGCTCATAAATTATTAATGAATTAATTCCACAAATTTAGTTGTTATGTTTGATAGTCATAGAGCACAAAGTCACGTACATAGAAGGTCAAGATTATAATATCGAGGATGTGCTTCTCACATGATCTCAATATATCCATTTATTATTTTATATTAATTCTTAATTAAATAAGAATTAATGACTGTATCTTATAAGTAAAAATTAGTCCAGGTAAGTATTTGACCAACATAGTCTGTAAGTTTTGCTATTAATATAAAAAATTTATTAGTAAATAGGTAAGTGATTAGTATGTTTTTATATACACTTATAAAATTATGAAACCTATATACTAGTTATGATCAACTTTTAGGATTTAATTTATTTAAATTTTTATGTGATAAAAATTTAGGAAAAAGTGTATTTTTTATCCATAAACTTTATATAAGATTTTATTTCAGTCCATTAATTTTATAAAGTTTCTTTTTAATTATTTAACTTTAACACTATTAGCTTTATTAATATTAAAATTTTAAATGTTAATAAAACATTCTCAAATGATGATATATTAAATTTATCATTTAAGATTAACGGATGTTAGAGCTAGACAACTGAAAAGATAATTTAGAAAATTTAGAGCTAGACAACTGAAAAGATAATTTAGAAAATTAAGGTACCAAATTAAAAGTTTATATAAAATTAAAAGATTAAAGATGTATTTTTGTCAAAAAAATTATCATATATCTCATGAGCACTTTATATTATATTGGGGGGAAATTATTTTAGCTAGTATGCTCAATCAAACCACTTTTATTTTACTTTGTGGGGGGCAAATCTTGGGTTATTATTATAGAAGTTAAATGTGTAGACACATTTAGTGTTACTACTAATCAATATGCTTCTAAAGAGTTTTCAAGGACTGGTCAAAGTTAGAAGAAAAGCATTCCATTGGGTGTATGAAAAAGAAGAGGTGAAAAGGAAAGGTTTCATTTCATTGACTTGTAGTTTCTACCCATCACTTCTTACAAAAGCCGCATCTTATCTTGTTCGTTTATAATAAATTTAGACATGAATAAGAGTTTGAAAAAAAAAATATAAAAAAAAATCAAAACAGCTTTTAAAAATATATTTTTGAAAAAGAGATTATGAAAAAAAAAATTCTGAATAAATGAGTATTTAGATAATTATTACTAAAAATATTTTTGTAATTAAAAAATTATCAGAAAATATATAATTTGATTAAAAATATGATAGAGAAGATATGAGATAGAATGTAGAAGAGGGAGGAGTGAGGGCGGAGAAAGGATAGAAAAGAGATAGGAGAGAAGGTATAAGAAAAATAAGGGTAAAATAGTAATTAAATAGTTTATAAGCTCTTTTACTGTTCTAAAAGCTAGCCTCATAGCTTCCAAAACTTTAGTTTTGAAGTATTGTTTGGTCCAAAAACTCTTTTAAACAAATATAATTATTTATTTTAATTTTTTTTTAAATAAAATTTAGGCCATAAGCCATTTTAAAATATTAATTTGGGGTTTCCCAAACAAAAATCAAATCATCATTTCACCTTTCACCATCTGCTTGATGTAGTTTATGGGAAAGAGTTAATAAAGAAAAAATTATTTAAAAATAATTATGAAGAAGAGTTTTTTAAAAAAAATAATTTAAAAAAATAAGTGTATGTATACTTATTACTATAATATTTTTTATAAGTAAATTATTAAAAAATATATAGAGTAAAATAATAGAAAAAAAATACAGAGTCAAAGCGGTTATTACTAGGGGTGTTCATGGGCAGGGCTGGGCAGGGCAATCCCCTACCCGGTGCCCTGCCCGAAAAAAGTATGGGCTACATTTTGCAGCCCGATGCCCGGCCCTACCCGGTAAAAGTCCTAACCATTTTGGGTTGGGCATGGGCGGGCTGGGCATGCCCAAGTTGTGATGCCATGCTCATGTTGTGGAAAAATCTGCAATTATAAACTTCTAAAATAATATCATATTCATATGTCTTCAAGAGTTAAATAATACCTATAATCCACTAAAAATAAGGTAACAAAAAGATAATAATTAAAATTTTGAAATTCATTGCATATAAAAAAATATTGAAGTCTAAGTAGTTTATAATTATAACTTTACATCAATTTTCCAAATGTTGACAATGATGAAGTATCTAAAAAAATAAAATAAATAATTATAATTTATAATGTAATCATATTATGATTAGTAAAGTTAAAAAAATCAATATAGTTATAAATATTAAAAGATACAACTTACGTACTTAACTACTTATATTTCTAAAATGACCCTTTAGTCACCAGTAACTATCATATTCTCCCTTTCAAGTGTAGCATATAGAGAGGAAATTAAAAAAAATAAAAAAAAATGGGTGCTCATGGGCAGGGCAGGGTAGGGCAACCCCCTGCCCGGTGCGCAGCCCGAAAAAAGTATGGGCTATATTTTCCAACCCAATGCCCAGCCCTGCCCTATATTTATCGGGCTGAGCAGGGCCTTTTTTTCGCGGGTTCGGGTGAACATACCGGGCCGTGGGTTTTATAAACACCCCTAGTTATTACATAGCCTAAGAGCATTTTTATCATGTAGAAATTATTCTCATAAATTTATTTTAAATTATAATTTACTTCATAAATTATTATAAATATTTAATGACTATTTATTTTATTTTTTATTTAAACTATAGTTTTGATTAAGCTGAGTTTTAAAATTATAATTTACTTTATAAATTATTATAAATATTTAATAATTATTTATTTAATTTTTTATTTAAACTATAATTTTGATTAGGCTTATTTAAAAAAAAAAAGAAAAGAGTAAACAGTCACTTAAAAACAAAAGAGGTAAAAAAGAGAGAGATTATGCCATATTTTAGATTCACGTTGAATAAATGGGGGAAACTTAATAATCCAAATTTTCAAGGGCTTGACACGTGGCAATCACTTAGAATTTTTCGTGCATTTCTGTCAATGCTGAATAGGTACTCGTTGGAATCCATTTGCCTGCAAATAGAAACAAAGATAGCTTCAAAACGCACAAAGAATTCAAAGATGCCATGAATATTGCGTCCAAGTACAAACAGAACTGAACTCTCTTCCAGTTTTCTTCCATCTTTCTCCCCTTCAAATGTTGATCGGTTCCGCTGTCAAATGATATACTCGGCAGATCTTATAGCATATACTGAGTACTTTGTGTCTTTATTTAAAAAGAAAAAAAAAACATTCTTTTGGGGGTCAATTTCTTGATAGGCAACAAACCAAAGGTATGGCGATTTTTCTCTCTGACTCAAAAGCTTCTTCTTCTATGCATCTGACTGAGGAGGAAGATGATATTCTGATGAGGAGTTCAAAAAAAATTAAGAATGATGGGACAAAGCAGAATGAAAGCTTACTACAAGGAGATTGGCCAAAGATAGGAGAAAAGGGGGTTTGGGTGAATAAAGGGAAAGTTTCTTTCGCTGATAAATTCAAAGGTATCAATAGTGAAAATGAGATGCAGGAAGATAATGCTGAGTATGATGAAGATTTACTTTCAGAGGATGATCTGGCAGATAACAATAGTCAATCAAAGGAGAAAGAAGAAGAGGAACCACTTGTCAAAACTATTAAGGATCCAACAAGAAATTTTCCAACTTTTCAATTCTCAGGAAAAATGAAGAAGCATCTGTACAAGGCATGGAAGAAGGCAGTCATTGTGAAATTATTAGACAGAAATATTGGGTATAAGGCTCTGAATACACGTTTAAAAGCTGTATGGGCAAAGAAAGGGGTAATCAGTCTTATAAATATTGGGTATGGCTTCTTTGTGGTTAAATTCACAACTAGGGAGGATTATTTCAATGCATTAATGGGGGAACCATGGATGATCTATGATCATCTGACTGTAAGGCCATGGGAACCCAGATTTAAACCAGAGAAAGCTAAGATTGATAAGGTTGCAGTATGGGTGAGGATGCCAAGAGTATCATTAGAATATTATGATGAGGAAGCACTCACCATTATTGGTAACAGAATAAGAGAGACAATTAAAGTAGATATGAATACTTCCTGCCATTTAAGAGGACATTATGCTAGAGTATGCGTGTTAGTTGATTTGAGTAAACAACTAATGCCAGGATTTTCGTTGGAGGATGAGGAGTATTACTTAGAATACGAAGGTCTCCATATGCTCTGTGCAGCATGTGGAGTTTATGGTCACCGATCTGAGACATGTCCAAATAAACAAAGGACTACTGAAAGGCATGATAAAGCTGAAATGGAAACTGAAAATGCCAAGAACAGTAATCAAAGAGGAATGCCGGCGAGAGATAACAATGGAGATCAGGAGCAGTGGAGGGTCGTGCAAAAACCCAGAAGACAGTGTAGAATGAGGGACGGAAGAAATGAACTAAATAAACAGGAGATGCGTGGGTCACGATATGGGATTCTCGCTGAGGTTGAGGAGATAGCCGGGGAAGTTCAGGTGGAAGATGAAGCTCGACGTGGTACTGTTCATCAGTTGCAAGTTACACAAGCCAGGAAGAAAGATACCGTTGCTGGACGCAGTGTGAACGGGAAGGATACAGGAGCGGCTACTACTGTGAGTGAAAGACAGGTAGGTACAGTGATAGGCATGGGAGCGCCGGAAGGAAGGAAGAAGTGTGAGAAACGTATGAGAGAAAACCAACAAGAGGCGGCACAAGGAGAACAATTGATGTTGACTTTGGGGGAGGACAATAATGAGACCTATTTGGAGAGACAGGAGAGGCCTGCGGTGGTGGCAGAAGGTAGGTTGAAGGAACAGGAAATGGATGTGGGCGCTGCGAAAATTGGGAGAAAGCCGTTAGAGGAAGAAGAAATGATGGGCCATGAAGATGTATTAGAGGAACAAGACGGTTTGGGCCAAGATGATGTGGACCAAGAAATGGCTATTGGACATGCAGAATCGAATATACTATTTGAACCAGTTTTAAATAGCCCAACTCTGGATATGCAAGGAGATGATGAAATGGTCTCTGATTCTATGGTCCAAGAGACGCCAAGTGAGGTTCAGGTTTGAATTCTTTTTGGGCTCTTATAATTATTAATATTTATTTTATGGATAAGATTTTATATTGGAATATTAGAGGAGCATGTGGTTCTGGGCTTTTAAGAAATGTGAGGGCAGTTTGTAAAGACTCAAATCCTAGTTTAATTATTTTGGCCGAGACTAGATGTGAACAAGAGACTCGTTTAAGCTTGTTGAAAAAATTGGGATTTGATGAAATCAAAGTTATACCTAGTGTAGGACGATCTGGGGGTTTAGCTATTATATGGAAAAGTAATTTTATAAAAGTTCAGGTCTTAGAAAATAATAGACAATTTTTTCATCTTCAATGTGAGTTGCCTAGACTTAATAAATTCTTATTAACTGCTATTTATGCAATACCTCACTCAAATTTTCGAGAGGAATTATGGGACAGATTAAAGATATTTTCAAAAATAATATTATTACCCTGGGTACTAATTGGTGATTTTAATGATATTATGAGCTGCAAAGAGAGGGTGGGTGGTGCTCCTTGTCCTTTCAATAGAATTAGGTGGTTTCAACAACAGGTGAGTGATTGTCAACTTACTGATTTAAATTTTCAAGGTCCTAAGTTTACATGGAGAGGACCTCTAAATGTAGGGTATGCTCGATTATATGAAAGATTGGATAGAGCTATGGTTAATACATCATTTTTAACTGATTTACCAGATTGTTTTTTAAAGGTACTATCTAGAACAAAATTCTCTGATCATAATTCGATCATGCTTCAATTTATGAATGTTAAGGTGGATAAAGGGATTAGACCATTTTGTTTTGAAGCCATGTGGCTGCAGCATGATAACTTTAAAGATTTTCTTGATGGAAATTGGGATTCTTGTCAGGAATTAAATGGAATATTGGAAAAGTTCACAATGTTATTGACAGACTGGAATAAAAATATTTTTGGAATGATTGAGAAAAGGAAAAAGGAAATTCTTGCGCGGCTAAATGGTATACAACGATCTAGGGCTTATGGGTATTCGAGTTTTTTGGCTAGTCTGGAAAAGGAATTGCAAGCTAATTTTGATGAAATATTAAAGTTAGAAGAAATGAAATTGTTTCAAAAAGCTCGCACCGAGTGGATTGCAAAAGGGGATAGGAATACTAGGTACTATCATTTGAAAACAAAAATGCGGAGGAGAAGGAACAGAATTACTTCTCTAAAAGATGCAATAGGTAACTGGGTGGAGGATGAAATGAAGTTGAAGGTTATGATTTCTGATTATTTTAAGTCTCTTTATGAGACGGAAGAAGAGGGTCCTTGTATGATAAGCACGACTACAAATTTCCCTGAAATAAATCATGAGGTGATCAAAAGTATGTGTTCTGTTCCTTCAGAAGAAGAGGTTAAACAAGCAGCTATGGCGATGGGTCCTTATAAAGCTCCGGGCGCTGATGGATTCTCTCCTATTTTCTACCAAGCAAATTGGAATAAGGTGGGAGGATCAGTATACAGATTTGTTAAAGAGGCATTCATGGGAAAAACGGTAAATGCGGAGGCGAATAAGACTCTGATTACTTTAATTCCCAAGAGGGAGAACCCTCAAGTAGTGAGTCACTTTAGGCCAATTTCCCTATGTACCACGCACTATAAAGTTATTTCAAAAGTGATTGTGAATAGATTGCGTGGTATCATGGATGAGATTGTTTCTCTTTTTCAATCTAGTTTTGTTAAAGGAAGGCATATACAAGATAATATCATTATTGGGCAAGAGGTTATGCATATCATGAACAAGTCAAAAGGCAAAAGGGGATTGATGGCTTGGAAGATTGACTTGGAAAAAGCATATGACAAAATACGTTGGGATTTCTTACATCAAGTACTTCGTGATGTGGGGTTTGACAGTGAGTTTATTAATTTAATTATGAGTTGTGTTTCCTCAGTTTCATATAATGTTCTTTGGAATGGTTTTCAAAATGAGTATTTCTTTCCTAAAAGAGGTCTCCGACAAGGAGATCCAATTTCACCACTTTTGTTTGTTTTGTGTATGGACAGATTGTCTCATATTATAAATGATGCAGTTAATTCTGGATCTTGGAAACCGGTCCACATTGGAAATGGCGGCCCAAATGTTTCTCACCTGATGTTTGCAGATGATTTACTTCTATTTGGAGTCGCTACAGAGGAACAGGCTAATTGTATGCTGGATTGTTTAGATATTTTTTGTGGCGCATCGGGAGAAAAAGTTAGTAAAGATAAATCTTCTATTTTCTTCTCGCCAAAGGTTACTAACAATATAAGGAGCAGAATTAGTAGGAGGAGTGGTATGGATATTTCTATTAATATTGGGAAGTATTTGGGGTTTCCGTTCATCAGAGGGAGGAAACCTACAGAAACTTTCCATTATATTATAGACAGGGTGAAATCAAAACTGCAGGCATGGAAGGAGAAAACTTTAACAGTTGCAGGAAGAATTACTCTACCTAAATCTGTTATAAGTACAATTCCAATGTATCCTATGCAGGTAGCTAGATTACCTATTTCAGTATGTCACAAAATTGAGAGATTACAAAGGAATTTCATCTGGGGTCACTCTGGTAATAGTAATGGTTATCATCCAATTGGGTGGGACCAAATTGTCAGACCAAAAACACATGGAGGTCTTGGTTTCAAAAGATTAAATGTTCTAAATAATGCATGCGGAACAAAGATAGCATGGCATTTGGTACAAGGTACAAAGGGATTGTGGGCTGAAGTTCTATTACATAAATATATGCTGCGTAATGAGGAGAATTTACTGGAAGTTAGGAAAGGTGATTCAGCATTATGGAAATTTATTGCAGAACAAAAGGTGAACGTTGAAAGGGGCATGAGATGGCATATTAGGGATGGTCAGACGGTTAAATTCCTTAATGACAAATGGCTGTATCAGGATAAGAGCATTAAGGACATGTGTATGAGATCTATTACAACTGAAGAGAATGAGAGTAACGTTGTTGATTGGGTGGTTGATGGTACTTGGGACTTCAAGAGGTTGGCTAATCTAGTCCCAAGTCATGTTTTCCATAAGTTATTGACGGTATTTCCACCGAGACAAGAGGCGGGGTTGGATGTGCTAGTGTGGAATGCAACGAATGATGGCAGGTTTACCGTAAAAAGTGCCTACTATATGATAGAACAACCACCTGCCAATTCTTTTAACGTAACATTCAAGGAAATATGGAAGTGGGAAGGGGCGGAGCGTATTAGGACCTTTATGTGGATTGCATTCAACAATAGATTGCCCACGAATGATTGGAGAAGCAAATGGTCAAGTTCATCAGCAATTTGTCAGCACTGTAATCAAGGTGTAGAAGATACTTTACATATTCTGAGGGACTGTGAGTATGCCAAAGAACTATGGTGCATGTGCATAAAACCCAATTATCATAATCAGTTCTTCTCAACAGATTTGAGGAACTGGTTTACAATGAATTTAAAGAATAACATGGGTTTAGTGGAGTACGATAATTGGAGGATGATATGGGGTGTTGGGATTTGGCATTTATGGAAATGGAGAAATAAGGCTATGTTTGAAGCAAATTTCGTTAAGCCTCGGGTGCCTCTAGTAGTATTAAAACAGGTTTGGTGAAGTTTCGTATGCCCACAAGACCATATTGTACAGGATGTGACAACTAACCCAGGTCTTAAATGGGAAGCCCCACCGAAGGAATATTTCAAAGTTAATGTTGATGGATCTCTTACAAGGACACAGACAAAGGCTGGGTGTGGAGGGGTAATTCGGGACTATGCTGGGAATTGGATAGCAGGATTTACTCATACTATTGGCCCTTGTACTATAATGGAGGCGGAGCAATGGGCAATCTTTAAGGGTTTATCATTGGCATGGGATTTGGGTCTCAAGAAAATCATATTGGAGTCCGATGCAAAAAATATAGTGCATTCTATCTCGCTTATAGAGAACAAGCATGGGTACAGTCTCCTGATGGTACAAATTCAGTCCTTCCTGAGCCGTGAATGGAATGTTCAAATTAAATATATTCCAAGAAAATCAAACCAAGTTGCTGATGCTTTAGCAAAGCAGGGACTATCCAGATCATATTTTTTGGGAGTCTGCCCCCAAGATTGGAGGCATTAGTGGCCACAGAGAGATTGGGAATTGTTTCCCCATAGTCGTATTTTTGTAATTTGGGTTTAACCCTCACTTGTATCAAAAAAAAAAGAAAAAAAAATGGGACCTATATTAAAGCATGGAGGCAGTATAGAATGTTAAATCAATTTTGAGTTCTACTCTCTTTTTTGTTTATTACCATAAATGCCCCTTTTATAAAAGATAGATTATCCTTCTTATTGTAAGTCACTTAACGAGGGTATTAACTAAGTGTTTAATTATCACCCTCATTTACAATTATTAAAGAATATAATAAAAATAGTATAAAATTTTTCTATTTAAATATAAATAAAATCAGAATTTATTCTATTCTCAAACAAAATTAATTACTCAACCACATTTCTTTTAATTTTATGAGATAATTAGATGTGCCTTATACTTATACTCCCTTCAGTCTAATATATTAGAAATTTTTTAGAAAAAAATATTAATCACAAATATAAGATATAGACATAATTATTAATAAATATTTTTTAACTTTACTCACGTTACAAAATACTAAATAGGAGGAGAGAAAGTCGTAAATGCGGGGGAGAGGTTGGGTGAAGAGAGGTGGCACATAATAGAATCATATTTAAAAAATAAATTTATATTTTTTCAATCATATTATTTAACATGGGTAAATTAAATAAATTTTATCAATTAAAATATATTTAATAATTTAGCTAACACTCGTTGATTCATGTGATTCAGTTAAAAATTTATTATATATTAGACCAGAGGAAATAATAAAAACTGCAGAGAATACTAGTATTTGCCATTATGGTTTTTTTACTCCTTCAGTTCTTTTTTTATAAAAAATAATCAACTAATTCATGTCAATCAAAAAATTAGTTAAAATTAATTAAAAATAATAAATATAAAAAATATATAATTCTTTTTCTAAACATAGAAAAAAGAGAATACTAGGGGAAAAGAAAATATATTGTGAAGAGGTGAGAATTAAGTCAAAAATAAAAATTAAATATATTAATAATATTAATAATTAATTAAAAGTAAAATAAAATATTAAAAAAATTGAGACAACTCCTAGACGTCTTTTATAAAAAATATCACACGAACAAATTATCTCATAAGAAACAACAAGGGAGGAGTCATAAAGAATGACTAAAATTGCACAAAAGCAAGTGAATCAATTGAGAGCACAAGGCTTCTTGAAATGATAGTAGGAGTAGTACAAAAAAATTGAATTAAGTGGTTTGTTTTGTTGTTGCAAATTACGAAATAAAAGCATCTTGTTTGGAGGGGTGATATGGGAATTTTTCAAAGAAAAAGCACAGAAATATGCGTGGGGGGGGGGGGCACCAAACCAAACCATGAGAAAAAGGAATGGGATATCCAAAGTACATTCACAAAATTTTAAAAAGCTTTTTTTAATTAAATCTGCTTTTGGATCATAATGCTGCTCCACGCTGCACAAATCGTCTCTTTTTTTTTTTTCCATTTATATGTTCCATTCAATGCATTTAATTGCAGCAATAAATGAACCCCCACTTCAGAATTAGGTTCAAAATGGGGTCTAGTGTCTACTCCTAATAGGCATGGAAATAGGCCAGGCCAGGCCAGGCTTTGGCCTTAACAGGCTAGGCCTGTTAAGTAATAATCTGGCCTGAACCTGGCCTGTAGCCTGTTATAGGCTATTTTTTTAGCTTAAGCCTGGCCTGTATAAATATTTGGCCTGGCCTGAAGCCTGTTAAAAAGGCCTGATTTTTTTAACAAAACCCTAACATGCTGCCGCCAACATAAGAAGAAGCAGCAAAGAGTAATTTGAAGAATATTTCCATCACATTTTGGGATTCACCGAAAGGTGGAACAAAATGAAGCAACTTTCAAATAAACCACATCCAATAAGATATCAAATAAGCCAAACAAGTCAGACGCTAAGAGAACCCGAAATAAAGGCAATAGGTAGAGAAACAAAAATAATCAAATAAGCCAAATCCAATAAGATACTCTTTTCAGCTGCAACAAATTTCCATTTCATCAAAACACCCCAGAAAATTGCGACAAAGCTCCGCAGAGAAGCAGTGCGCAGGTGTAGAAGATTGGATGGAGAGGGGAACCAGTACCTGAAGGTACTCTAATTAATTTTTACAAGTTAAAACAAATTAAATAATGATTTTACAAGTTATAAATAATACTCTAATTAATTTTTTGATATATCATTTTTAGCATTTTCACTATGATCAAAAGAGAGATTTAAAATTCATAAATTTTGTCTAAAAATTAACAAAATTTCTAATTTTGTTCATATTAAACTCACCCTCTGAGAAATTCAAAAGCCATTTTGAAGGTTGAAATAGCAAAGTTTAAAATATAAACCAATATTGATATTGAGAACAATATAAAAATGTAATAAATATCACATGTCTTATTATAAAAAAGAAGGGAGGAAGTACAATATACTCTAATAATTTTTAATATATAATATATTTAATTAATTTAATTATATTAAAAAATAAATTAAGTTAATTAATATATATTTTTTTTAAATATTATAATCATCTTCTTTAACTTTTTTTCTCCCTCCTCCTCTTTCTTTATTATTATTGAAAGAATAATTTAAAAAAATTAATAAATATAATAAATATATTTTATATTTAAAATTAAAATTAACTTTCTAATTAAATACTATATTTATTAATTTATTTATATGCAATGTACAATAGCAAAAAAACATATATAGTTAGTATAACTAAGACATTTTAACAATTTAAATTTGTGCCGATTCAATTCATCAAATTCATAAGCTCGTTTTGAAGCTCCACACAAAATGTTGTCTCATCACCCAGTTATGATAAAATGTCTATCTATAAAGATCCACCTTTCTAACACCATCAATGGCGTCTTCTTCTCCCTCACCTATCACCACTAATCATGTACTCTAAAGATGAGGCAAAAGTGAGGCCAAACCCTACAAACTATTCCTTAAAGCAAAACCAGATAGAGACACCCATCACCTTGAGTATCTTATGCTCTCTTTAATTTCCTCACTCAATTCTCAAAACCACTCAGCATAAAAATAAGTTAAAGTATAATTTTATCTCAAAAAGTTTTGAGTAAGTATTATGAGTATTTTTTTAAATTAATATCATATTAAAAGTATTAGAAAAAAAATAATATCACCTGTAACTAATAAAAATATTAACAGTCAATATTATAATTAATGTTAATTAATTTTTCAACAGCTAAAATAACTTTACTTTATTTTTAATATTTTTAAGTTAATTTAAAAAAATTATAAATACCATAATTTTTACATAAAAATTTTAGAGACAAAATTAGATTTTTTTTGCACCGCTCCTACACAAAGTTTAGTACAGTTGATAGATAGCCGTGTTCTTTAGACATAATGTTCTAAGTATAAAAATCTTTATTAGAAGAGATAAAATTTATTTCAATAATTTCTATACTTATACTTAGGCAGGATTAGTCTTTAGAGGAACATTATTTCTAAAAATTGGACTTTAATCCTAAAAATCTGCCTCACAGTAAGCCTCAAACTGCCTCCTTTGAGATACGAAAAAGATGCCAGAAATTGTGTATGGATATATGCGATAGCCTCTATTTTTTTTTATTTTTCTTTTCTAGAAAAAACCATTTGATTTTTCTTCTTAGAAAAATGTGTTTTTTTTTGTTGCCTACCCAGTTCAACGGAGTTTTGCCCCGATTATATCCGAATCCGACCTGCGTCGCTCACCTGGCTATGGTGGGTGAGTCTCCTAACGGGAATTTTCTGCGTACCCCAAGGCTCGAACTCGAGATCTCGCTTAAGCGATACCGAATCGCTTACCACTCGGACCAACCTGTTGGTAGAAAAATGTGTTTTTGAATCCAGAGTGACCCCATTAGTTTGTCCTGTAATTATCTCTGCTTCCAGAGCTATAAGCTTGATGGATGAGTATAATGGGGCATAAAACACAGGAATCTCCGTAGTATTCTCATATTGAACAAACATTTAGGCTTGTAAAACAATGGTCCCAATTACACAAAGGACGTTTTCTTTAGCTTGTTTTGTTCATTATTTTATCTCTTGGTGGGCAAGTGAAGGTTTTGGAAGGAACTTAGCGGCCAGTGATGATGACGATAGAAGGAGAAGATGATGAATGAATGCTTGATAAATACAGGACAAAGCAGAAAATTCAATGTGTGATATTGATGGAACCCTGCTCAAAGTCGAAGCCAATAGTTACAAGCATAAGGGATGATGATATATATATGTGTGTGTGTGTGTGTATTTTAAGATGATAGGAATGGAAGAAATAAAAGAAAGAGACAAATTGTGAAAATCAAATTGACCCCTAAAGAGTGCATTCAAAGCCCAATCACTATCATCATTATTATTACCATGAGGTTATTAAAAAACCCCATCTTCTTCTCCTTCTTCTTCCTGTTCCTCTCAAAAAGGCTGAACTAGTCTTGAAGTGCTTGACATTCAGTCCAGGATTTTTATAAAAGAAAAATGATATATATATATACATATTTATACAGAAACTGAGAGACAGATTGCAAACTCCATAAAGGTATACCCCTCTTTAGCTAAAGGCATATTACCCTATCATTTAAGGCAACTCAGGCGTGCTGGTTTCTCTTTGAAATTATTATACCACTGTCTCGTACCCTTTTTCAGAGCAGTACATAAAAACCTCTACGAGCCTAGAACCCAAAGTTCCTCACTTTTTTACTCTCTCCCCCCCTCTCTGTGTCTCTCTGCAATAACTGTTGTATCTATCGTTACATCGAAGTTTATATTAAATAAACCAGAAAGCTCCGCCTTATCTGTGAATCAAATCATGGAAGAAACAGAGGAGTCAAATGGCAAGAAGAAATTCACAGCCCAAAGAAGAAGAAGCTTGAGGGTTGGAGCAAACTCTCATGAGCATTATTATTATTATCAGAATCATAATCAGTTTGGTGGGTTATGTAACCAGAATAAGTATCAGAGTTACAGTCCGGCTCTTCTTCCTCTGCCTTCTCTCTTACCTCTTCAACTAGCTTTGACGCAACCGTTCCCTCAAAACCAAACCATCAAATCAAAAACCCATTTCCAGAAATATCCATGCAAACTCAATAATAATTCTCCTTTAGCTGCTTCCTCAGATGACAACAACAAGGTCTCATCAGAAGAACCCACTGTTTCTCCTGGTAACTTTAATCATCTGTTCTTTCAATTTCTCCATTCATGAGGCTCTGTTTATTTGCATACAAGTGGTTTCCTTGGGATTTTTTTTTTCTTTCTGATTCAGAATTACTTAAACATGTTTTATTTTCTTAGTGTTTATCAGGCCATACCAGAGAAGGTACTGAACACTCTAGATGGTGTTTAATGGAGATAATTCTAAAAGCAAATATATTTGTGAAGCTGATTTTTGTTTTCTTCTTCTAGCCTCTAATGAAGAAAGATACAGCAATGTTTTGAGCTTTCTGTTTGATAATGACGCATATAATACAACAAATTCAAAATTTGTATCTTGACTATTATTTTTAAAGTTTCTGGAGTTTCTTTCTAGTTCATGCCAGTTAGTTATATACTTTTAGGATTTAGAATCACATAATGCAGTAGTGATTAAACGTGGTTTTTTTTTTGTTAAATATGGTGTCTGCAATTCTGTGATTAGAGTGAAGGTTTGATTTTTAACCATTCTTATGCATCACATGTTAATCCAGCTCAGGTGGGGCCTCAAGTTCAAGCTAAAGCCAAGACATCACTTGAAGGAGATGAAGGGAAGAAATTTATTCCTGCAAGAAAACCACAGGCATTAATTGCTGCAAAAAGACCAGACTCTGGTGGCAAAGAAGGTTCTGTGATCTCTCTTCTCGCCAACCACTTCCTCGTGAAATTCGATTCGTCGCAAAAGATATACCATTACAATGTTGAAATCACTCCTAATCCCTCCAAGGAAGTTGCCAGAGAAATCAAACAGAAATTGGTTAACAACAATTCTGTTAGTTTTTCTGGTTCTGTGCCTGCATATGATGGGAGGAAGAATCTTTACAGCCCAGTGGAATTCCAAAATGATAAGCTTGAGTTCTACATAAACCTTCCAATCCACTCTAGCAAATCGGCATTACCTTACGGAGAAATCTGTGACTTGAAAGAGAAGAAAGAACAGCTTAAACTGTTTAGGATAAATATCAAATTAGTTTCTAAGATCAATGGGAAGGAATTGAGTAACTACTTGAGCAAAGAGGGAGATGATTGGGTCCCACTTCCACAGGATTATCTTCATGCTTTGGATGTAGTTCTGAGGGAGAACCCGACCGAAAAGTGTATACCTGTAGGTAGATCATTTTATTCAAATTCAATGGGAAAGACCAGGGAGATAGGAGGAGGAGCTGTTGGATTCAGAGGTTTCTTTCAGAGTCTTAGGCCAACACAACAAGGACTTGCCCTCAATGTAGATTTCTCTGTGACAGCATTCCATGAGAGCATAGGAGTTATTCCATACTTGCAGAAGCGACTGGAGTTTCTTCGGGACCTTTCTGAAAGGAAGACAACAAGTTTAACTGGTGAAGAAAGGAAGGAAGTGGAGAAGGCATTGAAGAATATCAGGGTCTTTGTTTGCCATAGAGAAACCGTGCAGAGATACCGAGTCCATGGCTTAACCGAAGAAACAACAGAAAATCTTTGGTTTGCTGACAGGGATGGAAAGAATTTAAAGCTTGTGAGTTATTTCAAAGATCACTATAACTATGACATTCAATTCAGAAAATTGCCATGCTTGCAAATCAGTAGGAGTAAACCATGTTATCTCCCCATGGAGCTTTGTGTGATCTGTGAAGGTCAGAAATTTCTTGGCAAGCTGTCTGATGATCAGACCGCAAAGATACTGAAGATGGGCTGCCAAAGACCAAGAGAACGGAAAGCCATCATTGAAGGAGTCATGAGAGGGAATGTAGGGCCTACCAGGTAACTGCAAAATGCTACAGTTCTTCTAATTCTCTTGTCTAGTCTATTGAATACAGAATACTATGTCTTATGTGATTCTGCAAATCATTTGTTTTTCTGCATTGGTTTCTAGTGTCTCAAAAGTAATCCTTTTTTTCACAGTGGCAACCAGGAAGGAGAATTCAAACTCAAAGTGTCACGCAAAATGACAAGGCTGACCGGTAGGATTCTTCACCCTCCCAAGCTTAAGCTCGGAGATGGAGGTCGAGTTAGAAATCTGTTTCCTTCCCGTCATGACCGCCAGTGGAACCTTCTTGATGGCCATGTCTTTGAAGGAACTAAAATTGAACGGTGGGCACTGATAAGTTTTGGCGGCACACCAGAGCAGAAGTCTAATATCCCAAGATTCATAAACCAGCTATCTCAAAGGTGTGAACAATTGGGGATTTTCCTTAACAAGAATACAATCATTAGTCCTCAGTTTGAATCAAGTCAGGTTCTTAACAATGTTAACCTTTTGGAATCTAAGCTCAAGAAAATCCAGAGAACTGCCTCAACCAATCTCCAGCTGCTTATTTGCATAATGGAGAAAAAACACAAAGGATATGCAGACCTGAAACGAATCGCTGAGACTAGTGTTGGGGTTGTAAGCCAATGCTGCTTATATCCAAATCTCATCAAGCTAAGTTCACAGTTTTTGGCTAATTTGGCCTTAAAAATCAATGCCAAGGTTGGTGGATGCACAGTTGCTCTTTACAATTCTCTTCCTTCTCAAATCCCAAGACTGTTTCAGATTGATGAGCCTGCCATTTTTATGGGTGCTGATGTAACACATCCTCATCCACTCGACGATTTCAATCCATCTATCGCTGCTGTTGTCGGCAGCATGAACTGGCCAACAGCAAACAAATACATCTCAAGAATAAGGTCTCAAACTCACAGACAAGAGATCATCCAGGATCTTGGTGCAATGGTGGGTGAATTGCTTGATGATTTTTACCAGGAAGTAAAGAAACTTCCTGGGAGAATAATCTTCTTCAGAGATGGGGTTAGTGAAACACAGTTTTATAAAGTACTGGAAGAGGAATTGCAATCCATCAGAGTGGCATGTTCCAAATTTCCTGATTACAAACCATTCATTACTTTCGCGGTAGTACAGAAGAGGCACCATACAAGGTTGTTTCCTGTTGAAACAGACCAATCCTCCAACCAAAACCATTTTTTATATGAGAATATTCCCCCTGGGACTGTGGTTGATTCTGTGATCACTCACCCAAAAGAATTTGATTTCTATCTTTGCAGCCACTGGGGTGTGAAAGGAACAAGCAGGCCAACTCATTACCATGTTCTGTGGGATGAAAACCAGTTCACTTCTGATGAATTACAGAAGCTGGTTTACAATTTATGTTACACCTTTGTGAGATGCACCAAGCCAATTTCTTTGGTCCCCCCAGCTTATTATGCACATTTGGCTGCTTACAGAGGTAGACTCTACCTAGAGAGATCGGAGTCTTCAGCTTTATACAGAAGTTCATCTACATTATCAAGAGCTGCCCCTCCAATGATAGCACCTTTACCAAGACTCAGTGAAAACATCAAGAAGCTCATGTTCTACTGCTAATGATTAACTCTTTTGGTAGTGCCAATTTGATTTTAAAATAATTTAGTTCCATAACATAGCTTTAGATATCTGAGACTGAGCAGAAAGAAAAAAAAACAAGGGGCAAGTAGAGTATAAGAGGACCACAAGAATGTAATCTATGCATTATCTAATCAATACCTGGAGGTTAAATCAGAATGAATGCATGAATTCCTATTGGTGAATATCTGTTCTTTTGAAGGATTTAATTAAATTACATTATAATGGCCCTTGGATTATTGCATAAACTTCGTTTTACTTAATACTATAGTCTAAACAATTGCTCCCAGATGTATTGCAAATTAGTTTGAGATTATTTGCGAATGAAATTAACTTTTGCAGCGAACAGATTGATTCTCCATACAAGATCTTATCTTGATGTGCGGCTTCTGCTACAAATCACTTGGTAGTGAAAACCATATTTATGGTTTTGGTAGGAGCAAATAATTTCCATAACAGGCATGCATTTCAGGGATTATCATTATGAATTCTAAAAGAGGATATAATTATCAAAAAATTTCAAATAGTACTTATTGTCATTCTTAATATCAGAACTTATTGTATACTTCAGACGTTCCTTCTTTAGGAATTCGCATAATCTGTCTAGAGATGATAATATCGAAATATATATCTTAAACATTACGGCACAACAAAATATGTATTGACCTTTGATTTGATGCTTCAAGCGAGCCAATAAAGTTAAAGGAGCATCAAATAGACGAATCATCAATCATTAATCAGTTACATCATAATAACAGCAGAATTTGTGGAGGGAGTTAAGATTTCAATTCAGGGGAGTGAAATTATAAGAAGGGTAAAGAGAGGGGTCTCTAATTTTAATCTCTATATGGACCCACAGGGGAGAAGAAGGTACATCACCTCAAGACAAAGAATCACGTTGCACAGCAAATTGACAGCTCAATTTGATGAATATGACAGAAGAAGCAGAGCGCAGAGAGAGAGAGAAGGCAAGAGAAAAACAATAGAGTTGCCCTTTTGTCTCATGGGGCTGAAGGTGAACTAGAGGGTGTAAATTTCCATAATAACCTCTTTTTAAAATTTCCAACTCGGAATCGGAAGCCCCATTTTGATTTCCCCACGCCAACTTTTTGTTATTCTTCTCTTTCTTACTTGCTGTTTCTGTCTGTGCGCATCAGAGGCGTAAGAGAGTACAACTGTGGAGGGCAGAGCGCAGAAAGGTAAAGGACGGGGAAGGGACAGAAAGAGAAGTAACTGACTGTAAATATATATATATATATATATATATTATGTGGTTTGGCAGTGATGGTACCAAGTCATTGCTGAGATCCGACACTATCAATTTCAGGCTTTAGAGGTAGCATAAAGTTCTTGGGGTCCCTCGGCTGTACTGTACGGCAGGCTCTTCCCCCCCCCCCCCGGCTAAAAATAAATAAATAAATTGAGTTCAATGACAAATCATTTGTGATTACCCCCAAAAGTTCATAACCGTTAGTTCTGGAAAAGTAGTGAAAAAACGTACTAATTCATTTTTTTTAAATTATAGATATCTTTTTATTAAAAATAATTTTATTCAAAACAATTAAACATATTTTTTAATATAAATTTAAATATTTATTTATTACGTTATGATGTATTAAATTATTTTATTAGATTTAATTCAATTAGTAAACATGTACTAATTTAACTCATCGTCGAGATTAGTCGCCGTCCTTTAGAGCCTCGTAGCCAGTAGTTTTGAAAATGGGGTCAAGATGTAAAATTATTCACAAACTATCTTGCCAAAGCTGTTGACATCCTAAGGGTCTGTTTGATATGGGAACCAGTTTGGGCATGTTCATCATATTTTGACCTTATTTAAAAGAAATAAATTAGGTTATAAAATTTTAATAAATAGAATATAAAAAATAAAAAAGATAAGAAAAAATAATTAAAAGTTTTTAACCTTATTCCAATTTTTTAAAGTCATATTCCTTAAAAGTTTTACTCCCCACCCCTCTATTCCCTCATACCAAACATACCCTAAAATATGGTGTAATTTCTCCCATTAATTCTAAAAAATGGTTAAGTAAGTAATGTGTCAATGTGAGTCTAATATATTATACCACGTTAAATGGGCTAGAAGTAAAAAATACTTATAAAATATTTATTCGATTCTTAATATATGATTTAGTTATAAAGTTAATTTTAATTATAAATATAAGATATATTTTATATATTTATTAATTTTTTTAAATTATCCTGATAACAATAATTAAGTACTCCCTCCGATTTTAAATATAAGAGCTAGATAAATAGTCTATTTTAGTCCTAAATATAAGATCATAATCTACTTTATTTTCTAAAATTATAATATTTCCCTACAAATACTTCTATTTAATTACACATATTGAGATTATTAAAAATAACATAAAATATTAATTAATTTAATTAATTTATTCAATCTAATTAAATTTATTAAATAGATTGAAGATGTGAGGAATATTATATAACAAAATAATTTTTTTTTGTCCATCAAAATTATTGGAGCTTTATTCTAATCACGTCTGATCAATAATTTTGGCTATGAACTCTAAAAGAAATAGGAAATGTACAATTTGGCCCATCATAAGCATGTGAAGCAAGGGAAGGGACCGAAGTTGAAAAATTGAAAGTGACGTATGAGGAAGTGACTATGACTTATGAGTTTCTCCTTTATATTTTACCAAGAGTGAAATGTAGGCATGAATGCCAAACATAATAATCCAATTATTTTTTTCTCAATTGAAAAAGCTGCATTATTACAGCCAACCCAACACATACAAAAAAAAAATCAAACGTCATGTCCTATACATTTTAAAAACATAAAGCGTATGTATTCAAAATAAGTCAAATAAAAAGCACATTAGAAATCGTATAGATAAAAGCAACTAAATCTAAATGTTAAATACGTAGCAATCTTTATTAAATAGAAGTAGGGGCATTGACTATGATACGTGACTTGGTTGACCGGACGCTTAACCTTGACTAGGAACTTCATTCATTTTAAATTATATGTATATAATATGTTTCCCTTTTTCCATTTTATAATAAACATAGTTTTGAATTATAAGTTTTTTCTTTATTTTAAAACTAAGAAAATTAAGTCTGAGATCCTTATTATCTCAATTTTGAATCATGTTCATATAGTTTATTTTATTCAAATTAAACCCTTATAGTTTTATCCATTATAAGTATTCATCCTTAAGTGTAAAAATTGTTAATTTTAATTAATATATATATAATTTCTTGGACCCATCGTTCGTGAGTTCAGCTGACGAAAAGGTGAAATATACGATCATTTGAAATATGTTCAATCCCTGAGGAATACCATTTTATTATGATTCCAATCGAGATATTTGAAAAGATATTTTAGTTTCTATGTGTCTAAGTTTACGCCTGACGATAATTAACGGCTTGTCCTGCCTAATATTAGTATCGCATAAAAGAAATGGAAACTTCGCCCTATTTTTAGATCGTGGGTGAATTTAACCCCTTTCTAAATAATTGTTGTATCAAACAAAAAAAAATTCATGGACTTTATAGAATCTCCTCCATTTTATTCTTTAGTGTTTTAACACATATATTTCTATAAATAAAATTTCATAAAAATCTATAGATTAAAATTAAAAAATCAAATAATATGTACCAATTTAAATAAAACAACTACGTAAATTGATATAAAGTAATTTTTACTTGTGTTTATTTGATAAAACCCCTCACAAACATTGAAGAGGGAAGGAAGTGTGTTGAAAGTAATGAATGAGAAGGAAGTATTTGGAGGGTAAAAGAACAAGAGATTCTTTCTGTCGGCGATGGAACTTGGGACTGATGCTTCTTCAATTATATTATTAAAAAACAAAAATATAAAAATCACAACACAACATCCCACAAAAGCCCCAACCACCAATCCATCCATAACTATCATTGTCCCATCATGAAAGCAACCACACAGTCACAGATATGACCTTCTGGTTTTGTTTTGCTGCTTCGCATTGCATGCACATATTCATTTTCTCAGTTTCTACATTCACAGCTCCTTTCACTTCCATGTTGAATTGTTGATCCCACCTCTCCCACTTCATAATATTATCACTATTTCTAAACTGTAAATACGAATGCAGAGACATTTGATGATGGTACTAGTTAGAAAGGCATCAAAGCTCAATCTGAGTTTCTTTCATGCAGCAGTCAAATCTATAGGTTGCTAGGATCCAAACAAAGTTTTGCGTTTCATCGAATGGCACAGCAGGACAATTAGATAGGAAAGTTGAACTAAAGCTAATCACAAGCGGTTCAAACCCGAAGTTTCTCGTTTATCGAGAAATTTTTCATGTCACGTCATTAGCATTCTTATGTTTTCAAACATGCTATATTAGCATCCATCTCTGTTTTATTTTTATTTGGATTGCAAAGGCAAGTTTTACACTTGAAGCAGCATATGCAAGATCAAATTCACAACTTAAGAAAAATAAGATTACAAGCCAGAAGTCCATTGAACATGCGTGAGATTGTTATCAGATTTTTGGTTCATTTCACAAAAGCCAAGTAATTTTCATATCTCAAGAGATTGTTCTGTTTGGAAAAAACATGTGTGGCTGTTGAATGTCAGCTATAGCTTTGAGACAAACTTTATCTGTTTGCTTCAAACTTTCAGAGAGCATGTAAGGTTATTCTGTTACTCCTTAATGAAACAAACTTTTAAGTCGCCTCCTAAACCACATGTGATTAGAGTGAGAAAAAAAAAGCCAAATTAAAAGTTCAGACGCCAAATCAATAGTAATAAATTTCCAGAAGTGAATGATCAATTGTGATTAATGAAAGGCGTTCAATAAGAAAATAACAAGTAAAAATATCAATCAGTTCAACTGTTATGTATTATATTCATAATATATTGATTCATTACAAGCATTAATATTGAATCAAGGAAGAATAGAATCAACACTCCCCAGCTTTGTTCTACTTCTATTTGGGTCCCAAAACTACTGAACACTAATACAATTAAAAACATCTAATTAGGCATTGAATAAACCAAAATCACTGTGACTACTTTTGGGAAACTTAAAACATACGTGAAAAAGGACAGGCATCTTTTGTTGTTCGCAACTTGGACTTACCATTTTGGAGAAAGAAATAGAAAGTAGGGTAGCTATAGAGTTGCTGTAGGTCAAAGTCTATGAGTTGGGGACTGTGAGGGTTACTTTTTGGGTCTTTATATTGTCCCATTTGGGTTCAGCAAGAGTCAAGAGGGAGAGAAGAAGTTTGAAGTTTGGCTTGGCCCTTTGGGGAGTGGAGAGTGCTAACCCTCTGGAATGATTGGCAACCTGGTTCTGTTTTAGGGAGTCTCTAGTGTTAGTGTGAGTATTTGTGTTCTGTGTAGCTGTTGTTTAGATTAAAGTATATGTATCTTAGCGTGTAAGAGTCTCCCCTTCCCTTGTAACTTATCAGTAATATCAATATCAGTCTCAAGTTATTTCTGTCCCTCGTTGTCTATTTGTATTTTTTATCTAGTTTTTAGAATTGTTTAGGAGAGGGTCCTAACACGATGCTTTTATAAGAACCGGAACACATAAAACAAAACCAATTAACAGCAGCTAAGTCACAAGTTAAATACCAATTGACAGTAATCAAGCATACAGAGATCTTGAGGCATATTCAAACTAACTTGATCGGGATGCAGATAGCATGTACAGACAAAGTGATTTTCTTCATTAGAAAATTTGACCAAGCATACTCAAAAAGGCATTGAGTTCATTGACGATTAAGGACACGTAATCCATTTTTTAGCCAACATTAGACTCCTGTAATTAAAGAACAAACGCTCTTTCTTTTTGGCATTGAGGTCACTGAAAGATTAAGAACAAACAAACATCATTCAGAAGAGCAGAATTTAAGATAGACTCGTTATGCCTACTTGCCCTTCATCAATGTTGTTAATATCAAGATGAACTCACCACAAATTTTTCCAATGCCTACCACAAAATACAGACAAAGGCTTTTGAATGATATAACATAACTCTGTATGACACAAGAATGGAGGGATGTGTGCTTAAATTTTAAAATGATTTTTGTACTATTTTCTTAACAAAAACAACAGTTTTTCTAGTTTACATTGCAAAAAGTTAAACCATGGATTACCAAGACTTTATTTACCTGTGTGTATCTAAAACCCACTAAAAGAAGAAATTTTCAGGCACTCAAATTAGTTATCTCATCTCAGAGTCAAAACTTGAAACTCATCTGAAGTCAGTCATTCCTGGTGTCAGGCAAGGCTCTTCCATGATGACACGATTTGATTGGAACAATTTCTTGCCACTCAAGTCGACTAGTATATAAAAGTCACATTGACCATGTCATTGAACGCCCACTCTTTCAGCAGAAATAGCCATAGTTTCTAAAATGGAATTGCCTTCACCAGTTGAGGCATCAACGGCACTTCTGAATGATCTACAACTGAAGTAGAAAACTGCACTCATCATGGAATCTATAAGCACCACAAATGAATACATTATCACCAAGAGTGGCCCTTCCCACATCCTAGAGGATCCATCACCATAGCTTAGCGTCTTCACTCGATGCTCAAACAAACCCTCCACAAGGGCCATTCCTATGGTTGATCCAAGATATATCAGTAGACCCACCTGAGTTTGTCCCTTGATTAAAATGTTAGAACGCAACATTGCCTGTGCTCCAGAAACATCCTCCAGTACAGAGATTACAATTGCAATTTCACAAATGATAATAGCGTTGGCAAATATCACAGAGAAAACCAGACCCACCAACACTGCAGCATAAACAACTAAATCTGGAGAAAATCCAAGAACAGACAATGCACTGCAGAAGCAAACAAGAAAAACACAAAACATAGTGATGCAACCAACCACAACTGTACACACCCACACATATGTTGAAACTATTCTCCTCCAGAACTTGGTGATGATCACATAGAACTTCAAAGCATCGAACTTTTTTCTCGAATACGTACAATCTACAGAATACACCACGGCTGCTTTTGACAATAACAACAAGGTGAAGTACAAAGGTAGGCACATAGTGGAAGAAACTACCGTCTCTGCAAAACGCTGGCAAGATTGCTTGATGAGAGATCTTAGAGGGAAACCGCTAGTCTTGGCAACCAACATAAGCCGAACAGTGAGACTCTTTACAATCGACATATCTACTAAAATATTAGACAAGAGCACAGCAGAAACAGGGCAAATGAGCAAAGCCAAGATTGCCATGAAGGCCCAGCAATTATACCTAAGTATCCAGACAGTCTCTTTCAAAATCTCCAATGCATTCATTGATTGGATTATATAGGTATGACCATGATCAGAGAGTTCCAACGCCGAAACTTGAAAAGGGGCTTCCTCGGATCCCTCTTTCCTCAAATTATCAGACCTATTTCTAGGAGAACGACCTCCACTGGAAATCTCCATTTTCATTAAAAACTCCGTCGCAAAAAGCGATTATTTCATTGATATTCAAGATTAAAATCAAGTTTAAAGTCAACCACACGATCCGAAGGGACTAGATTCTACTGCAAAATCGAAAATTAAGAACGGCGTATCTATAATCAGGGCTTTTTACCGGCAATGGAGATCACACACGCAAGAATTGAACAACGTGTGAGGAGAGATTGAAACGATGCAATCAATACCTAGAAAACGGAAACGGGATCAGGAGACGCGAGAGAGCGGAGCTGGAGGAGGGTGAGGAGGAAGAAAGAATGCTCGCATGGAGGAAAGGAAACAACGGTGGGGGAGTGAGAGAGGGTAAAAAGGAGAAGGATTTGGAATTGGAGAAGAAAGAAAAGGGATTTGTGTTGTGGATTGGTCATTGGTCAAACCGGAGCTCCATTTTCGTCCGTATTATGCTTTGCTTGGCGGTGTCTCCCCCTCATTCCAACACAGTATCCTTGAAACTTGTTAGAAATGAGATGTCTAGGGGCTTCCATGCCTCTGAAGCTCAATCTCAATTCTAAAATAATTCTTTCTATCTTGGACGATATATAATCAATAATTTTTATTTTAAGGACTTATGGTTTAATAGTTGATTAATAAATCATCTGCTCTACCTTGATTTATCAATAAATCGCCTGATTTCAGAAGTATGGATTATGATCTTGTTGTATCTAGATTAAATATAATCTGAACAGGCATTTTTTTTTCTTTTTCCTCTTTTTTTTAATTGATTCATGTCTATAGTATCCAAATCATTTACCGCGCCGGGACTTTTTGTTGTATTCTCTGTTTTTTTAGTAAGGGTGGTCAAAGTGAGATTTGATTCCACCACTTTTTCATTCTCAAAAAAATTCTATGACTATTGGACCATTAATGCTTTTAATAATATAATATAAGATAATTATTAAGTTTTAAGATATATTTTTTTTGGTTAAAGGATAAAATGACATTAATAAAGGGTTAATGGTATTTTTATTCTAGGAGTATTATGCAATGAACTAATACGCCCTACAAATTTTATGAAGGGTAATGTCGAATTAATATTTTTTTTTGGTAATATCGTTGCGAAAGTTTAAAAACGTCGTATTTTTACCTAAAGTTAAATTTAACTGTCAGTTAACTAATATACTGATGTGATATCTAATTTATTTTTTATTTTTTTAAAGTATAAATTTGCTCCAAATATTTTCATTCTGGAGCACTAAGTATCCAGAATTTTTTTTGTTCAATATTATCTTAACCATTATTCAAGCTCAATTTAATTGTTAATTTGACTAAATATACGGGACTGACTAGTCCACGTGATATCCCTTCATTTTTTTGATATCAAATTTATAAATAAAAAAAATTAAAAAGTATATTTCTCTAAGTTCCATTGTTAACAGAGTATCACTCTCGAGAGACCATACTTCATTTTAAAAATAACATATATTATTTTTTTGAGAGGTTGCTATATTATAGTTTACTGAGAGCAATACTTTGATAACGATAAAGTTTAGAGTGATGCATTTTTTTAAAAAAAATTACTTGTTTATAAATATAATTTAGAAAAAAAATATAAAGTAGATGATATGTGTACTGACTAGATTTTTTTTTATTCAATATTCTTTGACCATTATCTAGGTTCAGTTTGACCAAATGCTAAGTTAATTAGTACACATGTCATCTACTTTATTTTTTTCAAGTCATATTTATAAATAAGAAAAAAATTAAAAAAAAATCCTTAAAGCTCTATCATCATTATTAAAGTATCACTCTATACTTTAGCAACCTCTTTGAAAAATAACATATTATTTTCAAATAAAGTATGATTTTCTAGGAGTGATACTCTATTAACCAGGCTTAGAGAAATATATTTTTTTAAGTTTTTCTTATTTATAAATTTAATTTTTAAAAAAATAAAGTGGATGACACATAAAATAATAAGTTCAGTATATTTAGTCATACTAACAGTTAAATTGAACTTGAATAACAGTTAGGGTAATGTTGAACCTAAAAAAACTTTTGGATACACAATACTCCCAAGTAAAAACTTACAAAATAAATTTGTACCTTAATAAAAAATAAAAGATGACATGGATACCATGTAGCACCATATGACAAGCCATGTTAGTATTTTAGATAATTGACAGTCAAATTTAACTTTAAGTAATAAGGGGTGACATTATTCCTTATAAAACTTTCAGAACTCGTCACAAAATACTTTTAGAGTAAAAATACATTTTATTCCCATTAATAAATAATTAGAGTCTTCACGAAGAAGCAAAGCACATACAGTATACAATATTAATAGATGTTTTAGAGTATGATTCAATATATATAACATGAACTGCTAAAGAAATAAAATCTCTAATAAAAAAATAGAACTTCCTTCTAAATCCTTAGCGAAATTAATGAACACATAACTAATACTGTTAATGTTGAGGTGTAGCTCAAGAAAGTCTTGCAAGAGACTTGATTAATGAATCCATATAAGAGATGCGCGAAGACATTTAACCAAGAGACTGAAAAGAGGTAGTCCAGGAGTTCCTTCATTTTTACCATACGAATTCAATGAAAGGAGACCTTGAAAGCATATACAACTTTGACAAAAATACAATCTAGATTTTTTGAATTTATGAAGGAAAATATCCCGTCCAGATGGGTTAAGTCGACAAAGTATTCCCTAGGCTTTGTAGCTGATAGTATTGGCATAGGATTGGAGTTAGCAAAAGCCATGGAAGAAAATGATAGGATACCATTAATCTCACTCAAGAAGGAATCATAGCTAACTTAAAAGTAACACAGTCAAACCACACGGATATTGTTAAATCTAAAGAGTCTTCACAATCCCAATTTTAAGATATATGAAATAAGCAGTTTATTGACTTGGCTGTTATTATCATTTCGTAGAATAAAAAAATAAAGTTGTTATTTGTTAAAGTAAAATTATCCTTAATCTTCAACAACCCGATAGAACTTTTAACTCGAGAAGTTAAGTTTTTATAAAATTAATTATCATTATCTTAATTATTTAGAAAGTAGACGCTTAATTCTTGAGAAATTAGTAAAACCACCACCCTTTTATCCCTTTTATCTTTTCATGGAAAAGGCAAG
The DNA here is from genome assembly GCA_037074615.1 of Leucaena leucocephala. NCBI lineage: Eukaryota > Viridiplantae > Streptophyta > Magnoliopsida > Fabales > Fabaceae > Leucaena > Leucaena leucocephala. Next base: position 4,706,853 of record CM073569.1, read on the forward strand.
TTATCTGTCCAAGAAAAAATACCAATTTTCGTCTACAAAGAGAGAAGCAAGAAATAGGAAGAAAGACAATTCAACAAGCATAGTCACATCCTGTCAAGATCAAGTTCCCATTATTACTCCAATAATTTTCTTCTATTTTCCCCCTGATTTTTTTCTTAATTTGCGTCTTGATATTATCTGTTGATACTCAATCGGTGCCCATTCTTTTATATCTGAGTATTTGTACTCAAAATAGAGGGATTAAAGATCCGAAACTCACCATTTGATTGAACAAGTCAATCTTGATACAACTGAGAGATTTACAATTAACTCCTTTGACGTGCATACAAGAACAAAACCACAAACAAATCCCTGTCATTACTTCTAGAAACTTGCAAGGTCACTCTTTTTTTGCTTACAATTAAATCCTTTTACAAACAAATCGTTGCTTTCCCATAGTATTGTTTCTCTTGAAAACTTCTTCCGCCGTGGTGAAAACTTGAGAACGCATCGCTCTGTCAGCCTCCAACAAAAGAAGATAGGGAAAAGCCTCGAACTTAGCATCCACAAGCCTGATCCAGCATCCAAACGACGCTTCTGGAGTCTTCATCTCCACGCGCCACCACTCACACTTCACTTCCATCATCGGAATCCACCATGGCGATGCCGCAGCATGGGCCGTCTCTCAATCTCTGGGCCGTCCTCTCTGAATCGAAACGCATCATCAACGCTCACTCTCGTCACTTCCTTGCTCTTTCCGTCATCTTCCTCCTCCCACTTTCCTTCTCCCTCATCGTCTACCCTACCCTCCATCGCCTCCTCACCGATTCTTTCTTCGTCAACTCCCATGTTCTCATCCGTCAGACCGTTCATTTCCAAGCCCAACAACCACCACCACCTCCGCCCTTTGACCACAATACCCTTTGGCTCTCTCTCCTTTATTCCCTTCTCATGTTCGTTTTCTCGCTCTCTGCCGTCGGCACCATCACCTACAGCATATTCCATGGCTTCTACGGCCGACCCGTCAAGCTCGTTTCAGCAATCAAATCTATCTTCACGTCCTTCTTACCCCTCCTGGTCACCGTTATCGTTACTCAACTCATCGTATCCCTGATCACCCTTATTTTCGGGCTTCTTTTGTTCTTGGCTATTCGAGTAATTCAGCTCCTGGGGATTCAAATTGAATACTCTTCACCTTATTTTATTGGTTTCTCTGGGGTTCTCCTGCTTGTTCTGTTGCTTGTGTTAGTTTATTTGCAAGTGAACTGGACCTTGCTATCTGTGGTCGTGGTTGCAGAATCAAGTTGGGGATTCGAGCCTCTAAGACGAAGTACTGGTTTGATCAAGGGGATGAAAGGAGTGGCACTGTCTTCGTTGTTGTTTTTCGGGTTCTTTGCAGGAATTTTGGTTTGGAGCAGTTGGATTTTGACGATGGGATCTGATAGCACTGCCAATGATATGTGGAGCAATTGGGCTTTTGTGGCACAAATTGTGGTAACTTCAACTTTTCTTATGTTACTTCTGCTTTACAACACGGCAGCAAACACTGTGTTATACATGTATTGCAAGGCTATTCATGGTGAGCTTGCTCTTGAGATTGCTGAGGAGTTTGCTAGAGAGTATGTTAGTTTGCCTTTTGATGAAGGGAAGGTTCCTCATGTTGTATCAGTTGTTCATGTATAAAGATAGATAGATACAGAGGTTTGTGCCATGAATAATGTCTCTTTTGTAAACTTATGTAAATCTTATACAGTTCATAAGGGACTAAAGTGTAAAAAATTAAAGACAAGTAGACCAGGCAAAGAATGTGATTTAGCTGTATCATACCATCACTGAAAGAAGGAAAGAAGAAAATGTGTGACTTGTGTATACTTACTTTACACTATCTGAACACAAGGTTGTGTGGTTCTTTTTCTTTCTCGTTAGAGTTCAACTAGTATAGTAGTAGGTTTCACCAACACGGAGTTGGTCTAGTACACAGTGGTATACCACCTCGCTAGATATTTTTAAGTCTCAAGTTTGAGTCCTAGAAGAGACACTTGTGTAGCCACGAACCCCAAAATTAGATTAATCAGTTTTAGAAAAAGCGTTAAATGCCAGTCGATAGTATAAAAAAAAGTATGGTGGTAGGATTCAATTAGGGTTGGTTTGGTACGGGGTATTTGGGGGGAAGGTAGGAGGAGGGGAGGGATTTTGCTTCCCTCCCCTTGTTTGGCTCATTGGAGGGGAGGGAAAAATTTTTAAAATTTTCCCTCCCCCTCCAACTTTACTTCCCCTCCAAAATTGGGGGAATTTGGAGGGGAAGTGATATATTATATTATTATTTTATAATATTAATATATCCATAATTTTTTTAATATCCTAATATTATCCCTATATTATATTTTATTAAAATATTATATAAAATAATATGTTAATCATAGAATCCAGGCTGGGTGGTTTAAATGGAGAAAGGCTACTGGGGTTATATGTGATCGGAAAGTACCAGATAAATTAAAAGGAAAGTTTTATCGTACTGCTATAAGACCAGCAATGCTTTATGGAAGTGAATGTTGGGCTTTAAAAGGACAACAAGAGCATAAAGTTGGGGTAGCCGAAATGAGGATGTTGAGATGGATGTGTGGGCATACAAGAAAAGATAAGATTCGTAATGAACAAATACGGGGAAGAGTTGGAGTGGCACCTATTGCGGAGAAAATAGTGGAGAACCGTCTTAGGTGGTTTGGACACGTACAAAGAAGGTCAAGGGATGCGCCGGTGAGGAGGGTGGATCAAATAGTATGGAGTCCGGTTAAAAGGAGTAGAGGAAGGCCAAAGAGAACGCTCAACGAGGTCATTGAGCGGGATCTCCTGGTCAATAACCTATCCAAGGATTTAGTTTTTGACAGAGCACAATGGCGTCGTATGATCCATGTAGCCGACCCCATTTAATGGGAAAAGGCTTTGTTGTTGTTGTTGTTATTATATAAAATAATATAAAGTAAATTTGTCTATTTTCCTTCCCCTCCCTTCTTGAACTAAACAAGGTAATATGAAAATCCCTCCCCTCCTCTCCCTTAATATTAATCCAAACAAGGTAATAATAAAATCCCTCTTTTTCCATCCCCTTACTTTCCCTCTATTAAAATCCCTCCCCTCCGTTGAGCCAAACACACCCTTAGGGTCTGAAGTAAAAGATCTAATCATAGATAGAAGGATATTAGAAGGATTACTCCTTATAGGTTGAATAGCTATATGTACTTTGCATTAAAACTTTGGCCTTTTATAGTATTGAGTATTAAATGGGTTGATAAGCTATCAATTGCAAATTGACATTTATAGTATATGAAGTTGAAATGAATGATTTTTCTGAATTGTAAATTGTGCTTTGCAACTTATGTAGACTCCAGTATCCAAACTTGTTAAGGGCTAAAGCTGAATTTTGTTTCTTTTTATGGGAAATGAAAGCAAGATGGTTTATTGACCTGTTACCAGATTCAAGATTTTACCAATGCCAAGTTGTAATATCATTCTCCTAATTTGTGAATGTTCTAAGCATGCCTTGGCCTGAGAGTTTTATGTTGACTATTCAGTTTTCATTTCTGCAAGGCCCTTAGTCCCCCTGAAATTATAGCTTTTCCTATAAGTTTTAGCTATTTTGAGATCCTTATTATCAACTGACCTTTTATATACGTGTTTATGTAAAAGCCTCTCTGCCAAAAGATATGCACATCTATTTCTTTTCAAACTCTACTTAGTGGAAGCTTGATCCACTAGGCTGCCCTTTAATAGTGTGAATTTGGTGCATTATATGGAGATTGAGAAATGAGTCACGTGATTCATGATTAATAAAGAAATAATATGTCTTTTAGAGTTTTAATATTATAAATAGATATGAGAAATTGAGCATTGTTCAAAGATAGGTTATCAGCTCCAGTTTTGAATGTTTGGGCTCATTCCACAATGCTGGTTTGGCTTATATGTTGTGACAAAGTGTTAAGAGACTGAAATCAATGAAAATTGGTTTTAGTATCTGTTCTGAGCCTGCAGGCATAACCCTTATCCATCTTGTATCTAATCACTGAAACAAAACTGCTGCACTTTCTTGATACTAATTCTGCTCACTTAATTTCCTTCAGCACTTAGCTTTATTATGAGTCCTCTTTGGAATCAGATTGTAAAATTTCACATGGGAAGACTGCCAAAATATTTAGATAGGTTGTAGCAGTGTCATGGTTGTGTAAGAATTAGCTTACTGATGCGATTATTACACATAACCAGTGCTTTTCAACAGTCTGTATTTGCGGTTCATCCAAGGACTTACTAAGACCTCCATTACAGTTGTGGGTTCTTGATATTAATATTCATATTCATGGTATCCCGATCCATCCCCACGTTCATAAATACTAAAACAATAAATATTATCTTATTAGATAGGGTTAGCTATATAGATTATATGTCATTGTATTCTATTTTGAATCAAAGGGGAAGCACTAATGGTGGGATGGAACACTTGATTTTCTATTTATACTATTTATACGAGAGTTTACATGTCCCATTAAGGCTGTTGTCCCCACGATCGTATATGTGAAAGGAAAAATAATTGAACATGATTTAATCATGTCAGGTTCCTCCCATTGTAGTCATGTGCCTCCCATAGTATTGCGAATTGAGCAAAATCTTTAGGCTGATATTCTGCAACTTTCGCGGTCCTAGTCATCTCTCTCGGAGTAACTGAGACTGTTAGACTAGATAAAGGGCATGTTTGGATAGGATTTTAAAAAAGGGCTTATGAAAAAAAAGGGCTTATGGACAACTTATGGAAAAAGATTTTTGGAGAAGAGTTTATAGAAAAAAAGTGGTTTTGAATAAATAGGTGTTTGGATAGTTATTTTTAGAATGACTTTTTATGGTGGTAAATTACCAAAAAGGGTATGATTTGATTTAAAGTAAGAGATATGGGGGAGTTAGAGAAAAGAGAAGAGAGAGGAGAGAGGGAAGAGAGGAGAAAGGAGAGAGGGTGTAAGAAAAAGTAGGAGAGAGGAGAGAGGGTGTAAGAAAAAGTAGGAGAGAGGAGAGAGAGTGTAAGAAAAAGTAGGGATAAGATAGTAATTGGATAGTCCATAAGTGCTTTTACTGTTGAAAAAGCTATTTTAAATAGCTTATTCAAAACCATGGTTTTAAACCATGGTTTTGTCCAAAAGCACTTATGGACAAATAAGTCTGTTTGTTTTAAAATTTCTCCAAACCGAGGTTTGGGTCAAAAGCCCTTTTAAAACCGCGGTTTGCGGTCTTACCCAACAGCCCAAAGTATTCTCAAATTCAGAAGTTTTTTTATTCGTATAAAATCAAATAAATATCATTGGCCTTGTAAATTTCCGTTATTTTAATGACAAATACTTATAATTTGATCGGTTTTAAATTCAGGATGCTTAGGAATAGATACCTTTTAAATTTGGTCCTTCTGAGTAATTTTCCCAAAAAAAAACAACCTTTTGGAAAATTTCTCCAGGCGAAAGTGAGCTTGCTATTTTTCAAGTCTTAGCATTTTTTCATGAAACAAACGAGGCCTCAAGGCATTCCTATTTTGAGTTATATTTTCATGCGACCCATATCCTCAAGAGATTAATTTTATGAATCACTAAGGCACCATAATGACTATTTCTTTTCCTAAACGTATATTCTTTAATTGGGAGTAATTTTATTCAAGACATCATTACTAAATATTAATATCTCATCCAGCGGAGATTGAAATCTTAATTTATTATATTATAAAAGATGAGCTCATTTCACTAGAGCTAACCTATTAGTTAATAGCAATGTTAATACAGTTGGCACTGTCTCCCTCCAAAATGTAAAAATGGAAATTCAGTAAAAGCCATCTCAGGATATTGCTTGATGAAAACTGAAATACAACAAACAGCTAACGCAAGGAGGCAATGTTATCAAGAAGCTCTCAGCCTCATCAGTTCCCTGTGACCTAAAAACTTTGTACATCAGTTCCCACATAACATTGACAAAACCTTACTACACATTTTTTTTGGGGTCAGCTTTTAGCTTCCAAAAGCTGAAAGTACCTCTGGCTCACAAATCAAAGAATGAAAAATTCCCAACAATGTAGTCAGAAGCAAGCACAGCTCCCAACAACTTGGTCACAACTTTCTACCATGAACCAGGCTAGAAGATGAAGATTTTGGATTTAAGTACCTCTCATCATGATCAGGATTAAAAAGAAGATTACTCCAATTTGTAGATCTTTGAACAATCCTAGTTGGAACCCTGTCACTATCTTCCCCACCAGAAGCTTCATACCCGTCACTCGTTGACCTTGACAGAGGGATTTCCTTCAGAGTTGCAGGGCCAGTAGCTGAAAGACATCTTGCTTCTTCAGCCGCCAACGAAGATACCCGAAAAGGGTGGATATCGGGGGAGTCTAAACTGCTTTCTGGAGATGAAGCAGCGATGATCCCAGCTGAGCTTGACATTACTCTACTAGTTTGGAATGCGCTGCGTGCTTCCATCTGAAGAGGGGCTAAATTAGATGTTCCTCCACTGAAAGTTTTATCAATACCAATGGCGGAATCGTTTGTCAGAGGTTCCATAGGTAGGTCAGCAGGAAGGCGAACTCGCTTACTCGCTCTCCTTCTGTTACTGTCAATCCTGGGGACCATCCGCCGGCCACTGCTTCCAAAGTTGCTGGTTTGTTCTAGACTGAAAGACTTGTCCTGTCGTGTTACAGGCTGCAGGATTTTGGACTTCTTTCTTGCCTCTGAGGCAGCCTTTGAGACATCTTCTGCATTCAACCGTGCCAATGTCCATGGACTGATTTTCACTGTTTTTGTATTCTTTTTCTTAACTGGTTCATCTCTCACTGTCTTCCTTCCTAGTGAACTTACAGAACCTGTTTCTGGTGGCACCACATCAAACTATCCCCACCCAAAAAGAGAAAAATAGAAAACAAATGCCCGGTAAGTAAGCATAGAATAAAGCAGATAATGATAAATAAGACATAAAATCATACTTCAACTTCATTTATGAATGATTATTCCCCTAATGCCAGAAGTTGTTATGATGCTCTGAGATGATCAAATGCTTAAATAATAATAAGGTTGTTATTTAACAATTGAGGAACTATTACTCACGGGATACTATGCTTGTATAAGAACAATAACAGAGCATTTTATGCAGAAAAGGTACAATCATAAAATAAAGAAGCAAGGGACATCAATATAAGTCCCATGAAGAAAATATATCTATAAAACCACCTGATCTTCAAGGAATATGCGTGGGGGCGTGCACCATGCCCCGCGGTGGAAAGTAGAAAATGAACTAGCACTGCTTAATCCCGTAAGTGAGCTGACAGTAGACATCTGGGGGCTCTGCTGACCTCCAACTCCTTGCAGGTCTAGTTCCTGCTCCCTTAGAGCTATGATGTAATCATAAGTGCTGATTCCCTGAGATATCAATCATGATAATATTCATTGTTATGTATAACAACAAACTTTGCGCAAGACCAAGAAAACCAATGAAATGAACACATTTAAATTTATGCATGTAAATTGATGTGGCAGGATTGGGCTCTGATACCATGTTATATTCTAATCTAAAACCAACTGATATCAGCAGAGTTGCCCAACAACTACATAAAACATACTCAAAAGACAGAGGCAAGCAATGTGGGACTTTTGACAAATATAGAACCAGATTATTAAAGCAATATGCAAATTTCAAGCTTACCTTTCTAATGAGAAGGATATGAAAGAAGAAAAGTTGAGCAAGGGGCAAGGTAGCAATGACAGCCAAAATTGAGCAAAGAGCCTGTGACAAAGGGCAAGAACATATCAATTAAAGCATTAAAGTCACAAATGTACATCATGCACCAAAAGAAAGAAAGAAACAGTGCTCACCAACACAATAACAAAAGGCACCAGAGAGAAACTGCTTCCCAACTTGGCAGAGATATCCACTGAAAATTTCTTTCTCTCTATAAAACAGCAGATGAGCACAAATATCCCAGTAGACCATTGAAGAATAAGCTGCAATCTCAAGCCAAAGGTGCACAAACCATGGTATATACCTGTCAATAATTAATCCAAATGAAAATGACTAGGAAATAAAAATGCTTACTCTGGGGTGGTCCTCTGGTTCTGGCATGTTGCTTGCAACAAGTATAGAATAGCATGACTAGTTTAAGAGAAAGACAAACTAATCTGACTCTTGTTAAGCAAAGGCAAGTAACAGGGTGGATAATCTTGCTTACCAAGACGAGCGCAGCAATCATGAGGGTAAAAAATTGCCGGTAGTTCCTTTTCCCTACGCAATTGTTAAGCCACTGCAAAAACAAAGATGCAACAGGCCTTCAGAACACGAATCAAATTACAAGGAAGGAAACCAGAAATCAGACCCTCATACTCTGCAATGATGATCAAAGCAGTCAACGCACTTGTCACAGACTCTACAGTGCTTGCTGTACTTGAAGACCTGAAATGGTAGCAATTCTTTAATGATGTAAAACTTTAATTTTGGAATCTCCAGAATGAAACTTGCATTCATCTAATAGTTCCAAGATTCAAGCATTCCATTGAGGCTAAGCATAAGATGATAGCATAACAGGTAACATTGTAAAGTATGATATCAAGTAATGCACAAATTGCATATCTCACTTCTGCATGCAGGACTGTGGAGGTAATGCTAAGGTAAAATTATCTGTTTACCTCATCATCACTTAATACAGAAGGCATTCCAACAATTATGTCAGGAATTGGACTTCATTGTTACTCACCTCAACTTCACACAAACTGCAATAGAACATGCCATCTTCATTATTCTGTCGGTCAGTAGATTCATCATTTGGATTAGAACAGCAGCGGATTAAAGCACAAGGAGCCAGGAGACAGGATAAGGGTGATGCTGATGCACTCTTCTCAGTTGAAATAGCAATATCTTTCAAACTTGCTTCTGTTCCCAGTTCTTCCTTATCAAGGGATTTGGCTCCAGCCATTGAAACAGTTGCATCGTGCATTGACGAAGTTGATCCACCACCTATTTTAGAACCATTTAGTCCAGCAAGCTTTCCACTTTCTGGAATATTTACATACTTTTTGGACTTGAAAACTCCTGGATCTGCTGGATCAGCAGCTGCACACCAAATGTACAGTCCAAAGACGCAAGTAATCTGCCAAAAGGTTAGATATTACAAAAACACGGAAATGTCCTTTGTATACGTTAATACGTATGAGTTAACACATATTTACTTGTGATCATCATACATTTCTTCAGAAAATGGGAATACATGTCATGAAATGAATGTCATTTAGTAATTATCCTTGTTTTACTCATTGTTAAACACTTAAAACCGGATCATAAAATTTTTCAATTAGACAGTGAAAGAGGGCAGTAGAAATCTAAAACCATGGACAGCTCATTTAGAAAATGAGAAAAAATGGTAAGGCCTAAGTAGCTCCCCACCAAATGTTCCATAACTCAGCATTTACTTGTTTTTGCACTCTTTCTGAACTCCATTTTTTTCTTAACATGATTAATTACTCAAGGTAATGATAATTGTTTCTCAATTAGAGTAGTTACCAACCAAGAGAAGTAGTTTCTCTGCCAGCCATGGGCGTCATTAGACAGGAACCTAAGTTCAGTGCAAACCTCGTATTCCAAATTCAAATAAGTTTGAATTAACATTTATATCTATGCTAAGGTGTGAACTATTGGGAAGTACAATATGGTTGAGAAAGCGAAAGCACACAGCAGTAATTAATTATCAGGATAATGAAGGCTAACGCATTTATTACTAGGTTATGTTTCTTCAAATGGCTCTTTCTTGAAGGAATGTAAAAGCGGGTAGATGAAGGAAAGAGATATTTAAGAGGTGATCACAGGCAACCAAATGGCCCTTATCAGGAACGGACACAGCTTTATGATACCCTTTAAAAATCTAGCTAAATGAAATTCCAGAAAGAGGATAGAAAGGGAAGGAACCCAGATTGTATAAAGAATACAGACACACATATTCAAAATCAAATGCACGAATCCGACAGTACCAATCGCAGATCTTATTTCCTTCGCGGACCAAGACAGGCTACAGAATGTGTATATGAAAAGCAGAGGAAAGTAAGAGATTGGTTTACCAGTGGTGTGTAGAGGCCCATAACAATGTACTGATACATCTTTTTTCCAACAAAAGGAGCGAAGAACACATAAAATGCAAATCCCAGGGCCAAAAACACAGCAATCGCCACCACCTTCGCAAAAAATAAAATTCTCAAAATGATCAAAATCCTACGAAAAAGCCAGAAAACACTAGAATAAACATACTGACACCAACCTGTAGAGGATGGTAAGGCAGCTGCCATCCATGCTTCCTCATGATTCAGATTGAATGCAGAAGTTCAAAGAGCAGAACAAGGCACAAATGCACAAATGTAGAGAGCACTATGAAGAACTACTGCGAGCTGTATTTCCCACCATCTCCCTCAAAAACCACCGAAAGAGATAGAACAGGGACTATGAGGGTCATGGTGGGAGGGAACTGGGAACCGGGAAGAGGAGTGTAGAGAGAAGAAGAGTAGAAGCTTTTAGTCTCTGGTTCACTCAAAGACAAACCCAGATTGTGGAAGAGGAAGGAATGACCTTTTTTGTGAATTTGGGTTGTTATTGTGGCTTCTTCTTGCAAGCTTTTTCCTTTGCTGAGATCTCAGATTCTTTGAATGGCTATAATTACCCATCGACTCAACTTCTTTCCTTGGGGGTTTTGCCCTCTGGCTTAGGCTTGTGCTAGCTAGCGTTACCTTTCTTCCATGTGCAAATCATGTGTCTCAGGCCTCTGCAACGGACAGTTGTTTGGTTCTGCTTTTGTTATTGCCACCAACCACCCCCTTAAAAGCTCCCTGTTACCACCCTGCTTCTCTCTCTAGTCTCTATACTCTATTAGTAATTTTTTTTCAGAAAAAAAAGGTGGAAATTTCTGTTAGGAAATTTTGTAAGAAACCTGTATGTTTTATATTCAGAAATTATTGATATTTCATTGTAAGATAAATTATTGATATTACAAATAATTTAAATATAAATAATATAGATACTTGAACTCAAATATTTTAACTAATAATTTTTTTATTTGGTGAAAGGGATGGTGGGGTTATTTAGCAACAGCTTATTAGTTAATAAAAAATTTAAGCAGAGATTTTTTATCAATTTTTTTTAGTCTTAAAAATTATTATACTCTGAAATATTATTAACCTTGAAATTTGATTAAATTGTTTCATTTAATAATTTTAATTTTTTATTTTCTGTTATCAGGTAAAAAATATAATTCCATTTTTTTATAAATAATAAATTTTATTAATCAAATTATGTGTAAAAATACAAATGTTATATAAATACTAGTTAAAAGGTGAGGTAAAAAAAATAGTGAAAAGAAGGGGGGTGATTTATGTATTTTTGTCATCCTCCCACTTTGTTTGCATTTTTTATTTTATTCCCAAGCAAAGACACACCGCCGGCCACGTGTATTTTGGATTTTAATTAAAATGACAAATTAGGCTGCAAAACGAAAGCACTCATATCTCACCTATCACGCTTTCACTTTTTAGCAATTAATTGACCACTTTCTTGTCTTTATTTTTCTTTCTTCAGTTAAAACATTGAGAGGGGCCAAAATAAATATTTAAAAAAAATACAGAGGCATTTTAGTATTTTACTTTATGTCTAGCATCAATGGATTGAAGGAATATCAATGGTTAAAAAGTTCAGGAGACTTCAAATGCTTAGGAGCTTTCACATCTTAAGGAGCACTAATTTCTATGAAAAATTAATAATATTGGTCAAATCAGCAAAAATGTAACTTATGTGTACTAAATAGTGATTATATAATAAGATTAAACAGAATAGTTTCATTAATCAGATCATTATTTAGACTTCGTTCAATTTCAATCAAAAAATTATTTTTATAGTTAAATCATATGAGACTGGAGTTAAATCGTTATTGATTGAACCTAAACATAAGATTAGACCAAAAAATAAAGCGGTTTTTTTTTTGCACTAGCAAAAAAATGCTAAAGAAATTTAAAAAATATATATATAAAATTAACTCTTTCAAAATACTAGTATTCAATATACCTTCAAACTATTTATAGTTATATGATGTTATTTTATTGAAAAAATATATTGTAGTATTACTATTATGTTGGTAAATGGATTTATTATAGATTTATTTTTATATATACATATAATTATTTTTATTAATTTTTGTGGTTATTCAACTTTTAAAACATTTATTATTATTATTATTATTATGATTGTTGAAATTGTGGTCTAGAATCCTAGCTAGCAAGTAGCAAAATATGATTCAATAGTCCACACCATAACCACAACGACCCCAACCAAACACAAGGGTTGAACAATTGTCATTTATGTGATTAACTTAATTAATCCAGATTTGCTCACTTCACATTGACCTTTCAGTTTGTTAAACAAAAACAAACTAATTAATTAATAAGGTGGCAGATTAATTTCATTGCGCTAATCACAACCTCAATCGTTGACTTGTTTGATGGATTTAGATATGTAGCCATATATCCTGAAGGACACACACTCATTTATACACCCACGTATATTAACTTGAAAGTCACTTGTAATAGTTATTCCTCATAAACACAACTTTTACAAACTAATTGCCAAAATTCATTATTTTGTGTATGAGTTATATTTACGTTAATAAAATATAAAGTAACGGTGCATCTAACACTTTAAAATATTTAAAGGTATGATTAATTCTCTAAACTAAATTTAAAAGTGCGACTAATATCCTAGAATATTTAAGTATACAATTAACATCCTGAACTAATTTTAAAGGTGTGAGTAACATCTTAAAATATTTAAATTAGTACAATTTTTTTTTTTATAAAAATATAAATTTCTGTCTTATCCATATCACGTGAGCTTTTTATTTTGACATATTATTATTTAAAAAATTATGTGTCATATTACTAAAATTGATATTGTATATAATTTATATGTGAATATTGAGAAATTTCATGATTTATTTAGTATAATTTATTAAAATAATATTATTCATGTGTCTTTTTAAATAATAATATGTGAAAATAAAAAATTTATGTGATATGTATCAAACGAAAGTTAATATTTTTATTAGCGAAAGGATAAAATTATACCAATTTAAATATTTTATGATGTTAATTGCTCCTCTAAAATTAGTTTAGGGTGCTGATTGTACTCTTAAATAATTTAGGATATTAATTATACCTCTAAAATTAATTGGAGGTGCCGATTATACCTTTAAATATTTTACGGTATTAATTACTCTTCTAAAATTAATTTGAGGTGCTATATGCAAAAAAAAAAATATAAACAATATTGGATTCGATGTGTCCTGCTAGTTAAACAATTATTGAAAAAAAAAAAGTTACTTAAACACAAACACATTATAAAATACGAAATTATTAATCAAAACAGTAGGTATAAAAATAAAAAATACGAGTTTCCTATAATAACTTTCCATACCTAACAGTCATATTTCATTTTTTCTACTAAAATAATAGGTGTATGGTATTTTGACCTTAATTTATTATAATAAGTCGTATTGTTGAATATTGGATTTTTTTACAATTAAATTTCTTGTATGACTTTAAACTTGTTTTAAAATAAATCACATAGACATATTCCTTACTTTATTTTATTTTTAGTTGCTTTCTTCTCTTGTTATTATTGTACAAAATAATATCTAAATTAAATTATATACAATCAAACCACTTAAAATTAATTTAGGTAACAAGAATGAGACAGATTATAGATACAAACGTTTATATCTTGCTAATATGCCAAAGAGAAAGACTTAAATACTTACCTAGCCTTATATATTTAATATACTTTGATTCAATGACATCTATAAGTAAACTTTAAAAGAATTAATGATATTGATAAGAAGAGTATGTTATAAAATAAAAATATAAAAAAATATGTTGATTTAATTAGAAACATGCATATTCAGTATATAAAACTAAATATATAAGTTTTTCTTATGACAAAATATATATAGACATAATACTGATTTGTTTGGATAGATTTTTAGAAAATAGTTTATAGGAAAAAAAAATTTGGACAGCTTTTAGAAAAAAAATTTTAGATAAGGGCTTGTGGAAAAAAAATTCTGAATAAATGAGTGTTTGGATGATTATTTTTAAAATAAATTCTATGATTGATAAATTATTAGAAATAGTATGAGATAAAAAAAATAAAATAATCATCAGCAAGTGTTCATCATCTCTTCGAACATGGCGAACAAAGAGCAGCGACAGTGAGCAATTCTTCTCCGACGGTGACTTCCTCTTCTTTTCTTTGCAACCCACCAAACCTATCGCTTCTTCTCCGACCAACTAGATCTGGACGGCGACTCGTGGAGGCAGGCAGGATGGCGACACGGAGTCAGAGGAGAAGCAAAGAGAATGGAAGAAAGAGTGAACAAAAATAGGGATAAAATAGTAAATGAGTAGTCCATAAGTTATTTTATTATTTTAGAAGCTATTATTAGGAGTTTATTTAAAATTATAGTTTGGTTCAGAAGCCCTTTTAGATAAATATATCTGTTTATTTTAAAAAAAAATTAAACTAATATTTAGATCAAAAATTCTTTTAAAATTTTAATTTTAATGAAATTCAAACAGTAAATCGTGGGTTGGGAAAAGTAGGGTTTTAATAATATAGTTTTATAAATATACATATAATTTTAAAATTAGAATTAAAATTAGTTTATTGAGCATATATAATACTATCTATAATCTATATAACTACTAATTATAATTATGATACAAGTAATATATTCAAATAAAAAAAGGGACGAATATATCACGGGGAGGAAGAGAACGAGCAGAGTAGTCCCAAAAATATAAAAAGTAGATATTGAACCTGGAAGGAAGCAAAGCATAGGATGAATGTCTAGTTACCTTAAAAATGAGACAATAATATTTTATTTCAAGTTACAATGTCAAGAAAGATCCTCGTTGAAGTTGATTTTTTAAAAAATAAATAAACATTTAACATTTGTTTAAAAAATAAAAAATAAGCAAATAATATTTTCTAATGAACGATCACACGCGAATAATGCCCGTGACCTGTATATATTTCGTAGGTCAGAACGGCTCAGCAGACGACACTAGTTAGGGCGCTCTCCCAGTTCCCTGCCTTCAAAGGTATTCAAGCCGAACTGTTTATTTATTAATTCTGTTTTGATCATATGCTTCGTTCATTCATTTTTTATTTATTTGACTTTAAGTTAGCTTACTAGATTAGCAAATTTTTCGAGCTTTTATCCTAAACTTAATAAAATTATATATATATTTTTACATAATTATCTAATTAAATTGAGTTAAATTCGAATATTATCCGAGTTAATTAAAAATAAATTTTTTTAAGATTTTCTTTTATTTATATAAATTTAAATTTAAAATTTTATAATTAAACAACTAATTTTTTTTAATTGAACCAAGGCCTGTTAGCTTTTTCCATTATAGAAGTCTGTGTAAGATGAGGCGGGAAACTTATCACGACCATGACAGGTCTTACAACTTAAAAAAAAATTAAAATAAGAATAAATCTTATGACTTCAAAAAAAATTATAGAAATAGTTATAACCCAAGATAAATCTTACTTAAACAATATTTATAGAAATATATTTTTACATTATTTATTATTAAAAATTTTACATTAATAAGATATAGGTCAACTTTTTGGGGGGACTTGTATGATCAAATATGAGCTGAGAAACTAATGGGGGTTGGTCTGAGTGGTAAGCGGCTCGGTATCGCTTAAGCGAGGTCTTGAGTTCGAGCCTTGGCGTACGCAGAAAATTTCCGTTGGGAGACTCACCTACCATAGCTAGGTACGCGACGCGGGTCGGATCCGGATATAGTCGGGGCAAAGTTCCGATGAACCGGGTGGAAAAAAAACATGAGCTGAGAAACAAAGGAAATGGGGATATGAAAATGTGGCAAAATGTGTGATTTTGTGTATTTAATTTAATTAAACTTGTTTAATTAATGCATGGTAAATGGTCCCAAACATAGAAAACAAAAAAGTGAAAATCACCGAAAGAAAAGTTGCTTCATTTGGGGGCAAAGGAACTGTGCACGGAATTAATTAAAAAAAAATTATGCCGCATACTGTCTCCTAATATTTAGACTGAATTTAGATAATTTACATTTCTAATTTTAAAATTATATTAAAAACACGTGAAATAATCATTCACGATTCTCAATTTCTGCCTTCAAAAAATTGTCAAGTGGGTCATAATTAATCATACCCATATCAAAATTGCCTGAATAATACTTACCAAACCATGAAGGTTTTTAATGGAGAGTTGTATTCAGATTGAAGAGCAAGCATGCTTCTATAAATTGTCACTTTTGAGAATAATAATAAAAAAATAACACTTTAATTAAAAGGAAGCCAAAACAAAATGATGATGATGAATGGTCCTAAAAAGTGAAAGAAAAATTGTATTTAAGTGCAATATAAAGAATATAATTATAGAAATAATAAATTTATTAAATTATTATTAAATTTTAAGAAATTTGTGATTAATTTTTTTAAATTATAAAATAATAAAACTGTCCCTAAGAATAAACAACACAAATAATAGGAATGATAATTCTATTAGAAAAAAATAACAATTTAAATAATATAAATGATAACTCTTGAAAAAAAGAATAATAATGAGACATTTTTTAAAAGTAGTTCTATTATTTAACAATTTAAAAAATTAATCATAAATTTCGTAAGACTTTTGTTTCATAATTTTTTAAAATTGGTTTATAATTAAGTTTTTTATAGGAAATCAAAATGCAATTTTTTCTAAAAGTGAAGGCAATGCATAATCATAGGAAGTGGGGCCATCACTAACAAAAAAGGGCAAAACCTAAAGAGGGAGATTGATTACATCATATGTGCTTTACTTGATGGCATCGACACAATTCTCTCTATTTTTTTTTAAGAAAATAAATAATAAGAATAATATTAATGATAATGATAATAAGGGAATGGGTTGGTGTGAGTGGTGTCTCATTATACGACTTTAGACAAACATGTGATGCATTTAATCATTTCCTACCCTCAATTCCTGGCTTCATTGTCCCTCCTCCTCCTCCTCCTCTCTATGTTACCAACACCTCAACACTGCCTTCATTTTTAAAATATATAGTCAACATATAACTTTTATTTTTTTTTTGGATCTTTACCGGGTCTTTAATTATAAGCATTAGTCCTTACCTTTATAATATATGATGTAAATATTAACTAAAAATATAATACAAAAAAGAGTTTTTTAAAAGAAATGACGGTGTAAAATTATTTATAACCAATATCAAAATAAAAAAAAATTATTATACTCAGAATCACCATCTCATTGCATCTATATATAATTTGTAATATAATATGGTTGATTTTTATTTTATTTAGATCCTCGTGACAAAATTAATCTTGTTGTATACTGAGTGAAAGTTGTGTCATTAACAATTAATTCTTGTGGTTTTACAAATTATAAGTATAGAGATCAATACCTATGATTGAGAAAATTATAAAGACCCAATAAAAAAAAATCAATAATCTAATTAAAAATAGGATAAAATTATAGGGACTTGCATATAGATTTTTTCTATAATGTGTCTTCAATTAAATTAAAATATAATAATATAATAACTGTATAATTTTTAAAATAGAAGTTTATTTTTTATTTTTATCAAATCACATACTTGTTTACTAACGTTAATATTTGTAATTCTCGTTAAATTTTAATTTAAAATTTTGATCAGAATATTCTTTTCTTTTCTTTTCTTTAAATATATATATCCTCATATTGAAGATAATCCTATTTAAAATATTATCAGACACTAAATATAAATACATCTCTTAATAAATATTTAAATATTAATTTATTATATTATAAATTATTAACAACTTCCGCTAACACAACCCTCACCGATAGAACTCTCGTAAGCCAAGGGCCACATATTGGGAAGCCATGGTGAGATCGCCAATCTTTTCTCTTTTTTGTCCCCTCTTGGTTTCAATGAACTGGATGAGCTTTTGGGCTTGGAATTTAAAAGGCCAGGCCAGAATTTAATCTTACAGTCTTGCTTTTAAGGGCCCGATTGCATAAAAGCCCAAAATTATTTAACCCCAATTCACCCAAAAAGAGAAGGTCCTTACATGGTTAGCTTTATCTAATCAATATACAAATCTTTATTAAGAGATATGCTTATATTTAGTACTCAGCAATACCTCTAAGAGGATATCTATATTTAGAAAAAAATAAACATAATGAACAAAATAATTTGTCATCTAAAACCACATCATTATTCAAATGTGGAAAAAGCTCTCCTAATATTTTTTTTTGCCCACCCAATTCACCGGAATTTTTGCCCCAACTATATCCGGATCTGACCCACGTTACGCATCTGACTATGATGGGTGAGTCTCTCAACAAAAATTTTTTGTATATACCAATGTTCGAACTCGAGATTTCACTTAAGCGATACCGAGTCTAATATTGTTCATGCATATCATAATTTTATCAGAAACTATGAGCAGGAACACCTAACAAACAAACACACCTAAAACCCTTGTTCACTTACATCAACATTGACAAAAGAAAAATATGAATAAATTTCCCCCACATCCTTTGAACTTGTGGAATAGATTTGGTTTGCCAAAAATAATGTACTAAAATTCAAACAAATTAGTGATTAATAATTAAAAATAATTGATGGTATAGTAAAGTTATAATAAATGTGTTGTTGAGTGGTCACTCTCAACAAAAGTAGCTATAGAAGAGATATTATGAGGTGCAACTAATCAAAGTTTAATTTATGAGAGTGGCGTTTGAAAATAGCTTAGTGCTTAGTTTCAATTATTGGGTTGGTCATTCCACTTCTTTTTTATTAATCTCTTTTTGTCTTTTTTAAGGCCTTTCCATTTGCTTTATCATTATCTATCACTAAAAGTTCATTGTCTATTTCTACTTTCAACTCATTCTCCACTCACACCATTTATAATAAAACAATTTCTCATTTAATTTAATAAATCATAATATATATATATATATATAAAAGGTTCATTGTATTACATATTTCATCCCCTAAAAAATAAATATAATATCTATCATGGACCGGTAAAACCATGGGCTGTAACTCACGCTTAATTTAAACTTTAATCTGAATAGAACAAAATCATAATCACAAATATCTTCTTTACCATTTGCTTAAAAAGATATTATTATGCCCATCAAAAATTATATTGTAGGCAGTAAATTACATAGGAAGTTCCACGTGTCAAATACAGGAGCCGCAGGCTCTAACTTGTTGACACGTGGACATGAAAAAGCGGCGCCTTGACTTCAGTTATCTTTTTGCCGCGAAGTCACAGAAGAAGAAGATTTAAAAAAAAAAAAAAAAATTGACAGGCAGAGAGAAATTGAGGGAGGGATGGAAATGGATGTGATATAAAGTGACAACAACAACGTAGGATCCGAATACAACGGTGCCTTTGTTGTAGTTTTGAAATTTGTTAGTAGTTCTTTGTTTTGTTTTGTGTCTCTCTGTAGATTTTGGAAGCTTCATTGTTTTTCCTTTTCATCATTCATCAGAGAGACAAAAAAGAAAACAGAGAGAATAACACACGGAAAGAGAGACAGAGTCAGAGGAATCCTTGTTCCTTTCTGGGAACGACGATTCCTCTTTTATTCTTCATCTTCTCCTCGCTTCCACAACCCAACATAATCTCCCTTCCTCACCTCTCAGGTCCTTCTCCTCATTCACCCTCCTCTGTTTTTCTTCTTCATATTTTTTGTTTCTTTCAGGGTTCTGTTAGACTCTTTGAATTTCTTAACATGATGCTATGTTGTGTGATCATGTAGCCGTACCTCACTTAGGGGAATAAGACTCGTATAGGAGAACTATGTATCATGCATGCTTGAGCTTGAACCTGGGATTTTCTGATTGATTTGCAAAATGTTTGTCATTTTTTTGTCCTTGAAGATTTTTCTGATCGATCTATTTATATTAATTTCTCAGGCGATCTTCATAGGTTCGTCTAGTTGTGGGGTTTCGCAGTTGGTTTGGGGTGAGGAGGAAATTTTCCCTTCCGTACGTTTTCAATTTTGTCTAGGTATGTCCTCAATCTTACTTAGGTTTGTTCGTCAGTAAGAATTGTCAAAAGCACCTTAATTTAAGGACCGGTACTTTCTGTCTATAAAATCCTTACAATATTGAGGTTGTTCTGACTAATGAGACTTTTCACCATTTTTTCCTTACTTATTCCAACGTTAAAGCTAGTTTTCAAGCCTATTTTGTTTTGAGTAACACCTATATTTACCTGAATTTTGAAATTCTTATTGTTTTTGTTGTGGCTTGAGTCCTGCAATTTCTTAAATGTAACATATTTTAGTGTTTGAATGGCTGGCAGGTTGTTTGTTCTCAGAGAGATTATAGGCATAGTGCCTTTTTTTTTCCTGAGTTGGTATCAATATATTATTATTAATTACAACAATCCCAAATGATGTTGTCCAAGTTATTGAAGAAGCTGGGATCTTCCATGGGGATCTGTTCTTCCAAAACAAACGGGAAGACCAGATCTCAAAAGAGAAGGAAAACATTTGGGAGACGTAGGACTATCGGAGCACTCCCTGCGCTCCCTGCGCTCCCTGCCCCACCCGACATGCCTAACGGCGACTTTGTTCACTTCGATTTCGATAAGAGCGCTTCCAAAGGTTGCCGGATATCCAATGTCTCCAACACAATGTTTCAACTTACGCAGCTGCAATACCACACCCACAGTCAAATCGATCCATCCGGTAACTCGCTCTTCTTGGTTTTGTCCATGTCACATTGCTTGATACTTACGGCATTTGCAAATCTGATGAATTTTCTAATTATGATGATTGATAAGAATTTCTTTCATATATATATATATATATATATATATATAAATGATGATAGAGCACAATAGCGCTATGATCTATGTCGTTGATCTCACTTAGCTTCTTGTTGTTATTGTCGTATATGTGTGTATGTGATATGATGACTTATTTTGCAGGAACATGCCAAGATGAAGCATGGTTTGACACTTCTAGCATGATAGAGTCTGATTCAGATGATGACTATAGCAGTGTCCATGGAGGTAAACGCGTATACGATGATTGAGACTTCATGTTTGTTTAAGGGTTGTTTTAATTTCTTCCTTTTTCGGCTGAACGCTTGTTTTTCCTTTCGACTCGTGGGTGACGATGCTGCTGCAGGGAGCTTCACAAATACTCAGTTACTTCAGTATGAAAGTTCATCATGCTTTGTAGATTCTGAGGGCAAATATGAGGAATATTATGAGAGCTACCTTAATATTAACGATACAAACCATGTTCAATCGAATTCTCAGTCGTCTCAAGTAACGCAATCGAGAGTTATCATGGTTTCCATGAAGAGGACATCTGTTGATGGAAATGAGAAGACTGAGCTATGTAAGTTACATGACACAGAATTTCTTAGTTTCCTATAGAATTTTAATCTTGTCAAAGTAAAATGTGAAAATTCCATGTCAATAGATCATTTAATTCTACATTCCAACTTCCTGATGTCATGATAAAATTGAGTTGATTTCAGGTGCAACCGAGAAGTTTCTCTATCGTCCGAGGTCAGGATTTCAAATTCCATGCTCAAATGAAGACAAGCCATTGCCCGGTTCTTGGTCTTCTCTTTCGCCTTCGGTCTTCAGTGTCCGCGGCAAAAACTATTTCAGGCATGCCCACAATCTTTTGACATGCGGTCTATCGATTAAGGTTAGAAAGATTGAAATTTATGTTGCTACTACTAATTAACTATGCAGAGATAAGCAGAAGTCCCCTGCTCCAGATCGCAGCCCTTACATACCAATAGGTGCTGATTTATTTGTTTGCCCAAAGAAAGTAAGTCACATTGCTCAGCATATCGAACTTCCTTTGATCAAAGCGCACGACAGAGTACCTTCTCTCCTTATTGTAAATATACAGGTTAAGTTTCCATCCTAAACTATAATCACAACACATTTGAGTTACGAAAAAAGAATGTTATATAACAAATTGTGCTGCCTTTTCCAGTTGCCTACGTATGCTGCAAGCATGTTCGGCGATAACGATGGGGAGGGCATGAGTCTTGTATTATATTTCAAAGTGTCTGAGAATTTCAGTGAAGAGATCTCTCCTCACTTTCAGGAGAGCATCAAGGTAATTTTTTTCCCATCAATACAGATTTTAAATGAACTTTTTTCCCAGTAATGAAATCCTTTCACTGTAAACAGAAATTAGTAGCCGATGAGACGGAAAAGGTGAAAGGATTCACATCAGAAAGCACGGTTCCCTTCAGGGAAAGGCTAAAGATTCTAGCCGGCGTCGTCAATCCAGAGGATCTTCATCTTAGTTCTGCAGAACAAAGGCTTATAAATGCTTATAATGGCAAACCAGTGCTTTCGCGACCTCAGCACAATTTCTTCGCGGTATATATACAATCTCGCGTCTTTCTTTTGATTCAGATATGTTTTAGGTTTTTACATGACCTCTCCATACAGCAAGTTCAGAAAATATTTCATGCTGTGTCATTGTTAATGTTTTAGTTTAACATAACATTTATTTGGTTTAGTTTTATTTTGGAAAAAGATGAAGCTTGCTTTTACAAAACAGAATGATTCTTCTGCTGCTGAAGTTCTCAGTATTTTTTGTGTACTTTGATTGCAGGGGCCTAACTACTTTGAGATCGACTTGGATATTCATCGGTTCAGCTACATATCTCGGAAAGGGCTCGATGCGCTTCGAGACCGGACGAAGCATGGAATACTTGATCTGGGGTTAACTATCCAGGTATAGATAGTAGTATGTTTCCCAGTATTTAGTATGTAGCATATCTGGAAACAACCTCGCTGTTTGCAGGGATAAGGCTGCGTTCTTCTGTCAGCTTCGATTTTTATTCTCTCTCTTGCTATGTTTGAACAGGCACAAAAGCCGGAGGAATTGCCGGAGCAAGTATTGTGCTGTATGCGATTAAATAAGATCGATTTTGTTAACCGTGGTCAAATTCCTACTCTTGTAACTGATCTACAAGAGGAATAATAATACCAGGTTATGGTTTAACGGGTAAGAGCCAGCTTCTTTCTCAAACAAAGAAGAAGGATAACTTGTAAAGAATTGGCCTATTCGGTGCCGATACCATCCATACCTTTTGTTTTAAGTATCTGGAGGGGAAAATACAGAAAAAATGAAGAAGAAGAAGAAGAAGAAAATTTGAAAAAAGTTTAGCTTTCTTTCTGTGATACGTATATAAAAGGTGTTTGAATATATATATTATAAAAAAAAATGCCAAATTGTACTTTCTCATATCTGAGATGTGTGTCAAAAGTACCCACAGAGAAGAAGATCATCATTATAAGTTCATGTTCCCAGAGATGGGGAGGTCAATATATTTTTTTTCACTATAATTTTTTTTTCGTTGACATTTTCTCTCTCTCCTAGCTGTAGGCAAGAATTAATGAACATCAGCAGAAGTGAGGGATTTTGTTGCAGAAGTCTCTGATGTTCTGATAGCTTCCTCATAAAGTTTCTAGTTTTACCACTGTAACTAGAAGTTGTGACTGCAGGAGAATATTATTTTACCTGAACAAAAAATCATCATCATCATGATTATGTGTACAAATAATTCTACAGTAAACAATCCATTTCTCAATTTTAAATATGTAATGATGATTTTTTGTCTGTCATTCATTGCTTTACTTGCTCCCAAATGCCATCATCATAGAGATAGAACCACAGATAATGATAATAAAGTACATTTTACTCCTCCTAATCTGGTAAAAAGAACCCCATACGTACATAAAATAACATCATAGTCAACCATTCAAATTTCTATATGATTGAAAAATTTCTCAGCAATGAATTACAAAGATGAAACTATGAAAGAAATGTTTATCAAAACTTTGGCCTTGGAACCATCAAAGTATAAATATGACTATTGAACTGCAACTTCTTCCCCGATCAGGATGAAACTTTAGGAAATTTTCTTCTGTGATGTCTATTTTCAAACTTTCTAATTAAAACCAGTATTCTGATATAACATTACAAGAAAGAACAATTAAGTATTTTAGAAACAACATCTAAGTATTATCCTCACACTATAGAGTTTTATATTAGAGAGCCTCACAATTGAAGTATCAGTATGATTTATAAGTTTAAAGAGTTCTCAAACATATTAGTCTTTTGAGATTTGTTCTCTCGATTGTGATCGTAACATATACCTGGTGTTACAGCAGGTGTCCGCGATCCTGAAAGAATAGGAAGAAGAAAACTAGGTTATCCGTTCTTCCTTGAGCCTAAGACGTGCAACAGTCTGTTGTTGTTGCTGTTGGTGGGGCCCAATAGGTCCGCCATTGAAACTGTGGGCTCTGAGCTGTGATGCAGATGAATTGTTGGCGATGGTGTGGCTGTTAGGTTTAGCAGCAGGCACGTCGTGATTGTGTTTTCCTTCGTACGTTGTAATAACAGCTTTAGGATCTGAGGATGCCCTCTCCACATGTTTCCTAACATTGCAGCCCGTGGTCGTGCACTTGTAGTAGCTCCTACGTATATATCACAGACAAATTTTCTAGATATTGTAGTATATAAATTAACATATACTACCCTGTCTTAATTAAAAAATCTCATTGAATTTTTTAAAAAAATTAAAAAAACTAAATAAATTACGTAATTATAACATATGCTATATATATAATTTTTTTAAAATGATTAGTTTATAGTCAAATAAATTAGTTTGATAAAAAAAATATAAATATTTTAAAATAATTTATTTAATTTTTTTAATCTCTCTAAAAAAAGTTAATGGAGTTTTATAATTAGAACTACAGGTAATATAATACAATCTGAGTCATGAATACAAAAAATTAAGGTTTTTTGTTAAGCAAGTTTTGATTATGAAAAAGTAGGAAAAATAAGTTAATGATAACTACATGTTAGTAGTCTTAAAAAGTGATTTTCATTGAAAAATATTACATCTTGCAGATCGATATGACTATTTTCGTTAGATTTTTCAAGTGGATTACCATAAATTAATCATGTTGTTTAAAAAATATAAAAAAACTCTAATGAGTCAGTCACACCTTAGTCTAATCTTTTTTTGTTCAAGAAAAAGACTATCATAGTATCTCTAATATCGTTAAAGTATCGAGGGGATCAAGTTCACTTAAATAATCTAATATTCAGCTTCAATTTACTGCACCAGATGAGAATCCATGTGGGATTTTAAGGCTTTTAAAGCTACCTTCAATTTAATTAAAAAAAATTACTCTATCATTTATTTGTGTATATTTTGATATCATCTATTTAAAGAAAATTATCAATATATATATAATGATATATATATTAAGCATCTTTTTATCATATATATAATTCTTTTTTTTTTATAGTATCATATATATAATTCTAACACCGTTAGTTTCGAATAAAACTAAACTTAACATGTAAATGTGTTGTTAATATTTAAAATTTTATCGGTGACATCTTTTGTTAATGAAATTAATGGTATTTTTTTTTAAATGAAACTAACATTGTCAAAAAAATTTGGCCAAATAAGAGATGGATGTTGAAGGAGAGAATTAACCTTGGGAAAGGGTTGCCTTTGACAACTTTTTGGCCATATTTTCGCCATCGATACCCATCGTCAAGCAGGTCAACTTCACTTGTTGTCTGCACAATAATCCTTGGTTCCATGGCTGCCCTATGCGAACTTACTCCCTCAGACACCATACCTTCTGTATTTCTGCAAAACCCAAAATAAAATTCTCTTCTTTAGCAAATCAAACAAAACATAATACAATCCCATCATCATCAACAATGAAAAAAACCTTGCCTCCTCCTCTTTAGCTCAGGCTCATCATTATTTTTCTCCTCCATTTCATTATCTGCAGCTTCCTCACTCTCACTTGATCCTTCTGCTTCTTGTTGTTCACCTGTTGATGACTCCCACGTTGTTGTTCCTCGTACATTATTTGAGTTCTCACTCGCGTGCTTGTTGTTGTTGTTGGTGGTGGTGGGGCGAGGAGCTTGATGATTATGTTGTCCTTTGTAAATGATGGCGACAACATGGTCATCGTAGAGAGATCTCTCCACCTTCTTCTTCACGGGGCAATTCGGATGCGTGCACTTGTAATAACTCCGAGGGAATTCACTGCCTTTCACCTGTTTTTGACCATACTTACGCCAGTTGAATCCATCATCAGGACATTCCTTCATTGACGACGACGTCGTCGTACCAGAATGTGGTATTTGATGAGCTTGTTTAGCCATGGAAGCTGCCGATAAAGACGAAGATGGATTCTCGTTGACCTGCACGACCTGAGCTGAGACCTGTGTTAAATGCCTCGCAAATTTTTATGTCAGTATCAATTCAATATATATATATATATATTGGTTAACAATCATTCTTCTTCCTTAAGGACGATAGATTTTATTTACCTGAGAAGCTGCGAAAAGCCTCGCCGGAAGCATGAACATCGGGGACTGATGCTCAACGGAAGGCCTATCCTGTTTAAGTCCAGTGACGGCTCCACCATCCGACGGCATGGCGCCGGCGAGAAGTTGGGAGAAGGACTTGAAGTCGTCGTTGCCGTTGAAGAAATTGGAAACGAGAGTCATGGGACCAGGACTGAAGCCAAATCCGGCGGCGCTGGCAGAGGAGCCGCCATTGAAAAGCTCGTCGATGGAAGTGCCTGGCGGCGGCGACGACGGTGGTGGTTGGTCACCAATTCCACCCATTGGGATTGATTAGAATTAGACAAAATGGAGAAAGACTAAAATAAAACGCAGGGTCTTGGTCCATTAGATCTAAAATTTGAGGAATTTTTCTTTTTTCTTTTTCAAAAAAAAAAAAAAAAGTCCACGCAGGGTATCTGCAAAAGTGGAGGATACAGAGTAGCAATTTGTTTAATTGTTTTGAGAGGGCAAAAATGATAGGTTAGTACTTCGTGGTGGGGCCCTTGTAATGAGATTAGCTAACTGCCACAGGACATGGAGGGAATTGACTTAATTGACCTCGAAGACTTTGGAAATTACGTGCCTTTTGGGTCGTTGGCCCTATTTGGACACCTCTATGACGTGGGACCATTACCATCCATCCTTTTGACATTTGGCATCTTACCACTTATTACTTACTAGAAAATTCAATTATTAAGTTTTTGTGTCCGGTACTAATTACGTTAGATTGTCTCAATTTAAAATCTCACTAATTCAATTTTCTATAGTTTATTGCATGTAATCAATACTATTTCTCTAATTTTTAATATAAAATATAATTAAAAAATTTATTTTAATTTTAAATATAAGACATATATTTTATATTTATCAATTTTTTTAAATTATTTTTATTGATACTTTCTCAAGAATAATCAAATAAGAGAAGGAGATAGAGTTAAAAAAACGATTATAATATTTTAAAAAGAATATATCATATTAACTAATTTAACTAATTTTTTTAATCTAATTAAATTAATTAAATAGATTTTATATTAATGACATAAGGAGTATTAAGTATGTATGAATAAACTTAAAATTTTATTTTATTTTTAAAGAAAATTAATAGCTTCACCACTTTTTCTTAATTTTAATTTGATGGAATGATTAGAGGTGACTTATAATAATGATGAACACAAAGAAGCTTACTCTCTCTAGTTTTTTTTATAAAAAATAACTACTAAAATCAAACGATTTAAAATATTAATTAAAATTAATAAATATATAAAATATGTATTTTTTCAATTATACCTCTATTTATAAAGAGGGTGCATGACAAATAATGAGTGAAAATTGATTGTAGAGGTAATAAGTTGGACATTTTAATGAGATAAAAAAAATAAAAAGATGAGTTTAAAATTCCAGACAAAAAAATCATTCTTTATATTTAATACCACTTATACTCATACGTAGAGAGATTATTTTTTTTGTTACAATAATGTTTAAAAATAGATTTGGCTCATTCACGATCTAAGGGTAGGGTGAAGTCTCACTACCTCTTAGGCGATATTAATATCGGACAGGGCGAGTCGTATATTACTTTTAGGAGTAAACTTAAGCACTCAGGAGTTAGGATGTCTTCCTAAACGTTGTGACTGGAACCACAATAAAGTGGTACTTTCCAGAGATCAAACATATTCTAAATAATCATATGTCTCACTCATTTATCAGTTAAACTTATGACATTGTTGCTTATTCAAAAAGGACTTGGGAGTAACATTTATTCAACTACATAATAAGATCAATCCTTGCATTGTAGGGGTAATACATTTTAAAAAAAAAAAAAACTATAGAATAAAAATTTAATAAAAACTGAAGAAAAAGTCTATAGTACACGAACTAAATAGAAATTTTACTGTAAAACATATTTTAATCTAATACAATAGAATAATAATTTATATTAAATATATTAGAGACATTTGCTACTAATCCTTGGCTTATTTATTTATTTGTTGGTTTACTATTTGACAACAAACTTTGTAAGAAAAGAAAAATTAATGAATTCATGTATGTCGTTTGGTCCTTTTCTTCACCTAAGAATAAGTAATTAAGTATCTCCAATCGAAGCTGGTAGCCCAATTTGGTAAAACTCTATTGTAAGTTGGCAATTTGGGCCCACATGATGACTGCAAGCTGGTCTCTTAGGGACGTTCATAAAACCCGCGGCCCAATATGTCTACCCGAGCTCGCAAAAAAATAGCTTTGTCCAGCCCGATAAATATAGGGCAGGACTAGGCATCGGGCTGCAAAATGCAGCCCATGTTTTTTTCGGGCTGGGCACCGGGCAGAGGGGTTGCCCTGCCCATGAGCACCCCTTTTTTTATTTTTTTTTTATTTTCTCTGTAGATGCTACAATTAGAAGGGAGAATATGATAGTTATTGGTGACTAAATAGTCATTTTAGAAATATAAGTAGTTAAGTACGTAAGTTATATATTTTAATATTTATAACTACATTAATTTTTTTAACTTTATTAATCATAATATGATTACATTACAAATTATAATTATTTATTTTATTTTTTTAGATACTTCATCTTTGTCAACATTTGGGAAATTGATATAAAGTTGTAATTATAAACTATTTAGACTTCAAGTTTTTTTTATATGCAAGAAATTTTAAGATTTTAATTATTATCTTTTTGTTACCTTATTTTTAGTGGATTATAGATATTATTTAACTCTTGAAAACATATGAATATGATATTATTTTAGAAGTTTATAATTACAGATTTTTTCCACAACATGAGCATTGCATCACAACTTGGGCATGCCCAACCCGCCTACGCCCAGCCCACCCATGCCCAGCCCAGCCCAAAATAGTTAGGGTTTTTATCGGGTAGGGCTGGGCATCGGGCTATAAAATACAGCCCATACTTTTTCTGGGCAGGACACCGGGCAAGAGAATCACCCTACCCAACCCTGCCCATAAACACCCCTAGTCTCTTCTATACCTTGACATATTGTTTGGTTTGAAGGAAGGGATATAATTCTGTTGTAGTATGACCAATATGCCCTTGGTTTATTTTGATAATCCAAAAATATCATCTTTCCAATAAATATCGCAGACTCACAGTTCGCAGAGGCCGTGAGTTGCCATGTTCGTCTTGCTCCAGACAAGTTCCACATCATCACCTTCAGCACCCACCATATCATAAAAAAAAAACCCTTATTTATTTATGAAAAAATCCTAAAAAATACCTATTTAAATTTTAAAATTTCTTTTACTATATTTTATAAATTAGTTATAATTTTTGTAAAAATATTTATATTTTTTTTATAAAAAGTTTTAATTTAAAATTTTAAAATTTAAACGGATTTTTTTAAAATTTTCCTTTTATTTATTCATTCATCTTTTTACAATTATATTTAAATGGTCACTCAGTGAGTAATAAGTAAAGGTGTTTATGGATAGATGAACAATGACAGGATAGGACTTTCGTCCTGTGTCCTATTCTAAAAGTGTCACAGTCCTAAGGATGGGATGTCCTGACCATAATTTTTTTTAAAAAAATTAATATAAAAAAGTAATTATATTTTCATCAAAACAATTAAACATATATATTAATATTCACTTGTTTATATTATATTCAAAAATTGTTTATAATAATATATATTAATGATAATATTAATATTATACAATATATATTAATATAAATAAAAAATACATATATAAATATATTTGGATGAGACGAGATGTCCCATCACAGTTTATTCTATCTTGAAAATTTTTGGAACGATACCGTCCCGTCACGATTATAGCCAGGACCGGGATTAGCTAGGACAAGACAACATGAATACCCTTAGTGCCGTTAAACACCCCTAATAGGTATGGAGAAAATATAAATAAGCTATTATTATTCTTTCTTTTTTTATATATAAAAAAAGTTTAGATAAATCGGGACTCGAGGATTCATCAGGATATAACTCCAGGTTTAAACAGCGCTCAAGAGGTACCAACGCACACCACCAAAAACCAATAAGCTGCTAAGAATAAAGGTACTGGTGCAAGTAATGGTAAAACGAAAAAGAGTTGGGTGTAAATATGTGCTAAAGAGTTGTATAAACAGTAAATTCTCGCCAACACAGCTTCTGTTCACACCATGGAACAGTTCAACATTCAGGGAATGATCTAACACCAGAAATTATAGCTTGCGGATCCCATAATTCAAACTTTAAACTTTGTTTAATTCTAACTCACAATAGATAAAAAAAAATATAACTAAATTATCGCAGTTAAACTGACACAGCCATTATTACTTAATATCCTTCAGTGCACAAATCTGCTCCTCACCCATGGCAGACATAACACTCACAACCAGATCTTTACCCTCAGCAAAGCCACCCTGGATCTGCACATAACAGAATCAATTCAGTGCAACATAATGGTGATTCATATAAATAAGGACATGACATATTTCATGACACTTTAATGACCATGCCTTATGCCTTATAACACAAATTTAGAAAAATATGCCTCAAATGTTTAACCTCTGCATCGGTGCCATTCTACTATTGAAACTTGGCAAAACCTCGTTGAGTTAATCAAAAGGAGGGGATCAAATTAACTAACCTGTGTAAGCAGAGCTTCATCAGTGGGAAGCCTCAGATCATCCTTGGTACCACCGGAGTCAGTCAGCAAACTCACCTAATATATTTCAGAAGAACAAAATATCTTCATAACCAGATTACAGTTCCGCAATGC
This sequence comes from Leucaena leucocephala, assembly GCA_037074615.1. NCBI lineage: Eukaryota > Viridiplantae > Streptophyta > Magnoliopsida > Fabales > Fabaceae > Leucaena > Leucaena leucocephala. The sequence goes on from CM073569.1 coordinate 4,738,105, forward strand.
GAATAAAGGGAAAAAAAGATGAAACAGTAACCATACAAATCCATCCTCTGAGATATCAATCAGCTGGTAATCAGTGCGGTTGACGTGTGGGACCTGTAACACAGATACGAGCTTTAATATCTCAAGAGCATGTAAAGTTCAAAGGCTTATATATAAATTTAAAACAAAAGAATCTCATACATCACAGTTGTGTGAAGAAGGAACGATATCTTCCAGCTTTTTCCCAGTAAAAATGTCAATGCCAACAAAGTGACACTTAGCATGTCCATGCTTCCCAGTTTTGGAAGTTGAAACCTCCACAACCTGTTAGAAAGAAAGACAAAAATGTAACTAATATTCATAAATAGCCAAACCACCTTGGGCGAGAGAGACAGAAGGACAGACAACATTAAGTATGAAATATTTGAAGGAAAAGTGGGGCAACCATTGAGAGGAATCAATTTTAACAAGATCTGCATACAAGAGACCTAGAACATGAAAGGAAGTGACTCGGTTAACCCGGATTCAAAATTGGTTATCACTTACCAGTTACCAGTTCCTTTTCAATTAATAGCAGTGTGAAGGGGTCCTTATCAATAATCAATAATCAATAATTCTCTCTAAAAGGGATTAGTTAAAAGGGGCTTCAAAACAACAATTCCTCAAACTCACATAAAGTAGAAGACAGCATGCTAAAGCAAATCCTAACAATAGACCAGATAAAATCAGACCCAATATATGCTCCTAAAACTCATCTTGTTCTATACTTCAACAACGGGAACTCAGCAAAACCATAAATTCAGCACTCAAACACACAGTAATAATAAATAAAAGGCATATACAGAGTAAGCCATCAAGATAAAGATTAGGCAACAACCAAATTCAAAACAAGCTTTGATAAGATTCTAGATATGATTGGGAGCAAAAGAGATTACTGCCAACGGATTTAACAATTTTCAACCAAAAAAGAGGTAAAGTTACCATAGATAAAATTTCAGCCACATATAACCTTAATAAGCAAATTGAAACCATTTGTCGCAGAGGCCAAAAAAATCCCAGAAAATATAAATAAATAAAAATAAATGACGATATAGTGTAAGAAATTGACACACAACAGATCCAAAGAAGCAGAAACAAAAGGATAAGTGGAAATCGAAGAGAAGGAATGAAAGGAACCTTGCACGGCCTGTTTTTAATCACAATGTAACCGTTCTTACGGATAGTACCGGCCTGCTGAGGGAAGGTCTTTGAAGCTCCGGCATCGGCTTTGGACTCGAAATGATGTTCTTCGTCCGACATGCCTCCGCCTCAAACCAGAGAGAGAGAAAAGAGTGAGAGAGAGACGAGAAGCAGGAGAAACAGGGTAATCGCGATTTTACAGGGGATTATGATGATGGCAGGGAATTTTGTTTGCCCTTGGTTGGATCAAATATATACTATTTATAATTATATTAAATATTTATTATTTTATATTTTCAATATAATTAATATAATAATATATGATTAATTTCAGTAACCAACCATCTATGTAAATCTAGTATAAAAAACTTGCTTATCTTGCAAATGAGTTTTAAATTAAACTTTTCCAATTTACATATATTTGCAATTAATCTTCTTTTATTTACAACTGAATTTCCAATAGTTAAGGTTTGTAATTCATATTTTACTATTTACAATTGAGCCATGTGTCAGTCATGTATAAATATTTTTATCTATTTATTTTTTATTTAAAGTTTTGGTACTTTTAATATTTCAAAAACTCATAATCTTGTATTTTAAAATGATGAAATTCCTTTAATTTCCTCTCTTGTCATTCTCCCTAAAAACGCTAAGGAGGATGCGCCACGTGGTGGTGGGATCTCCGTTAATTAAGCTCATATTATTGCATTTTAAATTAAATTTGAGTCTCCTAAATTATACCATATCAAATTCATGGATATCATATAATATAATCATGTGAGAACTTCCACTATACTAAGGCCGAAGAGAAAACTCCAACTACATACCTACGTTTTTGGGGTTGTTTTTGTAATTAACCATGACTTTTAGAAAGTTAACTCCTCCTTAAATTCCTGTTTGACTTACTTGTTTAATTATTTAATTTCCTTTAAGAATTTCAATTAAATAATGAAAAAAAGGAGACTTCAATAATAAATCTATGTTGTTAGACAATTAGTTCAATTAATTGGATTTAAGTTTGTGGGATGTTTTAATCGTTACTTAGAGAGAAGTTAACATATATCTTCTTTTTGTGAATATGTTGTTTGTCATCCTACAAGAAAATGTTTAGTTGCTCTTAGGAGGAGGGCTCATTGTATTTTTTTTTTTGTTGATTATGGGAGAATTTTATACATTAGATATACACTCCTCTAGTCTTATTTATAATGTAGAAAGAATATTTTGTTGTCATATTTATAAATCAAATTATTAAATTTTTATATAAATATACAATTTAACCTATTATATATTATTGAGAACACTTTGGACCATTGGGGTAGAGTATGTATTTTATAAGGGCAAAATTAAAAATTTATTAAATTTTAAAACTTTTTTGCCAAATTATTACATTTTAAAAGCGAGTTAATGAGATTTATGATTTTTTAATATCAATTAAACATATTCGAAGTGGCTTATAAATAGGATCGTTTGAATACATATATGTATGTTATCAGTTAGTCCGTGAGAAGGATCACATCCTATTTAGCTTTCTTGAGGAGGTTCTCTATTTAGACCACATGAATGCATATAACATGGGAGTATTCTCCAACCCCAATAATGAATTAAATATTTATCTTATTAGGATTAAAATTATTTATCACTTATGAAAATACGAGTCTTATACTTTTAATGTTTGATTTTCTATTTTGTTTAATATAATTTTAGTTTCTCTATTTATGGTGAGTGCCATGAATTAATAGAAAGTTAGCCAATAACATGTGTTAGGTAGGTAGTACCACACGATATAGATTATATTAGGGGTGTTCACAGAACGAGACCCTAGTCTCAGGTCCTATCTTGTCCCAGGGTATCCTAGTCCAATGTCAAGTTTTTTGTTTCCAAAGTGCTGGATAGTTTGATTTCTGAGTTTTGGTGGCAGAATGAGCAAGATGGAAGAACAATTCATTGTTGATGTCAATGGCCAAGAAAGATAGAGGTATGGGATTTAAAAGCTTTCAAGTTTGAAATAGACCTTTACTAGCCAAAACAGAATAGAGAATGCTGACGAACTATGGTGTAGGATTCTGAAAGGCATTTATTTCCCAAAATCCAGCTTCATGGAGGCCAAAAATGGTGGGAAAGCATCATGGTGTTGGAAGGAAGAGACTCGCTGAGAAAGGAATTGTTTTGGAAAGTGGGATTTAATAGCAATGGAAGAGTATGGGTTGATAAATGGATTTTAGGCTTACCAAATGAACGAATGGAAGGCACTCCACCCAGTAGCAATGAAGAGAAAGTTGAGAGTTGATGACTTAATTGAAGATGGCAAGTGGAACCTCAGTCTTATTGGAAATCACATCCCAGCAAGTGAGAAGGAAGCGATTATGTAGCAATATGGTTGAAATCTAAATATGGGAAATGCCCAGTGAAATCTGGTTATCATGTAGCAAAAGAACAAGAAACCAGTGTTGATGCGAGGCCGAGTAGCTTTTATCAGGTCTCTGGTCAAATGTGTCAAGCACTTGTTATGGAGAATGATTAATGGTGCACTGGCAAGGGTGGAATATGCCCAATCTGCAATGTTGACTGTTGAGCACTTAATTTGTTTTGTCCCTGGGCAAATCGACGTTGATTTGGGGGCTCATTATGATTTATGACCAAGTAGTGAGCATTAAGAGGTTGTGTGAAGAAATGTTTCTGTCTAGCAGAGGAATTGGTGAAGAAAACAAGTCTCTCATTGTTGCTATTTGTTGGGGCATATGGAAAGGTAGATGTGATAGGGCATTCAATGGCGTGAAGGTGGATGCTGAGAAGATAATATCAGTTGCATCCATATTAGTGAATCAAGTATGGAGATTGGTGCTGATGGGGCTTTCTTGAAACAGTCAGGATGTGTTGGTGCAAAAATACTAGCGGTTATTTCTTGGGAAAGTCGAAGCATATACCCCCTTTGAGGCTGTTAAAGAAGCTTTGGTGGCATCAGATAGATTTTCTATGTAGTGAAACGGACAATGAAGAGCTCTTTAACTCCCTCCCTGGCTTCTTCTTGGTCATTTGCAAAAGTGGAATGGCAGAAACTGAGTTTAGTTGTGAATAATGAAATATTAGTTGTAAATGAGTTTTAAATTAAACTTCTAAGATTTCTTAAACTTTTCCAATTTACAAATGATTTGCAAATTTGTAAATTAATCTTCTTTTATTTACAACTGAATTTCCAATATTTGTACTTAAGCTCTGCAACTCATATTTTGCCATTTGATGTTGAGCTTTTTTTTTCCCCACCAATTTGCAATTGAGCTACGTGTCTGTCCCCTATGAATATTGTTATCCATTTACTTTTTATTTAAAGTTTTGGTCATTTTCATGTTTCAAAAACTCGTGATCTTTTATTTTAAAATGATAAAATTCTTTTAATTTCCTCTCGTGTCATCCTCCCTAAAAACTCCAAGAAGGAGGCTGCGCCACGTGGGGATGGGATCTCTATTAACTAAGCTCACATTATTACATTTTAAATTAAATTTGAGTCTCCTAAATCATACCATATCATGAATATCCGTGGATATCATATAATATAATCATGTTAGAACTTCAATTATACTAAGGCCAAAGAGAAAACTCCAACTACATACCTATATTTTTGGGGTTATTTTTGTAATTAATCATGGCTTTTATAAAGCTAACTTATCATTAAATTCATGTATGACTTACTTGTTTAATTTTTTAATTTCCTTTAAAATTTTCAATTATATAATGACAAAAAAGAAATGTCAATTATAAGTCTATACTGTAAAACAATTACTTCAATTAATCATATTTTCAATACTTACATAGAGAGAGAGAGGTTAACACAAGTCTTTTGTTTTAAAAAAGAATTTGGTATGCTTAGAAGGGCTCATTGTATTTTTTTTTTGTTTTTTTTTGTGATTAGTGAATTTTCTATTATCTTTGTTCTTCCTATTTAAGTATCTAGTCAGGGATTTAATCTTTAGCGATATGTATAAAGAGTATCTTATAGCTAACACTAAAACTCTTTCAGAAAATTTATAGTGTAAGAGGATTAGTCACTGTTTCTAGCAATGGAAACTCTAAATTTCCCTAAAAAAACATCAACAAATGAATACAATTGTTCCACCTGAGAATATCCGCTACATAAAAAATCTAACTCAATTTCTAAAGGTTATTCAATAAAGAATAACAACTTTATAAGGATCTTTTGCTGCTCGGTCTTCCCTAAAAATCAACATGCATTTGAAAAGAAGAAAAAGCTGTGTCATATTAGAAGCCCCATTTCCTTCATAAAACTGCAGTCTGGTTTCTTGAGGTAGATTAATCAATTCCGAAGCAAACCCATCATCTGCAAATCATTCATCAAGGCACCATCTAGGAAGAGAATTAAACACAAGCTGGATCATGGTAAGTTAGAGATTAAAAGACTAGTAGAACCCACTAGATCACCATTCTGTTGTACATGGTCATTTCTTTCCGCCTCCAACGGTATTAAATATTAATACCTTTGTTGCAAGCCACAAGCATGCGAGCTTATCTTCTACTAGCAGATTTTCTGGCAGAAACTGATTTAATACTGATGTTGTCCATATTGTGAATGAAGGTACGAGGAGGCTCTTCTCTGTCAAGATGAAAGGGGCAATAAATAAGCTGGCAACCAAGTGAATAGATCAAAGGTTGCAGTCAAAACTCAAGCAATATATATTCCTCTATTAATTTCCTTGCCTATAGTCAATTTAGGTGAAGAATTTTTTGATGATGTATTCCTTGTTTGATAGTGAGGAAACGAGTGGAGGAAAAATAAGGGATAATTACAAACATTTCATTTGCTTCTGATGGGGCTTCTAGTCTAAGCACTGAGTTGTCAACGTCGTATAAGCGAAGGCTCTGTAAGAAATTTACCAATCAGAGACCAGTAACTTGCAGCAATTTCAGAAACCCAGAGCTTAACTCAGGAAAAACTCAACACATCGAGAGAAATTGGGGATGGAGAAAAAGAGATTCAAACTTACGGAGCCCCAAGAAGATATGAGGAGATTGTTACAGTTGGGGGCGAATTGAATCCTGGAGATAGCATCCCCAATCGGGTTGTCTAACGCAGTCTCTGTTCATTTTTCCACCAAGAAATTGCCAAATTGGAAGTTCGAACTATGGAAGTCCGATAATTATTATATATTAAATTTAGAATGTGGTCAATAATATCTAGTGGATCCGTGGCGCAATGGTAGCGCGTCTGACTCCAGATCAGAAGGTTGCGTGTTCGATTCACGTCGGGTTCAATCCTCGTTTTTTTGAAACTTCTGTATTCTTGTTTTTTTCAAGGATATTGTTGATTGGGGCCAGTAAAATTAATATAAATATTAATTAAATTACTTATTAAATATAAAATTGAAAGTTTATTGGAAAATTTATTATTTACAAGTTTTAAGTAATTCAGCTCTCTTCGGTTTACAATCTTTTTCTATTTTAATTTTTTCCCCACACAGTTCATTGATTTTTTTTGTTATTGAGTCTAATATGTATCCTTTACGAGAGGGATTGAGATGATTTGTTCGACTCGCGATATATAGAATCACACTGGGCCAATTACTTTAAGCCATGGGTTAGTAACTGATAAAACTAGTCACCAATTGATAAAACCATCTTATATGTTTTATGATATATTGTAATACATAAAATTAATCATATATTAATTAATTATAATAATTGTTTAGCCAGTTTTCAGCCATTAGATAATAGTTGGACATGTGTACAACAAGATCATGTTTCACGAGATTTTATCTTGATGGAGGGAGGGCTCATAGCTTCACAGAGATTTTATTCGGGCGACATCCACTTTGCACTTAGTAGGGGTGTGGCTAGACAGGGCAGCACTCTGTCTGGTGCCCTGTTTGAAAAAAGTCTGAGCTATATTTTGCAGCCCGATGTCCGGCCCTACCCGGTAAAAGCCCTAATCATTTCGGGTTGGGCATGGGCGGGCTGGGCATGCCCAAATCGTGATACCTCGCTCATATCGTGAAAAAAAAATCTGCAATCATGAACTTATAAAATAATATAATATTTATGTCTTCAAGAGTTAAATAATATTTATAATCCACTAAGAATAAGGTAATAAAAAGATAATAATTAAAGTCTTGAAGTCTATTACATATATAAAAAAGAAAGATTAAAATCTGTAGGGGTAGGATATCTGTAGCGGTATTGCAACATCAATAATTGAATGCTTGGCAAGTAAAACGTATGAGCAACTTTGGTATCTATGTAAATATAAGAGTTATATTCGGTACTTTAAAAATGAGCAAGGAGAGTTGTCAACTAAAGTGAAAAATGTAGAGTTACAAATAAAATAAATTAAAAAAAAATAAGATTATATAAAAAAAATAATATATATATATATAGGACCGGGCTAAATAGGCAGGGCGACATACCATGCCTAGTGCCTTGCCTTGCCCTGCCCGACACTTGGCCCGGCCCGGCCCTATCTAAATATATTTTGGGCGACTTTTTCTAAGCCGGGCTGGGTAATTTTTTACCGGGTTCGGGCGGGCGGACCAGGCTCTGAGTATTATGCACACCCCTATCACTTAGAACTACTCACTTTCATGCATCAACGCTCACCTTCTCCACCATCGACTTGCTCTACCAACTAATTGATCTTTCGAGAATGGAGATTCGTTCACGAATAAATTAGCACTCTAGCCCAGAGTATGCCCAAATTTATAACATGCATTATCACCAACAACTCATCTTTGCCTAGATTAGGAGTTGAGTAAGCAAAAGCTTGCGTCGACAAGAAGAATGGAGGAGCTGAACAAAAAATAACCCCAAGGATATCATTAGAATATTCAAAAATGGATATAAGTAATTTTATCTAAAATAAAAAAAAGTCTCTCAATCCTTCAAAAATTCCTAATTTTGAAGGGGTTAGAGAGTGAGAAAGGGGAGCAGAAGAAGATAAAAAAGTTTTCCTTCCTTTCCCTTCCCTCCATTTTATAAACCAAATACTCTTACCCTCTCTTCTCTCTCCTCCTATAAAAACCATTAATTAAACAATGCCTTAATGATATAATTTATAAATAAAATTTTAAAATATTTTTTTTACTATTAATAAGAAGAGGAGAGTATATAACTAATTGTCTAGGTTTATGTAGCTGAACTACTTATTGGAAAATAATTGAGAAATTGATCAATATTTCTCTAGATACATGTTTCTCTCTGCTAGTCAACGGGACTAGCAAAGCTAGGATGACATATCTAAGATGTGACCTATCATACATTTCCTTCAGTACACACTCACATTCACTAAATAATTAAAAAAACACATAAACATAAGCCTTAGGACTCATTTTGATAATTTCTTGCATGCACTTAAATATTTTTATTCCATTGCATGAGTCCAGAAGATCGATATGTGTTTTTGTCATCTATCAAATAAAAGAAATGAATAACTTAAGAGATCAATTTTATATTACTCTCAATTATTATTATTATTATTATTATCATCAATATTATTAATTTTAAAAATAAATATTATTTTAATATATTGAATTAGTAGTTTGTTAACATTTTTTAATTCTGCCTAAAAATTAAGTTGTTTTATTAAATATAGTTAATAATCAATTGTTTTAAAAAAATTAAGCTAAAAATGTGCTCGATATATAAAAAGAAGTAGCTTTGTTTTTTTTTTTTTTTTACAAAAAGTTAATCTTATTTAATTAAAAAAACGTTACATATAATAAAAACGATACAAACAACTAATAATTGAAAAAAAAAAGTGAGCCTTCAAATATCACGGGTAATGCAAACAATGTTACAAGCGGGTTAGCAGTATTTTAGCATAAAAAGCTGGTATCCCCTTTTTTTTTTTGAAAATTCACATTTGAATATATTTACATAAAATAAGACCATTAGTATTTAAAAATTAAAAAAATATTTTAAAATGATTAAAATTATCATTTACTGGTCTAGGAATGTTGTAACCGTGTATATATATATTTGAGACTTGAGTAAGAGAAGACTAGGAGCTTTTGAGTTTGATTGAGATTTATAACAAGTTTTTCTTTGAAGTCGTTATTATGGATATTGGTTGGCTTTGCAAGTGTATCTTGAGCTAAAACACATCCAATTCAAAGGGATTTCCTTGGTAGCTGTCCTATTTCTATAGAAAGAAATAGATAGAGTCAATTAATTATGAAGAAATAATTTATAGATATGCTATTTATATTTTTTAGTAATAAATCACATCTGACGTATATGTTTACCATTACTGAATTTAGTTTCCTGTATACCTATTTTGATCATCATTACTGGTTTTAGCTTTTGTGAAACTTGTTATTATTTGTTTAGTTTAATTTTTAGGGAAGAGCTTATAAAAAAAATAATTTAAAAGTGATTCTAGATATTTTAGAAAAAAAATTATTTTAAAAAAATAAGTGTTTGGATAATTATTATCATAATAATTTTTTTGTAGATAAATTACTAGAAATAGTATAAAGATAAAATGATAGAGAAAAAAGGTAAGAGTAAAATGATTATTACACAGTTTAAAAATAATTTTGTCACCCATAAACTATTCCTATAAGCTTATCCGGAATCATAGTTTACTCCATAAGCTCTTCTGAATATTTGATGATTATTTATTTAATAGTTTGGGCTAAAGTATTTTTAAAACTATGATTTAAAAAAAACATACTCATTATTATTAGAGTATAATAATATTATATGATCTGTGTAGCAAGCATTGTCTATGTAACATAATGAGATATTAGTTTTATTAAGAATGTGTTCAGTGGAGAAAATTTTATCTTATCTTCCACATATTACCTATTCTTATTCATATACAGAGGAATTTTTATATATATATTCTTGTTTAATTTTAACTTTTATCTCTTAATTGCCATCTAGGCACAGCATAATTTTATTTTTTATGTCTTAATTGTCATTTAGGTATATTTTAATTATTTAATGTTGTGAGTCATAAATAATTTAGTCTTTGAAAGTTATTTTATTATTCATTAATCTCTAATCAATTATAAATTCAACTTATACTAAAGGATTGTCTTATTATACCTTGTTTTGTAAAGGTTAAAGCGCAAGATCTATAAATATTGGAGAAATTATCGCAAGTGGAACAAGTCATCTCCGTCCCTATGGCAGTGGATTCATACTAGATTCAATAATAATAATAAATAAATAAAAGAAGTTGCAGGAAATTCAATTAATTTAATTAGTATTTATATTACTTTTACGGGCCCCACTCATCAATATCCTTTTATATCTGTTGGGCCCTTGGGAAACAAGGCCTTCAATTCTTTTTTTCTTTTCAAAAAAGGACAATACAAAAGTCTTGAAAAACAGGGATTGAACCCGACGTGAATCGAACACGCAACCTTCTGATCTGGAGTCAGACGCGCTACCATTGCGCCACGGATCCACTTGTTGCTGACATTTGCATAACAAAACATAATATATAATGATTGAACGGGCTTTCTAGTTGCTTCTTGCCGCCAATTACAGTTCGAACTTTCAATTTGGCAATTTCTTGGTGGAGAAATGAACAGATACCACCTGGAGTTGCAGTTGGGGATGCTATCTTCAGGATTCAATTCGCCCCAACTGTAATTAATTAATTAGTGATAACTATTATCAAAATACGGTTTATATTTTATAAGACTAAAAAAACAACTTTGAAAAAAACAAATCATCAAGGGAAACACTTTTTTTGTACAGTATTTATTAGTTTTAGAGTATTTAAGATTCAATTTTTCCATAGTTTAATTAATTATTTTATTTTTGGGCTTCCATTCTCTCATGTATATAAAAAAAAAAGCATTAGCCTCAAAGGACACACGTGACTTTATCAGTGATGAGAATCGAAAATTTTAAGCTATTAACAGAATGGTAAGTCCCCTTTGTGTCCTGCCCTCTAATTTCCTTTATTTTTTATCTTTGTCTATTTATATATTTTTTCCTTCTAAGTAATTACAATTTTTAAGGTCCTCCTCAATAAATACCATTCTTTTTAGATCCTGCCCTCTAATTTTTCTTTTATTTTTTCATGACATACAAAAGCATACTTATCTCATTTAATAAAATTTATGATTATTTTTTTTACTGAATATTTATAAATATCTATGTAAATTCTATTTGAGTCTAGATATATACAGGTCTTAGTAAGCTTTCAAGACCCAATTCACCTATTTAAAAAAAAAGAAGATGTAAATCATTAATTTTTTATTGAATAATAAAAATTTCCTAGTAGCTTAAATACAACAATATTTATTCAGGGAACATGCACTAGCAGGCTAATAATTCCAAATGTAATTATTTTACTTGAGAGAAAATAAAATAAGAGAGAATACTGGCATTATCATTTCATTTTCAAGATCTTGGACAATTAAGCCTAAATTAAAAGAAAAATAAATTGTAATCTGCATATCGAGTATTAATTATAAGAATATATAGCATATATTATATACAAACAAAATCAAAATATTAGGAGCCTTTTTAGGTTGATACTCTTATATGTTTTATTATAGTTTCTGACCTAAATTTTAATTTAAAATTTTTTAAAATAAACAGTCATATTTATTTAAAAAAATTTTAGACTAAATTATAATTTTAGATAAGTTACTGGGAATATCTTCTAAAATAGTAAAAGAACTTATAAAGTATCTAATTACTATTTTTCTCTTATTTTTTTCTCACTCTCTCTTCTCTCTTCTCTCTCCTCCTCCTCCTCTCTTCTCTCTTCCAGCTCTGTTGTCGCCTGTCCAACTCGTTGTCGCTTCTATTAATTATGCTTGCTGTCGACATGCTCACTATCTCTGTTCTACTGTCGCTTCTATTCACTGTATAGCGTCTTAGTGGAGTGGAGAAGGAGAGAGGAGTAGAGAAGATGGTGATAGGAGATGGACAAGAGAAGGAGAGAAGAGTGGAGAAAATGGTGATGAGAGATGATGATGGAGTGGAGGAGAAATAGAAAAAAGAAGATTTTTTTAATAAAATTATATCTTTTTTGATAATTTTGCTAATAACAAAAGTTATTATGATAATAACTATCCAAACACTCATTTATTTAGAATTATTTTTTGTCTATAAGTTCTTCTGAATCTTTTTTCTAAAAGTTATCTAAAAATCTTTTTTTTTTATAATTTTTTTTTAAAATCTATCTAAACAACCCTATATTGTATTAGATCTTCTTGTTTGATAGAGCTGTATCAACAAAGGAGGCAAACCAGTACCTTAATGATCAGAAAAGAGCTATCGTAAAAGCACTGGAAGAGATAACCAAGCATTCACGTCACTATGAGTTGTACGAGGGAGAAGAGAACTCTCATTTCCAAAAATTCCTCCACCGACTAGAGAGGTTCCGAGCTGAGGCCAAACATTATCCCCCCACATCGGTTGAAGTCCCATTTTAACTCAACAAAGACAAACTTGAATCCATGAAGCTCCGCCAACCCCCACCATATTCACCCTCTCTCCACCCTCTCTCACTATCCGTAAACTACACCAACTAGACATCAAGCACATACATTTCTTCTATTCTTGATGAGTTGGCACTTAAGGAGGATATGCTAGAGGACTCGAAGGTCCAAACGATGTTTGTAGATGTTGTTTGCCTAAAACAAACGTTAAAGTTAAATACATTACAGCAAGTATGTCATGGAAGCTAAATTTAACTATCATCTAGAGAGGTATATCACAGTGGCCATAGAATGTGAAGTTAATTAATCTCTACCATCTAGTGAAGAGTCTGATGGAGGATGATGTTCCCATGGAGGAACCTAAGTTTGATGTCGCTACAAAGAAGGATGCGGTGGAGATCTACAATCTCCTTGTGCTCCCAATGCTCTACATGGCACAAGTTGATCATCTGATTTTAAACGTCCAAAAACTCCTTTAAAGTTAAACGGTAAATCTTGAAGTAATAATTAATTAGGGTAGCCGAGTTATTAGGACTTTGATTAAATATTTATTTTATTAGAAGAATTGGGATATTAGATATTTACTTCCCCATTAGGAATCTTCATGAGCACCTGAAAATATGGAGATGAAAAAGGAATTAGTGGTTAAAGCAAATAACAAACTGAAGTTTTAGATGAATCTTAAATTTCCATTAAAATTAATAAATTAATATTAATAAAGCCGGTAAATCATGGAAGACCAACGGTGGGCTATTTTTGGATGATCTTCAGTCTATTTTATCATATTGTTTCTGTACCAAATTGCAATACAAGATCACGCATCAATTCGTGCTCAAACAAATCAGCTTTGCCATGTTGAAATTTGAGTGAGTTCAAATTTAATGTTTTATAAAATGATTTCTTTAAAAAAATATTTATTTGTTATAGTTTTAAACTGTCATACCTAAAATTTAACAATTTGAATTTATTTAACAATTTAGTATCATATCTATGTCATTTAACAATTTCGTTTGTACCTATGAAATACCTTCAAGAGATATTTTCTTGGAAAACTTTTTTTTTTTTTTTTACATTCATATGAGAGGGGATGAATTTTAAAACATCATTCAAAATGCTATAATCTTTTACATTTGCGAAATCCGTATGGGAGATTAAAATTATTATTTATATTTAAAAAATATGATGGACATTGATTTTTATAAGATTGTGTCGATGCTTTTTAAATTTCATATTAGAATTTTTTTATTATTTAATTTATTTATTCGATATGATTATTTATTTATATAAATATAAATATTTTAAATTTTTAGTTAATGTTTTGGATGTTGGTCCTTCTTAATAACTACAATTTTTAAAATATTTTCCAATAAATATAATTTCCTCTATGTCCTTCTCTCTAATTTTCCCATAAAACAATGAACATTTGTATTTGACTCCATAATAAGTTTCGTAATATCTGTACTCCATAAATGAAAGAATATATGGAAATATTTATTTTTTTAGTATTTTTAAAAAAAGAAGAAGAAGCAAACATTCCTCTGTGTGAAGAAAGATCCATATATTTATTTCATTTTTTCAATAAACATTTGAAGTGCATTATCAATACTTAAAAGAATATTATTTTTATTTTTGTTTTTTTCCTAAATAGAGCAAAGCCTTTCAGAACATTATATCTGTGAGCGCAAAGAGATACACATTTATACTATTTACTCCTTAATATAATACTTATTTAACTAATTTAATTAAATTAAAAATATTAATTAAATTAGTTAATATTATATATTTTTTTTCTAAAATACCCTAATCATTTTTCTTAACTCCCTCCCTCTCATTCTTACTTAATCATTATTGAGGGAATATCAATAGGGTAATTTGAAAAAAAGTTAATAAATGTAAAAAATAAATTTTATATTTATGACTAAGATCAATTCTCTAATTATATCTTATATTAATGACCAAAAGAGTATTTGAGAGCAGGTTTTGTCATTTGTTTATAGAGTCTAAGAGTTATTCTCTAACCAATAACTAGAGACTATCTCTCAAGGTGTAGAGATCACCGGAGTATATTTTAACTTTCCCAACAAAAACTTTTCCTAAATTTACACAATTTTTTGAAGATCCTATCAGTAACTTAACACTTGTAGAGCTTCCTTTTTCTTTCACAAATATTCTGCCAAATTTTTCATTTTCTGAAAATAATTACCTCTTAATAGAATGAATAAACTACTTCTACTCACCTAGAATAATCTTTCATAAGAAAGCAAGAAACCAACTGAATATTGGGGCAAGAGACAAATTTGTATGAATTCAAAAGTTTTCAATTTTGATTGCCTCTAGTGAGCTTCTCAACTCACATTCAATGAATGATCAGAACAGCAATTCAAAATATCCAGTACCAACATTTCTGGTATAAAAAAAAATACTAAGTCCTACTGTATAATATAGCATTCTGTAATGATCAAGATAACAATGGATTTGAGAATTTTCAGAATTCTGATACTCTAAGAGCATCGCGAGGCGTATCATAAACATCCTTTGACCTTGACTTCTTTACACCAGCAGTAAACCAAACCTTATCAGATTTGTAACCTTCAACTGCCACAGTTGTCACCTTAACCCACACAATGACCTTCGTTTTAATTCCCTCGATTCCCGTGAGCTTCCCCCGTGTGAGGATCCCTTTAACACGAGTGGCATATCTGACTACAGAGGAGTCCTTGAAGCTTACCTCGCATGCAGGTGGCAAGTACACTACCAGCTTACCCTTGGTTTCCTCAAACTCATAGCAGATTATGTTCTGCGGGAAAAGCCCCGCCGGTAAGTTATAGTCGCGGAGGAGATCCGGTAAGCTTTTCAGTGGCTTGCCTGAAAACATTAGGTGATATGATCATTAGTTGGTAAAAATAGTTTGTAAATTGAATCCTCCACATTCATGTGAACAGAATGATACAAAAGAATATGACTATGGCTGACACTCCAATTACATTCCATCTATAAATCATGTCTATAATGCCATGTATACAAAATTTTGGGGAATATAGACAAATCTAAATTGATCAGTTACTATTTATAATGTGATGAATAACTTCCTATATGTTTCAAAGCCGGTCCAAAACTCGGATAAAGGAGGAGAGTTGTGTCAAGACCTTGACAGTCAACATAAAACTCTACCGAATCTCTCAATAGCCGACCCTACCTAATGAGATAAGATAACGTTTAAAGTTGAAGTTCTATTGTGATAAATATAGTAAACAAGATGCAAGAATTCCAAGCATTTTCTGGGCACACAAAATATGTGTTGCAGTTATGTTCCTGGTATACATCTAAATTACCATATCTTCTTAGGGAACAAAAAATTTTATATGCATGATCTTCTCACATGAACATTCAGGGTTGAGGCACGTTTGCATACCTTTTAGTTTGTTGAAAATCCATTTTGCTTTCTCTTCAACAGTACTTGAGAAACTCTGCAAAAAAAAAATCATCGTTTAGCAAAACTGCTTGAAACAACACAGTAGAATCAAACTCTGCAATCTTCACAATATTCACAATATTTTCAACAATTCTAAGTCAGAGTTATACTAAATGAATGAAGACAATACCCTGTACTGAGTAAATTATATATGCTTAAAAGTTTTTCTCACTCACCAAGCCTTAGCATTCATTCTCTAGAAGAAGCAAGATGAGAAATTTAATGCTTCATATGCTAAGAATAAATGTCCCATGTTGTTGGTCGATAGTGAGTGACAGCGAAAATACATTGCACATTAGATAGAAGATTTGAACTGGAAAATAGATATATAAGTGAAAAAAATGCTATAAATCTAATGCTTTAATATATTTTTGTTTAAAAAGTAATCTCACAAATCTACTCACTAATTTCCTCAATCTAGTGAAAGAGGCCCAATGAAGATATCTTTGATATCTGAAGCTCCCTTAAGTCCTATGATTAGCATCAAAACTCAATTATTCAACATAAAGAAGTGCGAAGACAATGGCCCAAACAGGTGGAAGTGCATATCATCATGCGAAGAGATGAGTTCCCCATACGTGGGTTGCTTTTCATGGAAGAATCTCACAAATTCATACTCGAGAGTAAGCTATTGTTCGGAAGGAAGCCACATTTAACAGAATAGTATGCAAGTAGAAAGAATTTAATTTCCAAGGTGTTCAGTATCAACTCGTGTATATGCATGTCATGCCATTGAATGAATACAGTAATGCGACCCAGCTCTCACTCCTCTGTTTCCTCTCTTCTCTCTGCTCAAATTACAATCTAGTATCAGTGGTATCATCTGATAGAAGGCTTGTATTTCTGAAATGGGAATTGGAGGGAAAGGGAGAGAAAGAGAGAAGAACAAGGAGAGACAGAGAGAAAAAAGCCTAACTAAAGATCTCTTCCATAACACATATTACTGCTCACATACTGCACCCCTACCCATTCAGCCAAAGAGCATAGAAAATGGGTTCAGAGGAAATTAAATGATTCTACTGAATTTAACCCCCCCAAAGCCCAGAAAGATCTCAACAAGTTCACTTTAAACAATCCCAGTCCCTCAAGACCCAAGAAACAATTTCTCAGGAACAAGAAAGAAATATGTCATTTCAATGTCAGTGTTGGGAATATTTAACGCCACACGAAGCAAATTTAATATGAAATAATTTCAATTTCAGTTCGATTACCACATTATATATCTAAACCCCAAAACTTCCACCCACCAAATCACTCAAATAAACTCCCATACCATTAGAAAATGCAGACATCAAGGAGGGAAAAATAAACGATGAAAAGGCACAAAATCAAAAGAAGAAAGCCCAAGCCAGAGAAGATTTAACTCACATTGATGTCGTCAGTGACGTTACAGAACTCCTCCTTGGCTTTCTTGGTAATCCATGAGCTTCCCAGACCCACCTTCAAGCTACTGACTTTAGTCAGGGCTTTCTCCATTCTCTTCTCGCCTCCCTTCTCTTTCTGGGGGCAACCTCACGGAAGGGAGCGTTAATGGTGGCTCTGGTTCTGGTTCTGGTTCTCCTCCTAAAAAGGCTCCACCTTTGGCATCCAAATTCAAGCTGGCAAAGGGAAAAGGTACAAATGCGCTGATGCGGATAGTAGAAAGCGGCGTTTCACGTTTCTCCATATATTATATTATAAATGTTTTTGTCCTCTTGTGTTCCCAGACCATGTCACATGAATGCTTGGCCCAAAAACTTTTTTTAACGAATTTTAGTTTGTTGATTTTTTTTGCAAAACTATTGTATCATCACTCCACAACACTTTTGACTTATTATTGGCGCCAAAATGACGGAACAATTAATAACAATCTGTGAGTAATTAATCCTTTCAAGAAGAAAATTAGTTTTCAAATTGTTTCAAATTTTAGAGTTCATATAAATATATAATTACTATCATTATAATATTAAATCATGATCATTTGCGATATTGCAATTGCCACTCACTACTACAGGGATCTAACGTTGAAATTTAGCTAAAATAATTAATTCGGAATGTTCAAGGTAAAGAAATCAAATAAAGCTGCGAAGCCTAGTAGAGACAAAGAAGGAAGCTGCGAAATCCAGTGAAGATCATTTCTTTTCTTTTTGTAATTTTAGGGGTACTAAAATCTGGGCAATGTTTGTCTTTTAAATTTATATCATGTCTCGTATAGGTAATTGCGTAAATGTTTTTTAAACAAGGCACTTTAACAAGTTTTTTTTTTTTTTACCAGAACAAGAGTGAAGACAAAGGAAATACACACGCACATAAACACGCTATGCGATCTAATAAGTAAAAAAGAAAGCTTGATTGAAGCTAATTTTAAGATGTCAAACATGGTGGGCCCAGGGGAAGCTGTGTTCTTAAGTACTTTCCAGCTCAAAAGATTGGCATAACATTTTTATCCAAGAGATATTTATTTATTATTTGCTTCCTGGAATGCATTGCATCAAGGTCGTCTATAACTATTACGCACGTTCCTCTGCATTTCCTCTTGTATGTTTTGTCTATAACTATTGGCTATGTGTGTCCATGAAAGCTCTGGCCTTTTCATATGCCTCTGTCAAATACTTGCTGAATCTAGTCATATTTAGCTTCACATTCTGTTCTTTCAAATATATCCTACTCTTGCTCCATTTTCCCTTATGAAAACCTTCTGGGTTCTTCACCACCAAGCTCTCGCTCCCATATTTCTCTGATAAGCTGCTTTCATTTGCCTCCACCTTGTACTCCATATACTCCAACCCTAAAACCCTAGTTGTCTTCTCGCCAAAGTAGGTTCTAGAAGCCCACTCTGCTCCTATAGGAACCACCTGCATCACAATTGATCCTGGCCTCAGAAACAATAAGTGAGTCAACCCGGCACCATGAACACCTAACAATGCATGACTCGTATGAACCAGCTTGTAATCATCCGCCATTGATTTATCTCTCGAAGCTTCCAACACTTTCACGTTGAACCCCACTTCCTTAGCCAACTTTATGATCTCTTGTTGGTTCAATATCACACGGCTCACATTCCCTCTCCGAGACACCAACGTTAGACTCGGCTTAGATTCACCTGCAGAGAATATGGGTCCGATGTATATGTTCTTCATCCAGGCACTGAAGTCAACGAGGGTTTTCGGGTCGGGTAGTTGTTTCGGATCGATGGTGAAGCGCCCGTGCTTCAGCAACCCGACTGTTGCGGATGAGAAGCAGTGCGTGGTGGTTGAGTTGTTGGTGTTGTGTAAAACTAGAGAGTAACTCGGCGTACTTATGAAACCACCACGTGGCGCCTTGAGTGATCACGAGGACTACATCACGATCAGGGTAAAGGGAATGGATGGTGATGAAGAGGGGGATGAAGTTCTCGTTGAATTCGTGGAAGAAGTTCCCCGTGTAGCCGCCCGCACTGAATACAAGGGCTAGGCTTCTGTGTGTGACGGTGCATGAGGATTTAGTTGGGACGGAGGTGAGAGTGACGGGTTTGATTAGGGACATGGCTCCCTGGTCGTTCTTGCGAGGGTAAGGACGGATTTTCACAGGGAAGTGAGGTTGGGCCCAATTATGGGGCCCCAGAGTGAAGAGGGTCAATTGGGCTGGGTCTAGAAGTGTTGGGCCATTCGTAGTGCATATATCGTAGTCCTCGTGAGATCTGTTGCACGTGATCGAACTACCACTAATATCCCATTGCGAGAGTGACAACACGCGCCTCAGTTTGACTCTACATATGCTTACGTCTGCACAATAATAAGACGAACATTGCTTGTTAATTAATTGCGATTAGCCATATAATATAACCACATGTTAGCGCTAATCATATGGTAAAGCACGTGTTACCCATCCGTGAGTAAAATCTTTATACTCGAATGAAAATTATAAAACACTTTTAATTCATTTACACTCCTAATTAGTTAACTACTAACTAGTTATTCAATTCAAACATATCAAACCTCCTTGAGTGACAAAAAAATACAAAAACAAAAGAAATACAAGTTATTTACAAAAATAATTAAATATGAAAAGATAAATGATCCATTATTTTTACGATTTAATGCTCTACATCACAAAGTGACGAACAAGTCTAGCTTAGATGGAGAATACAAGTTATTCCCTCAGTATTTAATATAAAATTTAATTAGAGAATTAAATTTAATTATAAATATAAAATATATTTTATATATTTATTAATATTTTTTAAAATTATCTCTATAGATACTATATCAATTATAATCAAGTAAATGATAAGATAATTTAAAAAATAGTTATGGTATTTTAGAAAAGTTATATCATATTAATTAACTAAACTAATTTTATTAATATAATTAAATTAATTAAATAGATTGAATAATAATAATGAACCTAGAGAACGGAAGAATATTACCAGAGAGGAGAGTAAGTTGGAGGAAGAAGATGAAGAGAAAGACCGTAAAGCATATAGCTGAGTTTGACCATGTTGATGTCTTCCCTACGCCCATAGATGAAACTAAAGTAACCGTAACTGTAACTGAATCAAACTTAATTACCTTCCAAATATTCAACTTCTTCCTTCAAACCTGCAATACACAGTATACACTCGTTATCAATCAAACTGCAATATAATGGGTACGTATTTGGTTTCACGTTAAAACTATGATTTTAGTAAAAGATATTTACATATTTTCACCAAGATCATTATTTTCGAATGTGAAACGAAACTTACTACAGTACATCAATATAATAACTTGGTCTGAGGCAGAAAGAAAAACATACATAGTACTTTTTCATAATCAAACACGTTCAGAAATCCCAAAAACTTGTAATGTTCCAGAATCTCAGACCTTCATACCATACCTGTGTATAGCTTTGAAGGAGACCATTAAGAACTGCAGATAGAGCTCAAAGAAAGGAGCTATAGAGAGAGAGAGAGAGAGAGAGAAGCTTGTGAAAGCAATGGTTAATAATACTTATAGTGATAGAAAAGATGGAGGAGCGAAATAGAGGTGAGAGATCAGTCTAAACAAAAATTGATTATCTTAATTGATATTAAGCCTTTACCTGCTCTTCTTCTCTCACACTTCTAATTATTAATTAGTTATTACAAAATATTTTTCCATAACTAACCTTGTAACGTGAAAACTTTGGGGGAACATAAACGTCTTATAATTAATTGAGTCAATACTGAATTAATTACCATGTTTTAGGACTTTGAGTCAGAGGGGATGTATTTAGAGCTGGTAAAACAGGTTAGAAACGGGCTGGTATTTTGCCAGCCCGTTTTGGGGCGGGCTACACAGCCCGCCCCCTCCTGGCCCGCCAATGCTGGCGGGCTGGCCCATTTTTAAGCGGGCCAGCCCGCCAGCCTGTTTTTTTATTTTTTTTTTATTTTTTTATTTTTAATAATATTATTTATTTTACTCAAATATTATTTTGAATACTTTCATTATCAATTACTAGTAAAGATGATTACTTATTTGTTGATATATAATAATTGATTAATATTTTGTTAATGTTTATTTAGATTTATAGTTATAAAATTTGAGATTTTTTATAAAAAATATGAATTTTTAAGAGTATAATATGAACAATTTTTTTATTATACTAATATAACATTAGAAATTTTTTATTAGTATTTTAAAAGTTTAAAAATAATTTTTTAAAAATATTAAAATTAAAAAAAAAAAAAAAGTGGGCGGGCCGCGGGCTAGCCCGTTCCCAAAACGGGGCGGGCTCGGGCTGGCAAAATGCTAGCCCATTTTGGGGCGGGCTGCACAGCCCGCCCCGCTAGCCCGCGGGCTAGAAGCGGGCTGGCCCGTTTTGAGCGGGCTAGAAGCGGGCTGGCCCGTTTTGAGCGGGCCAGCCCGCTTTCCCACCTCTAGATATATTTAATTTAAAAATTAATATATCAAAAAAAATAATTTAATAATTCTAAAAAAATAATTACGTACATTTTACCTTTGTTCTCTACATGATTTTATGTATAGAAATATTTCTACAATAAGTTCATTGTCAGTGCTATTGAAATTATTTTTTTTCCATATAAATCACTACATAGTAATGATCATTTCAATTGCACGCTCACAAAAAAAAAACTATCACTTTGATTATGGAAGAAAAATTAATTAATTAATCAATGTGATTCATATTATGGTCAAAATAACAATATATTAATATACAATAAAACGAGTAAAATTATTGGGTAAATACGGTTGCTACATCTCTTGATCATGATAATTTAAAAGTTTACATCATACTTGTTCAAATATATAATTATATAGGAACCTTAATTAATCTCAGTTTGGCCAGAAGTTGTTGTGAATTTGGACCTTGATTAATAACTGATCCCTGTTCTCCAAATGTCGTTTTCTTTCCACATTCCCTACCTATTCGATATGACCCAATTCAGCCCAAAAGAAACTTTAATTTCATTTCATAAAAAAAATAATACTAATTCAGTACTTAATATATAATTTATTTAACTAATATTAATAAAAATTAACACAGATAGTAAAAAATAAACTCGTATCCCATAAAGATATAAGTTTAATTCTCGCTATTATCGTGAGGGTTTATTTGATAAGTGATCCTATAAATCTCCTGTAAACGCTTTATGAACTCTAGGGCTGTGTCTTAGCTTTGGTGGGAAACTAATACCAAATTTACCTAAACTTTCTTTGTAACAAAAAATAATAATAATTTATTTAATTAATTTTATTAAATTAAAAAAATTAGTTTATATAATATATTTTATCTAAAACATCCTAATTAGCTGCCTTAATTTTATCAAAAAAAAATTTACTTGATTCTTGTTAAAGAAGTATCGAGGTAATTTAGAAAAAATTTGATAAATCTAAAAAATTTATCTTATATTTAAATCAAAATCAATTCTCTAATTAAATATTATATTAAAAATTAGAGGGATATTAAATTATTTAATGCACGGGGTATGCCCTTTTTTTACAAATTTTTTTGTAAGAAAGTTTTTAAATGGTGATATATTAAATGTAAAATCTTACCTGATAAGCATCACCGAAATTTGAGTAGGAGAGTTATACATAAATTATATCCTCCCTGCTCTTAAAATAAGATACTCTTCCAATGTTTAATATATATATATATATATAAAAAGATAGTTCAATTTTATTATTAAATTAAAGTAGGTTTTATGTATTAAGGAATTGTGGAGTAACTTATAAGTCATAATTAGTCCAAGACATAAGGGAACATGTTGTGTTTACAAGTTTTCTTTTTTAATGATATCTTTTTCTTGATTTATTTTTGGTTTGTCCTACTCTTGATCTTTATTATCAGATGTTTTCAACCAAACTACACATACCAAGAAAAGTTCATTTTTTAGATTAAAGTTGTCCAAAAGTAGCTTAATATTCTATTTTTACCCATATTAAGTAAAAAATAAAATACCCTATTCAGTCATAATTATAAGACTTAGTAGAAGGTTTTCTTTAATTTTAGATATAGGATTTTTAATCTAAATTATTTTTTAAATTTATAATATTTTCTCAAACCATCTCCATTAATTTGTATATATTAACAGAATTTTTTAATAATTAAAATAATTCTTAAAATAAATATTTTATAAAAACTAACACACATATATTTAATTATTTATAAATTAATTATTTAACTCTTATAATTAATATAAGATTAGAAGGAACAAAAATAGCAACAACGTTTCATCTAGTCCTTTCCACAACTCATGAGGGTCTCCTTAGAAAGGTTTAAAGATAAATATGGGCAACCATAAAAGGTATTACACTGCCCCTTATATTATTAACCAGGTTTTGAAAAACACTTACTCTCTATCGTTATTAATATAAAAATTAATTAATTTTTTAATAAATTAAAAAAATTAAATAAATTAGTTAATTATAAATAAATTCAATTCCTCAATAAGAATTTATAATATACCTAACTTAATCAACTAATTTTTATATTAATTATAAATAATTAATTTATTTAATCTATAAAAAAAATTAAATTATTTTTATATTAAAGGCCTGAGGGCTATAATAATAATAATAATAATGACGGAAGAGAATATATTTAAGGACAGAAGGGAGTAGAGCACAGTACAATTGGTTGTTTCAAGAGTTTTGATTAAACTAGTCAAACCTTTATAATAAGCGAGGTTGATTAAAGTTTTTGATTATGTGGGCTATAAAAGTTGTTGCAAGTTGTCGTGCATTGATTATGGGTGTGTTTGGATTAGCTTTTGGAGAATAGATTATGGGAAGAATAGATTCTGGAGAATAGATTTTGGGTAGAATAGATTTTGGGAAGAATAGATTTTAGGAATAAAGATGTTTGGATGATTAGTAGTAGAATCACTTTTTATATTGGTAAATTACTAAAAAGGGTATGATATGATTAAAAGTAAGAGAGATGAAAGATGATAGAGAAGAGAGATGAGAGAGAAGAGAGTGTAGAGAGGAGAGAGGAGAGAGAAAAAGAGAAATAAGAGAGGAGAGAAGAGAGAGAAAAAGAGAGATAAGAGAAGAGAGAGGAGAGATAATAGAGAGGAGAGAGGAGAGAGGGTGTAAAAAAAGTAAGGGTATAATAGTAATTGGATAATCCAAAACTTAGGTTTCAAAGAAAAAGCTATTTTCAGTAGCTTATTCAAAACCTAGGTTTCAAACCGAGGTTTTGTCCAAAATCAATTCTCAACAAAAATTGCTGTTTGTGTAAAAATTTTCCAAACTGAGGTTTTGCCCCATAATTGATTCTCAAATCGAGGTTCCAAACAGGCACTATGTTGCAGAGAATAGAGATAAAAAAGATTTAAAAAATAATAATGAAGGTGATGGGGCTGATGATTGAAGATGGGCCGAATCATTATGGGCCTAAAGTACAATCTTTTCTTTTTTGAAAAGTAAGATGTTGGCCCGTGAGTAGAAACAGAGAAGTGAGCTCTTAACATTAGAAGAACTATTTTGTTGTAGTTCTAATCGTGATATTTAAAGAGACATCTTAACTCTTAGATACTCAAATTTATACTTAAAGATAATTGAAGGCTCGCCCTACCCGATATTGGTATCGCCTAGGAGGAAGAGAGACTTTATCTTGTCCTTTGATCGTGGGTGAGCTCAACCCCTTTCTAAAAATTTGTGAAGAAAAAAAAACACTAGAGGAACCTGGGTTTGTTGTGGTTCCAATCCGCGGTGCGTAAGGAGGCATCCTAGCTCTTGGGTGCATAGGTTTATGTCTGAAGATAATAGGCAGCTCACCTTGTCCGACATTGATATTGCCTAGAAGAAAGGGAGACTTTACCTTGCCATTAGATCCTGGGTGAGTCCAACTCCATTCCAACAATTTTTGTAAAAAAAAAAAACTAGAGGAACCAATATATAAAAACAGTTTTTTTTTTGTAAAAAAAATTTGGATAGGGATTGGGCTTACCCACGATCCAAGGGTAAGGCGAAGTCTCACTTTCTTCTATATGATACTAATGTCAGGCAGAGCAAACCATCTATTACCCTTAGGCATAAACCTTAGGGGTGTTCATAGTGCCCGGTGGCCCGGTCCGCCCGCCCGAGCCCGGTAAAAAATCGCCCGGCCCGGCCCTAAAAAAAGTGCCCAAAATATATTTGGGCAGGGCCGGGCCGGGCCAGTTGTCGGGCCGGGCCGGGCACCGGGCAGGGCATGCTGCCCTGCCCATTTGGCCCGGCCCTATATATATATATTTATTTATTATTTTTTTAATTTTTTTCTTAACTTATTTTATTTGTAATTTTACACTTTTCACTTTAACTGGCAACTCTCCTTGCTCATTTTTAAAATATTAAACATAACTTTTATATTTATGTAGATACCAAAGTTGCTCCTCTGCTTTACTTGCCAAGTATTCAATTTTTTGTGTTACAATAACGCTACAAATATCCGACCTCTATATATTTTAATATTTCTTTTTTATATATGTAATAGACTTTGAGACTTTAATTACTATTTTTTTGATACCTTATTCTTAGTGAATTATATATATTATTTAACTCTTAAAAATATAAATATGATATTATTTTATAAGTTCATGATAGCAGATTTTTTTCTCACAATATGAGCAGGACATCACTATTTGGGCATGCCCAGCCCGCCCATGCCCAGCCCGCATATGCCCAGCCCGAATTGGTTAGGGCTTTTACCGGGCAGGGCCGGGCATCGGGCTGCAAAATGCAGCCCATGATTTTTCCGGGCAGGGCACCGGGCAGGGGGGCTGCCCTGCCCAACCCGGCCCATGCACACCCCTAATAAACCTAGGTACCCAAGAGCTAAGATGCCTCTACAAGCGCCACAACTGGAACCATAACAAAATAGTATTCCTTAGAGATCGAACACGCTCCAAATAGTCGTATGTCTCACTATTTTTAGGTAAACTAATGAGAGTTGGGTCTAACGAAAGGGGCTAATCTTCATAATGTGACGAATTAAGATTTAAATTCTTGTTATGAGATATATTTAATACCCATCTCAAATATCTCATAATTAATAGGAGAATACATGCTTAGCAAAAGAACTCAAACCATAGGAGAATAAATTATGTCATTTTAAGTAAGGATATATTTATGACCTATTGGGTTGAGTTCAGAGGAAAGAGCTAATCATTCATAATATATCAAATCAAGATTTAAATTATAGTTATAAGATGTGTTTATATTTGGTGTCTCCAATAAAATTGATTATAATAATAAAAAAAAGATACGTGCTTAGAAAAAAAAATATTACCAATACGGAGCGTTTCATCATAAGCTGATAATCAAGATCATTATTGACAAAGAAAAATAAAAAGGATAAGGAACATAAATCTCTCTGAGCCTGATTTTAAGGAAATAATAACTCCAGGAAAAAGTAGAGTTTAGTATTATGAGCAATTAGTGGATCATTTAATTACTTAGTTAAGATGATACTATAAAAGTCTACCAACGTTTCATTTTTGACCCTATTCATTAGAATACTCCTTTCCTATGCATAATTAATTCTTTTTACAAGTTTTAAATAATTAAGGGGTAAAATGGTTCAATTGTTAAAAAATTTGACAAAACCCTTTATATTGTAGACTAAAATGAAACTATAGAAGACCTTTTATAAAAATAGAAAAGACCAACAAACAAAAATTAGTTTAGTTGATAAAAAATTAGATTATAACTCATAAAAATATGAGTTTAGATTTCGTTATCAGTATGAGAATATTGTTAGTGAGCGTTATATAAATATCTCTGTAAGTATTTTTTAACCCTAATGACATATTCTAACTTTAATAAGTCCCCAAACCCAATTTATTTAAATTTTTTGTCATAAAAAAATGAAGGGATTGGATAAGCACATATCAAACCTCAATTTGTAACCAAATTCAGATTTGATACATGATAATTTTATTGATAGATAATTTATAAATATTTTTATAAACGCTCTTTAAATCTAGATATCATGATTTGACCTTAGTAAACTCTCATAACTCAATTCACTGTTTTTTTTTTAAAAAAAATTGAAGTTTTAGGCCTACAATGTTCAAATAGTTCGCTCAACATACATAGTAATAATTTTCTATAAATAGTAACGTAAGACATCATTTGAGAAGAGAACGCACGAAATCATTTGAACTAATTGTGATTAGTAATTTGAGGTCGTGACTTTATTATTAATATGCGAGTAAAAGTAAAGGTCATCTGCATCTATAAATATTATCCATTACGATGACCTTGATTGTACTTTTCAAAGTTTCAACCTTCAAAAGACATATAGGAGAGTATAGTTCTTTAAAAAGTGTTCAAACTAGTTCAAATTCTAAGCTTTATGTTGAAACGGTTAAAACATTATCCACATGGACGAGTATTTCTCAGTGTAATATATATTTAATTACATATAAAATATTATTTTGTTGTGTTCAATTTGTTGTGATTTTAATCATAGCATTTTGGGAGATATCCTAATTTTTTAGTGTCTAAGTTTACGTTTGAGTGTAATAGACAGCTCGCTCTATTCGACATTAGTATCACCTAAGAGGAAGAGAGATTTCACCATGTCCTTAGATTGTAGATAAATTTAACTTTTTTTTAAAAAAAATTATATAAAAAAAACTACATATAAAATATATCTATATAAAAATATTATATACCGGTCAAAAAAATCGTACCTACCCAAAGATATGAGTTTTTAAATAATTTTGAATAATAAATTTTATAACATGAGATTTTTAGCATTTTTTTTATTTTTAATCCAAAATAAAACATATTCATTTAGAATTATGTAAAGGGACGTCCCGAGTTTGTAACACCAAACTATAAAGCTATATTTGAAGGCATATATGTTGAAGTGACATGACTCTTCCTTGGAAGTGAAGAAAATCTGTCTGTTTTAGAAACAAAAGCCCCTCATCTTGAAAGTTGGTGCAATATCAACAAATAATGAGGCCAGAAAATACCCCCCAAAAAAATTATTTTTCTTTAATTCTATGATTAATATTCATATTAGGAATAAAAAAATATTCAACCAAAAGAAAATATCATACCACATCTTAATCAAGGATTACAAAAAAGCTTTAAGAATTAGAAAACCCTTTATAATAATAAGGACTAGTGTGTATTTGTCATGACTGAAATATTAGGTCATATGATTGTAATTTCTATACCATTTTTTTATAAATTATTATTATTATTATTGCAATAATTATTCTGGAAAAAAAGAGATAGGTATCGTTTTCCTGGACTCTTGATATGAGAATAACTGGTCAATAAATATAATTATTGAAAACATCAATTTAAAGTTAATTAATTAGCTGAACGATCCAACTTGCCCGTTGGTTTCTATTTAAGGAGCGGAGCGGAGGTAGTTGTACCCATAAATTGATTTAACGAGTTATTGCTATCGCATTACATCAAAATCAAATCCTCAAATTAACAATTTGGCAAAAGCGAATTTTTGCTCTTCTAAATTTATATAAAATTTTTATTTAGTCTTTTAATTTTATAAAATATCTTTTTAATCTTCTAATTATCATAACATTATTAGTGTCAAATAATATTTTTTATATATTAATCATTGTTATTTTTTAAAATTAAATTTAATATGTTAACATTTAAAAATATTTTATGGATATTTAAAATTTTAATATATGTATTTTTTATTATTAAAACTAATAGTTTAAAGTTATATAAAGTTATAGTCTCATAGAGGATTGAAAACACAATTTATAATAAAATTAAATAATAAAAGTGGAATGTCATTTATTCAAAGATTTTTATGCGATTGTCATTTATTCTAAAATCTCAGTCCCAAATTTTTGGGACCTTGGAGTTTTCTAGACGTCGAATTTTCTTTTATTTATTTTAGGAATTTATTAATATCAGCCGAAAAGAAAATCTTGAGCCGAAATAAATAATCACATGGGAATCGAGTCTTTATTTATTTTTTTTAAATTTAATTACATAAATCATGCTGATGATGGTGAGATTCATATTTAAAAAATGGAAAATTTTTAGATACATTTATTTTGGCATTTCAACCTAACTTTGGCTTGTCTCTTGTAAAATTCAACGTATCATGAATTACCAAGAGAGCAGTGGGAAAACAAATGTCTTAAATTTAATTTTATAATTTTTGAGAGGTCGGCTGGTAATTATCAGAAAAGACAAATCTGAAATGTATGATGGTCATCCCAACAATTGTTCAGAAAATCTTCGCAGAAAATTTTATCCGATACACTCGATTAATCATTTTTATATAATAACATGAATTTATATAATTTTAAGAAAATCAAATAAAGTTTGAGTAATTTATTTTTTATTTTTAGAATTTCTATAATTATTTTATTTAAATAATATATCTTTTAAAAGTGAGTTATACTTATATTAAAAATATACCGGGGTAACATTGATGGGAATCATGATAAGAAGTCAAGTCAATCAACCCCACCCTGGGCCACACCCCTCTTGATCACACTTTGTGGGGCCCCTCACATCTAAAGTCTTCGAAATGACCAAATCATCCCCCTTCCCAATGCCCTTCGCTCTTTTTCCATGATTCTCACCCTCCTCATCCCGGGTCCCACTCCATTCACACCCTCAACATTTTCCCTTCTTCTTTTCTATTTCTAATTAATTATTATTGTTAGGATAAAAAAATTTCTCATAAACTATTAAAATTATAATAAAGTGATAATTAATAAGAGACGAATGTTTTTTTTTGTTATAAATTTTTTAGAAAGAGATCGAACTCACTCACAATCTAAAGGTAGGGTGAAATTTTCTTTCCTCCTAAGTGATACCAATATCGAGCAGGGCGAGTCGTCTATTACTCTCAAGCATAAATTTAGGTACCTAAGAATTAGGATGCCTCCCCAAACGTCGAGACTGAAATCACAATAAAATAATACTCTCTAGGATTTAAACACATTCTAAATAATCGTATGTCTCATCCTTTCATTAGTTGAACCCACGAATAATTGACGAATATTATTTTGGATAGACTGCCCTACAATTGGGGGATTTGGATCTTCTCAGAAGCATTCCTCTCATAATCCCTCAGAATCATTTATCTCCTCTTCTTTTATCCATCCCTTTCAAAAAAAAAAAAAAAACCTCATCTTCCTTTATGCATCCGTTTCCCTCTTTTAAATACAAAAAATGTTTAAAAAAACTGTTCTTTCAAAAAACATTTTTTTACAAAAAAACTGTTTTTCAAAAAACAATTTAAAAATGTTTTTTTAAAAAATTAAAAAAATACAATTTTAAAAAAAATTCAAAAACACTTTTTTAAAGTATTTTTAAAAAAATTGTTTTTTAAAAAACTTTTTTTTTTTAAATATTTTTTAAAAAACACTTTAAAATGGTGTTTTTAAAAGAATTTCAAAAATACAATTTTAAAAAAAATTGAAAAACACTTTTTTAAAGTGTTTTTAAAAACTAAAAAAAAAAAACGTTTAAAAGAGTGGTTTGCGGATGCATAAGTTTTTTTTTTTTTGAAAGGGGAGGGATAAAAGAAGAGGAGTTAAGGTGATTCTGAGGGATTCTGAGAAAAATATTTCTGAGAGGATTCAAATCCACAATTGGGTCTGTCTGCTTCAAAGACCAGTCCTAGTAACATTGTACTCTATCTTTAGGCCTGCCCCAAATACATCAAGTTTAGGAGCAAAAGGCAAGAAGCTATGTTGAGGATAAAGAGATTTGAATCCTAATATTTTATGAGATGAAACCAAAACTTGAATTGAAGCTATGATGTATTTATTAGTAGATTAACACTTTTTTTTGTAAGAATATATTTTTATTTAAGCATTATTTTTCTATGATTATATATAAATATTTTTAATTAAATACTATTATTTTAATCGTTCGATTCCAATTTAATCTTAACCCATGGATAACTATTTTAATACTTTAAATAAAATGAGGGGAAAATTTTCAAGTGAAATATAACACCTTATTGACAATAAAGATTAATATCTCCCATAACATATAAGATCATTATTGCATGCAATCTAGAGTTTATAAGAGTATATTTACACATAATACAACATTTATTTTTAAAATTTATTAATATAATAAATAAAGTTTACAATGATTTATTTCCCCTAATGCATCACAATATTGATAGAATAAAAAACTACCTGGTAACCAGATCACTGTTAGTATGTGCGCGCGCGCATATAATAAATTTGGGAATTTGGAATTGCTAGTATTTGAATTTACATGTCATGATATATTAGCTAAATGTAGATTAGTAAATCTTAAAAATATTTTGTACAGATCAAAAGAGAAAATTAATAATAGTAATAATAATAATAATAATATAATATTATATGTAAAGTTAATCTTACAACAAGTAAATATTTTTCTTTTAATATCAATATATCTACGGCTATTACAATAAGTTCATAAGTCTCATAAAATGGTGCAATTTATTTTGGACTTTGTCAAAGTACACCGAACCATTATTTCAGTGTTTACAGGAGTATGGGGAATAATTTAATTAATGACAAATGTTCTTAATATTTTTTAAGTAGTAAGTTGCAAATACTTATCCAATTCTTAATATAAAATTTAACCGTAAAATTAATATTAATCATAAATATAAAATTTATTTTTTATATTTATCATAATATTGACACTTCCTAATATAATAAAGTAAGAAAGAGATGGAGGGAGTTAAAAAAAATAATTATAATATAATTAATTTTTTTAATGAAATTAAATTAATTAAATATTTTATGTATAAATGACTAAATTAGTATAGATTAAGATAACCGTATTTTTTTATAGGCAAATGGACCCCCTCTCAGCCTCTCCCCATAAGTCACTCCTATATTTTGCAATTAATATTTTTTGAGGACTCAGCAATAATTAAATTGATTTTCAAAGACTTCAATGTCATTTGTGCTATCTCATAAAAATAAGTAATAATTTGAATAATCGTATAATTTTGAAATATGCGGAGGACAAATTCTACTAAAGGCATAATAAAGGAGAGTTTGACTGTTGAGAAGAAAAATTTGGATTTGATTTGAAGTTATTCCACGAAAGATCCTGCAAGTTGCACCTTAACCCATCTCTCAAGTTAAACTCTCTCTCGCCGGTCACACGTAATGATATATTTTGGATGCCTATGTTGAAAAGTAACACTAATAGATTCTTCCTCTTGGCAGGCAATTTTTCTAAAATTATTTTATAAATTTAAATTTAAAATACTATATTTTATCGGTTAAAATATTTTTTATTAAAATTAATTTAAAATGATCTAACATTGTTATTTTACTAATACAAAATTCTGACTTTAAAATTTTAAATATGGATAACGCACTATATGATATATTAAATTTATTTTTTAAAAATAATAACTGACAAAAATAATTATTATTAATTACATAAGGGGACTTGATGGTTAATCGAATTCAATAATTTGCACACACGCTGAGGCTCTTAGTCTTATATCCGATTCCAAATAAATAAGTGGAGTAAATAAATAAACAAACATTTTTATTAATTACAAAGAATTTAAAATCAATTACACTGTCGATCAATTTATAATTTCAAAATATTATAAAAGAATATAATAATATGACTCACTATCTGGTGTTAAATTTTATAATTAATATTGATATTGATTGAAGGGTACGCATGCCATGAGTTGAGTTATGTGTATTATTTATTTATTTATTTATTTATTTTTTCACAATAATAAATTTGATTTGATAAATGACAAAACTATGACGAATATAATTCCCAATTATATAGTTTGAGAAATCAGTTTGGAGGCCCAAATACTCTCCAAACACACCCTAATTAAAAAAAATTAAATATTCAAAAATTTAAGAGTGAAAATTTGATAAGCACATTATAGATTGGTGCGTTAATAATTTATTGGAAATATATATGTCGGTAAAATACAAACAATCCAGTCATCGATTCAGTTAAATTAACATGAAAATCAAAACTAAAATAATAATATTAAAATAATGACAAACAAAGCCACGTTTCCTGAATAAATATGGCAGTGGAGCCCTACCTCAATATTTTATCTGAATTGAATAATTAAAAAAAATAAAACAACACTGCCCATAGAAAAAAGTACCCCCAAGGCATCTGAATAAACAAAGTGCCATATTAAAGACTCATCTTCACCCTCTGGGCCCCACAAGCTTGCATTTTTAGCCAATCAAACACTGCTTAATATGGAGTTCTTTTTTTATTATTATTAAAAAAAAGGATACGAAGTTGCTATAATTGTTAATTTATTAGGCTTAATGGATTCTTAACAACTAATAAATTAAAGTGTTGTCCTGTTGTTGTGCTTCTTGTCATTTATCCAATCAGGGACACATACTACACGATTATTCCCCAGCGAATACGTTGTTTACCTCTTCTTGTTTTTTTTTCCTTTTTATAGATGATAAATCCCTGTCATAAAATATATTTTAGAATAATAAAATATTTTGTTTTAGAGTTTTAATTTTGATGTGCAAATGTATCTAAAATAGAAGATTAGGATTTTAAGAGGATTTTTTTTAAATAAAAACATCTTTTAATTTTGATATTTTCAATTTTCATTCGAGTTTTGGGGGAAATTAATTTTTATTTTTTACTATCAGCCTGTCATGAGAGGAAATTCATAATCTTAAAGGAAAAATTTATACTTTAGGAGAAATAATAGTTTTTTTTTTTAAAAAAAGGATACTTCCTCCAACACTTAAACTTAGGGTCAAAATAAATTAAGATATTAATTAACTCATATATTGAAGATAAAAAGAATATAAGTCAAGTGTTTTTCAATAATTAATATAAGAATTAGTTAACTTTTTTTTAGATAAATTAAAAAAATTAAATAATTAATTAATTATAATTAATATAAGAACTAGTTACTAATTTAAATAAATTAATAAATATATATTAAAAATTTATCTTGAGTAACTGAATTTATTTATAATTAATTAATTTAATTTTTTGATATATTAAAAAAATTAACTATTTTTTATATTAAGTATTTTAAAATTTTGATTTACGTGGAGTGATTCATTTTGGCTGAGCCAGCCAGGCTGCAATATGGTAGTGTAATAAATATGAATAAACGATTAAAGAGCGTTATGGATTTTGTGTCACATATAAAATATAATACGATGATATCTGTACCAAAAAGCAGGGAAGATGGAGAGAATCTAGACCCGGCCATATGTTTTGATATCCTCAAAAACCCAGAAATAAAATTCACTTATTAAAAAAAGAAAAAAGAAAAGAAGAGATAGAGAGAGAGAGTGAGAAGCGAAGGAAGAGAAGAAGTGAAGAAAAAGCAGAGAATAAAAACAGACCGGATGTTGACAAATTTCATGTCACTGTTCTTGGAAGGTCGTTTGTTTGTGTGAAGATTTCTTATATGGGATCTCTCTCTTTTAGAATTTCTCTCTCTAAAAACCTCTGAGAGATAGAGAGAGAGAGGGGGAGAGAGAGTGGCCCAGCAGGTCCAAAACTCCTCTTTTTGTTCAACCCTGTGACGATCTAAGCTTCTTCAATGTTGTTGCAAAATCGCCCACTTTGTTTTTTTGTGCTATAATTATTGGTTTTAGCAACCTTTTTGCTCCAACGACTCCAAAAGACTGAATCTCTTTGCTGTATTTGGAGGTCTCTTCAATGGAGGAATCTATCAAGACGGTGACTGAATTTTGAGGAGAGGTGATAGGAGATGACGGTCTAAGGTAAATTTACATTTACTTCCTAACGAATTTCATTATTTTATATTTTTTACTGGATGATGATTTGATAGATTTGGTTTTTGTATTTTTATACCTAGTTCTGGTTAGACCACAATAAACATTCTGGGTTCGCAATTCTGCGGCTTATTTCTTCGAACTTCTGGCTGAACTACTTTATTTTTTTCTCATTTTACTTCCGTGAAACTCGATTCTTAGTTTGAATTCCTGGTCTTCAATTTTATTATTTTAGGTGCTTATTTTATTGTTTATACCTGATATCACGTTAACTGGATAATTCTTTGCATTGGATCTGTTCCATTAAATTTTGTTGTTTATTCATGTTCTATTTTTCCTACATACTTTCCGTCTCTTTGGGGTTCTTTGTCAAATGTAATTTCTTCACGGTCTTGCTTTATTCTGTCCAACACATATCTGTCTTAGTCGTACCTAACCTTGTGGAAGATTAGTCTGCCGTATTCTGAGGCCATTTTCTGCAAATTGGTTAGTAGCTGGTACATTACTATAAGCCTGAAGGGTATTAATCCTGAACCCAACATAAAGAGAAGGAACATGATTGTTATTGTTTGCCTTTCGGTTTAATTGCTATGACTTCTTGTTCTCTCTAGCTTAGAAGGTACCTATCAGATTAAGCAGTTCTTAGCTTAAGACTCAAGATTATGTGTCACTGATTTAAGGTCCTATCTTAGCTAATGTTTCTTCGATCTGATGTAGTATCTCTCTTGTCCTGCTACAAATACGTATGTCATGTATTATTTTACCCTTAACTGTGCTGTTGCTGCATTACTATAACTTTCTAGTCTCTTTGTAATTCAGTTAATCTTTTTGGCCTTTTCTTTTCTATTAAATTCTTGTTATAATGTTTATGTGGAAGATGAACATGGCTGAATCTAACAAAAGAAGAATATGTGCCGTTCCATTCATGTATTTATTGTAGCACATCTCCATCTGTTTTAATATGTATTTATGGGCTTTGAGTATGACCTCATTTAAAAAGGTCACATATTTGCATCATTTATATATGCAGGATTGACAGGGAAAGAATGTTGAAATGGTCACTTGTTTGTGGAAGTTTTATAGTTAATAACACTTTAAAAGCAAAACGTTAAAATCATACAGGGAACGGGAAATATGTTGAATTTTATTTGGAGATCTGTGGAATATTAGTGGCTATGCAAAGTTAAATGGTTAAGGAGGTGATTATGCCCTTGTTCTTTTGTGCATGCCTTAGCTTTATTATGCTTAATAACTGAACTGCTGAAAACTTCTACTAATGAAAAATGAACTGATATGTTTACGAAAAATTTGCTTTATGAGTATGACATGTATAAAGATATTGCATGAATTAGGATATCCTTGGGTTGAAATGGTATCTACCTATCAGTTAATGAGTGCTTCCATGGTAAATATCTAACTTACATTCAATTAACTTAATTATCAGAAATGGGAACCAAAGTGCAGAATCTACCAGGGCAACACTCAATGAGGGACCTTAATGAGGAATCCATCAGTTGTGGCTGGCCTTTATTTTATGGAGATAAAGCACATACCAATGGGCAGTATTATAATGATTATCAGCCACGTGCAGAGGGATGCTCAGTATATGATAAAGATTTTGTGAAACAGATGATACTTGAGCACGATGCCATATTTAAGAAACAGGTATGAAGGTTATAAATTCATTGTTGTCCTTGGCCAGTTGCTTGAGTTGTACAGATGGAGTAGGTTTGTGGTTAGCCAATTGAAAATAAAGATGTGAGTTTTTGAGTAAGAAGTTTACTTAGTCAAACTACTTCAGAGCTTTTTTTTCTTGTAACATCTCCCATTTCATCTTCTGCAATGGTTCACAAGTACATAATATGATAATAATAGTTGTTGCAAGGTTGAGTTTACTCAGTTGCAGATGTAGGACTGTTTATAACATGGTTTTGCTGTGTGTGATCAATCAGGTCTATGAACTTCACCGTTTGTACAATGTACAAAAGAGTTTGATGGATGAAGTAAAGAGTAAAGAGTTGCGCAAGTATTGCTTTCCTACCGAGGCATTATTTTCAACGGATCGCTTGGCATCTCAAATCATATCTGAAGATGGCCAGAAATGGCATTATTCTGGATTTCCTATGGCAAATTCTACTGGTGCTGCTAGACCATATATTTCGGGTGTTGAGGGTGTTCATTCTTCCTTGGCTTCTGCTCAAGGAAATGGTAAGCAAGCTGGTCTGTTTCCATTGTCGAATGGGAATAGTTCAAAAGATGCTGTGTTAGAGTTCAGACCCTCAAAGGTGAGGAGGAAAATGTTGTTTGATCTTCAACTCCCAGCCGATCAGTATGTTGATACCGAGGACATTGAAAAGCTAAGTGATGAAAATATGTGTGGTACAACTACATACCTGCCTGATAGAAATTGTACACATGAAAAGGAGAATAATGTGAAGCTATTTTGTGGCAATGGTGGAAAGGCTAGTAGCCATGAAGACAGTTCTCAATGTGATCAGTCTTCAAGGACCAAAAATGGTTTGGCTGACTTAAACAAGCCTGTTCAGGTGGAAGAAACAAATGCTTCTGTATATGGTCATCTTAGTCATTATTCCTGTCAAGGGACAACTGAATGCTCTGATCTATCCGCCAAACAGAAGTCACGGTTTTTCAATCTGTCTGGGGATGGTTCACTCAACTCATATCACAGAAGTGATAGTCGGGCTCAAAGCAATGAATATTTGGAGAACATTGGAACTGGAAGAGGATGGATTTCATCAGTGCTTGAATCAGGTTAGATTTCTTAGTGAGTTTTGTGGAGATTTGAAGGATTGAAAGTAGAGGAAAATAAAGCCTCAAAATATTATTAATCCTTGAATGAATGAGAATACAAATACGCCTTTATATAGGCAAAAATATAAGTTAATAGGATAAACCTAGAATTTATTATAATCATAATATCTCAGATTTATTCTTCTAACATATGATAATTTAATATTTAAATCTGATCCTAACTAATAAAATATAATATTAATTAATTAATAATTAATTCTAAACTAATGCATCTCAACACTCCCCCTCAAGCTGGATATACAGCTTGAATATTTGTATTTCTCAACACTCCCCTCAAGCTGGGAGGCAGTTTGGCTGTGAGAAGCATCATTATAGAAGAACTAGAACTTTGAATCCTTAAACCAGAAGTGACCACTAAACTAAAGTTGATTGAATCTTGAATCTGTATCTTAAGACAAAGTTGCGAACTTGATGAAGAACATCATTGTTGGATGTTTAACACATGCTCATACAATCATGGTAACCCACTTAGGTTTATACACTAATCTAACCTCACTTGAGAGAGGTAGACTAATCCCATAACCTATGAGATTTTGTGGAAAGAGACCCAAATTATCCTCTACCATCATAAAGCAACTTGCTCACATTTAAGAAACTGGTCATACTTCGAGGCAGATATTATGAATGTGTTATCATAGTTATCATCCATAAAATACGATAGGAGAAGATTTAACAAACCAATCGCTATATCCAGATCAAAAAAGCTTAACCAGATGTCACACCAGAGACAAGAATCAACAAGTATCCAAGCTAAGAACAATATACTAGAGAGAGCAATAGCTACACCAGGGGCTTTGTTACAGAAAATACCAAACACAAAGGCATTACACGAGACATTACGTGATATAATATAAAGCCGATTAGTATTGGAAGCACTTAATCAAAGTAAATACAGCAACCAAAGGCCACTCTAGGGACCAATCAGCAAGAAAATATTAACCAAGGTGCCAAACCTGTCTCACGGGGATAGAGGGGATTGTGAATTGAACAAAATAGAGATGACCTAACCTGGAAACATCGAACTAGAGTGCAAAACTACTAGGGTAGGCTAGATTCAGTGAGTCGATGCCAGAGAAGACGAAAGCCGTCGAAGAAGGGCATTACTCACGCTGCTACGGGCTGGAGCATGAAACTGATGTCAGAAACTCATGGTTGCGGGTGGGAATCACGCGCTGCTCGGATGATGACGAAACTTCAGGGGAGCCACCGATTGTAACTTACTTTGATACCATGTGGAGATTTGAAGGATTGAAAGTAGAGGAAAATAAAGCCTCAAAATATTATTAATCCTTGAATGAATGAGAATACAAATAAGCTTTTATATAGGCAAAAATATAAATTAATAGGATAAACCTAGAATCTGTCATAATCATAATATCTCAGATTTATTCTTCTAAGATATGATAATTTAATATTCAAATCTGATCCTAACTAATAAAATATAATATTAATTAATTAATAATTAATTCTAAACTAATGCATCTCAACACTCCCTCTCAAGCTGGATCTACAGCTTGAATATTTGTATTTCTCAACAAGTTTCCTCAAAACCATAGTTTTGAACCAAAGTCCCCACCCCAAATGAAAAAGCATTTATTTAGTTAGTCAACTTGAATTATCAAGCTGGACATTTGACATTATTTTAGTGAAGTGATAGCAAAACTGTGCTTTGTTTAAATTGCTAAAATTTTAAATTTAGTATGTCTTGATATGATGATTTGTTCAGCTAGTCGTATAAGTCTGTTTGTTGTTTTTGATACGAGGGTTTGTTAAAACAAGCTGCTAAGAGAGACATAGCCATGAAGCTTTGATTTTGGTTCGTACTGCTGATGCTGATGAATTATATGCCTTGTCTTTCCATTTCCCTCTTTCCAAGTTGATAAACTATAATTACTAGTTTACCATAATTTGAATTTTTTTTTGATAAATGTTAACTGGGCAAAGCAGTCAGATAGATATTTTCCTTTTGTATTAATTTCTTGATTTTTTTTTGGGTTTTATCTGTACTTTCCCATTTTGTTATTTGCAATGATCAAGCATTGATATCTGCTAAAATTTATTTATACCATCTAATAATTAATTATTACAGGGCAAGCCAAAAGTAACGGGAAACCTGTTCCTCAAGTTCTCAAACAAGAGAAATCAATTTCACCTTCCCAAATTGGGCAAGATGGACTCAACAAAGTCTGCGAGCCTCCATCGGACTGTCTAACCAACTTAAGCAAGGCTGATTTATGGAGGGAAAAGACAGTCATTGATTTAGAAGTCAGTGAAAGAAGTCATGAAATGTCCATGAACAAGCATCCTGAATCTGTTGCATCTTCACATAGATTTGGTCTCTCTTCTGTTTCTCCTTCTTCTAACTTGGCTAAGAGTTGGTCTCATTCGGCCTCTTCCGGGGAAATGGCAGGTAGCAGCTTAAACCAGAAATTGATGTCATTTAAGATGTCCCCATGTTTAAATTCACCTGGTACCTTGAGAAAGAGTTCCCTATCAGGTCAAAGTGATGGGATTTTTGGAGATAATTGGCCTGTAAATACTAATTCCAAGTCTAACCCAGGTTATCGATCTGAGGTACGTGTACAGAATGGATTTTACCATGGGTTTTCATCTGGGTCCCAGGAGCCATCTGTGAACATCTCGTCGATTAGTTATGACTATCTAAACCATAATAATGATTACAAGGGAGTTTCTGAGAACCTTATTAACCATGGTTCAGCAAAATACAATAAGGGTTCAAACTGCAATGATGTGGAGTCTGGAAAAGATAAAAACTTGAACAGGCTGTTTTCAAGTGGTTCATCCAATAACTGTGTTTCCCAATCAGGTTTGGGGATCATGGACCGAGAACAGAAGCATGAGGAACATCTTGCAGTGTTACCTGGGCTTAAACTGAAGCGGGCTTTCAAGAATGAGGTGCTAAACACTGGCAGAGGTTTTACAGCAGGGGAGTCAAGTATCTCACAAGCTGTTTCATCATTCAACCAAGACAAAACTGGAAAGGGGCCAGGGCCTACTGGAAGTTTTATGCACGCTCTAACTTCAGCTTCGTGTTCTAATGATTTCAAGCCAAGGAGGACAGAGGTAGGTGACGGCTCTAATATTAAGAAAATTCTTGGTGTTCCCATATTTGATATGCCCCAGATTTCTCCTAAGAAAGAGTCTTCTTCGTCCACATCTCCTTCCGTGTCAATTCCTCGCCCATTTGATACAGAAAGAGTGGAAAATAATCAGAAAAAAGGGGTGCTTGATATTAACTTGCCTTGCGATGATGAAGTTCTTGAGTTGGAGAAACAGGTTGTTACAGAAAACATTGCTAGTGGGAAAGAGTCTTCTATAACAGAAGCTAACACTAGAACCCAGATTGATCTGAACTTGAGCATGTGTGAGGATGAAGAATCTTTAGCTCCAATTTCTACTTCCCAAGTAAAAATGAAGCCAGTAATAGATCTGGAAGCCCCTGCTGTTCCTGAGGTAGAGGAAGATGCCATTGAAGAGAAGCAGCTAGAAACTCCTCTTGTATCAGCAAGAGGCTCCCAAGACGTACTTGGACAGCCAGAGGATGAACTTCTGAAGTGCGCTGCAGAGGCGATAGTGGCCATTTCATCTCTTCCCTGTAATCAAGTGGATGATGTGATCAGCAGTTCATCTGAAAGTCCAATGGTGGACCCACTTAATTGGTTTGTTGCCGTAGTTTTGGATACTTCGAGGGAAGAATATGGAGAACATAATAAGGAGGAATCTACCTCTGAAGAAATGGATTACTTTGAGTCCATGACATTGAAACTGACAGAGACCAAGGAAGAAGACTACATGCCTAAGCCTCTTATTCCAGACAACTTCAAAGTCGACGAACCTGGGCCAACTTCGTTACCTACACGGACTCGAAGAGGCCCTGCAAGGAGAGGGAGGCAAAAGAGGGATTTCCAAAGGGACATCCTTCCAGGCATTGCATCTTTATCAAGGCATGAAGTAACAGAAGATCTTCAGACATTTTGGGGGCTCATGAGAGCCACAGGTCATCCGTGGCATTCAGGGTTAACTCGAAGAAGCTCTTCTAGGAATGGATGTGGCCGGGGAAGACGGCGATTGCAGGTTACCCCATCTCCCCCTCCCCCTCCCCCTCCCCCTCCCCCTCCCCCTCCCCCGGTGGCAAACAACGAAACTAGTACCCGACTGATGCAGCACCTCAATAATATTGAAGTGGTTGGATTGGAAGATAGAAGCCTACCAGGTTGGGGCAAGACTACCAGAAGGCCTCGTAGGCAGAGATGCCCAGCCGGTAACCCTCCACCTATCCTGTTAACCTAATTTTAGTAAGAGGCTCAGATTAATAGATGAGAGTTTGTAGAGGGTAAGCGGGGTGGTCTTCTTGCACATATGGCAAAAACATGTCAGCTTGGGGGATTTTTCTTGTACATTTTTTCAACCCGTATTTGGGTAAATATTCCTGGTTGCCAGTCTCTGAGTCATAGCAACTTGTATTGTTTCTGAATAATGTTGTTTGATTTCTTCCAAGTTATTCTCTTTAAAGAACTTGTGAGACATGGGTTCCTCCTTCAATTAATGCCTTCTCACTTGAATTTCTAGATATAGCAGTGATTTGTTTAGCTATTCTAGGTACTGCATTTGAGTTCAGCCTGCCTCCACAAAAGAGAGCTTTGGTTTAGCTTAAGCTATGTAGTGTGTGAATTCTCTTATTACTGTCCTCAAGACACTTTCCATTAAGAAATGTAGTTTAATCAAATACTTTCCATTCTCTTATAGCGATTAGAAAAAAGAAGACGACGACATTGTCTATGGTCATTCCATATTATTTATTATAGTGGGGGATTTTATGTAGTTCTTCCAGATCAGCACAGGAATAAAGTATTGAAATGAAAGATATGCTAAGAATTTTGAGGCTGAGAATTTTCAGGTGCAGAAGTTGTACTACATGGCAGATTCAGTGGATTTGAATGATTGAAAAATGGCAGTTGACTGAATTGGAATGAACAAAGGCATGTTGTATGCCCTAAGGGAAATTCTAGTTGTTAATTGGGAGATTTTAGGTGGATTCAGTCAATTAATAAATTAAGTCCATTAAGTTTAAACATATAAATTACATTAATATATACTCCTCCGGTTTTTAATATATGACCTAATTATAGAGTTGATTTTGATCTTAAATATAAAATTTATTTCTTATATTTATCAATTTTTTTTTCCAAATTACCCCTTATTGATATCCCATCGACAATAATTAGGTAAGAGAGAAAATAAGAAGTTTAAGAAGATAATTAGGGTGATATTAATTAATTTAACTAATTTTTTAATCTAATCAAATTATTTTAATAGGTCCTATATTAAAGACTAGAGGAGTATTATTTTTATTAACATGATTGTTATGTATTTATATAAATGCTAAAAAGTTGAAAAATAAAGGGAAAAGAGAGAGAGAGAAGGGGTGTAGTCAACAAATGTTAGTCTAGTTAATAAGGAGTTGATTCATAACTTATAAAATTGTGAGATCAAATTTTACTGTTAATGTGGAAACTTTATTTGTAGATAATTATTAGGTATTTTTGTAAACGCTATTTGAGTATAGAGGTATGTTATAACCCTAATATATTCTAATGACCTAACTTATCTAATTTCTTTTATTATAAAAAAAAATATAACCTTAAAAGGTTAGATCAGTTGACTAGAGAACCATGTGTAGAGATAGATATGCCATACTTTAAAGCATTATTTAGTTGGAGGTTTTTGAAGGGGAGGGTAGAGGAGGGTAGGGAAAATGTTTGTTTGGTTCAAAAAATTGAGGGGAGCGGAGGAGAATTTTTTTGTCTTCTTCTTCTCCTCTCCCCCACTCTCTCACCCCTCCAAAATCAGGGTTTTTTGGAGGGGTGAATTTTTTTTGACAAAATTACCCTCCATAATTATTATATATTCCAGTGTTACCCCTATTTTTCATTGACTTGAGGATCGCCTGGGAAAATACCGCTTGACGACAATGACGCACGGCGACGACGACCACAGCACACACCTCCGCCTCTTGGATGATCCTTCTCTACTTCCAGTACACCGAAGATCTAAAGGAAAAGAAGAAGAAGAAGGTGTGGAATGCTGAATCGAACCCACGAATCTACCAAGTTAAAGACAATTTGCTTTAACTAGCAAGCCACGAGCTCGAGAAGCAGAAGAAGAAAAAAGGTAATGTCAGCAGATGAGCTCTGCATGCACATATGAAGAAGAGAAATAGGGTCTTGTTTCTAAATTGTAATCCTAG
This sequence comes from Leucaena leucocephala, assembly GCA_037074615.1. Classification (NCBI taxonomy): domain Eukaryota; kingdom Viridiplantae; phylum Streptophyta; class Magnoliopsida; order Fabales; family Fabaceae; genus Leucaena; species Leucaena leucocephala. The sequence continues at coordinate 4,782,432 of CM073569.1, forward strand.
TGTTATTTTATTAGGGTTTGTGATGAAGGAGTACTGATAAAATAAAAAGAAAATTTAAATAAAATAATAAGGGTATATTTAATAATTTATAATAAATTCCCCTCACCTCTCCTCTTCAATCAAATAAAAAATATCTCCTCCCCTCTCTTATTTACTTTATTTATCCTCCCCTACTCTCTTTTAAATTAACTTAACTTATCTTTCCCTTAATTAAACTAAACATAGCCTAAGAGGTCAACCTTAATAGTTCATGCGTGAGTGCCTCAAATTTATATTAGTTTGGGCACATTGAGTTTCCCCATTTAGGATACTGGGTGGTACAATACGCAAAGAGAAAAAAAAAACAGAGAGAGAGGGTGTGAGAGTGGAGGCGCGTGGGAGGAAGGACGAAAGATGCGGGGGCGTGTCGGTGCTAGTTCGAAGAGGGAGTTATGTGGGATTCCAATGGGTGTGTCAGTGTCAGTCAGCGTCACAGACATAACATATCTGCTTTCCTTCTCTTCTAATCACATCTCATCATTTGTCCTTTTTCCTTTTCTCCCTTCTCCATTCCCAATATCATCCCATGCCTTCCTCCTATTTTTGGCATTACAACCCAACTTTTTAATATAAGATTCTTTTTGACTAATAATTAAAACCCTAATTAAAATTGATAGTTTATAATTTTAGATTACTATTAAAATATTTTATAAAATATATTTTTTATATTTTCTATTATAAAATAAATATGATTTTTTGGTCAAATTTTAACCGTTTAATTTTATTTATAAATTTTATTTTATAATGTAACATTATAATAATAATTTTATAAAATATTAAATATAAATTATTAAAATTTTAATCTAATAGTGGAGAAAAAAAAAGAGAAAAAAGGAGTGAGAAATATAAAATTAATGAGGATATTATGAGAAATTATTAAATAAAAGAGATAAAATAGATTAAATATTTATGAATTATAACCAAAACATATTAATCAACTAAGTTTCATATAGATTCGAAGGATGTACTCGTAAGTTCAATATCTTCTTGATATAAATTTATATATGTATTGATTTTATTATTTTTTCATCGTCATACTTAAGTAAAGCTTTTTTCGTCAGAAAACTCATGTTTAGAGGGGGGGAAAATAAAAAGGAAACAATTTTAGGAGATAAAACTAAAAAATAATATATTTTTTTATTTTTAAAAGTTTTATTTTTTAATATTTTTCTTCTATTTTTTTCTCCACCTATCTAAACAGAGTAAATAAAGTTGGGAAGTGAGAAGAAATTTCCCCATTTCTCTTTTCATCCTTATCAACTTGCTTATATCCCATCGTTTCACAAAAGAATACGAGTGATGACGTGGCGTACAAAAGAAGGGCGTTGACGAAAAGTCAAGAAACGAGCTGGTGTTGTTCTAGGGTCGGCATATCTACGTTGCGGAACACTGAAGTACATAGAATTCCGAAATCAGGATGTGAAATGATCAAATGAAGCTCACGTTTGCCATAAAAGGAATTTTGCGTCATCCTCCTCAAAAATTTTGTCTTCAATGGAGATTTCTTCACTGTGCGGTTCCCCCATACCAACATCCACCACAGCCCATGCAACAATTGGACTTCGCTCACAACAGTTTCGACTCCGTTCACTCTATCTCCTCCCACCCATCTTTCTATCTTCTTCGCATTTGCAGAAACATCAATTCTCTCAAGAAGACCCACGCCTTGCTTCTTGTCCATGGCCTCGCTGACGATCTTCTCTGTGTTACCAAGTTGGTTAGTCTCTATGGATCTTTTGGGTTCGTTCAATATGCTCGCATGGTGTTCGATCGAATTCCAAGCCCAGATTTTTATTCATGCAAAGTGATGCTCAGGTGGTACTTCTTGAATGATATGTATTCCGAGATTGTTCCCTTCTATACCCGCATGAGGGCATTTATCCAAGGCCACGACGAGGTGGTTTTTACTTTTGTCTTGAAAGCTGCTTGTGAGTTGCGTGATGTTGTTGAGGGTATGAAGGTACATTGCCAAATTGTTAAAACCAACACTATTGATAGTTTTGTGTTGACGGGTCTTCTGGACATGTACTCCAAATGTGGAGAGGTACAAAGTGCACGAGTTGTGTTCGACGAAATGTTTGATAGAAATGTGGTGTCTTGGACTTCTATGATTGCAACATATGTGCAGAATGATTGTGAGGAAGAAGGGTTGGTCTTGTTCAATACAATGAGAGAAGGGTTTATTACAGGCAATCAATTTACTGTGGGAAGTTTACTCATGGCATGCACAAAATTAGGATATCAACATCAAGGAAAGTGGGTTCATGGCTATTTGATTAAAAATGGCATTGAAATGGAACATTTCTTGGCAACGTGTCTTTTGGACATGTATGTCAAGTGTGGGGATATCAGAGATGCCCGTTCTGTTTTTGATGAGCTTTCAACAGCTGAACTTGTCTCCTGGACAGCAATGATTGCTGGGTATACTCAACGAGGTCACCCGGACAAGGCATTAGAATTGTTCACAAACGAAAAATGGGCAGGTCTTATGCCCAATTCTCTTACCATTGCGAGTTTACTTTCAGCATGTGCACAGCTAAGTAATACAACAATGGGAAAGTCGCTTCATGTACAAATAATTAAGCTTGGTTTGGATGATCCTACAGTGAGTAATGCTCTTGTGTACATGTATGCCAAGTGCCATATGACTGCTGATGCTCATGATATATTTGAAACCATTACTCATACAAATGTAATATCTTGGAACTCGATTATATCTGGTTATGCCCAGAATGGTTCTGCATATGAAGCTCTTTGGCTCTTTAAACGCATGAGGTTAGCCTCATTTTTACCGGATGCAGTCACATTCGTCTGTGTCCTCTCATCTTACGCTTCCCTTGGTGCTCTCGAACTTGGTTCTTCTCTTCATGCCTTGTCTCTAAAATATGGTATAGTATCATCTAGCATCTATGTTGGCACGGCGCTTCTGAACTTCTATGCAAAATGTGGGGATGCAAAATCAGCTCGTGTGGTGTTTGATGAGATGAGGGAAAAGAATTCAGTCACATGGAGTGCGATGATAGGTGGCTGGGGCATGCAAGGTGATGGCACTGAGTCTCTTGCACTCTTTAGGGACATGCTGAAGGAGAACTTGGAGCCCAATGAAGTGGTCTTCACAACACTATTAACGGCATGCAGCCATGCAGGAATGGTCGGAGAGGGCCGCAGGCTTTTCAATTTGATGTGTAAGGAACTGAACTTTGTTCCTTCCATGAAGCATTACACATGTATGGTTGATCTTTTAGCACGTTCTGGAAACCTTGAAGAGGCATTGGAGTTTATTAACAAAATGCCTGTCCAACCTAATGCTGGAGTCTACGGAGCTTTTCTCCATGGATGTGGACTTCATTCAAGGTTTGACTTAGGAGAAGTTGCCCTCAGGAGAATGTTGGAGTTGCATCCTGATGAATCTTGTTACTATGTGCTCATGTCAAACTTGTATGCCTCAGATGGGAGGTGGAGCCAGGTTAAGCAGCTGAGAGACTTGATGAAGCAGAGAGGATTGAACAAAGTCCCTGGACGCAGTGTAGTGCAAATGGATATAAGCAATGATGCATATGAAAAAGTGGCAGCTTTTGCTTAGTCATATATATATATATGCTTCATTTTAAATATTTCATTTGGGATAAAATGTTGGAAACTGGTCAAGCTATGAAGAGTGTTTACTCCATGGCAAATGGCCTAATAGGATTATGGAGATTCTAGCATAGGTCTGTAAATTAGCTACTTTCAGACCGTTAAATGAATCAAATTATCATGTAAATTTTACATTTTGCTTGTTGTTAGTATCTTGATGAGCATTAAGTCTGAACTTTCTCAAACATTAAGTCATTGGAGAAAGGAGGCACTGTTCTAGGCAGCGGTTGCTGATTTCTGAATACTGTTATCATAAAAGCACATACTAGCTTTATGCATTGGACTATTGCCCTCTACTTCATATCCATGTTCCTGTGCCAAACTTTGAAAATTCTCCAAAAACATGTAAATTTCTTTAATTTGCCATTCTGAAGTATCTCCAGCTCCAAATCTGTAGATTTTCTTATCAATCTCAATAGTACCATATCCAGGGACCTTCTGCAGGCCTATTCCTTCCATCCTTAATCTCATTCTGGACTCATCCCAGTTTCCTTCTTCTGCATATATGTTAGATAATAAAGTATAATATCCTGTATCATCTGTTTTAATTTCCATAAGCTGCCTTGTGGAGCTTCTAACCAAGTCCATCCTCCTGTGTATTCTACACCCATTAAGCAGAGCTCCCCATATGCTAGCATCTACAGGGAGGCACATTGACTTTATTATTTCATATGCCTTATCGATATTGCCAGCTCGGCTCAGAAGGTCAACAATAGGGGCAAAATGTTCTGTGTTGGGCTCAATGCCATAATCTTTCATAGAGTTGAAATATAACTTCCCTTCTTCCAGTGATCCTGCATGACTACATGCAGATAAGATGTTCATGAAGGTTACTTCGTTTGGTTTTATACCTGACTTTACCATTTCAGTGAAGAGTGAGATGGCAGCATTTATCTGACCACGCATGCCATAAGCAGAAATTATAGTACTCCATGATACCACGCTTTTCTCAGACATACAATTGAAAACTCCTTGGGCTGTTCTAAGGTCTCCACATTTGGCATACATGTCAGTTAGAGCTGTATCTATATAAAGATCCTTCTGTACGCCCCATGTAATGATCTTGTGATGGATCCATTTCCCCTTTTCTAGATAACCCAAATTGGAGCAGGCTTGAATTGCACTTAAGAATGTTACTTCATTGATCTCAAGACCATTAAAGTACATTTCATCAAATAGGTAAAGTGCTTCTGTTGACATGCCATTCTGAGAAAAACCAGACATCATACAGTTCCATGTCACAAAGCTTTTCTGTGTGATCTTTTCAAAAGTCATGCATGCCGAATCCACAAAGCCACATTTGGAATACATATCGATCAAGGAGTTATGCACAAACTCATGCATCAACCCTCTTTTTGATACATGGCCATTTATCTGCTGTCCAAGCTGTATTAAACCTGCATTTGCACTTGTTGAAATTGAACTTGCTAGGCTAAACGAGTCTGGTGGTATTATCCCTTTTCTCAACATATCTGCAAATAGTAGAAGGGCCCTCCAAGCATAAAGTGTTATGAGTGTATTCCAAGTGATTACATTACTGTTTCCAATTAGATGAAGCTTCTCACACCAGTATTTTTCTGACAAGCAGCATAGAAATCTATTAGTGCAGGCCCTAGGTCCATATCAGCATCCAGGGCTTTTCTTAAAAGAAAGTAATGAACTGATTTTCCCTCCCTTAGACAGCCTAGTCTAGAACAGGAATTTAGAATGCTGATCATTGTCACTGCGTTAGGTTCCACTTTTGACTCCTGCATTCGGATAAAAATATCGATGCCTTCTTGAAAGCATCCACTTTGGTTATAGGATGAAATCATGGATGTCCAAGAAGCAGTACTTGGATCAGCGATGTTCTCAAATATTGTTTTCGCACCCCATAGTAGGGGTGTTCATAGTGCCCGGTGGCCCGGTTCGCCCACCCGAGCCCGGTAAAAAATCGCCCGGCCCGGCCCTAAAAAAAGTGCCCAAAATATATTTGGGCAGGGCCGGGTCGGGCCAGTTATCGGGCCGGGCCGGGCACCGGGCAGGGCATGCTGCCCTGCCCATTTGGCCCGGCCCTATATATATATATATATTTATTATTTTTTTAATTTTTTTCTTAACTTATTTTATTTGTAATTTTACACTTTTCACTTTAACTGGCAACTCTCCTTGCTCATTTTTAAAATATTAAACATAACTTTTATATTTATGTAGATACCAAAGTTGCTCATCTGCTTTACTTGCCAATAATTCAATTTTTTGTGTTGCAATAACGCTACAAATGTCCGACCTCTATATATTTTAATATTTCTTTTTTATATATGTAATAGACTTTGAGACTTTAATTACTATTTTTTTGATACCTTATTCTTAGTGAATTATATATATTATTTAACTCTTAAAAATATAAATATGATATTATTTTATAAGTTCATGATAGCAGATTTTTTTCTCACAATATGAGCAGGACATCACTATTTGGGCATGCCCAGCCCGCCCATGCCCAGCCCGCATATGCCCAGCCCGAATTGGTTAGGGCTTTTACCGGGCAGGGCCGGGCATCGGGCTGCAAAATGCAGCCCATGGTTTTTCCGGGCAGGGCACCGGGCAGGGGGGCTGCCCTGCCCAACCCGGCCCATGCACACCCCTACCCCATAGCCCATATGTAATCACACTGGCTATATATGATCAGAAGAAAGTTATTCAAATTCCCACCACTTTCCATTTCTTTTCTGATTACATGTCCATAGACAGATTTTGCTAGCCTCAAACAACCAAATTTGGCACAACCTCTGCTACACTAAGCATGGAGACCGAGTCAGGTTCAATCCCTTCAGAAACCATATAACGAAACATCTCCAATCCTTCTGTTACCTCTCCATTCTCAACGTAAGATGAGATGACAGAACTAAATGAAACCACATACCTCTCACCCATTTTATCAAACACCTTTCGAGCATCACCTAAACTGCACAATTCACTGTACATACCAAGCAATGAAGTCTCAATAACAGTATCAGTATCTAACCCACACTTAACTATCCTCCCATGAACTCCCGAAGCAGCCCGCAAAACAGAGGGATAAACGAATCTGCAAACGTTGGTCTGCAAAGAAACCATGTGATGATAAAGTGAAACTAAGTCCTCAAGGAAGTTGTTCCACAGGTGACATTTCATTGTCACGCCCCCCATGAACGGATCTGGAGGCGAGAAGGTGCCGAAGACAAGTCTTGAAGATTGGAGGGAACCCATTTGAGCGTAAGACTCGATGAGTTTGGTTGAAGCGAGTGAGTTCTTGTGGAGGCCGGTTACCACAAGATGGGCATGGAGCTGTGTGAGTGACCATAAGCTAGAACACGACCTGAATAATGGCCCGTATTGTGTCATTTTCTTCCCCGGTTAGCCAACCAGGAAAGACTGGTTCTTTTTGGAGTGAAGACTCGCCCCAACTGGCAATCTGTGCTTATTGCTCTCCGATGATTTGAATATTTTCATTTCAGTGCGTGATGGTGTTTCGTTTCATTGGAACAAAAACAACGAACACCACCAAAGCGTGGAGATTCTATTTCCTCTAAAATTTTATTTCTAATTTCTGGCAAGTAAATAGAAGATCAAACAATACACTAATACAGATGAAAGATGCGAATAAAATAATTACAACATTTTTAAAACAAATAATATCAATTTCTTTTATCAACATTAAACAAAAACAATTACTAAAAAAACAACTATCCTGAAAGATCAAAAATACTAAAAATAATTGCGTAGGAAAATAATTCAAGTTAGTTTTTTGTAATTGAATTATTTAAATTCAAATTTAAAATTTTAATACAAATCAGTACTATAATTTAGGTAGTTTTAAAAATAATAAAGCTACGAATTTCATTTATCTCTTCTCATCAAAGAGTTCCAGCCTACGCAACAACATTTTCTCTTCCCTAAAAAAATGGATTTGAGGAAAAGAAAAATATATCTAAAGTGTAGAATGAATATCATAATCTTATTTATGATGATTATGTCCAAAGTCCAAACACAATGAAATAAATGTACCTACCATGAAAATTGCCCAAAGAAATTTAATCTCAATTAAAAACTAAGTATATAAGCAAATCCTTATCATAATTTCAGATCTTTACATACACACACACAAAGTATGGAGACTTTGAAAAGCTTCAATAGTAAATACCCAAAATGTAAAAGAGCAACAAGAAGTGATTCTTGAAGGAGCAACGATATGATCAATGAGTTTTCCTGCAAACGATGATCAAATGACTCTCTTCTATGAACTTCTAACTAGTAACCTAAGATCTCCCTTAATCATCTTCATCATTTGGTGGGTCGAAGGTTATTTCATGCCTTGGTCTGTTATACTTCTCTCTCAGTTGCTTAACTGGGATGTAATCTCCTGCTGCATCCATACCGTAGAATAGATTCATGCTATATGGATGATCCAACCTTCTCTGCAATAACAAACATGTTTATAGCATAATCCACGCCCTTACATTGATACATCTTTTACTTATATCTTTCAAAAAGATAACTTTAATAAGTATATCAGATATGTAAGAGAAGTTTAATAAACTTATTTATCTTTACATATAAGCTCACAAAGTGAAAAAAGATCATTCTGCAAGTTGTTGTCTTCCGTTTACATCAAGAAACCAAGAACTAACAAGAAATTATTTGTCAAAGTGAAAAGGAAATATATTTAATAAGCATCTAAACTTATGAACTCATGTACATAAGGAATTGAGTGATCAGATTTACCATATGCCACCAGTAGATTTGGATCAACGTGTCCGTCAACTAGGACCTAGAAAGTCATAAAGAGGAGGAAGAACCAATAAAAAACAATAACCATTCTTAACTGCCAACTTAATTATCAATGGAATAGGACAAACTGTTAAGGAATTAGTGGCTCCAAAAGTCACACTAACAGAACAATTTAAATGTGGTTGAGATGAAGAAGTCAATCAAAACCTGATAAAATGGTTGAGAAGAGCCACGAGACAATTTCTGAACCTGAACAGTTTCCATCCATGAACTTGATTCACAGCATACTGGATCCATTCCACATATCACACCTATGTACTCTGCAAAATATGTTGAATAATAATCAAAATGAATGAAGAGGGAGTAAAAGTAAGAACCTCTTGCTTTTAACATACTCCTCTGGTCTTATAAGACTGAGAGAGAATAATATTTTTTATCCTAATTATAAGGCATGTTATTGACGTTTTCTTATAAGTTTTTCCATGTATCCCCTATTAAATGTGGGTAAATTAGGTATATTTAATAGGGGTAAAGTTGAAAACTTGTTAAATTTTTAAACAGAATTAATGAGTTTTAAGGTTTTCCTTAGTTCCGATAAAACATGTTAAAAATAACTTATAAATAGGACTAGAAGAGTAATGCGGTACACGGTAAATGCATATAGTAGAATCTGTCATGTACAATAGAAGGCATGTAAACTACATACTGTATACTTATGTCTCACTTTCTGGCCCAAACGGAATGAGTATTGTGCACTTTCATATGCCAAAACTTTAGCTGATGCAGCCAGGGACTCTGCTTCAAGTTTAGAAATTTCATCACGCAAAGTAGCAGCCAAATCGTAATCTTCACTCTGAATTGCATTCTGGAGTTCTAAACTGCAAATGAAACATATATATATATATATATAGTAGTTATCATTATTCAAGTTGGTTTACAAAGTTGAATTAACAATAGAGAACAAGTCAGCTGTGGGATATAAGGATGAAAAAAGACTCACCGAAGACGTATAACACTTGATGCTTTATCTTGAGCTTCACTTTTTGAAGGCAATCCCCTTATTTCCTCTTGCTGTTTGATGACCTCTGCTTCAACCTTCCAAACATTTTACTTTTTAAGAAATCTACAGGTGATTTAATGCTCCACTTCGGAAAATTTTAGCTACAACGGAGATAATACACACACTTGCATGGATATTAGATAAGACAAAGTGACAAACTCATTCACATATCATAATGTTTTAAGTAAGTTACATATTAGTCGTCTGATTCTTAATATAAGAACTAATTGATTAATTTAAATAGATTAAAGAAGCTAAATAAATTAGTTAATTATAATTAATATAAGAGCTAGATGAGTAATTTAAGTAGATTAAGGAGTATATAATATGAATTTGTCTTAATGGATTATATTTAATCATAATAAACTCATTTATTTGGATTCTTTAATTTACTCAAAAAAATCAACTAGCTCTTATATTAAAAATAAAAATCTGAAAAGAGTATTGTTTTAAGTTACAGATAAAATCAGCTATAGAAGATTAAAACAAATGTAATAGCATCATGAATTTTCTGATTCAAGCAGACTATATAAATATTTCAGTACACACTCCTCAAAAAAGGATTAGTGGCCGAGTTATCTAACCTCAGTAAGTTTGTTTCTCAGTTGGTTCGCCATCTCATACTCCTCCACGTTCAAAAAATACTGCAGTTCAGAAGTTCAAACAAACGGTTGGGAATTTTTAGCAGAAATTCAAAAGATGAACTAAATTACTAAGCTGTTTAAAAGGGAGTAAAAGCAGCCAAACCTGTACTCTAGTGGCCATGCTAAGTTGGAAAATTAAGATTGTAATATCATCATGAGCCATTTCACTGCGCTCTACACTTGCTTCGGATTCTTGTTCTCTCCCTCCAAAGAACCATGCTGCTTCAACCTTAAAACCACTGAACCTTGATATTTTTTATGGTACTTTCTCAAGAACAATCTCTGGTGACACTGATTCCAAACACAATATCTTTCATTGATGAAGATTATCTGGGATTTCTTAAATTATCTAAAAAGGACCGTCCAAGATGGGGATGATCCATAGAGCCTGCTTTGTTCACAAGTTGTCAGAGTGCTCTATGACACACCTTGCACCATTCTTCAATGCCAAAATTTTTTTTCCCTTAACACAAGAAAGGGAAAACAGAACCAAAATTAATCTTTTGTTTGCGGTAATGTCAACAAATGTATACCGATGTATCCAGTAAAGATAAGATATCACGAAGTTTCAAAACCAGAATTTGCAATCACGCACTATAGTCGTCCAGTTTCTGCAATGAGTAGTTATGGAAGTTGAGGATTGGGAACGAAAGAAGAGCAAATGGGTAATCATGCGCTTTACTGCTCCTTTTTCCGAAAATCAAAGACGCATTTCGAATGCGACAGTTATGAGCAAAACTACAGAATGCGAGTTTGCAAATGGTGTTCGTTCGAGAAATGAAACGGGTAAAAAATTACCATAGAAATTATAAACAGAAATTTCAGAGCCTCACAATTTGGTGTTGAAGGAGCAAGCTAAAAGAGACACTTATCCCGATTCTCGACCCCATTGGTAAAATCCAAAATGCAAAGGAGCAATTCATTTTGAATGCAAATTCCGATAAGGTTCAATTTATGTGGATTGTTTGGCGCGGATTTTTGTCAGGTAGGAGTCAATTTACTTATTTAAATAGAGTAAGGTAAACTATTGTACATGATAAATATAATTATTTAGAGTATATTTGATTCTTAAAAATACTATTTTGTTATAGTTTAAGTGGGAGGTATCTTAGTTCTTAAGTGTTTAGGTTTACTCCTGAGAATAATTAATAGCTCGTCTTACTTAATATTAAAGAAAATGAGATTTCGCCTTACCTTTAAATTAGGACTAATAATGCAGGCCAACACGTCAAAAACAGGCTGGCCCTCGGCGGGTTTAGGGGGAGGCGAGTTAGGTTAAAAACACCCACCTCCTGACAGGTTGGTAAACCCGAGCTCGCCGTGGCCTCCAATTCGCCATTTTTAAATTTTTTTTTTACTTTTTCTTAATTTATTTTCTTTTCAACACAAAATTTAAAATAATAATAATAATAAAATTTAAAATAATAATTGGCCGAGGAGAGGAGGGGAGTTAGGCTTAAGTTTTGGAGACTGAGAGCCATTTTTTGGCGTGCAGGCCCAACCCAAATTATTACCTCTACCTTAGATCATGGGTGAGCCTAACTCCTTTTTAAAAATTTTTGTTCAAAAAAAAAATAGATTAAGGAAACCAAATAAATTAGTTAATTATGACTAATATAAGAGTTAGTTAACTAATTTGAGTAGAATAAGGAGTATATTATATAAATTTGTCTTGAGGAGTTGGATTTAATTATAATTAACTGATTTATTTACTTCCTTAATCTTTCAAAAAAAATTAACTAGATATTATATTAAAGACTGGATGAGTATTAAATATTTTTTATATTTATCTAGATTTAATAAAGACAACGAGAAAAAGTAAAAATTAATATGATGTTAGAATTTAGTGTAATTAATAAGGATAATAATAAAAATCCCTTGAATTTTATCACAAATTTAACACTTTTATATATGTTTTTATTATTACTTGTAAATTAATTGAAAATGACTTATATTTAATGTAAGGGGAGAAGTTAAAAGTTAATTTTTTAGAAATATATTGAAGGTCAAATTGTTAACTTAACCCCATTATATTGCTAAAAGATTAATGCATCTTGAAGATTTAAAAGAGAAAGACGAAAGTCTGGTTTTATTTATGTGTTCTATATCTATTACATCGTTACTCTCACATTTCCATAATAGCACCACCAGAGAGATGCTAAAGTACTAGATGATAACATAGCTTTGAGTAACTTCTAGACATATTTCTTAATGGAGGAACTATATCCAGTTTGAAGATCATAGTACCTAGACCAGAGCATAACACCACCATATTTTGGAGATCCTTTAATGGTAGGGAGGACTTTGGATGTGAGATCAGAGACAGGAATGAAGCCACTATTTGCTGCTTTAGTTGAAGCTGGTAGGCCCAAGAAAATCTTGTTGGCTGGCACAATTGAGGTCCATTGATCCCATGCCTTCTTAATATTGGTGATAGAACCAGAGGCATATTGACATGGTGGGTTGTTGTAGAATTGGACCCAAACATAGTCAAAAAGACCTGTCTGTAGGGCATTCCCCATCCAAGCATCAGGATATGGACACTGTGGAGCTGCTGTCAAGTACACCTTCTTGCCCTTCTTGCCATAGCCTTTTAAGTATCTGACCGACAAGTAACAACACTCAGAGGAGTTAGTCAAACCATGAGCAAGACATGGTTGGGTTAGGTTTTAATGGACTAGACCATGTTGTATTAGACTATCAAGTTTATGCACACCCCTAATTATGAGATTTGATGGTTAGATTTTGCTTGTAAAGATCCTAATTCAACTTCTTTTCTTGTATAGGTTAGATAACTTTAAATGTATGGTACCTGGCAAGTTCATCCCAGTGTTTAGTTGTGCCTCCTTCGATGTCAAAATCAATGCCATCAAGAACAGCAGGACCAAGAGGGCGAGAAGAAGAAGTGCCGCCCAAGAAGTTATTCCATAAATAAGTGGCAACTTGCTTTGCTTCTGCAGATGAAGCAAGGAAGTAGCTTCCAGCACCTCCTCCTAAAGACAGGAAAATTTTTATACCTTTAGCTTGACATGAACTTATGTCTGAGCTCAAACCGGTACAACCATTGACGGAGGGATCACAATGGCCAGCAAGGTTGATCTGAGGCTTCTGTCCATTTCCAAAGGTTGGAAGAAAAGCTAAGATCACAAACTGATAGTTCCCTGTGTTACAAGCTTGAGCTAATGAGCCTTCAAAGCCATTTTGGCCCCAGTAGATTGCTATTCCACCGGCATCAGAACCATTTGCTAGTGATAATATGATTAAGAATGAGATTATTGGGAATGCAGCTGGCTTTGTAAGTGCCATTATGAAACTTGTTGTTGTTTTTGGGATGTAAAGGAATGGCTTTTTATAAGGGTAATAAAGTGAGGATGCTAGTGAAGGAAGATTCAATGAGTTTTGGTGCTCTGGGCCTACTTTTATGGGATATTCCTATGGTTGATGAGCAGAGTGGGAATTTAACAGTTTCATTGAGAATTCTATCATCCATTCAAATCTTGTCTTGTGATTTTTGTTAAAAATGTTCCACTATGCTCCATTATTGTTGGATAAATTCCACCACTATGACCCAAGTAAACTGCGATTTTATCATCTTGCTTTAATGGTGGGAGGGTGGGAGTGGGGTTATACAGAATTTCAAGAAATCCCACTTTGTCATATCCATTGGGTTTGCAAGGTAAGATTTGAATCCATTTTATTTTTAAATTTATAAAATTTTGAGAAAATTGAGAGAAAAAAATTCCGATAAAAATTTTATTAATAAAAATGATTTAATAATTTTTTATATATAGAAAATATTGATATTTTACAAATTTTATATACACAAAATATTGATACTCTGATATTTTAATGGGAGATTTTTTTTTCAAGATTCTTTTTTTTTTGTTTAAATTTTTCATATTAATTGCATATATGGAGCTTTCCATCAAGTAAGTAATTTTTTTATTTCTAAATTCATATTTTTTTTATAAATAACTAATTTAATTAATATTTTTAATTTTTACGGCACCAAATGAGTATATTATGAGACTATTAGATTATATAGATATAAGTGATCATTAAGATTAGATATAGGACTCTAAACGGATAAGAATCCTTAAAACTCACAAATCTTTGCATGTAAAGTAGAACTCAACTTGTCTGAAGATCAAAACTACAAGACCATTGGCCAAATGTTGGGTTGGGGAGAATCACAATTTAGATATTGTCATAATTTCATATTCCCTTGTTACCCTTCTCATAAAAATCTTGTTTGATATACAATTTATATATTATATTGATTGGCTCATATTAATTTAGGAAACATTGAATTTATTTTCTTTATATTGCACGGGTAAATATTTTTTAAAATGTTTTAGCATAAACTAAATATCAGTTTCATGGATTGCATAGAGTTTGGGATAATTATATTGTTTGTTGATGTGCCTGTTTGGCAACCCCAAAATATAAATTTTAAAATAACTTCAGATTCAAATTTTGGTTTAAATTTTTTTAAAAATAAATAGCCATATTTAACCTAAAGGGTTTATGGACCAAATTATAATTTTGAATAAACTCTTGGGAATAACTTCTGAAATAGTAAAAGAACTTATGGATTATCTAATTACTATTTTACTTTTACTTTTTCTGACACTATCTCTCTTCTCTTTCCTCTCTCATCTCTCTACACCAATGTCTCCTATCCCCACTACCATTTCTGTCAGATGGGAAGAAAGAAGGAGGCGAGATGCCAGGTCATCATCACTAGAGGAGGAAGCAGATATCGTTAGGAGATACTTTGAGGTCGCTAGGTTCCTCTGTACTTGTCATCGTTGCTACTGGTCCGTCGAGTGTCGCTGGGTCAAATCTCCGCTTCTACTGCTACTTCTCCTTCTGTCGTCATATCTCCGATATCGATAGTTTGGGTCAGATCTCTGCTAATGCTGCTTCTTCCGTTGTTAGATCTCTAGTGTCTCTCTGTTGCTGCTACTTCTTCTTGCTGGGAAAGGGGAAAGAACAGGAGAAAAGGGGGGGGAAGAAGAAGAGGATTTTTTTTTATTTTATACCTTTTATAATAATTTACCAATCACAAAAGTTTTTCTAGTAATAACTATCTAAATACTCACTTATTTAGAACCACTTTTTTCGCATAAACTCTTCTCCTTAAGCCCTTTTTTAAAAACTGTCCAAATTTTTTTTTTACAAGTCATTTTCTAAAAGCTGCAACTATTTATTAATTTTAGATATATTGATATTAATTTTAACAAAATATAAAAAAGGAAATGATAGAAAAATACAAAATATGTACAAATAATTTTTTTTATTTTTTGAGTTCGATAAAAAATTTATATTGACGCATTTTAAGGCAAAAAAAAAATGGCTGTAACTTCTTGTAATAGTGTGACGAACAATTGTTCCAAAACTTTCTCTGGTATATTTCATTTATTAACTTCAGAGACATATATACGTGTGCGCGCGCGCGCTGTGTGATGCGATGGAAGAAAAATGATCTTCGAAGCATGACTTTATTTTATTTTTTTTATTACTCGCCCAATTCACCGGAGCTTTATCTAGACTACATCCAGATCCGACCCGCGTCACGCACCTAGTTATAGTAGGCAAGTCTCCTAACAAAATTTTTTTATATGTGCTAAGACTCGATCTCGAAATCTCGTTTAAGTGATACCGAATCGCTTACCACTTAAACTAACCCCGTTGATAGCATGACTTTATTTGAATCTACACCCTTGAGTTTACATGTAACCAATCAGGTCAACCGTCTAGCTTCAAAATTTAATTTATAAATAAAAAATATATACATTGGATATTATTTAAGACTTACCTAGAATACTACAAAATAAAAAAATATTTCAATTACAAAAGAAAAAACGGATCAAAGCTTTCAAAAAAAATAATCAAATATCAAAACTAATAAAAAAAACCTGCATTACATGTCAAACCCAAACAAACCCCTCTTCCAGTTATTAGAGGTTGAGGGATGAAGAGAGTACAGAGAATGATCTTTTAACGTTTGCACATCGTCTTCGATATGCATATCTTGTTCTGGGGTCCACAATAACACCCTTTCCTCCATTCACCTCTAAGTCGTGCCTGCATCAACAACACAAATTTATAGCCTCAAAAATTAAAAAAAAAAAAACTCCTCCTCCAATCTTTAACATAAGACCTAATTGAAAAGTTAATCTTAATCTTTAATATAAGACTCATTTCTTATATTTATCAAATTTTTTTAAACTATTGCTATTAATATTATCCTCAACAACAATCAATTAAAAGAGGAAAGAAGGGAGTTAAGAAAGATTATTAAAGTATTTTGTTTTAATAAAAATATGTTATATTAACTAATTTTTTTAATTTAATTAAATTAGTTAAATAGATTCTATATTAAGATTAAGGATAGGGAAGTATATCCCAATATCAGAAACTTCTCTTGTCTACAAGCCAACAACAAAAGAGGGCCTTTACATGCTAGAACTGCTTATTGACTTTGAGGAATCATAAATCAGAAGTGAAACATTCGTACAAAAGAACAAAGAACAAACAAGCTGGCAGCTCATGAAGCAGAAAAACTCAACTGAAATACAAAATCTGGGATGGTCAACTGCTCCCGGGGTACATATCTGAAGAGCTGCAGAAGCCGATCGACATATACCACTCTCTTCCAAACCTGAAACTCCCTTGTCCATAACAAAAATATATGTGGTCGGTCCTTAAAAAGGTTCAAGTTCCCCGAATAAAATGTAATTTTTAACATACCAAACTGTCTACAAACAACTGAAGCGCAAAAATTGCTGGTTTTAGTCCAAAAGTTGGGTGGAGGACATATATTGCCTACATGTCAGATTAAGTGATCAGAACAAGTACTCAGAAAAATTGCAACAAAGTGAATTATCATGAGTTCATACATGCAGGTTTCGTTGGTGCTTCCGACCAAGTATTTGTTGTAATCTCCTCATCCAACCCAGATCTGGCTGCCTATTTATTCAAAAGCAGTGAGGAAAGAAGAGAATTTTGTCAATAAACTAAAATAATAAGCAATATGAGTAAATCTGAAGCAACCAGTGCTCGTAGTTGGTTCTACTGCGTTTCACAAAGCGACCTGCTTGTGTAATTAATAATTCACACAGAAATACAACTAGTTAGCAAAAGAAGTTCTATTAGTTTTAAAAAGACAGCTCATGGCATATTGGAATCCTCTATTTGGACAAACGAAAACCAATATAGATTCTAGAAACCCATCACATGAGACTTACGTCTGTAGAGATGCAGCAGAGTGGAAGTAGACAATAGTATACGGCTTCTGAATTATAGGCTAAAACTCCTGAAAGTACACCAGATACAAAGATATGAGTTCAAATAAATTTGAAGGAATCAGGGAACAGGAAGGGGAAAAAAAGATTCAAATTTACGAACACAATCAGTTCTTGCAAGAATGTTCTGTATTTCAACGTCTAGCAGATGAGATTTTATAAAATAACAACTTTAGCCCAATGACAGTTCAAGAAAGCAAAAACTGAGTCGCCTACACCGCTCGAGCCTTGGAAAAAAAGATTTACCTTCACCACATGCATTACAAATCGCTCCAGATCAAGACATCTGAGCAAGAAGTATGCCCCCACAACAACCATTACAGGACGACCTTCACTGTCTACTCCGCCGCGGTAGCTGTAACAAATATATCAGCATTAAATACAAAAACATAAATGCCTTATTGTCTACCCTTGTGCCTGAAACCGTAACATTGATTTGGTTGAGGCAAACATTTTTCAGAAAGTCAGTTTATGAAAAAACTATAAAGGACTAGAGGATTTTGACATGCACTTAAAATTCCCCAGCAGCCCCACTCCTCCCCATCAGGGGGTATATTTATTTACAGCAATGTATCTCTGAGGCAGGCTATATTTCATGCAACTTGCTTTTCTCAAAAGAATTGGCTCCAAAGTGTTTTATCAGTGGTGGGGTTTTTTTTGTTGCCACAATGCTCTGAATTTAGAGCTTGGGATCATTTTTAATGGGCTGGACTGATGACAAAAACATCCAATTAGAATAATTCATTAATTCCAACATGCATTTGGAGCTTCCAATCAGAACTGAAGCAGATCGTATGCATGAAGAAGATGAGTTAGATCAATACTTACACAATTTTCATCTCTGCAATTTCAGAGAGATTTGTAGAATTAGCTTTAGAAAGGTATCTAGAGTGAAGAGAATATTCTTCAGCAGCAGACAATGGAGGCCCACCAAGGTCACCAAATCCCAGCATTCTAGCGCAATTCCACCCTCTTTGTGCTCGAGCAGTTTTCTCCCACTGCTCTTGAAGTCTCTGATCAGGATCTTTAATTAAGGACAAGAAGGCCGGATCCAGAAATGAATCTAAATATGATGAACTTGAAGTCCTATTAAAGACACCCAGATAAGAAAAATTTATTCACTAGATTTTGAAATATGGGTAGTTTAGTGTTCTATTGAACAAGCATATAACATAAGCAGTGTAATCTCTGACACCCAAGAAAATTAATAATCAATCCAACATCATTCAGAGACTTAGAGTCCTTGATTATAAAAAGCATGACAGACTTGTAAAGTTGTACCAGGAAATGAAAGATTAGATTATATGGTCCATGCTGACCAGTAAAATACTTTAGAAAAATATCATATGCAGAAAATCATTCAAGTGTTAAAAATTGAGACCTGCGAGCTAAGCCAACATCACTGACAGGAAGTTCAGCTGGAGCTTCCATAGGTTTTGACACATTCTTTTTAGGCAAAGGCTTTATTCTGATCTTACGCTCATCTATGACAGTCTCTCCATTCTCATCCCCCACATCTGCAGGATGCTTTGATGAGGCCACCTCCTCCTCATGTTTATCCAGAGGAAAGTAAAGTGGAAGCAGCCTAGATGGAAATGAAATAAAAAAGTAAAGATAGGCAGTACAAAGTCCAAACACAAGTTTGGAAAACTAAACCAAAATTTTGTAACTCAAAATAGGTTCAGGTGTTTTTGCACCAAAAAAACAGGTACAGGCTATTAAAGACAGTGCAGGCATCGCCAACAGACTGAAACATCAAAAATGAAAAATACCTTTTATATATTTCTGTATCAGTTGTGCTGGTAGTACAAAAGACAACAGCAATTAAGTTGTGCTTCTGCTTCTCAAGAAACCGCCTCACGGTTCCTGACTAGATGACATAAAAAAAGAAAGGGAAAAGAAAGAAACAAGGTTTAGAAATGGAACTTTTATAAATTACCAGACTGTTATAATCATCAACATTGCAACAAAGAAAGCATAAACTGTAGATAACAGAGAATATTTGAGAGAGATTTGAGGGATTTGATTGTATTGATTTAATTTCAAATTTCACTATTGATTAGCATTCATTGTAATCCCGGGAAATCAGGCTCTCAATGTTAATGCTTTGATTCACCGGTTTCTTCCTTCCCGTGTATATATTACAGCATACAGAACATGAATGATCATCGGTTTTTCTCCCGATTGCCTATACAACTACATGGTATCAGAGCAAACCTGGGAGGCGTCGTCGGTCTCGTCTATGGCGTCGCACGATCACACTGAGGGAGTCCCCAGACATGGGTCCTCGAAACTTGTCAATGTGGAAGGGTCATCGGCAGTGCTGGTGTCCGACAAGCTCACTGGTGAAAACTACATGGAATGGGCACAGTCAATGAAACTGGCCATCGACGGTCGAGACAAACTCGACTTCATCACAACGGAGCCTCCTGCAGTTAGCGACACCCAGGCGCAAAGGAGGTGGCAGTCCGACAACTCGCTGGTGTCTTCGTGGCTCATCAACGCTATGGCGCCTGGCATCAAACGGAGCTACATGTTTCTACCGTCGGCCAAAGCAATATGGGATGCCGTCAGAGACTCCTACGGTAATAAGGCAAATTCCTCTGTCATCTTTGACCTTCGATCACAGCTGTGGCAGGCGAAACAGGGCAACCGCTCGTTGAACGAGTACTGGCTGGAGAAAACGGCGTTATGGCAGGAACTTGATCAACTGAAGGACAGAACCTGGAGATGCGCAGAGGATGCTGCCGATAGCAGAAAGGAAATGGAGGAGGAGCGGTTGTACGAGTTGCTCGCTGGACTCAACCCGACATATGATGATGTCCGAGGACGGATCCTCGCCCGAGAACCACTGCCTTCCGTCCGTGATGCGTTCGCCACTCTGAGGTATGAAGAGTCTCGGCGGCGTGTCATGCTCCCCGACCCACAGCGCGCGGCACCGATGGAAGCGTCTGGACTCGCGACTCGCAGCAACACCCAGCGTCATTCAGATCGCCCTATTTGTGAACATTGCAAGAAAATAGGGCATACCAAGGAGACATGCTGGGATATACATGGGAAACCCCCTGATTGGAAATCAAAGAAAAGTAAACCACGAGGGCACGTGGCTGAAGTAACCAAACATGATGATGTGGCCTCACCTTCCTCTGCTGCCACTGATCAGCTGACTCTAATTTTAGAAAGGTTGGCAGCTCTAGAGAGTAAGCAATCTACTGCCAGTGTGGTTCAACGAGGTAAATTTTTCAAGGCTTTGGCTACAATTAAAGGTATGAATTCTGGTCCTATTTGGATAGTTGATTCAGGCGCCTCAGATCATATGACCGATAATCGCTCATTATTCACTACATATGTCCCTACTAAATCTCCGCTTACTGTAAAAATTGCTGATGCTTCCACATCTGTTGTTGCGGGTATTGGACAAGTGAAAGTCACTGATTCTTTAACATTGAATGCGGTCTTACATGTCCCTAATTTGAAGTGCAATCTATTGTCTGTTAGTCAATTGACTCGAGATAAACACTGTCAGGCTAATTTTTCTACCACTCATTGTTTTGTTCAGGACCTGTCCACGGGGACGACGATTGGCGTTGCTAAGGAGTTTGAGGGACTATACTATCTGGATGATTGTGATAATTGTTTTTCTAAATCTTGTAAGGCCTTGTCTCTCCCTCAGACTAGTGAAATAAACCTATGGCATCAGCGATTAGGACATCCTAATTTTCATTACATGACGACTATGCTTCCTTCCATTTGCAATAAAACAAAACCTTTTAATTTCCATTGTGACTCTTGTGAAATTGCCAAACACCACCGTACTTCATTTCCTAGTACTTCCTATCGTCCGTCCAAACCATTCTCACTGATCCACAGTGATTTATGGGGTCCATCCCGTGTCCCGAATCGCACCCAATCTAAATGGTTCATAACATTCATTGATGATCACACTCGTGTCTGTTGGGTATTTCTTCTCACTGATAAAACCCAAGTCTCGCAAACTTTCATTAAGTTTTACAACATGATTCATACCCAATTTCAAGAAAAAATTCAGATCCTTCACACAGATAATGGGACTGAATATTTTAATCAGACACTATCCACCTTCTTGACCGACCATGGCATTATCCATAAAAGCTCCTGTCCCAATAGTCCTCAACAAAATGGCATTGCTGAGAGAAAAAATCGTCACATCCTTGAGACAGCTAGAGCCATGTTGTTTGGTAGTAATGTCCCCTCCTTTTACTGGAGTGATGCAATTTTACAAGCTACCTTCCTTATCAATCGTATGCCTAGCAAACCACCCTCCTTCCGCACACCATTACAAGTCTTACAAGCCCACTTTAACCAACCTTACCTGGAAAACACCCTTCCTCTCCGAGTCTTCGGGTGCACTACCTACGTCCATCTTCATCATACCTCAAAATTAGACCCTAGAGCCATAAAATGTCTTTTTTTGGGACATGCTGGGACACAAAAAGGGTACAAATGTTATGACCCCATCACCAAACGCCTTTACTTCACTTGTGACACCACCTTTCATGAAACCATGCCTTATTATCCTCAGTCTTCGGTTCTGGGGGAGAGTTGGAGAGAACCTCAGACATTACCTGAGCCCGAGTCCAATCCATTGCCTCCATTGCCTGAACTACCTAGGAACTCAGATCTTGAAGTTGTCCTCATAACTGATAATCCTATACCACAAGACAACACCAGTTCAGGGGGAGACATAAATAGGTGGGGTAAAACCTACACACGTCGACACATGACAGATAGGTCTCATCAGACAAATGATGCAACTCATGACTCTGAACCAGAAACAGGCCTGGAAGAAGCAAGGAAAGATGTGCCCACACAAGATGACCTCGAACTTCCCATTGCATTACGGAAACAGCCCAGGACATGTACTCAACATCCCATTGAGAGGTTTGTTTCATATAAGGCCCTTGCCTCCCATTACAGCACTTTCATCTCTCATTTAGACCAAATTGAGATACCAAATAATATACATGAAGCACTCGCTAATCCTCATTGGAGACAGGCTGTTATGGAAGAAATGAAAGCACTGGAAATGAATGGCACTTGGGAGGTTGTTGAACTACCAAAAGGAAAGAAACCAGTGGGCTGTAAATGGGTATTTACACCAAAGTATACAGCTGATGGGAACTTAGACAAATACAAAGCACGTCTAGTTGCGAAAGGCTTCTCACAAGTATATGGGATGGACTATACTGAAACGTTTGCCCCTGTGGCGAAATTGAATACTATCAGAATCTTGTTATCTTTAGCTGCTAACCTGGATTGGCCACTACATCAAATGGACATCAAGAATGCGTTCTTGAATGGAGAACTAAAAGAAGAAGTCTACATGAAGTTGCCCCCAGGGTTTCCAGGAAAGAAGGATAATCAGGTCTGTAAACTCAGAAAATCCCTATATGGGCTCAAACAGTCTCCTCGAGCATGGTTTGAACGATTTACCCGAGTCTTGAGAATACAGGGATATAACCAAGGACAAAGTGACCACACGCTGTTCTTCAAACACCAAAAAGGAAAAGTAGCCATTCTAGCTGTATATGTGGATGACATTGTTCTCACAGGGGATGATATAGTGGAAATTGAACGTATCAAAAAGGAATTGAACAAAGACTTTCAGGTCAAAGATTTGGGACAGATGAAATACTTCCTTGGAATGGAAGTCGCCAGATCGAAAACAGGGATCTACATTTCACAAAGAAAGTACATCATGGACCTCCTGAAAGAAACGGGAATGTTGGGTTGTAGACCCAGTAATATCCCGATAAAAATTGATAAAGTAAAGGAGGAGGAGGATCTAGGAAATGAAGTAGACCTAAGAAGATATCAACGCATGGTGGGAAAACTGATTTACTTATCACATACTCGGCCAGACATTGCCTTCGCAGTCAGTGTAGTAAGTCAATATTCTCACTGTCCAAAGCAAAAACACCTGAATGAGGTTTATCGAATTCTCAGGTATCTTAAAGGGTCACCAGGACGTGGTCTTCTGTTCAGAAAGTCAGAACATCGATATACAGAAATATTTACGGATGCTGATTGGGCAGGTGACCAAGAGGACAGAAAATCAACGTCTGGGTACTTCACTTTTGTGTGGGGAAACTTGGTTACATGGCGAAGTAAGAAACAGACTGTAGTAGCCCGGAGCAGTGCTGAAGCTGAATTCAGAGCTATAGCGCTTGGAGTATGTGAAGGAATTTGGGTAAAGCGAGTGCTAGAAGATTTGAAACTTTCTGTGAGTCTGCCTATTACACTTCGTTCGGACAATATGGCGGCTATAAACATATCTCACAATCCCGTTCAACATGATCGAATGAAGCATGTAGAAGTTGATAAGCATTTTATCAGAGAAAAGATTGACGAAAGAACCATTGAACTCAGATATATCCCCTCGAAAGATCAAACAGCGGACGTGCTCACGAAAGCGTTAGAGAAAGAGAAGTTCGAGCACTTTATTGGCAAGTTGCACATGTATGACATCTATAGTCCAACTTGAGGGGGAGTGTAGATAACAGAGAATATTTGAGAGAGATTTGAGGGATTTGATTGTATTGATTTAATTTCAAATTTCACTATTGATTAGCATTCATTGTAATCCCGGGAAATCAGGCTCTCAATGTTAATGCTTTGATTCACCGGTTTCTTCCTTCCCGTGTATATATTACAGCATACAGAACATGAATGATCATCGGTTTTTCTCCAGATTGCCTATACAACTACATAAACTATACTCCCTCTGGTCCTTTATGTAAGTCACTTTACAAGAGTCTGTGGAGCATTAATTGCTTTATTTTTTTAAAAAAACAAATCCCCTTCTTATATTTATTAGGCATAGAATTTCATTTTTTAAATTTATGGTATTTATTAGATAATTTTATTGATGTAACTACCTTTTTTATTTGATGAGGCAGTTAAAAGTGACGTATATCAACGATCGGAGGGAGCATACAAGTACTCAGACATGGTCATGATATATTTAACTGAGGTTTTGCAAATGCTCCATTATGGTAGAGTTATGTGCAAAAAGATGCATCTAACAAGCATTTTATTTTCCTACTTATGCCACCAATGGGAAATTTATTCAAGGAATAGGAAACTTTAATCACTCATTTTCTTACTATTTGCTCAATTATCTGATTTCTTTCTTTTCATTTTCTTATTATAGGCTTGTTTTAAATAGCCCTACATTAGTGTAAATTTCCAAATCATATAAAGAATATCAGTTCACCATGTCCGTTTTCCCGCTTCATCATCCCCTTCCCATGTACTGGTCTACATCAGACAAATTTTGTCATCTTATCTCATTTATTGTCAATTTATCCAACTCCATAGGATAGAGAAGAAAGCAAAAAATAATTGACAATTTTAAGTGACAAATTCTTGTCCATTCTATCTTCCTCTACCCAACCCTCAGAAGTAAAACTTCGTCTCCAAACAAAAGGGTTAGAATGTTCTTTTTACTGATCTTTGGGATTAATGGATGCCATTTCGTACATGGATGGGACTTGAAAAACAAATTAGACGATCCCCAAAATAATGAAGGGGGGATTCAATTCCCAGAATATATGTCACAAGGTCTGAATTGAAAACACATCATAGAGAAAAAAAATCTTACTTATAGCTACATGTGCAGCTGGTTCACGGGGATAATTCTTTGCCTCAGTATCAATCCATAGCGATGCTTCACAAATATATGCGAAAGAAAATTAAGTCATGGATATCATAAGGTAACAGACAATTCATTAAAACAAAACTTGCAAAAAAATTTTGACATAATTAAAACAGAAACCTCTGAAGCCCACTTTCAATTAGAAGCTCCAGACAAGAGCGATAGCAATGACTTAAAGCATTCTCAGCTGCAATGTGGTACTTCACAGCATATTTTGGACCAACAGTATGAATGATCCTCCTACCAGATAAGTTTCAAAGCCATACAATATGGCAGCACAAGGTCAGAGTCACAGGGCTAGAATGCATAGCATAATATGTAGCACAGCGCATTATTAAATGACATCAGATCCAAACCAAAGGGCCAGAAAAAACCTTGCAGGAAGGTTGTATGCACTGGTAATTTTAGCCATCCCTGTTCGACATCCACCCTGCCAAAAATAAAGGTAAGAGAAACAAAATTGACTAAGACATATCATTCAGCAAACTGTTTCCCTAGTCCCTTGCATGGCACTACATTAAGATAATTTATTTGGAGCTTATGGTATAATGAACCACCGTAATTTAAAAAATGCTAATAACTTCATCCAAACTACCTAGAAAAATCCTTCAGCTCCCAGAAGAAATCCAAAATATATCACATAGCATTTAAAACAAAATCCAATAATTATAACTGTGTCCCAAGCTCATATGTTCCATCATAAAGAACATAGTATCTTTGTTGAAGAAATCAAAACATCATATAATTAACTATACCAGCGTTGCACATTCTTCTGCAAGACCAGGTCCAGCTGCATCAAACAACCCTGGACTGCTGTGTGCTTCATCCAAGTTCTGTCGACCAGAGAAATGAAAAACAGGTAAGAAATATTATTTCTATAACCCAATTATATTTATTAAAGATCCATATCTAAAATGCTATATAGTGTTCTTATATGGCATAATTATGCTGATCAGAGGTGCGGGGTTAATGTTTGCAACTTCTTTAAAACTCAAACAGAATTGCAAGCAGATACAGGGTACTGGAATCAAGTAAAGTGTGGTTAAGAGGAAACAGAAAACATTCTCAGAGTTAAAAGATGTTGCTTCAATAACTAATATGAGCAAATATACAAAAGATTAAATGTGCAAATATACACAATAACTAATAAGGGTTCAAAATTATTTCTTTAAATGTGCACAATAATCCACATGAAGCTAGAAATTTCATTGCATTCAGACACCAAATGTACATTAGTAGTCATGTGGTAAACTAGCAGCTTATGTTCCTGGCTATTTTCTATACTGTGGTCTAGGATACCAGGCTATAAGATACTCTACTATTTCAATTTCCATGTTTAATATAGCAATTAAAATTTATCAAAGAAAGAACACAATTAATATTTTGCAGAAGTTAGTACAGCTAAAAATTTTAGGATGTCAAATCCTCGTGACTTTTGGGTTGTGTGAGTCAACAACAGTGTGATTGGTGTCATCATATGCTCTACATGCCTTGGGTACAAGCAAACATCCTGAATATATACTAACACCAGCTTCTTGGATACTCTGAGATATAATTTACTAGGATAAAGACGATGGAGTACCAAATGATTATTTGATGTAGCATAAGAGGTCCACGATTTGTGAGACAATAACGGGGAAGCTTGAGCTTTAACTTTCTTTCTTCTTCTTCTTTGTGTGTGTGTGTTATCTTTCTTTCTTTCTTTCCTTCTTTCTTTTTTGATAACGTTGAGCTTTAACTTTCAAACAGTGGAAAAATGATGAAGATAAAATTTTTGACAGAAACTTCACAATCGGTTGCCTACTTAAGAAAAACCATATAAGCAAATTAAGTGTAACTTCCATTATGGGGTCCAGTTGTCTTGTTATTTACCAGTGATAACACTTGAATGAAAATAGAAGAAAATGAGATGAAGACGACTAAGAATTCACAATTATCGGATTTTAAACTTAACACGTAACTTTTAGCAAGGAAAAACTCATATAATGCGCAAAACTTACAAACCACTGACCTCATATGTTGAATTTACCACAGAATCCACTTCTAGATTCCAGGGATTCCCTCTCCATAAATATATCTTTGAATTGATTTCATGGTCAACAGGAAATTACTCAATGCCACCACCCTCCGTTCCTGACTGTGTTGTTAAAGGATCAGGAAAGTATAAACTAGGAAAAGATTGATCTCCTATTTCATAATCCAATGAAGACTTGTGCTCAGCATCACCCCATCGTAGAATCTGATCCAAAGTCACAACAGTGTCCCCGCTGTGAGTAGGTAATCCACCCCGGGGTGTGGCTGAAGTAGCCACAGGCCTGTACATTTCTGTAACTCCTATCTACAACACCACCGCCCTATCACCAAAAGGAAAAAGAAAAAAGGAAAGGCAATTCCATGCATAGCAGACTTCAATTATACTGCAATTGCACTTTATGTGGGTAATCAGAAACAAAGGGAAAAAAACACGGAGGCGCAGCTATGGCAATTGGATTCGTGCTATTAGTATAGATAATCAGTTCGAATTCGAAACCTAAACAGACTTTCTCGTTGAATCAAAAACCAAAAATTAGGATATTAAAAACAAAAAATAGAGAGGGAGCCCTCATCAAATATGAAAGCCGGAATACCTGCAACTGAGTTATGGAGGTCCAAAAAAATTCCCTTGTATCCCCGTAAATATGCTTTTCCGCGATTATTACTTAGAAGAAAGAACAATAATTGCTGCGACAATGGTGATAATGATCGCTAGCTCATATTAACAAACCATTTTGCTTTTGTCATTTTCTGGCTTTTTTCCAGGCTTCGGCTGAGGCTTCAATCATTCCATGATTTGCCAGAATCCAGTACGGTTCATTTTCATTTATTTGAGTTCAACGTCATGTTTCTGAATTTTATTGCTGGTCAATGTTCAGTTTGTATAAAAGTGGCTAGAAGTAATTTTTTTACAAAAATTAAGAGATTTATTTGTAATTAAAATATTTATTTAATTTATTTAATCTAATAAAAATGATTAACTAGCTCGAATATATATAAAAAAATTATAAAAAATTTCTAACTAAAACACCTACTCTACTTATGAGTTTTAAACTTTGAAATGTTTTTAAGAGATTGTGAAAGGTGAAAGGAATTGTTTGATACAAAAAAGAAGAAGGGGGAATACATTTGAATGAGAATTTTTACTATAATCATGTAATGTCGTCGTCTCCCGAGCTTCGCACGTTCATGCTTCCATTCATGCCATTCTCTGCCACGGTGTTGGAGGAAGAAGCAGGAAACTTTATTATTGCTAAGCCCAAAGGTGCTGTTTTGTTTTGAAAAAGAATTATTATAAGGCCTTAAATAACTGAGCAACTAATAGGCAAATTCTACTATAAAAATAAGTAAGTCTATGTTATTTAAAAAATTTTAGATATTAACTCTTTTTTTTTTTAAAGAATCTCATAATAATTCATTAATTCTTACATATTTCTATTAGTCAGGTACACTAGAGTGGGGGAAGGTCGATGTCGTCGATGACTCAAGGTCATCAGTGGCGGAGCTACGTGATATTTTGGGGCTGTTATCGGTTGCCGGAGTTGAGGGCTACGAGGGTCAACGATGAATTCTGCCATTATCTTGAGCACCTGGAGGAATGGAGGTAGTGATGGCTGAGCCAGAGGCGCGATTCTATTGAGCACGAGCCGAGTCAGTGGAGGCTGAGATGTGGAGCCAAGCTGGTTGTTGAGGCATGGCTAGGATTGTTTGACGAGCCTGGCTTCAGCTTGGAGCCAAGCAGTTTCCCACTGAGCCATGTGGTTGAGGCTACGTTGGATGGATCCGTAACGGCGTCGTTTGAGAGCATGTGAGTGCTGGGGTCTATGCCCATTTTACTATATCCATTTATACAATTACATGCAATTTGTACAACAGTAGAAATCTTGTATTTACAATGGGAAGGGATTATATCAATATACTGAAATGCATGAGTATATATGTATATCGATATTATATCAGTAACTAGTCTAAATATTTTACTAATGATGATGATAAGATCCATATGGAAACCATTATCATCTTTTATTGAACTCACGCTAGCGTCAATAAGTAAGCAAGACTTTTTGAATAAAAAAAAAACTTTATTAAATTACATAAAACCCCTACCTTATTTCCTCTTGTCCAGTGGAAATTAATTCAACCGTAGGAAGCCCTTGATTGACTCTAACCTGAACTGTTCATCTTCTTCCACTCATCAATCACTCTCTGAACTGAGATCTCAGAAGTCCCGCCACCATCAGCGGCCTTCCTCGCCGACTCTTTCATCTCCTCTGCTTTAACCTTCAAAGCTTCATTCTTCATCATCTCATCAATGGCCTCTCCTATCTCTTCTCCCCTCACCAGATTTTCTCCCGACCAACCCCACGCCTTCTTCCACATGCCCCACCCACTCTTCTCCACCACCTCTGCATTTATCTTCTGGTCTCCGATCTGAGGCCACCCCAGAATCCGCACGCCGTGCCATGCCGCTTCCACCACCGAGTTCCATCCACAATGGCTCACGAACCCTCCCACTGAATCGTGACTCAGAATTTCAGATTGATCAACCCATTCTTTCACTACCATCCCCTTTGACTTTAATCTCTTCATCAGCTCAACCCCAACCACTTCTTCTAACTCGTCTTCTTCTTCTTTGTCTACCTTCTTATCCTTCACCACCCACAGAAATATAAACCCGGTTTTCAGCAACCCGTTTCCGATTTCTCTTACCTGTTCTCTCGCCATGCTTAGTCTGCTGCCGAAGCTTACGTACACGACGGACCCAGCGGATTGATCGTTGAGCCAATTCAATGGCAAAGAAGTCCTCTGTTCTTCTCTTTCTTTCTTCTCGAACTCACATGGCACGAAGGGACCTATTGGGAAAACAGGGGGCAATTCTTTAACCACTTTTCCGGTATTAAGAGACTCAAGAACATTCGATTCAAGTGCTTCGAATGAATTGACCAAAATCCCACACGAATTAGAAAGCTTGGGACCGTCTTCTAATAAAACGTTAGCGAAGACATTGTTGGGGAGAAGAAGCAGAGGAGGGATTGAAGATCTGGGTATGGTTGAAACTCCTGGAATTTCAACAAAATCCATTCCAGAAATGGAAGGAATGAATCTGGGTATGTATGAGAAGAAGGATAACATCTTAGCTGAAGAAGTAAAAAGGATGAAAATTGGAAGACGAAGGCTCTGTGTAATTGGAAGAACAGGGGATATCAGTGTCATATCGCAGACAAAAGCAGAGAGACGAGGAGAAATTGAAGCGAGAAGAGAAGGAAGAAGATGACAAGATCGACGAATTGCTTCGAATTGGAGAAAAAAAGGGTCGTCTGTGCTTGCAGTGGAAGCATCAAAAGGAGCGAGATGAAAGGGAAGAACGGAGACCTGAGGAAAAGCAGAGTGAAAGCGAGAGAGAAGGTTGGATTCATTAACGCTGTGTTTGGTACGAGGGATTTTGGGGGGAGGGAAGAGGAGGGGAGGAATTTTGTTTCCCTCCCCTTGTTTGGCTTAAAAAAAATAGTAGGAGGGAAAGGAAAATATTTTGAAAATTTCCCTTCCCTCGGTTGCAGGAGCTCACCCCCAAAATTGGGGGAATTTGGAGGGAGGGAGTATTATTTATACATGATTAGACTCATATGCCCATGAATTTTTTTCAATATCCCAATATTACCCTTCATGTTATAATTGATCAGAACCCTACCAGAGTCCCATTCAGTCGCAAACGAAAGGCTCTGCTCGTGCGTCGGCTCCTCTGGTTGCTTTCATTGTGTTCATCTCGCCAAGCGCTCTGTTGTTCCGCAGTCTGCCTTTGCTACTGTTTTTCACTGTATCGAAGGTTAGGACTATTTCCATCAATCCTCTTTTCCGTTCTTTGTCCTCTTTTCCTTTGCTGAGTTGTTGCTCACTGTTAAGTTTCACTGCGAAAAAAAAAATTGGGTTGCAACTTTGGCCTCTGAGAAAAGGAAAGTGAAGAGATGGAACAAAAAAAAGAGAGATGAAAACTACCGACTTATTAATAGAAACAAAATGTGAGATTTAGACAACTAGACGTTTTATGAGTGATAACGTTTTCTTTCTTCTTTCATGGTGCGAAAGATGCCAGATCTGAAATACCACTGTATTTTGCTGTTTGGTCTACAAATGGCTTTACAATTTTATATATTTCTGGAAAAAAGTCTTTGCACGAGTGTTTGTTGGGGGAAGGAAATTGTTATGCTTACAATTACATAATTTCTTTTTAGAAGTTGGGCTTTTGGGTGAGGATTTTGGATTTAGCTTATTGGGTCTTACAATTCATATTTAGGCATCAAAACGTGGTTCATGGCCGTGAGGGTATATCTTGCTTCTTGCTTGTTTTTCTTTGATTTTTTGCTCACTGTCACAGTAAGATCCATATCTGGTTTTTATTGGGCTCTATATATGGTGTTTTTCTATGAGTTTGCTCTCATTTTTTATTGTGCTGCCCGATTTGACCAGAAATTTTTGAACAACAATTAAACATTTATTAATTTAAGGTAATATTTTTTTTCATTTGTTAGATGGATTCTGAAGGGGAATTTTTGATACAATGGTGGGAAATGCGTCGGAGACTTGTGGCCTGCCTTGTTTGTCTTACTGTTCAGTATTGTGTGGCTCACATGTACAATCATAAGAAGAAAATTACTTATAGTATGAGTTCCACAAGAGAAAGGGTACGTGAAGAAGTGATGTACAGAATAACTTGCACACCCAGTGGTCGAGATATTGTTAGAATGAGTCCTGAAGCTTTTTTAGGATTGTGTGATATGTTAGAAAGAGATGGTGGCCTCAAGCCCACACGATACTCAAGTGTGGAAGAACAAGTTGCTAAAACCCTTTACATCTTAGCACATAAAACAAAAAACCGTGCGGTTAAGTTTTGGTTTAGGCGTTCTGGTGAGACAGTTAGCCGTCATTTCCATAGTGTGTTAGGTGCTATTATTGAATTAGAAGATAAATTTCTTGTACAACCAGATGGCTCTAGAGTCCCTCCTGAAATTCAAGTTACTCACAAATTTTACCCATATTTTAAGGATTGTGTTGGTGCAATAGATGGAACACATATACGTGCAAAAGTACCTATGGTATATGCTCCTCGTTATAGAGGTAGGAAGGAATTCCCTACCCAAAATATTTTAGCAGCCTGCACATTCGATTTAAGGTTTAGTTATGTTCTTGTTGGATGGGAAGGCACCGCATCTGACTCAAGGATTATAAAGGATGCATTAACACGAGAAGATAGCCTTAAGATTCCTCAAGGTAACAATTTTAGGAATTAGTACAATGACATAATTAAATAGCATAACAAATTTGAAACTAATAAAGTGATTACTTTATTTGATGATAGGGAAATATTACTTGGTGGACGCTGGATTCATGTTAATAATCTTCTCCTTGGTCCTCCAGTTGGAGAACCTTTCTTTCGGTAATCATCTTTACACTTTCCAAGAGGAGGGCCCTTCCCTGGTTTTGTAGTAGCTACAACAATTTGAGCAATTACAGGATCAACTACTGGTTTCTTGCTAGGAAACTTGTCAATCAAAATTGGCCCTTTCCTTTCTTTATCTTGAACAGATGTTCCAGTAGCTCCATTATCCTTCAGAATAGGCTTTTTTATTGGTGGGGGAGCTACAGATGGCTTACCTTGTAACAAAGGCTGAGGTGTCCATTGTTCTAGACAGCTGGTTTGTTGTTGAGTTTGCCAATTTATCAGTCTTATTATTAGTGGTTGTATTAGATATTGCTGATTTGCTCACTGGTCCTTTATTTGTGTTGCCATCAAACTTTTAATTTTCTAGCTTTTCAACCTCTCTAACACCTCTCCAAGTGACTCAATCACCTTACCAAATTGCTTATCCTTGGAGGGATCCCATCCTTCCGGACTTGCACCTAAAATGGAGTTACCTTTGATCTCTGAAGACTTCAATATTGGCTTTGGAGGTGTCTTAAGAAGAAGACGACCAAGAAATAATCATATGCATCATAGATAGGAGGTAGCAAATCATCTTGGCAGTGCTTATTATTAATTGTTACATAAAATAATTCCACCAAGAGACCAGTGGCAAATAAAGAATGAAACACAAGCTTATACTTGTAACCACAAGTTCTCATCCAAACTCTTAACATGAGGACAAATTCGTCCATATAAAAATATTTTCTCTTCCCTCCCCTCCTAAACCAAACAAGGTAACATTAAAATCCCTCCCCTTCAATCCCCTTATATCAATCCAAACAAGGTAATATTAAAATCCATCCTTTTTCCTTCCCTCCATTTCCCTCCATTAAAATCCCTCCCCTCCTCCTCCCTCCACTGAACCAAACACAGCGAATAGGGAAACGGTGGGTTGAGGAGAAATGAGAGTGACTCGGCAACGGCGGTTCACGAGCATCGCGGCGAGTCTCAGAAATGGAGTTAGGTGACCCATGCCGGCGTTAGGGAAGAGAGCGACGTGGACAACCTCGTCGGACATGTTTTCCGCTGACATGCCCTCAAGCTCAGACTGTGTAATGAAATTGTGTAGGAAAAAAAAAACAGGACTTGGCACTTGGCAGAGTAGAAAGATGCAAGCTGCGATTCTTGTGGGAAATGAAAAGATTTAAATTGAATTTGGATTTGACTTTAGAAAGAGACAAATTGCTTGAAGCTGGCGTGGGTACAAGTTGAATGGTCTTATATGTTTTTTTATTCATGGGCAGCCCTTGATGTGACAGAGTTTTATATTGGACTCGTTTAGATTAATTTTCAAAAAATATTTATAAAAAAAATTTGGACAACTTAAAAAAAAATTATGAAAAAAAAAATTATGAAAAAAATGATACTAAATAAATATTTAGATAATTATTATCAAAAGAATTTTTGTGATTAGTAAATTATTAGAAAAAAATAATTCCTTTCTTTTCCCTTCTTTCATCTTTTTTCTCCTATTTTTTTCGACGACGTGGAAGTAGCAACATCAGAGACCAACGTCGTGGAAATCTAACGATGGAAGAAGAAGCAGTAGCAACGACAAACCACCAGTGATGTGGAACATGACATCCTATCGACGATGAGGAGAACTCTCTTCCCTCCTAACGAAGTCTGCTTTTTCCTCTAATGACGATAACCCTCCTCCCTCCCAACGACGACAACGATGATGATAGAAATGGGGATGACATAAATGGCAACAAAAAGGGAGACAAGACAAGAGAAAAGATAGAGTGTGTCAGAAAAAATATGGATAAAATATTAATTAGATAGTCAATAATCTATTTTACTGTTTCAAAAGCTATTCTTATGAGCTTATTTAAAATCATAGTTTTAAATCATAGTTTAGTCTAGAAGCCATTTTAAACAAGGAAAAATAACATTTAGATCCTATAGAAGTAATTAAATGTTAAAAAAGTCTCAAGAAATAGCATAAGTAATTTAAAGTCCCATAGGACCTCACATGAATTTTTTTCAATTGTGAAAAGACAAAACTGTCCCTGAGGCTTAAATTTCTCCTTTCATTTCCCGTAATCCCTATCTCATCAGCATCAAGAATCTACTCTCTCTCTCTCTTCATTCCACTGCCTCAATCTCCTATCCGTCTCTCTGCAATTCTTGTTCAGATTCTCTTACCACCGAAGACACCCCCGTCGTAGATCCCGTGTGCTCGTATCTCTTCCTTCCCCTCTCTTTGCTCTCTGAGTAGCCATGGCTCTACAATTATAGGAGATCATCAAGGAAGCCATCATTGCCTACATCGTCCTATCTCTATCCCCATCGAATTGTCTCCAAATTTAGACTCCAAATTGAAGGTAATTGTTTTATCTATTTCTTTATAGTTGTAATTCAATTCAAGTTTGATGTACTGGTGCTAGTAGTTCTATGTACGTTCTTTTTTTTCCATCCTTCTAAAAAATGAAGCCAATTTATTTTGGTTGTTTGTACCTTTTAGTTTGTCTTTAATTCCAGATCTTTTTAGTTTTTCTATTTGAGATCGTAAGAAAAAGCTGTTTTCAGCTTTTGCCCAAGAAAAAGTAACTTGTCCAAATGGACTGGCTAGTTAATATTATCATCATGATTATATTGTTGCTCTTTCTGGGGTAATGGATGGTGATCCTTTGTGGTTTTGCCTCCTCAGAATTAACCCAGAAGGAAGGATAATATATTAAGACCGTGACTACGTTTGTGTGGTAAACAGGGAGAGAAATGAAACATCTCTTAAAAAATGCTTCTGTTGTTGGTTATTGTGGCACTTGACTACTATCATTTTCAATGCAGTTGCTTGTACCTTCAACTCTTGTATCAACACGCAGACAACCTATCTGGTGAAGATGTTCTTTATATTTTCATAAAAAAGAAGTCAAAGAAGTAAAACTGAAAACCTTGTTTTGATTTAATTATGCCATTTTAACACATCTTCTGATATTGGCATTCATTAAGCCCTTTGTTTTGATTAAATGAGCATTTTAATTATAACCAGAATTGGCATAAAAAGTGAGGAGCTTCAGGATTAATTGGAGAGATCAATCAAGGGTATTGGCATTTTGCTTTTATCTCCAAGACTTGTGATCCCAGCAGCAATTTATGGACTTTAGGTTCTGTCTTATCAGTATATTGCGGCTAACTTCTTTGATTTTCAGGTAAATTTTGGAAATATGTTACTAAGATTTTCTTCTGAAGTAAAAAAGCATTGGTTATGGTATTTGGTCAGTTATAATAAATATATTTTTGTTCAATCTAGATTATGCCAGCCATTTTTGGGATGCTTGTCTACAATGCCGCTATTCTTGTGCAAGTGTATAGAGACAATGAAGACTTACAATTTGTATTTCCAGAAAATAAGGAAGGCTCAAGTGATTGAAATACAACAGCTATACCTAATTTGTAGAAGATGCCATGAGGCTGAACACACAGTGAAAATATGTAAGAATCCAAACCCAAGATGAGGAATGGTGCTGAGTTGCTCTAATTTTCTGTGCAAATATATAGCACCCTGATTTTTGCTTTGTATATATCTATAGAAAGTGATGAAAGTAATTTGTTGTAACCTTCATCATTCTCCATCTTGTTGTAAGGTAGGGTGGATCTTGATGAATGTGTCTATATTTGCTGTACTCATTTTACATTTGCTTCTAAGAGCTTATGTAATTGCAAACTGCATATATATGAATCAAAGTGCGTACTATGTTTGCTGTCATTTGCTGTTATTTGTTAGTTACAGGTGCTGGGGTTGTTAGTTGCAGGTGCTGGGGTTGTTATTTTCAGGTGCTGGGGTTGTTAATTGAAACTGTTCGGGTTGTTATTTTGACGTGCTGGGGTTGTTATTTCTTCAGCAGGTTGCTGGGATTGTTAGTTACACGTGCTAGGGTTGTTATTCCTTCAGCACATTGTTGTTAGTTGCAGGTGCTGGGGTTGTTATTTTTAGGTGTGGGGTTTGTTAATTGAAACTAGTGGGGTTATTATTTTCAAGTCCTGGGGTTTATAATTTTCAGGTGCTGGGGTTGTAATTTTCAGGTGCTGGGGTTGTTATTTCAGGTGGTGGGGTTGTTATTCGTACGTACACCTTGTGTAATTGCAAACTGCATATATATCAAACGACAGTGCATACTATATTTGTTGTTCCTTGTTGGGGTTGTTAGTTGCAGGTGATAGAGTTGTTCTTTTTTTTTGTTATGGAGTTGTTATGTTTGCTAGGATTGGGCAGTTGTTATTTACAGTGGTTCAGTTGCTATTCCTTCTAGTAGAGTTGTTAATATCCCCCCGTATAGGGTTGAGTTTGGTCAATTTGTTATAGTTGAAAACATATGAAACACAACACCTGCCTAATGAACATGACAACATTATTTCCTGAATAGGTTAACAACTTGACATTAATTGAAACTGTTAAAGTACAAGTATTCTTTCTAAATTTTACAGTAAAAAATAAACTTAAATAGTCACTACTTTCTTCTTACGTCTGGACTCTTTGCTACATAATCTAAAAGAATAACAACTAGACTACTAGAAAATAACAACTCCATGCTAAACGAATATAACTTCATATATATGTACACTTTACAGTTACAACAGTTAAAAGGAGTACAATAGAAGGTGTTGAAGGAATAACAAAGGTTTCCAACAGTTAAAAGGGCATAAAGGTTTCCAATAGTTGAAGGAATAATAACTCCACTACCTGCAAATAATAACTCCAGCACCCGCAACTAACAATCCTAGTACCTGCAACTAACAACCCAGCACCTGCAACTAACAAGAAGGTGTTGAAGGAATAACAACTCCACCACCTGCAACTAACAACTCCAGCACCCGCAAATAATAACCCCAACACCTGCAACTAACAAGAAGGTGTTGAAGGAACTAACAACTCCACCACATGCAACTAACAACCCCACCACCTGCAACTAACAACCCCAACACCTGCAACTAACAAATGATAACAAACGACAGTAAACATAGTATGCATTTTGATTTATATATATGCACTTTGCAATTATATAAGCTCTTGGCAATAAATGTAAAAGGAGTACAGTAAATATAGACACCTTCATCAAGATCCATCCTACCTTCTAACAAGATGGAGATTGATCAAGGTTACAAAAAATTATTTTTATCATTTTCTACAGATATATACAAAGCAAAAATCATTTCCTCAGCTCAAGTTTAGATTCTTGCATGTCTTCACTATTTATAGTGGTTCAATTGTCATTCCTTCACCATGGGGTTGTTATTTCTATTGATGAAGTTGTTATTTCTTCAATATGAGGTTATTATTTTTAAGTGCTGGACTTGTTATTTTTGTTGTCATGTGTACGTTATTTTTCAGTGGTAAGTTGTTATTTTACTGTCATGATAAAATTCTTTCATTAACAATATAATAAGTTGACATGTCATGATAACATAGCACACTGATTTTTACTTTGTTTATATTTGTACAAAGTGATGAAAGTAATTTTTTGTAACCTCGATCAATCTCCATCTTTTGGAAGGTAAGGTAGATCTTGATGAAGGTGACTATGTTTGATGTACTCCTTTTAATTTGCTGTCAAGAACTGATGTAATTGTAAAATGCATATATATGAATAAAGTTATGCTGGTGAGGACACTGCACTTTTTGTCTGCAGAATTCCCAGGAAGAATTATGAAGTAGTTGTTATTACTGCATCCAAATCCTGTTTGGCATATCAATAGTCTTGTGTCACAATATTGTTACATGTTTAAATTAGTCTATCTGTAATTTTAACTGGAGTTTCAAGTTTCTGCTTCATTCTCTCCATTCTTGGTATTGTTGAACCATTCAAGAAGCTGTACAAGAACTTTATTTTATTCAGAACAAAGACAACTTTCTTTTTCCACTATTGAGAATATCGAAGAAAAGCAACCTAAAATAAAACCATCAAAGAAGCAAATATCATATTATTAATAACATAGGATAATACACGTTGCCATATATTTCTTAAAAAATTTTGCAATACATTATATGATAGCTACTTATCACATTGTCATATATTTCTTGTTTAAGGCTGTGGCACCTACATCAAACATCATAATCTATTTTTCTTTGGGGGCCAAAACAAGAAATTGTTTTATACCCTCAAATCAGCTAAGCAGGACTCTACAAAGGCTTAGAGTTATTATTTTTGTTGGTTATTTTTGTTGACATTGGGATGTTGTTATGCTCTCACTATGGAAAATGAACTTCATACTACTTAAAGTGAGTGGCTATGAGCAGATCATAGCATATCAAACAAAGCCACAATCCAAAACCGTACTAATTGATTAGGAAATAGGAAAAGAGAATGCAAGGAATTACAATGAATTAATATAATTTATACTCTACTGTTATTTTTTTAAAATTTTGAAAAGGAACGTACCTAGATGTGATCAATAGTTGACATGGTTTTTAAATTTGAAGCAATAATGGTAATTTCCAAAATCAAAGAGTAGGATAAGACAACTTCTAACATAAAGCAAAACCCATACCAACAATTTCAGTAGGTTTATGGGGACAACAAATGGTCATCGAGAAGATAGATAAAGCACAATAGCTCAAGCAACAGCAGCATAATAACAAAGTAACATTTCAAACATATATAACGAGGCAGACTTTGGACATGTCCAGATTCTAAAGATTCTCAATTTTAAAGTGAGCATTGAATTAATGTCAGAGAAAGTGCAAGATTCAACTTCTCCTGAGAAAAGCAAGATATCCTGTCAAAATAGCTAAAAAGGAGTGTATATGAATAAATAAAAAAGAGAAGAGAAGATGAATAGAAAGTAGACATTTTTCAACTAAAGTAAGTGGGCCATGTAGGAATTTTGTAAGAAAAAGAAGGCTACGAAGGAGATGAGAAGTGCTAATAGAGGCAAAAGCTTCCAGAGAAGATAATCTATTTCTATCGATGACGATGAACTCTGAAGCGGTGAAGCAGTAATAGCTTTACTCTGTTTGATTATATGGTTTGAGCAGGAAGCAGCAACGAGAATGAACGACACTACTAGAGAGATGACAGCGACGATCGAATACGACGAAGCAAGTGGCGACAACTGGAGGGTCGGGTGGCAGCGACGGTGACTAGAAGAGGAAAGGTGATCAAGTAGAGATGAAGAAGCACAGTGCAAGTGACAACAAAGGAGCAGACTGCGATCTTGAAAGCGAGTTACGCCTTCGGTTTCATGCTTTCTCCTCTTTTTTCTACAGCAGAACGCTAAGTCCCTTATGCTATTTTTTATTTTTTTAATTCATAAGGGTAATTATGTATTTTCAAATTGGAAAAAATTCATATAAGGTCCCATGGGACTTGACATTAATTATACCATTTTTTGGGGCTTTTTTGGCATTTAATGCATTCCACGGGACCTAGATGTCATTTTCCCTTTAAACAAATATAGATGTTTGTTTTGAAATTTCTCCAAGTCAAAGTTTTAACTAGAAACCCTTTTAAAACATTAGTTTCCCCTGAATCCCAACAGTCACTTTAATTAGAATCGACAAAATATAACGTAAAAACTCACCTATATCTTTCGAGTAAAATATTACTCAATATCTTAATCTTATTTTTATATACGGTTATTTTTTTAATTTTATTTATGGTATAATTTTATCCATAATCTTTTTAATTTTGTGCAATTTTATCTATAATCTTTTTAATTTGATGTAATTCTTGATATTTGAGAAATAAGATTATTGATAAAATTATATCAAATTAAAAGGATTATAGTGAAATTATATTAAATTAAAAATATTATGAATAAAATTATTCCATAAATAAGATTAAAATACTAGCCTCGTATGAGAAATATAATCAATATATTAAGTACTACTTTACCTTATCATTTTGAAGAACTTTACACAACCTTTGGATGAAAAAAAATTAAGGAGCAAACATTCTTTTTGATCAACAGGTATAAACAAATTTTTTAGTAGAAACTATAAGGTATTATCTAATTAATAATTTAGAAACTAATTCTTCTAAAATATACAGAAGATATAACCAAAGTATAAAAGTGACATGTAATTTAACAGTAGCCTTATTAATTATTTTATTATCCACCATAATCTTGGATGTTGATCCTTAAATTAATGCATGGTGTATTGTATATTATATATAATATTCTAAAAAAACACTATTTTCACCTCTAGTATTCACTATTCAGCATTCTAATTTCGTAATTCTCTTGAAATATTGTAACTAGATGGTTAAAAATGGAGAGTAAATCTTATGTTTTGACTTTTGAGAGATCAGTAAAATATATAGCATATGCAATATATTCAAATTATACCATCCTCTATTTCAGCAACCGCCATTTTGAATTCTAGAAAAGAGTTGCTATCCACTTATCATACAGTCAAATTTTTATGTTTGCATCATTATACTGAATATAAATTTAAATAAAAGTTTTTCTCATTATTCAGTACAAGAAAAAGGACACGGGCAGAATCCTTTAATTTTCATGGTGACCAAGTAATAAAGGTAGGTTGTAATTGGCAAATAGTAAAAAGAATTTGGCAAAATTGAGTCCTAACTATGTCTGCTTTTGTCCAATATTGTGCGTATTTAGATAGAATTTAAAAAAAAATTATAGAAAAAAAATTGTAGACAATTTTTAAAAAAGAGTTTATAAAAAAAATAATTTTAAATAAATGAGTGTTCAGATATTTATTACCAGAAAAATTTTTATGATTAGTAAATTATCAGAAAAAGTATGAGATAAAAAAATTATTATACTATTTATAGCTACTGTTCATCTCATTCTCTCTTCTTCTGACAGACCAGCGACCTTCAAGGAGACAACCCACGACAAATGACGATGAAGCAATGACTTTCAAGGAGACGATCAGCAACTGACTCACGACAACGATGAGCTTCGATAGAAGACCTACGATGAAACTATGAGAAGCTATGGATGACCCAGAGACGACAGTGAGCAGCGATGGAGAAGAGGCTACGCGGCGGAGAAAAGATGAGGGATGAGAGATGAGAAAGAATATAAAAAATAGAGGTAAACTGATAATTGGGTAGTTTACAACTATAGTTTACTGTTCTAAAAACTATTCCTACCACTTTATCTAAAACTATAGTTTAGTCTATAAATAATTATAGAGAAATATTACTAATTATTTTAAAATTTCTCTAAACTAACATTTAAGCCAAAAAATTATTTTTAAAATTTTGATTTAGGAATTTCTCAGTCTATATTGTCAAAGACACTTATCAAGCTAATAAGTAATAACTCATCAAGGGACCTTATCATTAATATATAGGGTAATTTTATATATATTTAATAATTATTTCAAAAATCAAATTGTTCTCAGGAAAATTGCTCATAAATTCTTATTTCAAAATTTTATTCTTGTAGCACTGACTTTGAATATCAATACTTTATATAATTTTTTTAAAAAATATTAATACTTTTTGTATATAAAAATATATAAGATATTTCTGAGCAATAATTTTAAACAAATATTTATGGATAAATTATACGTGTATTGGTTGCGCAAAAGACAATTCAAACTTTGAGTGGATTCTAATTCCACACTCTTCGTTTTCTAATTCAACATTTTGAGCGACGCCCATATCGTAGTGTCTCAAAATATGTTAAAATAAACTAATTTTAACATATTTCTTAAACCACACAATTTATACTTTGATTATTTCAATCTTCAAAACAAACGACAGAAGGGAGTATCAGCAACAATGCGGCAAGCAACTCCCAACAGCAATTAATTTTTTGACCATCCAATATAACAATTAATTCATAAAACATATGACACATACATATTATTCTTTCTTATCTTAATTATAAAAATTATTTAATTTTTTAAATAAATAAATTAATTATAATCAAATTTAACTATTTAAAATAAATTTATAGTATATATTTTTTAATTTATTTAAATTAATTAACTAATTTTATATTAATTATAATTAATTAATTTATATAATTTTTTAATTTAATTAAAAAAATGATTAACTGATGTAGTATAATATAAAGACATGAAGACGCTTCTTATTACAGCCACCGCACGTAGGTGGTCAAGTACAAATTCAATGGTTCATCTTGTTCCCCTCATCAATCATTCTCCGAACTGAAATCTCAGAACTCCCACCACCACCGTCAACGGCCTTCCTCGCCGCCTCTTTGATTTCATCTGCTTTAACCTTCAATGCTTCATTCTTCATCATCTCATCAATGGCGTCTCCGATCTCTTCTCCTCTCACCAGATTTTCTACCGACTAACACCCCGCCCCCCCCGGGGCGCCTTCTTCCACATGCCCCACCCACTCTTCTCCACCACCTGCATTTATCTTCTGGTCTCCGATCTGAGGCCACCCCAGAATCCGCACGCCGTGCAACGCCGCTTCCCCCGCCGAGTTCCATCCACATTGGCTCACGAACCCTCCAACTGAATTGTGACTCAGAATTTCGGATTGATCAACCCATTCTTTCCCTACCAACCCCTTTGACTTTAATCTCTTCATCAGCTCCCGTCCACTTCTTCTAACTCGTCTTCTTCTTCTTTGTCTACCTTCTAATCCTCCACCACCCACAGAAATTTAAACCCGGTTTTCAGCAACCCGTTTCCGATTTCTCTTACCTGTTCTCTGGCCATGCTTAGTCTGCTGCCGAAGCTTACGAACAAGACGAACCCAGGGGATTGATCGTTGAGCCAATTCAATGGCGAATAATTCCTCTGTTCTTCACTTTCATTCTTCTCGAACTCACATAGCACGAGAGGACCTATTGGGAAAAGGGGGCAATTCGTTGACCGCTTTTCCTCTGTTCAGGGATTCAAGTTTCTTCGATTCTAGTGCTTCGAATGAATTGATCAAAACCCCACATGATTTCGGCAGCTTGGGACTGTCTTCTAATATGTTAGTCAAGAAGAAGCAGAGGTGGAATTGAAGATCTGGGTATGGTTGAAACTCCTGGAATTTCAACAAAATCTATTTCAGAAATGGAGGCAATGAATCTGGGTATGGATGAGAAGAAGGATAACATCGTAGCTAAAGAAGTAGAAAGGATGAAAATAGGAAGACGAAGGCTCTCTGTAATTGGAAGAACAGGGGATATCAATGTCACACGCAGACAAAAGCAGAGAGAGGAGGAAACACTGAAGCGAGAAGAGAAGGAAGAAGGTGGCAAGAGCGACGAAGTGCTCCGAACCGGAGAAAGGGTTCGTCGGAGTTTGCAGTGGAAGCATCAAAAGGGACGAGATGAAAGGGAAGACGGAGACCTGAGGAAAAGCAGAGTGAAAGCGAGAAAGAAGCTTGGATTTAGCCATGGAAACGGTGGGTTGAGTAGTGATGAGTGACTCGGCAATGGCGGTTTACAAGCAATGCGGCGAGTCTCAGAAATGGAGTTAGGGATCCGGGCCGGCGGAGGGGAAGATAGCCACGCGAACAACTGCGTCGGACTTTTTTTCCGGTGATATCTAGCTTCTCAACTCGATCACTACGTATTAATGGACCTTGAAGGGGGAAGACTTTGAGAGAACAGAAAAGGGAATGGGTGGTTTTTTTTTTTTTATTACCCACCCCAGAATTTTATTCGACTATAATTGATTCTTATAACAAGAAGAAAGCATTACTTTGAATTTGACAAGAGACATTTCTTCTTCTTCTTGTTTTTTTTTTTTTTTTGCGATAAGAAGTAGGAGAAACTCCTAAGGAAGGTGAATAAATATTTCTCTTATTTAATATAATAAAAATTATTTTTATTTTTATTTTAACTTTTAATATTTTAGATTATTTTAATTTTATAAAAAAATTAAAAAATAAAATAAGAGAAGTGAAATTAAAATATTTTATATTATTTTATCCTAAATTATAATATTTTTAAATAATTTTAATCTTTCTCAAATTATAAATAAATATTTTAGACTATTTTACTCTAAATTATAAATAAATTATACATAAATTTTATACTCATTTCTAATCTACTAAATAAATTTTTAAAATA
The DNA here is from genome assembly GCA_037074615.1 of Leucaena leucocephala. NCBI lineage: Eukaryota > Viridiplantae > Streptophyta > Magnoliopsida > Fabales > Fabaceae > Leucaena > Leucaena leucocephala. Next base: position 4,827,034 of record CM073569.1, read on the forward strand.
TATTTTTAACTTAATTCTATTTTTATTTTTATATTAATTTTTATTTTTATCAAAAAAAAATTCATCATACCAAATATAATATTAGGGTTTGTTTTATCTACTAAACAAGCCCAAGAAAGAATAAGGCACTTTTAACTAATTGAAACTAACATGAGATTAGTGAAATCATTAAAATAATTTTAACATTAAAATAATTTTTCAAATTTGCTTCTTTTGTGTAAAAGTACTAAATAAAAAAGAGAAATCCTTTAAAGTTCTAAACAAAGGTAAACTTTTGAAAATGTTAACAAAGATATATTTGAGATTTATAAGTAAATGTGTTTTAGCATTCCTCCAAAATTTAGAAGTCCTCTTTCAGAATTTCACATCTAGTGTGATAAAAAACACATTCACTTTTTACCAGAAAAAAGCACATTTACTTATAAATCTCAAATATAACTTGACTCTGACTATCGTAACGCTTTACTCCATTGCTTTTAGAACCATTCAATTCACTTGTGGGGTCTTCTGTTTCTTTATCCATGGTTGCACTACAGAACTCGTTTCCATCGTTCTTCAAGTTCTCATCCTAACCTAGGCTAATTTCTCATTCCCCATGCTTCCGTTTCACCACTCCTAGTTTATTCAAACTACCATAGCTACTGCTGCTATTGGATTTTTCTCCACAAATCTCTCGTTCTTAAATAGTTAACGACTATGAGATTTGGGGAAATTCTAGACGTACGTGTCACGTTAAAGAAAGAAGCATAATGTGAAGTTGAGATCTGTGAACCAGGGAGGTTCGTGCGATGGGATCAGGCTTAGCCGATAAGAATTAAAAGCATGCAACAAAAGTGGGGGCGTTGATCTGAAAATGGGAATGCATCATTCGAATGGACAGATCAACGACAGCCATATATGCCCATGACCTCTCAATTACCAAAATAAAATTGATTTAATATTACGATTTTAAGAATTAATTCGATTGTATAATAAATTTATAAGTATTTAATCTATAAGAATGATTTTAAACAATGTTTTTAAAAATTAGATAGGATACCGAGTAGGAAAGATTAACCAATGACATAATAATTAAATAAAAAATAATAATATTATACATTTATACTTAAAATTATAAAAAAAGCAGAATTGAAAAAACCAAATGTTGATTCGCTCATGCTCTGTCTTTCGGGTTTAGTGTGGAAGGCAATGAAGGCATAATTAAATCTCAACTATATTCAGGTTAGTATGAGTGATAAGTAATTCGGTATTATTTAAATAAAGTATTAAGTTCGAGCTTTAGTGTATACAGAAAATTTCTGTTGAGAGACTTATCTTTTATAGTTAAGTGCGCGACGTAAATCAGATCCAGATATAGTCGAGATAAAATTTAAATGAACTGACAACAAAAAAATCTCACCTGCGTTATAGACTTCAACTTCTCCCATCTTCCTCTCTCTCTCTCTGATCATAAATAGCGAAATGTTGATTCTTTTGTTCATTTTTGTGGAGAGAAACGTTGAATTATGTGGACATGATGGCATCACTGTGAAGTCATTGTTCCCTCCATTGAATTTGCTCTAGGGAGCAAAAACAAACAAACATATATGTTTAGTCCTCTTTTTCTATTTATTTTTAACCTATTTTATACAAATTTTTTATAATTTTATTAACTATATCATAAAATTTAAATTTTTTAATTTTATTTATATTATATATTATACCACATAAAAATAAAATTAACATAATAAAAGATAAAATAATATATTTATATAAAAAGTTTCTCTAGTCTAAAAATAAGATCAAAATAATTTTTTTCTATTATCATATAAATAAGATTAGAAGAGTATATTATTTCTTCTGTTGCTTTTTGTAATATACAATTAACTGCTTGAAAAAAATGGTTAAAATTAGTTAGGTGACATAGACTTATAAAAAATGTAATTTAGTTTTTAAAAATATTTTTATTTACAAAAAAAAAGGTGGGTGGAAGAGAGAATGTGTGTAAAGAAAATAAGAGAAATGTATAATTAATTGAGTTAAATATTTTTTTTAATTTTAATGAAGTTATTAAAAGTGATTTAGATTATGGAGAGAGAAGAGAATATATCATCTGCATGTGAATCTAGATCAAAGATCCGAAGATGCAAGTTTTATTAACTATGATATAAAATGTGGAACCCCTTTTTTTGTCAAAAGTATAAAATGCAGAAACTAAAGTAAATAAAGAAGAGAGAAAAGATTGGCATTTGTTGAAGGAGAACAGAACAAATAAAACAATCGAAGATATGAAGATATAAAGAACTTACAGAAAATATTCAGAGTAGACCTCTGAGGAATGGATCACGGAAACAAGAGTGCCCCAAAGGGGTGACCTGAGAACACAAGGTAAATTAGCAATGAAATCACTGATTAATTAATTAATGAGATGAAGCCAATTCACCATGTGTTCTCAGGCTCACTCCTCTGAGGCTAGCTTCCGTCCTATCACTACTTAGTTCTGTGTCTCCCTCTATATATATAAAAAATAGATCTCATCGATTAGTTCATTATGTTGTCATTCTATTGACAACTTATATGTTCATTCGTCAAATGTTGTCATTGCATTGAATGCTTCCACAAGTTTATTATATATATATTAGAATAATGTGGGCCCCATGTTTATCACTTTAGTTATCATTTTTTTTAAATAACGTTTTAACTTACAAATTTTAAAATTTGAAGGGTATTTTTTTAAGTCATTTTATTTAATAAGCTATTGACTACTTTTATAAAATAAGAATAACATATTTTTATAGTAATTCATAATTTAAGATTTTGAAATTTAAATAGTATTTTTTTAAGTATTTTATATTTGAGTCATGCAAAGCAAATCTAGATCCAGGCCATGTTAGTGAGACTTGGCTACAATTCTTTTTGTTTTTGCCCCATTAGCCACAATTTCTTAATGGGGAAATCCCATCTAAATACCCTCAAAATATTAAAAAGATAGATCAATGGCTCTAATTTGTATAATTTTAAATCAGTCCACATGTACCAAAATGAAACTTAAAAATGTTGTCTTTTTACTATACTGTCCCTCATTTTGAAAAAAAAAATGCCACCTCACCCAGCCACCGGTTCTAACATATGCGGATTATTTTTTATATATATATATATATATAACTAATATTTCATTCAAATTATAAGATTTTAGAATGACGACCAACTATTTGGGCCAAAATTTTATTGGGCTGAGCCCAAGGTTCTTTGATTGATTATCTATGCGGGGTTGGGTTCGGAGCTTGGAAGCCCATATATCCATAAGTGAGGACGAAACAAAGAGTGGAACAAACTCATGAAAATAATAGAAAATTATTAATAAAAGGTGGTACAAATGATAAAAAATTAATTCATATTCTATAATAATACGATTTCAATTCTTACTATTATTATGAGGGTTCATTTAATTGGCGATCTCGTAAGTTTCTTGTAAGCGCTCTCTGAGCCATAAAGCTGTGCCCTGACCTTGATCGGAAATCCGTGCCGAACATATCTAAATTTTTTTCATATCAAAGAAAAAATAAAAAAAAATTAATCTTTTAATCCTTTAATTTTTAACTCACTCATAATCAAGTATCTCAACTATAGCTTAGTGCAATTTAATCCCTAGATTTTTTACTCGCTTAAAACTCAATCCCTAATCTTTTTACTTTTAATAATTTAATCATTGTCATATGTAATTTATTTTGGCTCATTAATTTATTATCCTATGTGATAAGAATGTGACCTCCAACTCAATACATGATAAAAATATTGGAATAAAAAAAGCATATAAATTTCTTCACCTCTCACATGCTTATCTTATAAACCGCACGGTAAAATCATGATTAAAAATCATATTAAATTGAAAATAAAAGAAGTTATATTGAAACTTCAAATAACCAACCTAATCACAGACAATCTCTTTTTAATTTGAGTGTATGATCGATATTAATTATTTAGCATGGACATGGTGTGACTTATAGGCAGCACCAACATTTATAAAAATCAGCAAAACTCGTGATGGGAGACGAAATTAAAGAGGACAATACAAACAAAGACGCGTGGCCGACATACGTGGGACCTCCTTAGCCACTATATCGTAATTAATTAAACCAAACAGAGCTCAACCCACAACAAAAAGATTTATCCAATGATATTTATCGAATTAGATAGTGTTAAAAAGAAATCTATAGGGAGAAATATTCTAATTACAAAGTCTCCACCTGAATTAATCAATTATTTAGATATTCAATAATATAATAAAAAAATGCTAAAGAACTCGTGGTGCAAAATTTATAATTATTTTTATAAATGTTTTTTTTAATCCGAAAGCAAAGTAGGCTAAATTATTTGTGATAAAAAAGTAAAAGAAAGGAAAACAAAGCAACGTGTCGGCCATTATGTACAAAATGAGTGTCCCCAGAAAACACGCAAAATATCTCATCGTCCACCACCTCATCACCTTCTTATCCATCGCACATATGGATTCTCCACATCCACTTACTATATCTTCATCACTCTCGTCTCTCAACATCCACATCCATATCTTTATATATATATATATATATATATATATATAATATAATATATATATATATATATAACACCCCACAGATCCCTAACTACTGTTATCCACTCATTCACGGTTTTCAGCTCAGCATTCTCAGAGTTAACTGTGTCTCTTACAATGGATTCCGATCGCGGCCGTCAGGAGGGGCACGGTGGTGGGCACCAGCAGTACTCCACGAGTGAGCTTATGGCAAGCGCCAAGGTGTTGGGGGAGGCGGCGCAGTCGGGCTTCGGCAAGGAATCCGGCAGCATGGACAAGGCCAAGGTGGCGGATGCCGCAGGCGATCTTCTCGGGGGAGCTCGTCAGTACGGAAAGCTGGAAGAGAAGGGCATGGGGCAGTATGTGGAGAAGGCTGAGAATTACCTTCACAAGTACGGGGGAGGCCAGTCGGCAGAGAAACCATCCGAGTCGACAAAGCCAGAAGGTCACCCTGAAAGCGGCGGCGGCGGCGGTGGGGGGGTTGGTGACTACATGAAGATGGCTCAAGGCTTCATGAACAAGTGATATGCTAATTAATGAAGTAATCAAATAAAATTATGTTAGGAAGGGATCAAGCATATGGCATATATATATATATATAGTTGTTGTGAGGTGGATGTGCACTTATTTTAACTGTCATAAGCTTATGTTGTGTATTGATGTGTGCGTATTAGGGGGAGACTTGGAAGGGACATAACTATATATAAGTCCAATTAAGCGTATGCTTTGTTGTTTGTATTATATATTATATGATCGTTGATATTTGGATTATTGAGTATTGTTCTTGAAGAAGCTTCTTGAGTTCTTTGGATTGCTTTCGACGGTGAAATAAGTGGTGTGGGGACCACCGATAAGAACGGTCAATAACCATAATCCAACGCCACTATAAAAGCGCGTGGTTGACATGCATGAACAAGTGTCCCCGACACCGCCAATTAATTTTTTTTTTTGAAAAAAAAAAAGAGAATTGAACAATATGGGCATCAACTATCCCCCAAATTATACATTAAACTCCAATTAATCCAAGGGCAGCGAGGAATGATAACTAAAGTGTTTTTATCCAAATATTCCTCCTCTAATATAAAGATTGTAGTAGTTAATACTATTTTTATGATATTTGATTTTTAAATTTTTTATATTATTCAAAATTCATTAATTTATGATTGAATTTTTTTAAAAACTCATTTACTTTAAATTGTTTGTAAAAAAACTGTAAATTGAGGGAAAAGAAGGGTTAAGGTTTTATTTTGCCAATGACATTTACACGTTAAAGTTATGTTATCCTAGAATTTTTTTAGTTTAAATGTCGTTTTAGAAGATTTTAAATCATAGTAATTTAACATCGATCGTTATTCAAATTAAGTTTAACCATTAGTTGACTATATATACTGAGCTGACAGTCTATGTGTCATCTACTTATTTTTGTTCAAAGTATAATTTTATTCTGAAAGTTTTTACTCAAGCGCAATGTTAATTTACAAATTTTTAAATTATAGCAATATTTTTTTATTATTATCTAAATTAAATTTGATCGTTAGTTGACTAAATATTTTAAATTTATATAGTAAACAATAGTAAAAAAGAAATCCTAGATGAAGGAAGAACTCAAGTTTGCTAAAGAGTAATTAGAAAGAAAATTCAATTATTTAAAACAAGACACGATTGGGAGAGATTGCCTAGATATCAACTCCCTAAAAAATCCTTTATCCTAATACCCTATTGACACCAAGATAGGTGGGTATCTATTTGATTATACTTCTACCTTTTTTAAATTTCTCCAATTCTAAAAACAAGATAATTTTTTTATTTATAAATTTAGGTTAAAAATAGAGTGGATGACATGTGAATGTATAAGATTATCAAATTTGATCAATTAATAGTTAAATTTAATTAAATAATAGATAAGACAAAATTACTATGATTTAAATTTTTTTAGATATCTAGTGTTTCTAAATAAAATTTGTTGAGGTCAATTTGTATCTTAATCTAAAATAAAAATGATATAAATAATATGTAGATTATAAATTTAATATATTTATTAACTAATGATTAAAATTAATTAAAATAATAATGGAAGAAAATTGTTCGGATTTAAAAAATTTTAGTACAACGCAAGTCTAATTTGTAAACTTTGAGGATAAAATAAATTTTTAACAAAACCATGTGCGGTTGAGGCTTGTCCGCTTGTGAGAAAAAATAAATAAAACAAATCGTGGAAGTCAATATTTATTTAATTAAGTAATTAACACGCATAGGTCTTTTGACCAAAGATAAAACAAGTATAAATAATAAAAATAATATAAACAGATTTCCTCACGAACGCGCAAACGCGTAAAGACGCGGTGCTTAACTGTATAGAAGACCAATCCCAATGCCCCCCAATAACTTCATTTTCATTCTCATTTCTTTTCCTCCTTCAATTTCTCTCTGCGAAATCCTATCTTCTTCCGACGATGGATTCCGATCCCGCCCACCGCCACGGCCATTCGCACCAGCAACACTCCTCCACCGAGCTTCTTTCCAGCGCCAAATTGGTTGCTCAGGCCGCCCAATCCACTTTCCGCCACGAATCCAACAAAGTCGACAAGGCTAAGGTGGCCGATGCCGCCGGCGATCTCCTCGAGGCAGCTTGTCACTACGGCAAATTGGAAGACAAGTCCTTTGGGAAGTACGTTGACAAGGCCGAGGATTACCTCCACAAGTACGGCAGCTCCTCCCACAACGCCTTCGCCGGAGGACATTCGGACCATCCCACCGCCGCCAGCTCGCACTCCGCAAAACCTGATCATCAGTCACATGGGCAAGGGGATTACATGAAGATGGCTCAAGGATTCTTGGGATCAGGCTCGAAAGCTGATTCTCACTCATCAAAACCAGACCACTCCGGAAGTGGCGGCGGCTATGAGGATTACTTGAAGTTGGCTCAAGGTTTCTTGAAAAAGTGATGGGTTTGTTTTTGTGAACTCCCTGTGTAATTTGTCACTTCTACCATATATATATGTATACACTGTTGCTGTTCTGATTCGATTAGGAACTCCAACTTCTTGCTTTGTAACTTTATTTCCTCATATGTGATGTATCATTGAATTGTTCCTTAAATGGCTTAAACTCTGGTTTGAGTATATATATATATATATATAACACACACACATATATAATGTGTTCGATTTGTAGGTGTTATGTCAAGCAAAAAGTAGGATCTAATGGAGAAGAATCTTGGAAATGGATAGAGATGTCTCTATGAATCAATAGATGTATATTGAGTAACAGCAAAGATAAGATGATTCCCTTGATTTGATTCCTGGAGTGGCTTCAATTGCTAAGCAAATTTGTATATAAAAAAAAAATTGCTAAGCAAATATTGATTCTTGGCACCCTATTCTCTAAATAAAATGCGCCTTTGCTAGCAGCATATATACTTTTAAGAAATTAATTTTCATTTTACAGCTTTGATTAAATTGAAAGGAAAAATACCACATAATGATTAACTAATTAGAAAAATAACACAGAGAAAAGTTAATAAGATATTTATATAAGTTAATTATGATTAAATCTAACTCTAAAAGATAAATTAATATTATATACTCCTTAATTTACTTAAATTAGTCACTTAGTTCTTATATTAGATATAATTAATTCATTTATTTAATTTTTTTAACTTATTTAAATTAATTAATTAACTCTGGATAAAGTATATGAGAAATGCAGCTGGGTATTTGTCTACATTATTAAAATTTCAAAGTACATATCATTATATATTGCAATTTCTATTTTTAGTTCCACTTGGCGATAAAAATTATCCCAAGACAAGTCGTTTCATAACAGTTGTTAGTTAAAAATTTGTAAATTAAATAATCAAAGATATATTTTCAGTGGTTGCTTGTTGTTCCTCAGGCCCAGTGATGCTACATATAATTGGGGATCTTAGAAGTTAGAAGCAGGGGCATGTCCCTGGAAGCTTGCCAGTTGTTCTTATTACTTTTGCCTTTTCTCTAACTTTATGCTCTTCATTCTTTCGTCTTTCTTCTGCTTCAGCAGTTGCAGCCCTTACAATCCCATTAATATATTCCATATCACCCTGGAATTTCGTGTAAGCTTTTCGCCTCTCCTTCTCAGAACTGGTCATCTGTTTCAAAAATCTTTTTGAGCACACAATGCACTGAGTTTCTAATTTTAATCAAGCGTAAAAACAGAATGGATGAATGAAAGGAACCTCTTTCTTCTCCAACTTGCGTCTGGCTTTTGCCTTCTTCTTGTTTTCCCAAGAGTTTATTGTCTCCTTCAACTTCTCATACCTAACATGCATTTTTCATTATGCGATGTTTGAATCAAGAGATTGTCAATCAATATTAAGTGCGTGTAAAGTAACACTACAGCCATGTACGTACTTTTCTTTTATCGTTTCAAGCTGTTCTCTCTCCCAAGCAGCTGCTTTTTTTTCATTGGGGTTCAGTCTTGTTGGTGGTGGAGTGGGTGGTTTTGGAGGGCCAGGCTTTATGGAATTATTCCTCCCTTGTGGCGGCGGCGGCGGCGGCGGCGGAGGAGGCATTAGCCTTGAAGATGCAGACCAATTTGGGGGAGCTCGTTTTGGTACTGGGATCGCAGTTTTTGTTTCTTCTGGTTTCAAGTTCGAATCCCCAGAAGATAGTGTCTTTCTTGGGGGTGGGACCTCAGGTTTTGTATCATCCCTGTCGAAGTGGTCACTAGAAGTTGAAGTTTTCTTCATTGATGATACTGGGGTGAGAGTCTTTTCTGATTTTTTTTCATCCGTGACTGGAAATATTGGCACCTTGTTGAACAGGCCATCTGAAGATTTAAATGAACCTGCTTGTGAAGTAGAAGCAGTTCACTATCATTTTGAATCTCTTCTGTAAGGACGAAAATCATAGCTCTAGTTTTCAGAAGATGACTTTACCTGAGAGTTTCCTGGATAAACCACCAACTTTGCTTTTGGTCTTGGTCACTAAGCTCTCAGGGCCTTCATTAGTCTTCTTCTGTTCAGAGAAATATTGTGAGGTTATGGCGAATGCGGCAGCTGCAATTGCAGTAGCACGTTCCATCTCTACAGAATCATAGTCATCACTCATTTTTCTCAAAAACTGCTTTGGGAACCAATTCTGGGCCTTCTTCTCTGAAAAATTGACACGCAAGCTTGGTAATGCATACAAATGGTAGGAAAAGAAAAACAATCTTATTGATTGTGTGTTTCACTCTTTGTTCATCATCATCATCTAGAAACCATTTAATGTGATATTTGCTTTTTCTCCTGTGTGGGAAAGTCGGTTGCTGAAAAAGAAAACTTTTTTTCTTTTTGTTCATTAGCAACATTTTCTGGTTAATACAGGTAATTAAAACTACAGAGAGAATAAAGTGCCTCACCTTTCTGTGAGGATATTTTCTGATCCCTGATGCCACTCAGATCAGCTCTGTTCTCCTCCTCTGCACCTGTAAATAACGACCTAAGGAAAGGGTTCAAGATTAACTTGACAATAGTTACCAACTCTTTATCAGTAAATTTGTACTTTATTGATTATTCACGGCAGACTTGATAATTATGAATTCTTATTTCCTAAGGCAAAATCACTTCAATTCATTATCAAATCAGACACCTGGGCTCTTATAAAGTTTGATCACATAACTGCAAACTAATCTTGATAACATGGTAAAATTATGCAACCTTATGGGTATTATAGAAACTAAAAAACGTATGCATGCAAAGCCTCTGTCCATTTGAAGATGTTTGTTTATTCATATATATGAAAGCACGCACATGGCTTCTAGAACATGTTGCGAAATTTCCAGGTAAAAAGTCATGTTGACATACCTGATCTGATTCATCAAATTCTCCATGAGATGTCTGTTGGAGGTGTTCCCTTTTTGTGAGCACCACCTTACCTATCCACATGGTGCTGGTGGTGCTTATTTGAAGGAGAAGAAAGCTGGGGCAAGCAAGGTTGGATATACTTTGCATGAACTGTCTGGTTTGGAACTCTGGTGCCTTTTGGGTGAAGACAGGTATTATATCCTATCTAGAAACGTACCTTTCAGTGCGGACGATATTATTATTTCACCTTCTTAACCTCATTTTGCAATCCAGATTTATGAGTTCAAATTTCAAAGAATCTTAAATTGAGTCTTCTAATAAAAAGATGTCAGATTTTCGTTCAAGTTACCCTAGGAATATTCTCAAACACCCTGAATTAAAAAAATACAACAAACCATTGGTTTCCATGATTCGTTAAGCTGCAATATATCAAAAAAGGTGGTCAGAGATCAATCTGAAAGTAGATCGGTTCAGACAGAAAGGAGGAGATACAGAAAGCACCTTTCCTACTTTATTCATTGAATAAGCTTGTGCATCAGACACACACGTCAGTAGAAGCATTGTCTCCATATGTATACCATGAGAGGTGAGAAGAGCGACTATTACTGACAACTATAAGATAAAGATGAACAGTTAAATTTATTGATGGAAATCAGATCAGATTATACAAAATTGAATGACCTATCTGGCTAAGTCTTTGAGATTATTAAGACGAACTATTCCTTCAGTTTAAACAAACAAACTACAAGGGGGAAAAATAGGAGAGTATAATGAACCGGTTAAAAAAGGAAGTCTGTATCAGAAACTTCAAGGACTTTATGAACACCTATAGGGTTGACATCTTTCCTTAAATGTACCTACGGAGGAAAAGAGCACATGATTACCCAGTTCTATGAGAAAGATGACAATGAGTGGTTCCCTATTTCTGAAGGTTTATAAAGCTCACATTTCTTTCAAGAGTGGATGCTTATAAAAGGCATCCGGAATTCTGCCTGAAAACTGGTTATGATCCAAGCACCTGAGATCAAGATTTCAAAAAAAAAAATCTTAAATTTCCAGTAATCTACAGTGATGACAAACATATTCCCTATCAATATAGATACAAGAAATCTATAACTTGTACCTAATTTCCCTTTTCCACGTGAGGAAGAAAATTTGAACCCAAGTATGGAGGGCTCATAAGAGCATATTAAAACTGAATTATTTTTTTCTTCTTTTGCAAAATGAACAAAATTCTTTGAGGGAGATATTTTTACTCAAAAATTTAAATTCTTGAATACAAGACATTAACATGTCGAGAAAACACAAAGTTGTTTTTAATCAAAGGCATATTCATGGTGAGGCAGCTCTGCTACTGTACACTGAAAGTATCCTTCAACAAGCAGTCGCAGAAATATAAACTAGTTAAGTCGAAAGAGAAACTTACAAGTATGTCAACTTAGGAATATTAGCGAGGCTAGAAGGTACAACTCCTGACATTTTGTTATGGGAATTACCTGTCTCAAACAAACAAATTTATAGAAAATTCTTAATTCCAAGAAATATTACAGGCTGAACAATCAAACTTCAACATTGAAATGAATTAATCATCACAAAATAGTATCACCTAGTGTCATATCCTGCCTAATATGAAAGTTTGGCATGTTTTAGACATGAGCACAATCTCCCTTTCCCAGTGTCCATGCTTCATAGTCTTAGAGCATCAAACTATTACTGGATATTTCTCCAAAACTATTGGGATCTTCCTTTATAATATTTTAACTATTCTTAGGATTTGCGCATTTCGAGTATTTGAATATAGTTGTAGTTATGTAATTTCCTATTTTAACTTAACTCTGTCCAACAGCTCTATAAACCACGCATGTGCATATTTAGAGATTTCTGCCATAATAAATAGAAACCCACATAGTATCAGAAGCAAAACTTTCGTGAGAGTGAAGAAGAAGATAGAAGGAGGAAGGGAGAAATACAGAGGGGAAGAATGAAAGACAATAATACTCACAGGATTTCAAGACTGGACACGTTTGCAAGGTTTGCAGGTATACCTCCAGTGATATAATTATTATTTAGATATCTGAATATCAAAACAACAAAAAGGAGCCGGGGCCGGGGGGGGGGTGTTATTCAGATAACTGAGAGAAGAAATACTTTTGTGTGGGTAAAGTCAGCATAAGCGGATTTAGTACATGTTCGCCAGCAAGAAATATAACTTCCAGATTGCGAAGTGCTGGAAAGCAGCCTTCAATGCGAATTAGTTCCCTTATGCTACCAACCAAATGACCGTTACCAACATCCGTACAAACGTAATTAGTGTGAGACATCACAAAGTCACAAGAATAAGAGATTTGATTGTAATTGGATTGATAATCTCATTGAATCAATATAGTGTGTATATATACAGAAGGTTGATCTCATCAACTCCTAAACTTTAGCTACAAGAATGGCAATTACAAACCTAATTATACTCCTATACAATCATCTAATTAAGTCAAGGATAAGCACACAATAATTACCATATAATTTCCTTAATAAGGATAAGCTCATAATAACTACCATATAATTTCCTTAATACTCCCCCTCAAGTTAGAGAGTGTAAATTACAAACTCTCAACTTGCTACACAAGTACTCGAACTGCTCTCTGCCAAGAGCTTTTGTAAAAATATCTGCCAACTGCATCTTTGTAGAAATATAACAAGGACGAATCAACCCAGCTTGTAATTTTTCCCGAACAATATGACAATCAATCTCAATATGTTTTGTACGTTCGTGAAAAACTGGATTAGCCGCAATATGTAAGGCTGCTTGATTATCACAAAACAATGAAGTCGGCTCGTGTAGATCAACCTTTAAATCTCGAAGTATATATCTAAGCCACGTCAACTCTAGACAAGTGTTGGCCATTGCTCTGTATTTCGCTTCTGCTGATGAACGTGAAACATTTGTCTGTTTCTTCGACTTCCAAGAGATAAGTGATGATCTGAGAAAAATACAATAACCAGAAACAGAACGCCTGGTAGTACGGCATCCACCCCAATCTGAATCACAATAAGCACTAAGTGTTAAATTATTTTCAGATGGTAAAAACAATCCTTGACCTGGCGCCTTTTTAATGTAACGGAGGACTCGCAATGCTGCTTCCCAGTGCGGCTTCCGAGGCGTGTTCATGAACTGACTTAGTATACGTACTGAATACACTATGTCCGGCCTGGTTACTGTCAAGTATATTAGTCTGTCAACCAGTCTCCGGTACTTTCTTGGATCATGAAGAACTTCACCATCTTCATCTGTCAATTTTAAATTCTGTTCCATTGGGAAATTTTCTGGTTTCACACCTGACAACCTTGCGTCTTGTAAAATATCTAAAGCATATTTTCTTTGAGACATAAAGACACCCTTTTTGGAAAGAGAGAATTCAATGCCCAGAAAGTATTTCAATTCACCAAGGTCTTTAATCAGAAAATGTTTGAGCAAATGATTTTTTAGCAGCTTGATCTCATGTAAGTCATTTTCAGTCAACAGGATATCATCAACGTAAATAAGAATGGCAGTGAACTTTTTACCTTGAGATTTAGTAAAAATTGAGTAATATGCTTTTGACTGTATGTAACTAGCTGACTTAACAGTGGCTGCAAAAGTGAAAAATCAATTGCGAGACGCCTGTTTCAAACCATAGATGGACTTTTGAAGCCGACATACCAGATTCTCCCCCTGTCGGCAAAGGCTAGGAGGTGGAGTCATATACACCTCTTCTTGGAGGGTTCCATGAAGGAACTCATTGTGAACATCAAGCTGGTGTAAGTACCAATTGCGCGAAGCTGCGACTGTCAACAAACAACGGAGAGTGGTGAGTTTGGCAGTGGGAGAAAAAGTCTCTTGATAATCGATACCTTCAATTTGGGTATAACCCTTCGCAACCAAACGCGCTTTATAGCGCTCAATTGTGCCATCGGAATGATACTTGATCTTATAGACCCAACGGCAGCCAATGGGTTTGTGCCCCGGAGGAAGAGGGACCAACTGCCATGTGTTGTTACGTTCTAGTGCCGCAAGTTCGGCGGACATGGCTTCACGATCGGCTTGCTCAAAAGAGGCAGGTTCTGTTTGTGCTGTTAAGAGGGCTAAAAAAGCACGGTGATTGGGAGAGAAACGGGAAATAGATAAATGAGAGGACAGTGGATACCTTGTACCTTGGCGAGAACCTGGTTTCATCGAAGAGTGATTAGCGTGGGAAGACATGTCGTAGTCCTTGTGCCATGCGGGTGGTTGAATCTGTCGAGTGGAATGACGAAGGGGCTCATTGACGGGAGGTACTGGTGATGGAGAGGAGTCGTGTGAGGTGGCGGAAGGTGATGGAGAAACTGGAGGTGTGTGTGATTGGTGTTATAGCACCATTGGGTAAATTGATATTTCTGTTATTTGAAGATTTGGGCTTGGTTAAGAGAGATAGGTGGGAAACGATGTGATCCGTGGCGCCTGAATCCAAAATCCAAGAACTTGTATTACTAGAATTAACAGACACAAGAGTTGACGGAATCAAACCTGAGGCATTAGCATATGCGTCAGTATTACCAGAATTAGTGAGATTTAAGGCACTGATTGCTTGTGCCAATTGTTGAATCTGCTCTGCGGTAAATCCTGATACTGTGCCAGAAGGAATAGAAACATCTTGAGATTCTCTCGCATTAGGATGTGATGGATCGATGGTAATGGGGTTCGATCCAGAAACTTTGGCGTCGTCTGCCATGACTGTGTAGAAATTGTAGAAAGTATGGAAAGGTGATAATCAAGAGCACTAGGATCGTTGCTCTGGTACCATCACAAGAATAAGAGATTTGATTGTAATTGGATTGATAATCTCATTGAATCCATATAGTGTGTATATATACAGAAGGTTGATCTCATCAACTCCTAAACTTTAGCTACAAGAATGGCAATTACAAACCTAATTATACTCCTATACAATCATCTAATTAAGTCAAGGATAAGCACACCATAATTATCATATAATTTTCTTAATAAGGATAAACTCACAATAACTACCATATAATTTCCTTAATACAGAGTTTACTTCAAAATTATATATGCTTAAATAAGTTTCATGTTTACAGGTGTCGTAGGTTCGCAAGGGAGCCCAATTCTGGTGGAATTCTTCACTAAAACGGTTTTGATGAAGATAAAGGTAACGAAGCTCTGGAAGATTGGTGAGCTCCTTAGGAATTTCTCCCTTGAAATTATTGAAGCTCAGGTATCTCCATTAGTATATAATATCTTGATTGTAAATATAAATGAAAAATGGAAGTAAAAAAGAAGGAAGCTATAGGTTGCCAAGTAGGTCAAGATTATTTACAGATGAGTTAAACTCTTGAGCTGACCAATTTCTTGAGGAATTGCGTCCTGTAGTTTGTTCCACCTCAAATTTCTGGAAGGAAATTAAGCCATTGTAAAATCAACAATTGCTTTAACAAGAGATTCTCTTCATGAATTTACAAAAAGCTATTGAATTAAAGGTCTTCACTAGATTGCTAAACTATGACAATTCACTGAGAGAGAATTTTAATATAAGGAAGCGCAGCACTCTAATGCCCCATCTCAAAAATTAAGTATTAGATCAAAATGAAGAGAGGAACCAGATTCAAGGAAGTATCAGATGAATTTACAGTATTTTAAGACGCTTCAACCGTTCAATTTGAGGAGGAATAGGCCCTGTCAACTTCTTATTATGTAATGTAGATCCCTGCCACAACAACACAATCCATAAGCGACCAAAAGGGCAGTAGCGAAATTTTAGTATAACTTGTTTTGTACTTTTATTGATAACTTGTTATGGATATCTTATTTTACATTTCAAATGCTTGCTTATGATTCAATTTTTTATGTTCATCTTTTCATGCATTGATTTATTTTCTTTCCACACACAGTCATTCTAACTCATCCGTCAATTTTAAAAATTATCGTAATCCAAACTAATGCAAAAGGAAATCACAATTACTTCCCCTGATTATATACAGTTAACAGGATCTTCTGCTACTACTTTAAGAAGTAAAGCTTTAAGTTTTCCCCCCCTAAAAAGAACCTTACAGACGTGTAAGATCTAACAAGCTGGTTACTGCAGAAGGGAAAGGTCCCACAATCGAAACCACATAAACCACACTGCAAATACAACGACAAGAATCAATCAAAATCCATCCATAAACTCCAATCTTTATATTGAATATCAAAGTGTCACTCTTCCATATTCAAATTCAAGGTTGTAATAGGGAGAAAAAAATGAAGAAGCTTGGTTGGAGTTGAAAGATAAAAAAGCTTTTATTCGACGGAGTATTTAAGGCTATAGAGGAATGACAGTGACAGATATAAAACATTTAAGTAGGCTAAGATTCTCTGGATTAAGAATTGAAATTTTGGCGTTTAGGATAAAAGTATCTGTAAGAAGTGAGTAGAAAAACTTAGACATTAGTATGATGCTCACAGCTCGGTAACAACTTGATAATCACCAACAGTGTTGCAGGTGATACCGAACCCCGGCGGCAAACCGCCGTCGCCACAGGGATCATCTCCAAACCAAGCATACACAACCCTCCATCCAAGGAACGATTTGATTTCGTTCAAAGCTTTCACTGAAAATACCCTTCAATCATTTCCAGTTTATAGTCATCCGAAAACGACAATGCCATTACCTAAATTAAAGATAAGGTCGATCGATACCATCACGCTTGAGGGTTTTACAGTGTGCGAGATTGATGAGGTTTGACAAAACAGAAACAATGATGAGAAATAATAATGCAGTTAAGGGAATCCGCGCCATTTGGAATTCGCAGTCCCTCAATGTCTCAATCCAGTATTGAAATTGGGATGTGTCTGTATGTTTTGGATTCCAGGCTATTGAATCTGTGATTCAGATTTGATGATTGAGCAAGAAAAGTAGTGGGAAAATACATTAATTGAAGTTGAGCTTCTTCAGGGAAGGAACGCTACATCAAGTTGGTTATTAGTTAGTTGGAAATCTCAACAGTACTCGTCGGCGCTGGGCCCTGATCTGAAACTACTGTGGGACCCACTTTTATAAAAGGGATTATACCTATTTTATTGGACATTTTTTTGCCATTATTTTATTAGATTGAACAACACATTCTTATTATATAATAGTCATGCATATTCCCTAAGACACTTCTCACCATCTCATTAAAATAATAAAATGGTTAAGTTATTCATATTATCTCAAAATAAAATAATTTTATAATTTTATTCATGATTAAATAAAAAATTTCGGGCGCTGTATTATATTTTTTTTTATTTTTAATTACTTCAAATACGGCCGTATATGAATTTTAGTACTGTAGTTTAATTAACATTTGATTTTGGACACTGTGCATATATGAATTTCCAATAAGAGACAATATAAATTATTTGAAGCCTAAATTAAAATTCACTACTCATAAATAAATTAATTGGTGTAGAAAATGTTGTTTGTATTGATATTGTATGGATTGTCCTATTTAAATACAAGCACTTGTAAATTGTAGAACTATAATTAATGTAAAATTATTATTCAGTTAAAATATTTTTATCAAAGCTATTAGAAGACAAAAAAGCACTTTTTATTTTGAAATAAATAAAAAATTCAGTTTACTTATATATCTCTAACATTTGTGTAAGGTTTTATGATTCTTATCTTAGCAATCAAAGGCACAACTCAAAGTTTCACTTTTGTTGTGAATATTAGAATATAGATGTCTATCTTCATCTCCTTCTACCTTTTCAAATTTTCTAGGTCATTATTCCTCCATTAATTACTAGACTCTTCATTACTCCTCCATTAATTACTAGACTCTTCATTACTCCTCCATTAATTACTAGACTCTTCATTATTCCCCCATTAATTACTAAACTCTTCATCTTCAACTTCTATGCCTAAAATAGGGCATTCTATTTGTGTTGTAAGGAGAAGGAGAAAGAATATAATATATATTTTTCTCGTTTTCTTGTCTCTATCTTTTCTCTCTTTCTAATTTTATTGCTAGTTTTATAACACGTTATCAGCATGACTGCTCTAGCCAACGATATTATTGTAAAATCTATCATTGGAAGGTGAGTTTCTATATTACTTTTATGTTAAATTGTAGTTTCATATTTGATTATTTTATAATTCCTCAACCTTCTTAATCTAAATGTCCATTTAATTTTTGTTACATTTTATGATATTATTATGAATCTTATAGAATTTGAGTTTGTTACTTACATATCTCTAACATTTGTGTAAGGTTTTATGATTCTTATCTTACCAATCAAAGGCACAAATCAAAATTTCTCCCTCCCTCCCTCCCTCTCCCTCCCCCCCCCTCTCTCTCTCTCTCTCTGTTGTTTGTAAATATATATAGAGCTGGAAGGTATATGTTACATCACAATTAATTAGTAGAATATATATTTCATTTCAATAAACCAAAAAAAAAAGAATATATATAAATTTCATGGTGGAGATTGCAAACCCACATATTGAAATATACACAACACATTGCCTATTGAAATTATGGACACCCCCATTTGCATTTGCTGGGATGATGATGTACACATTTATTTATTTTATTTTTTAAAAAATATTTTTAATATAAAAATTAGTTAAAGAGTTAAGTTTGATACTAATTATTAAATATAAGATATTAATCTATTTTATTTTTTATATTTATAATATTTTTAAATTAATTTATTTAACTTATAAACTGATATATAATCGAATGTTATATATAAATATTTAAAAAAAATTATATTATATTTATTATAATTAACTGATTTATTTTATTTGATTCATTTAATCTGTTTAAATTAACTGAGTTCGTTCTTTTAATAACATGCATGCATTTGAACATGATATAATATTATTATGGTGGAGGAAATTCATAACAAACCAACTACCCTAAATAAATAAATAAAAGGAGCTAGGGAAATGGGAATATACCGAGTCGTCACGGTTCATAAAAATTTATAGAAAAAAAATAACGAAAAAGTTGCTGATCCACACATGACACAAGGAAGATGAATAAAAAAGAAGAAGCCAAATATGACCTAATAATACATAAATACATAGTAACGTCATTGTCACATGGTGGCTCCCTAGTATTAATGGAACTCATGGGTTCCTCTTGATTCCAATTCCTCATCTCCTTAACCATAAACATTTCTACTTTCTCCCATTTCCATGCTTGTTTTCAGATTCATCTCTTTCAATTTCTTCTACAAAACTTCCTACCCTCTCTCTCTCTCTCTGCATCAAAAACAAGCATGGAAATGGCAGCTAATTTGCCTAAAGGGATAAGAAGAAAAAAAAAGATCAGACAAGAACCTTAATACAATCAAACTCATCACCAGTACATCAGAAGCAACCTAGGTAGTCTAGAAGAAATATGCTGCATCTCTCTCTCTCTCTCTATGTGTGTGTGTGTGTGTGTATATAAGGAGCCCTCCCTGCCAAAGACTCTTTCTTGATTTCTTCTTCTCTGCCATAGCCATTGATGATGATGATGCAGAAAACTCTCTCTTCTCTCTCTCGGCGGACGATGATGATCCAAGAACTTGAACAAGGGCTAGCTTTTCGGTATCTATATATAGATATATAAAATCAAAAACCCAGCAAAGATAACAAGAAAGAGAACGAACACTTATGGAAGAACCGCAAGATATGATAAAGAAAAAGAAAGAAGCAATTGGGGTTTTGCCTAAGTTGATGATCAGTTGTGAAGTGGGTTTGGTCCGGTGGGAACTAATCTCTTCTCGACGCCATATCTTGGATCAATCTCATTGTTCTGTGAAGGAAGAGGATGACGATGAAGAGTAGTAGTCTCGGGGATTCTTTGATGCTGGAAGCACAGAGAACGTGGGGTTTCATGGGAGAAAGATTCACAAAGACGGTGATGATGAAGGTGGTAATTTTGGTGGCGGTGGTGGACGGTGGTTGTCGGAGATGGGATATTTCTGCAATTCACGAAGCAGGCAAAGAACAGAAGGTAAAGAAGAAGGAGAATCCTGGTGGCATGGAGAAAAGAAGAAGGTGGGGTTGATGATGATGAAGAAGACAGAGAGCTCTTCATTTCAGAAACAGAGGAGAGTTACAGAGAAAGTGATGATGAATGAAAGAATTAAAGATGGATGAAGAAGAAGAGGAGGAGGAGGAGGAAGAAGGGGAAAGATAGAGGGAGAGAGAATTAATGCGAAGCGAGAGACACATGAAGGTGAGTGGATAGAAACGCCGAGAAATTAAGAAAAATGAGAGAGAGGAAGACAATTAATAAGATTAATGTGTGTGTGTGTGTATATAGTCATCTCTCATCAAATGAATCACGAAGTTTATATGCGTTTCTCTGCTATTTTTTAATTTTTATGCTTCATGCTTTTCCCTCTTTCTTTTTTAATCACCCTTTGACTTCTTTGTTTCTCTCACGTAATTTCATATTTTTTTTACCCGACCTCATCAATTTTTTATATATAACTATATGGTATTTGATAAATATGAAGAATTGAAGCTTAGTTTAAGTAATTCATTTAACGTGTGGAAAAAGATTATATATATTTGAATTTTATTAATAATTTGTTAAAATGTAGTTATTAATAATTTGTTAAAATCACAGAGTAATTTATAAATAAAATTAGAGAAATATATTACAAAGTTAGAGAAATGGACAATTCAACACGTTTAAGTAACATCGTCCATCTCTGGGAATTAATGCAGCGGATGGTCCTAATAGGATAGAAATAGTTACAAGGTCCATGATGATGTTTCTTAGTCAAACTATACAGAGTAATCTGCCTAAATACCATTACTTCCTTCCGTCATCATTAATTATTTCTTCTTCTTTTCTTTTTCAACTAATATCATTAACTCACGGAGTAGAGTTTAAGGGGTTGTTTGATATAAGAGATTTGGAAGGAAAGAAAAAAAAATTAAGTTGAATTTAAATAATTTAAAAAAATGGGGTTAACAATTTTTAATTAATTTTTCTTACCCTTTTATTTTTCATCTTCTCTTTCCTAAAAAATTATAACCCAACTTTTTTAAAATTCAACTTAAAAAAAAATTCCTTACCCTCCCTTTCTATTCAAATTCCTCATACCAAACAGCTCCTAAGAGGTTAAGAAAATTCGTTGGCCCAAAAAAAAAAATTAGAGGCTAAGAAAATCAAAAACACCAAGAGGAACGATTTTATAATTTATCATTTGTAATATTATCAGTGAATTGATGTGATAAATTCATACTGATTTCTTTTGAGCTTGTCAAACTCATAAGAACTCAGGATTGTAAACTCGAATTTTTATTCATAAATAACCATTAAAAGTATATGATTAACTAATTCAATATAAAAATGACAATAATTTGATTTAAATACATTTTAAATTTAAACAATTAAAATTAAATCTATTAACATTCATAATTTATCATACTCACTAAAAAAAAATTCTATAAAATTCATATATAAAATTATTGAACATGGTCAAATTTAAAAAGTTAGCAAAAATTTAAGAATAAATTGATATAATTTTATAAGCTTAAAATGTAAAAAAAATAAACTCGATATATGAACTTAATAGTTTAACTAAATTTATAGCTAGTATAAATTAAAAAATGAGTTAAATAATTTTATAAATTAAAAATATAAAAATGATATAAAGTCGATAAATTAACTTATAAATTTGACAACAATATTTCCTCAAAGTCCTTTTATGCTCATATGTGAAAAGCATGATATGGGAATTTATTTGAAGAAACTCCAATATAAAAATCTCCCATGTGGGCTTGAAGTGCTGCGGTCATGTCAACTTTTTTCCTTCTCTCCAAATTGCCATAGCTTTAAGGTATCTAGCAAGATCACTTTAGTATTGATTTGATCCTTCCTCTTTCAATATTGAATTCGATGCTATTGAGAACAAGGGGACCTAGTGGACAAGAAGAAGATTGCCCTCCTAAAAAATTATTCCAAAGGTAAGTAGCTACACTTTATGCATCTTAACAAATACTCATAGTTGCCAGTGGTACAAGCCTCAAGCCTCAAGCCTCAGCCAATATGGCATCGTTACCATTCTTGCATCGAAGCTATTTGCCAGTGCTAACGATTGAGATTGACAACATTTTGAAAGCCATTGCCAAGTAATAAGCAATATCCAATGAATTCCAATGCCCAATACCACGGTAGAGGATGCCTTCTATAGCAGAACTTGTCTCTGGTTCTTCAAATTTGTGGTATGATTATAATATTCTCATGAGAACATAGCTCGGCAGTCACTTTGTCTACAGACAAAATGGCAGCAGCGTACAATTTTACTAGATTGACATCGTCTTTGTCGTTCTCTGAATATGACTCTATTATGTCTGCTTCTATGGAGTTCTTTTCCATTATTCCAAGAAAAACTGTGTTCAGCAGCAGCCCATGATGGCGGGTTGTCAAGGAAGAATGCAGAAAAGCGAGTCAAAACGCATATTCTCTTGCCGTTAACTGCTGCGTTTTGATTCAATCGCGTCACGTGTCAACATCTTCTCCCTCCGTTTGTTGCACGACCACAATATGTTACCGACAGTTTAGATCTTAGAAGTTTCATTTTACCTGCTCAAAATTGTGTTGGTCGATGCTTCACAGATTCGTCACGGAGCCATCGAAGTTTCCTAAAAATATATCAGAACTCCGATCATGCTTACGCATAAAGAATTGCGGAGATCGATGAGCATATAATATTCCTCATCGATTTCTGATTATGATTCCTCTCACTATCTTCTCGATCTTCTTTCTCTTCATCAACCCCTCCATCGAGTCCAACGTTTCCATCTCTTTCACCCCGACGGTCCTTTCTAAATCCGGCGATTCCGTTCAAATCCAATGGTCCGGCATTGATTCTCCTTCCGACCTTGATTGGCTCGGCATATATTCCCCTCCCGATTCTCTCAACGACCACTTCATCGGCTACGTCTTCCTCAAAAGATTACCCACATGGCGATCTGGGTCGGGTTCGATTTCCCTCCCCCTCGTGAATCTTCGATCCAACTACTCGTTCCGGATCTTCCGTTGGTCACGCTCCGAGATCAACCCAAGGCGCCAGGACCACGACCACAACCCCTTGCCCGGCACAAAACACTTGCTGGCCTCCTCACAGGAGCTCGCATTTGAACCGGGTCGGGGTCCAGAACAGATTCATCTGGCATTCACGGATAACGACGATGAGATGCGGGTCATGTTTGTTACAGGGGATGCGAAAGAGGCATACGTGAAGTACGGGGAGAGGGAGGATAAACTGGACGGTGTTGTGTTGGCTAGCGTGAGTAGGTACGAAAAGGGACACATGTGCGACTCTCCTGCCAACCAGACCACCGGTTGGAGGGACCCTGGGCATATTCACGATGGGATTATGACGAATTTGAAGAAAGGAGTGAGATATTATTACAAGGTATTGTGCATATGTTGAAATGTGTCTTTAATCTCAGGAGAATTGTTTTATATAAGTCTTAAACTCCGAAGCACCACTACTCATACACGCATTTGTTACATATAATGTTCAAACGCAATTTGGACTGTTTTGAATCTGATGCCGGGGTCCTATATGTGTTGAACATTTGTTAATCGGGGAATTTTACTTGTATCCTTTTTAATTCCCCTTTGCAACATTCAAATTTTTAAGGCCTTCCTGATCCTCAAAATTGCTTTGTTGAACCTTATGCTGATTATATGTTTATGAAAATTTCAGTTGGCTTGATGTATTATTTGACTTGTTTCATTTTTCCTAGTTAACTATAGCTATCTTCTAGCGATGATTCTATATAATATCCTGCTGAGAAGTTGTTTAAGTAACATAATTAAATCATATGGTCGCGATCCATGTAGCTAGAAGCCTATTTTATTACTCTTGATCTCATATTCTTGTCTGTATTAGGTTGGAAGTGATAGTGGAGGTTGGAGCATAACACATAGCTTTGTGTCGAGGAACAACGACTCAGATGAGACAATAGCTTTCCTCTTTGGTGACATGGGAACTGCTACGCCATACAGGACATTTGTGCGAACACAAGATGAAAGCATATCAACCATGAAGTGGATCCTACGAGATGTCGAAGCTCTAGGTAACAAGCCTGCCTTTGTCTCACACATTGGAGACATTAGCTATGCAAGAGGTTATGTGTGGTTATGGGACAATTTTTTTGCTCAAATTGAACCTGTTGCATCCAAAGTGGCCTACCATGTTTGCATTGGTAATCATGAATATGACTGGCCTTTGCAGCCATGGAAACCTGACTGGGCAGGTTATGGAAAAGACGGGGGTGGTGAGTGCGGGGTGCCCTACAGCTTAAGGTTCAACATGCCTGGAAACTCTTCAGAACCCACAGGAACCGAAGCACCAGCAACTCGAAATCTTTACTACTCATTTGACATGGGAGTGGTACATTTTGTGTACTTCTCAACAGAGACTAATTTCCTTCCTGGTAGCAACCAGTATAACTTTCTAAAGCATGATTTGGAATCAGTCAATAGGAGCAAAACTCCTTTTGTTCTTGTCCAAGGGCACCGTCCCATGTACACAACAAGCAATGAAAATAGGGACGTGCCATTGAGGAGACAGATGCTTGAGCACTTGGAACATTTATTGGTGAATAACAATGTCACCCTTGCTCTCTGGGGACACGTTCATAGATATGAGAGGTTTTGTATGCTGAATAATTTCAGTTGTATCAGCAATGGTCATAAAGGGGAAAATGGTACTGTTCATGTTGTAATTGGCATGGCAGGACAGGACTGGCAACCAATCTGGCAACCTAGAGAAAACCACCCAGACATGCCAATATTTCCACAGCCAAAACATTCTCTGTACAGAGGAGGCGAGTTTGGGTACACCAGACTGGTCGCGACAAGGGAGAAGCTTGTGTTTTCCTATGTTGGAAACCACGATGGCAAGGTGCATGATATGGTAGAAATCTTTGCACCTAGAGAAGTTGTCAATGACACTGGGGACACTAGTGTTGTCGATGGCACGAAAGATGGTCGTGAGGTTGTGAAATCCAATTTTTCTCGGTATTTAGAAGGAGCAAGTGTGTTGCTCATTGGAGCCATCACAGGCTACACCATTGGTTTCATTACTCATGGAAGAAAGAAATCTGAGACCAAAAATGATTGGACTCCCGTGAACACTGAGGAAAGGTTTTCCCCCCCAAACTAAGGCATACATGTTCAAAGGGTTTGATTGATTTTTGCCCTGAGCTGCAATATGATAGGCAATTTTTCTTAGTATATAGACAATTTTTCTCATTATTTGCGATGTTCATAATCCTTTAGGATTTGTATTAATATGTAATTCTTATTGTTGTCAAACTGAGGTTTCGATGTATATATGTGAGATGAGTTATGATGGAACAAACAAAATGTGTTGAACTCTCTCTCTCTCAGACCCATTTGAAGGAACATTACACATCTTACACATTCTCAAATTACTTTGATACTTCTTTATTTTATTCACTAAATTTCATAACATATTTGATTACATGTATGATCGAAAATCTACTTTTTCAAAATTCAAAACAAAGACAGTAGATTAAAAAAAACAATAGCACTTTCAACCTATTAATTTTCGTGCCTGCTGGTTAGCTTCTTTAACTCGTGAGTTCATTTCATCCACATCTAAATTGAGATGATCCATAGTTTTATTTTGCCTGCAAATTACCAAATAGAAAATCAATCTTTAAGAATAATTTTCAAAAAATATGGGAAATAAGAGAACTATTACATTTTATAAATACCATAATTAAATTCTCATTTTCCTATGTATTATATCTGTAAGAATATATAATGATGATGATTAATAGCAAATTTCACCTGTCTATTTCAGTTCCCATGTCAACTGCCATACTCTTCAAATCGACCAAAATATTGCTCAAATCTGAAAGTGCCCCATCTTGTTTTGCGTTCTCAACCTGAATTTAATTAATAATTTCATGAAATACTAATCCCAACAAAATAATTCTTCATGAACATTTCATAGAATTAACCAAAAGTAATAGAAAAAAGAAAAGAACTCTCAAAAACACATACATCAACTTTCTGATATGCAATTGCTGCATCAGCAGGAAGTGTCTTTGAAGCTGATTTTCCTTTAGGCAGAGCATCTAAGCCTAACCTTTCCCTCTTATCCATATTCTCCTCACTTTTTTTGGATAAATGATCTGTTCAGACATTAGATTCCGTAAGATTTTTATATTTTGCTAAAAAAAAAGCAAGTCATATAAATTGAGCTATCTGAATATTAAGATAAACTAAAAGAAGTTAGGCATGAAAGCTTAGAAAGAAAACCTGGTATTATAATGACAGGGCCTTGAATATTTCTAGTCTTCTTAGGCTTCCATGACTTTGAGAACATTCCCCCAAGACTGTTCAATAGCTTCTCACCCTAATGACCATGATTGTGAATTGCCGTTGAGAAGAAAAACCAGGAAACAATAGAAGCAAGGTAAAATTAAAACCACTTGATGTATTAATAATAATAATCAAACATGGGGAAGTTTAACTAGTTGTTGTATGTAATCTGTTAATTAATATTTTAATCTTCTTTGCAGTTTCCATCACATAGAAGCAATCACAATAATTTTTTTAGTTGCCTTTCCACATCAAGGTCTTCTTGAAGATATCATCACTCAAAACCAAACAAATTGGCGCAAAAAGTTAAAGAAGGAATAAAAGAAGGAAATCAAAAAATAGGGTCACACCTTAGTCAAATCCTGCTCTGTATCAACTATCATATTGTGAGTCCTTGTTATTTGCTCACCCTGTTGATGCAACTTCTCAAGTGTCTTTGTGGCTTCTTCTCTTATGTCCTCTGCTATCTTGATGCAATTTCTCACTCCTTTTGTTGTCTCCTCTGCCTTTTGCACTGCATAATTCTCCAACTCCTCAACACTCTGATTTTCTAGTCCTCCATTGTTACCAAAACTACTTTTGTATCTATCACAAGAACCAATTCAACTCAAACTCATTAAGTAGAAAGTCATAAAGGGGTTTATATATAACCATTAACAAGTTTTCCCATGAAAAAAAAGATCATTGCTTTTTGGACAGATCACCTGTCTTTTGCAGCAGATGAGGAGTGTGATGATGATGAAGTGGAGGAAGTTCCTCTTCCCCAGTCATCTTCATCATCATCATCAAAAGGGTTTCTTATAGAATTAGGTAATTTGAGGGCAGATTCTGATGCATTTCGTCTTGCTGGCTTTTGGGTTGCTTTGTTAACTGGTTCTGCATCTGAATCAAAAGGGTTAGAACTGGGAGAAGCTTGAAATCCTGGGCGAACTGGTTTGCGAGGTGTTCTTCTAAGCCCAAACATTTTGTACTTCCAAAATTGATTTTATCAGCAGGAGAGAAATCTATCTTTCCCTTCTAAATACTCTTTGAAGGACACAAACTGGTTTCAGATTAGGTCAAACCTGGAAATCAATAAAGTAAGTCAGCACATGGCAATTCCATTAGTAAGAAATTCATTAAATAATTGAACAATTTTGCCAGAACATCGAAATTCAGGAAACGTAAACCAACTAACAAGTAACAAGTAACACAAGACAGAAATTTAAATCTTGTTTGTTTTCTCTGGTAACGAAATGAAAATGCTCACACTATATTAAGAAAGAACAGAACAATTGAAATGACCCACCATGCCAAAAATAACGAAACGGAAAGAAAAGGAAGACGATGAGGCATGGAAGACGGAGAAGAAAGATCCGTGTGCCTGAAATCTGAAGAAGAAAGAAGGAAAAATGGAGGAAGTTATATGGCACACAAACCCATCGGCATAAGGATGGATTTGTTGTGCACGACAACTATGGAAGCAACGAGAGAATAAAAAAGCAATCGTAGAAAATGGAAGAGACTGAGAATTGTGTCAGTCTCGTTAATTTTTAAAGTTTCCAATAGGTGGAGGCGCCTCGGAAAATCAGAGAGACATGTGTCCTGTGTGGTTCAAGGCATCTAAAATTCGACCGTTAGTTTCATCGAGAATTATACCGTTTGGTTAGGTCTGTCTGCTTTTGGAGGAAAATAAGAATATTCTTTAATTAATTAAGAAAACAAATAAACCTGTTCAATTGGAAGTTTTATGGGTCTAGTTCAGCCTAATTTCTATGGATCCTATCAAAGTGAATTGGTAGATTCTGGCAATTGTTATGTTTTTTTTTATAATGATTTCTGACAATATTTTTTATAATAATTTTTTAAACTAGTAGATCCTTACTCGGTCATTATGTAAATATAAAAAAAGCTTTATATAGGTGTATGAGGATTATATGTCTAATACGTCTGACTCATCAACTTTATCTATTTGATAACCTCTACTATCAGAATGAATAAAATTGAATGTTGATGGTGTGATTATAGTAGTTCACAATAAAGTAGGATATGATAGTGTTATTAGAGATTATTTTAAAAATTTGATTATAGGATTTATGAGTGTTTTGGGTTCATGAACTGTTGTTGAAGCTGAATAATGGGCCGTTCTTAAGGGACTAAATTTAACTTGGGAGTTAGATTTCAAGAAATTTATACTTGAATCGGATACTAAGAACGTTGATGAATTCGACAATCTATAAATGTGGCTTATTAATTACACAAATATAGGAGATGTTAAATTTATCTTGAGAGTTAAAAATATAATATGTATCTAGAGATCAAAATTAACTGGCGGATGAATTGACAAATGATAGTTTGAGAACTACTAAAATGCTATATTAATGCTTTGTTCATTTAAGGTCTATTGTAGTAAAAAAGTGTTTAGAATTTGATCCCTATGTTGATTAATTTCTTTTAATTTAAGACACATTAGCCCTCTTTTATAAAAAAAAAATTGTTATGTTTATCTGACTGAATATGGAGAGGGTTTATGTCCAACATTAAAACCTTTTTAAAAAATTTATTGTACGAAGAAAATTAATCACTATTTTAGATAGTGAATATTCTAGATTCACCTAAAAAAATCTCTCCCTCTCTCGGGCTTTTTGGCATTCATTTATAAAAAATCTAGGTCTTGACATTTTAAACTTGAAACATAAAATTATTTTTTTAAAAAAACGAGTTAATCTTTTAAAAGAGAGTATATGACTTTTCATGGATACCAAAAGGCCTTTTACTTTGTAAAGAAAGCATGATAATTTTAACAAAAGAAACGATCCGTTTATGGAAAAAAGAAAATCCGGTTACGGAGAACTCATGACCATAAAATAAAGCATAATTACATG
Organism: Leucaena leucocephala; assembly: GCA_037074615.1. NCBI lineage: Eukaryota > Viridiplantae > Streptophyta > Magnoliopsida > Fabales > Fabaceae > Leucaena > Leucaena leucocephala. The sequence continues at coordinate 4,856,648 of CM073569.1, forward strand.
CGATTTATTTTTCGCATGTGAATCAATATTAATAATGTCTATAAATTTGTCAAAACTTTTTTATTTACTGAAATGTTTAACTGTAAATACTTCTTAACTATTTATTATTTTTTTGTGGAGATTACACTTTGAGACAAAAAAATGAATTTAATTTCAATTTGAGACAAAATAATTCTAGAATTTTAATAAATGAACCAAAGATAGTTAATTTTTTTTTTTTAGAAATCAGATAGCATCTTCCAACTGATGACTTATAGACTAATCTTTTACTAGATAATATGTAATGAGATTTCAAATGAAATTAAAAATAAAATTTTTTATTTATAAGAGAATTTTTATGTCAGCAGCCCACCAAAATAATTAATAGATAGTTAAGTAATATCTTCCACTTTGACACTAATATCTTAACATTTGAAATTATGCACTTAAGTTAAATTTTGATACTACTATTTTTAGCAAGAGATGTAGGGTTATTTAATATTTAGTATAATTGGACAATTATATCATAAAATTTAATACTAATATTCTAAAATTTGACAATACTATTAGTGTCAAATTTTATAATCTCATATAAAATAAGAGATATCTATCAGTATCAAATTATTTAAAGATCTTTGATCTTCTATTGAAATTTTAAAATTTTTATCCTGAATTAGAATTAAATTCATATTTTGATCTCTAAAAACCGTATAATTCTCCCATATTATTGTTTAGGATGCATGGGAGCGTAATTCAGAGAGAGAAGGAAAGAGGCAATTGTTGCTTCGCAGTTGTAGTGTCCACATTATACAACGTGCTTTATGAATGGACAAATACCATATGGGCAAATGTGTGGGACATAAAACCTATAAAATATCTCAGGCAGCCGATGATTATTATTCACAATTCAATAATATATAGTAAAAGCGATCAAGACAAGCGATATTATTGGCTCGTGTTCGATATGACAATGCAATAAATCAGATAAGAACACAAATAGGCACTTCCTCTTTCACTCATTTTTCCCACTTCTATTCTTCACTGACTTCGCCTTACCATTTCTTCCGCATTTTCTTTCTCTGCAAAACTTGCAGCAGCAATGGCTGCTCTGATGTTCTCTGCAACCTGCTGCGGGCAGTCAAACTCTGCGCTGGATCCTAAATACACTTCAACCTTCACTCCAAGAAATCATTTTTGCAAGCTCTTTGCCATCACAACGTCAGCCTCCAGAAGGCTTAGACTTAGAAGAAGAAAGCTCTGCATCCAGAATGTCGCTAGCGATAAAAAGCAGCAGCTAGAAGAACCAGTCCCTGAAGGTTCCTTTCTTCCACTTATCCTTCTATCACATTCTTTGTCTTGGGGGATTCTTGTTAGCAACAAGTATGATTCTTGGTTATGGTTGAGCTTAGATTGAACTATATCGTCAATGCATATCATAGTGGTTGGCTGATTTAAGGGACAATTTTCTTCTTGGTGTACTAGCTGGCGCGTTGATCAAATCCCTTTTAGAAAGATAACGTCTTTCTTCTAAAATGGAGGAACTTGAGAAAGCAATTTCCATGTTTAGGTTTATTTCTTGGAAATATGGTAACTTGACAAGTTCCAGGTATTCTATGCTGGTGAAACTTAATCAATGAATACTCCAGATTTTCTCCCCACATCTCTATGTTTCTGTTAGACTAAAAATGTGATCTTGGTATTCTGTTTTCTGGCAATGATTTTGGTCCTAGATAATGAACTATGATATTGCTTGACACTTGCAGGCACTTTGAATTCCTTTGTGCCAGATTCTGCATCCGTTGCTTCGAGTATCAAATATCATGCTGAGTTCACGCCTTCGTTTTCTCCAGAGAAGTTTGAACTGAGCAAAGCATTCTTTGCAACTGCAGAGAGTGTCCGTGATACTCTAATCATAAATTGGAATACAACCTCTGCCTATTATGAGAAGATGAATGTCAAGCAAGCATATTATATGTCTATGGAGTACCTACAGGTTCACAGTGGGTTTTTCCTTTTTCAGCCCCAAGTCATTCTCCATTGCAATGAGTTATTGATTTTCATAGTAACGTTCTTTTCTTTTCTTTCAAATTTTCAAATTTTACAGGGTAGGGCATTGCTAAATGCCATTGGTAACTTACAGCTTACAGGTCCTTATGCTGAGGCTCTCACTACGCTGGGGCACAATTTAGAGAATGTGGCTAACCAGGTCTAATAAAGTTATGATATTCTGTATTGAAGTACCTTTTTTCTTTAACAAATACTCCCTTTGGTCCTATATATAAGCAACTAACCAAATCACCTAAATCAAAATGTTGGTTAACATTAGTTAAAAGCAATATATGTGTTAGGAATGTATTTCTTTTTTCAAATATATCCTTATTTATGAACAGAGTGAGAGAGAATGAGTGATAATTAATGTAAAGACATGTATTTAATGGGGGTAAAAAAGGAAAGAGTAGTTTAAAATTGTAGACCAAAAAATGTTTTCTTATATATAGGACCAGAGAGAGTAGCTAGGTAGTAATTTAACTTCTGTTAATCTTCTGGTAGCATTTAAGTGTAATTTGAGCAGGATTGTGACTACTGTGTGTTCATCTCACTATCTCAACGTTTGTCATTTTAAGAGATTTCATATATGACCAATTCATCATCCAATGTGTCTTTGATGATACTACTACGCTTAAGTTCATTTACAATTCACAGGAGCCAGATGCTGCACTTGGGAATGGGGGATTAGGTCGACTCGCTTCCTGCTTTCTGGACTCCATGGCAACACTGAACTACCCTGCATGGGGATATGGACTTAGATACAAATATGGTTTATTCAAACAACACATAACAAAGGATGGGCAGGAGGAAGTTGCTGAAAGTTGGCTTGAGGTATAAATTTGTAACCTTTAGGCATTTATTTGTATCTTATGGTTAAAATTCTTTCATTACTTTTAGTGGAAGCTTTGCTGAATCATTTAGTTGTTTGTGGGTATAATGTGGATTAATTGATTAAATTGTCTATTTTTACAGATGGGAAATCCCTGGGAAATTGTGAGAAATGATGTTTCTTACCCAGTGAAATTCTTTGGAGAAGTCATTTCTGGTGAAGATGGAAGTAAACAATGGGTTGGAGGAGAGAATATAATGGCTGTTGCATATGATGTTCCAGTTCCTGGGTACAAAACCAGGACAACTATAAATCTCAGGTTGTGGTCTACTAAAGTGTCACCAGATGAATTTGATTTGAAAGCTTTCAATTCTGGAGATCATGCCAAAGCATATGCTAATATGAAGAACGCTGAAAAGGTTTGCAAAAGCTCTAGTCATTTCAGAATATAGTATTGTGATACTACCTCTAGTCCTAAATATAAGAGCTAGTTTACTTTGGTCCTAAATATAAGACCTAGATCTATTTTATCTCCTAAATTTATAATTTTTTTCCAAATCATCCCTATTGATTGCACATAGTAAAAGGGTTTCCATCAAGGAGTAGTTATAATATACATGATTAAAAAAGGGTATTTTAGGGAAACCAAAACACATTTGTTATAAATAACTAACTTAACTTATTTCTTTAATATCCACAAATTAGTTATCTAGCTTTTATATTAACGACCGGAGGGAGTATTTCTTAACGGCAGTTCTATATTCTCCCATGAACAAGTAAAGAGGCGTTATGATGTGTTTCAAAAGGTTCAGCTACTTATCATCAGAAATTCTTCTTTGCATTCATATGTAGTAAATTCAGTGAACTAAGATCATTTTTCATGATGATGTACCTTATGTTTTATGCATCAGATATGCTATATATTGTACCCTGGGGATGAATCAATTGAAGGAAAGACTCTACGGTTGAAGCAACAATATACTCTGTGTTCTGCCTCTCTCCAGGATATTATTGCGCGTTTTGAAAAAAGATCTGGGAATTCATTGAATTGGGACACTTTGCCGGACAAAGTAGTGGTCCAAATGAATGATACTCACCCAACACTCTGTATTCCAGAGCTGATCAGGATACTGATTGATGTAAAAGGTTTGAGCTGGGAGAAAGCCTGGGATATTACTAAAAGGTGTCCTTTTTAAGTGATCAATATGTATTTCAGTTTATATGTTTTTCTTGAAAACATTAGGGAAAATTAGTGAAAAGTCCCAGTTTGTAAATTTTATTGGCAAAAAAGACCTAATATATTTTCATACATAGTAAGTATTCAAGTTCTATAGTAATATGTAGTTTTCAACTAAGTTCCTTTTTAACTTTCCCACCATGTTTTTGTTAACACAAAGTTGATTCCCATAATCTTCACATTCACAGTTCTTCTAAAATAACATTTCCAATGCTGCTTTGTAGCATATTTTTTCAGATAACTACTGCTTTCATCTTTATTTAAAAGATAATAAAGACTGATTTTCCACTTTTGAATGGTACTTCTGTTAGAACTGTTGCATACACAAACCACACAGTTCTGCCTGAGGCGCTAGAGAAATGGAGTTTACAGCTTCTGCAGGATTTGCTTCCTCGGCATATAGAGATAATAAAAAAGATAGATGAAGAGGTACAATTGTAGAAAATTCATGTGATTTGAAGTCCAAATTCTCATGATACTGAAATCTTTTTGTTATATTAATGTCGTGTGTTTGTTTTGTTTTCTAGTTTATACATGAAATCATCGATGAGTATGGCAAAGATGATCTTGACTTATTGCAAGAAAAACTTCAGAAAATGAGAATATTAGAAAACATTGAGTTGCCTAACTCAGTGGTAGAACTGCTCAATCACTCAGAAGAGGTTTCTTCAACTGATACGATCAAGGATGCTGACATTAATGATGAAAAGATGAAGGCTGCAGAAACAGAAGAAGAGAAAGAAGAAGATGAAGATGATGATGAAAAGGAAAAAGAAGAAGATGAGGATGAGGATGACCAATCAAGTGAGGAGGATAGTAAAAAGCAAACAAAGGCCATATTTAAAGTTGATCCGAAAGGACCTATGATGGTTCGCATGGCTAACCTATGTGTTGTTGGTGGGTTTTCTGTTAATGGAGTAGCTGAGATTCATAGTGAGATTGTAAAAGAGACAGTTTTCAATGAATTTTACCAGGTAAATATACTCTTTTCTTGCCCTCTTTTGTGAGAAAACAAAATCCTTAATTTTTTAATATCTCTGCATCTACAACCAAAAAGAAAACTCGTCAGAATTATTATTATATATTTATTTCATTTTTGGCAGTTGTGGCCTCAAAAATTCCAAAATAAAACAAATGGGGTAACACCCAGAAGATGGATCCGTTTCTGCAATCCTAATCTCAGCAACATCATAACCAAGTGGATTGGAACAGAGAACTGGGTAACAGATCTTGAGAAACTGGCAATACTTCGAAAGGTAAATTGATTTAATCAAGAAGAAATTGAAGATAACTTCATCTTCTTCAAACTGCGTGAAATGTTGCCATGATTTTTAGTTACTGTTTCAATGTGCCATGATTCACTAGTCAAATGCCCCTGCACGAGTTTTTCATGCATAATTTGATTAATTTCTATGATATTATTCTAGTTAGTGTAAGTTTGAAATTATCCTTATTGAAGGAGAAAAGAAATTAAAAATCAACACTTTACAGTATGCTGATAATGAGGATCTACAATTAGAGTGGAGAGAAGCAAAAAGAAGAAACAAAGTCAAGGTTGCAGCATTTATCAAAGAGAAAACTGGTTATGTTGTCAGTCCAGATGCAATGTTTGATGTACAGGTTGATTTTCTTTCATCAAGAACATTTTAGTATCTTATTCCTCGTACTCACTCCAAGCTTTGATAATGAAATTAACGTTATCCAAATTCAGGTGAAGCGCATTCATGAATACAAACGGCAGTTGTTGAATGCACTGGGAATTGTTTATCGCTATAAAAAGATGAAAGAAATGAGTCCTGAAGAAAGAAAACGAAGCTTTGTTCCTCGGGTTTGTATTTTTGGTGGAAAAGCTTTTGCTACATATGTTCAAGCCAAGAGGATTGTGAAGTTCATCACAGACTTAGGAGCCACAATAAATCATGATCCAGATATTGGTGATCTTTTGAAGGTATGATTTTGGTTGCGGTAAGAGATAAACAGACCTGAATAAATGAATGAGTAAAGGGAAATTTAATGATGTCAGTAAAATGGGAGTGAAATTTCCTTTTTCTCCTACCTTGAAAGATTGTCTGAAGGATCCTCATGAACAGAAAATATTACCATAATACCATCCTAAACTATCAGCCAGTACAATTAGACAGTATATAAAATTTAAGAAAAACTAATGTTTTGGTCTCTATAATTTTGACTAGATTGTAACTTAGTCTCTAAACTTCAACTAGGTGCAACCTAATCCCTAAAGTTTTGACTAGATTATAGCTCAATTCTTGAATTTTAACTCAATGCAATTTAGTCTTTATAATTTAACTATTTAAAATATTAGTCCTTACATTTTAGAAAATAAAATTATATATTTCATAAAACTTGGGGATTAAAGTTTTAAATAGTTAAAAATCTAAAGACTGAGTTGCAATGAGTTAAAGTTCAGCAACCGAGTTTCAACTAAGTCAAGATTATAGGAATTAAGTTGCACGGAGTCAAAATTTAGAGATTAAGTTACTACCGAGTCAAAATTGCAGGGACTAAAAGATTAATTTTTTCCTAAAATTTAATATCCTCAACAAGTTAAGTACAAAGGATTGAGGGATAGAATTTAATTGAAATATTTTAAACTAATCTAGCTATCATAAGCTGAACCTTGGTCTGTCCTTAATCGTAGGTTATATTCGTTCCTGATTACAATGTCAGTGTTGCTGAAGTACTAATTCCAGGCAGCGAGTTATCCCAGCATATCAGGTATTTTTCCCTGCAGATATAAGAATTCAATGACTTCAAGCATACCTCCTAATTTGAATTCAAGAATTGATATAAATTTGCGTTTAAGTTAAGCACAAAGGTCTTACATGTTGTTTCTTGTTTAGCACGGCTGGGATGGAGGCCAGTGGAACTAGCAACATGAAGTTTGCAATGAATGGATGTGTTCTTATAGGAACTCTGGATGGGGCTAATGTTGAAATCAGAGAAGAGGTTGGAGAAGATAACTTCTTCCTTTTCGGTGCACGAGCACATGAAATCGCCGGCCTGCGTAAAGAAAGAGCTGAGGGAAAGGTAAGTAGTTCTTAGGCAAAACTAAGACGTAGGGAAATTACTGTATAGTCCTATATAAACAATTTAATTATTAAAAAATCCTACAAGTAAGCAACATGCAACTTATTATCATTTCCCACATCAAATCTTGTCATTGTATGCAGTCACTTATTGTAAGACTTATTAGTAATTAAATTACTTATGTGAGACTATCCGGTAATTCTCCTATAAATATTTAATCATGTTAAGCATACTTTTCAGTAGAATGCATCTGTGACAATCATGACCCAATCTGTTGAATGTAATGTGCAGTTCGTAGCAGACCCGCGATTCGAAGAGGTAAAGGCATATGTAAGAAGTGGTGTTTTTGGAACATACAGCTATGAAGAATTGATGGGATCACTGGAAGGAAATGAAGGCTATGGGCGTGCTGATTACTTCCTTGTTGGCAAGGACTTTCCTAGCTACATAGAGTGCCAAGATAAAGTTGACGAGGCTCATAGAGACCAGAAAGTAAGTAATGGCTCATCATCTATTTTCTCTTTATCTCTTTACCTCTGTGAATGCATTATACTCCTCCGTCTTTAATATATGACATATTTAACTAATTTAATTATATTAAAAAAATTAATTAAATTAGTTAATGTACTATATTTTTTTCTAAAACACCCTAATCATCTTTCTTAATTCCTTCCCTCCTGCTCTTAATTATTATTAAGGGAGTATTAATATAGATAATTTGAGAAAAGCTTGATAAATATAAGAAAGAGGTCTTATATTTAGGACAAAGATCAACTCTCAATTTGTGTGTGTATATATATTTACTGAGATGTTTGATGTGTTTGATGTTGGGGCAGAGATGGACAAGAATGTCAATCCTGAACACAGCTGGTTCATACAAGTTCAGCAGTGACCGCACTATTCATGAGTATGCAAGAGACATTTGGGGAATAGAATCTGCTAAATTAGTTTGAAAGGCTATAAATATGTCAAATTTTGGGGAAAATTTTACTGTAAAAGAATATTATTGTTAATCAAAATGAAGTATAGTTCCAAGCTGAGCTTTCTGATCGTATTCTACACGTTTCCACTGCAGAATTTTTTTTGTTCTCTTCTTGATTGTTCGGTCTTCTTAATACATATCCTACAAAAAAGCTAATTCCCGAAGAGCTTCAAATACTTGAAGGAGACTTGGAAAAGAATACATAGGGACTTCCATGAAAGAAATTCTTTTTACTCACTCAAAACAATAATTTACACAAATGTTGCTTTGACTTTTCAACACTCCTCTCTCTCTCTCTCTATATATATATATCCCTCTAGTCTCTCCTTACCAACTCATCTAATTACAGTAGAGTATGTCACAAGGGAATGAAAAAAAATACTCGGGAAGTTAATAGAGTGGACAAATGATGATTATTTTCTAAAAAATTGATTATTTTCTCGTCAGAGCCCCCATGCTAATAAACACCAGACATAAAATTCCACTTTTGCAATTTAATATTCATAAAATCAAAAGGTTAATACCTTTGGTCATTAGTGTATATAGTGCCTAGTTTTGGACTTTTAGATAGGTTTAATTTACCGTTATAGTTAAGTTCAAAAAAAATTTACTGCTATGAAAATTGCCAGAGAGATGGAATTGTCAAATTACAAAACAAAATAGCTTTGTAATTCCTAAACAAGTCCAATTTGGTGACTTCATATCACCCTTCTGCATCATCATTAAATCTATCAAAAGTCAAGTCTTTGGTAAGCAGTTACGTCAAACTCAACATTTATGCTTAACTATAAATACAGGGAAACCGATGTGATTTAGTACCATAAAATCATCATTCAGCAGATAAACACATACCTTAAAAGGGTACTGAAATCAAGCATGTAGAAGAAGAACATTGATTCTGTGGAGGAAGTGAAGAACAAGAGGGTGATATTGATGAACTATGTCACTGTTCATCCTAAAGAATCTGACTTTTACATAACTACAAGTACCATCAAGCTCCAGATTCCTGCTGGATCCAATGCAGTTCTGGTCAAGAACCTGCTCCTTTCTGTTGATCCTGTCATGCAGTTCCAAATGAGGAGAGTTCAACACCAACACCTTGATGGATATCAATAGTATTACCCTGGCTCTGTAAGTTTCTTCCCTTCAACCATTTTTAATAATTTTGCTTCATTCCCAAGAAAATAATAAGGAAAAATCAATCTTTTCGTCCCTATAATTTTGACTCGGTCACAACTCAATTCTTAAGTTTAACTTTACACAACTTAGTTTTTACAGTTTTAATTTGGTTACATTACAACTCAGATCTTAAATTTTAACTCGATGTAATTCAATCATTTATAGTTTAACTATTTAAAATATTGATTCTTATATTTTAGAAAATAAAATTATATATCTCATAAAAGTTAGGGATTAAAGTATTAAATAATCAAAACTATAGGAATTGAGTTGTATTAAATTAAAGTTTAGGGATTAAAGTTTAACTGATTAAAAACAATAAGAACTAAGTTGTACTAGGTCAAAATTTAGAGGACTAAAGTTTTAAATGATTAAAACTATATAAACTTAGTTGCAATGAGTTAAATTTTAGGAATTGAATTTCAACTAAGTCAAAACTGTAAAGACTGAGTTATATAGAATTAAAATTTAATGATTGAGTTAGAATTAAGTCAAAACTATAAGAACTAAAAGAATAATAAAGACAAGGATAATGGATGGATAAAAATAGAGACTTTATTACTGGGTTTTGATTAGTTTCATCACCACTTTTTCACTGCTTTTTTTCAACCGTCTTCATTTTAATCGTTAATTGTTTCCATTTCAATATATTGCAAGCCTATAAATCGGTTTGGAGTGGCTAAAGTTGTGGATTCAGGGGATCCGTATATGTAGGTGATTTGGTTTGGGGAACAACTGGTTGGGAAGAATATAGTCTCATTGAAGAACCACAAAAACTCTTCAAAATCCAGCACACTGATGTGCCTCTTTCCTTCTACACTGGAGTTCTTGATAAATGATTTCTTTTTATTCATTCTCATATAGTGTTCAATGACTATTTGAACTTAAAAAGTTTAAGATTCATTTCTGCAATAGGTATGTCTGGGATTACTGCTTATTCTGCAGTGTATGAAGTTTGTAGTCCAAAGAAAGGAGATAGATCTTTGTGACAGCAGCATCAGGAGCAGTTGGTTGGACAATATTGTAAGTTGATGGGTTGTTATGTAGTTGGAAGTGCTGGAAGTCAAGAAAAGGTACATTCATTACAACATGTTCTAATCATCTACTTTAATTTCCATTTAAATAATGGGTCAATTCATTTTCATATATATAATTCATTCATGGTTTTTTTACAGGTTGATCTGCTGAAGAACAAGCTTGGGTTTGATGATGCTTTCAATTACAAGCAAGAGCCTGACTTGGATGCTGCCTTGAAAAAGTAAATTGCAATTGAATCTCATGTAGATTATTATAGTCCTTATTATAAGGATCTCCAACATGTTTTATAATATAACATGTTTTGTCAAAAGTATAACTCCATATGTTCCTTTTTCATAACATATAATTTTTTGAATAACTATGTTCTTTTTTATACTATATATTTTAGAAATGTCTAAATATTTAATATATTTTTATTTTATTTTATTGTCAATTAATTATATGTTTCTCTTATCTATTTCTCTCACTCGTTCTCTATTATTTTTTTTCTATTCGTTCTCTCTCCCAACTACCTTTTCAGTAAACGAGGGCATTTTTAGACAAAAAAAGTTTTAACTTTTACATATTCATTGTTTCTAACAAATTTTAACTTAACTTTTTAAATAACATTGTTATTCAGTTATTCTCACATTGATCATATACGCCTACTCCATGAATAATTACGTATTTCCCCGAAGGAATAGACATATGCTATGAACAAGTTGGTGGCAAAATGCTTGATTCAGCGCTTGGAAACATAAAAGTGCATGGCTGTATCACTATGTTTGGCATGATTTCACAGTACAACATTACTGAGCCTGAAACCCTAAATGTGTTGCAGATTGTTGTAAGAAGGCTAACAGTGAAAGGATTTACACACAGAGATCATCACCATCTTTATCCAAAGCTCTTAGAAACTGTGGTTCCTTATATCAGAGAGAAGAAGGTTGTGTATGTTGAAGACACTGTTGAAGGACTTGAGAATGGCCCAGAAGCCTTTGTTGGCCTCTTCACTGGAAGAAACTGGGAAACAAGTACTTTTACTTGCTCATGAATAAAGTGAATCTTCGGCACTCGACGATTACGTAGCGCTTGTGAAGAAGTGCTACAAAACAGAAAAAAAAAATTATAAATATATTCTCTAGTGTATACAATGAATAAGGTTATATTCTTTGCTTGGTTTGACTTATAAACATTAATCTATAAATTTAACCTATAAATTATAAATAATGCAACTCAACTCATAAATATGAATATGAAAAATTTGACTTGCAAATATTAAATATTTTAGTATCTATTAATATTGAATAAAATTCAATAAACTTATTTATATTTAATTTTCTTAGCTGTGATCTATGGATAATTTTTCTGAATTTAGCATGAGCAGATGAGCTGATCAAATAATTGTCATCAAAATTGAAAATCTCAGCCCGCGAACAGATGTATCCTTCATGGCCCAATAAAAAGATTGATCTTTCTCATAACAAGCCTTTCTATATATAACCCATCATCCGTGAGTTCAACTGATAAAATAATAAAATATAAGATTATTTAGAGCGTATTCGATCTTTAGGAGTACCACTTTATTGTGGTTTCAATCACGGCGCTTGGAGAAGCATCATAGCTCTTGGGTGCCTAGATTTACACTTGAGAGTAATAGACGACTCGCCCTGACATTGCTATCACCCAGGAGGAAGGAATACTTCGCCATGTTCTTAGATCGTGGGTGAGCCTAACCCCTTTCTAAAAATTTTTTTACCAAAAAAAAAATTAATTGTGTAGGATAAGACACATGTAAATTTAAAAAAAAATATATATAAAATTTAGTAAATGTTTGTAATCCAATTTTGTAAATTTTTATGCATATAATATAAAATTTCAATTGCATCTTCAATCTTTATATCTATTAAAACTTTAACATAATCGGACCAAACGAATAAATTCTAGACAGATTTTCATAGTCATATTAAACAAACAAAAAATATTTTTTGCTAAGCATAAATATCTTATTAAAAATAATCATATTCAAAATATTATCGAGTATTAAATAGAGATATATTTTTTAATAAAAATTTAAATCTTAATTAGTTATAATGTGAAGAATTAAAACCATAAAAAAGAAAAAAAATAATAAGTAGAAGGTCCTAAAATTGGAAAATACGTACACTAAAAATCTGGAACGAAAGTTCAAACAAGTGGAAGAAGACAAACAGATCACAAAGCAAGTAATAAGTCCTGACTTTACCAAAAAAAAAAGTAATAAGTCCTGAATTCCTCCCCAAAATAGAAATTAAATTTAATAATTAAATACAAATAGCAACATAATATCAAGTACCGAATGAGTACGCAACGTAAAATCCTTCCCTAATAATATATAATTAAATAATGGAGTAGTTATCATTCTATTTGTGTGTTGATTTCTCCTTCACACTTTTTCCTTTTCTTGTTTTTTAGCAAATTTATTCTTTTAAAAAAAAATTACACTGCTCATAATCTTAGAATAAAAAAGAGATTTTTATTTAAAATAAATCAAATTTCTTGTTGAAAGAGCTTCTGAAATTTAAGTATTACACGTGATGATGACATATTCACCTGTACAAATTATTGTTGAAAAAAATAATTATGTATTATTATTTTTTTTTTAATTTTCATCCTGAATCATTTGAGAAAACGAGATGGTAAATTCCCAAAACAGTCCCTCTTTTTGCAGTTTATCCATGATTAGCGTTTTCCTTTTTTACGAGGTCAAAGTCAAAGGTGCATCATACACGGGAAAAAGACTAGGACGCATGTTCAATATACCAAAGACGCTAATATTTCCACAAAGTGATAGAAAATGCAAGCATGCTGAAAAAGTCCCTAGTCAAAGCAAAATTAATAACTGTTGGTCTTTAAGTAAATGGATATATATATATATATAACAAACTTATTCAAGAGGGTTTACCATTTGACCTAAAGAAAAATTAACCGGGTTAACTCAAATTGATGTGAGTAATAAAAACTCATATGATTTAGATAAGGATAAAATAACATCTGATACCATAATATTATTTTTTAGTTATATTCAGTATTATAATCTTATTTATTATGCATTTATTATCCTGATGTTATTTTTTTAATTTTTTAATATCCTAATCTTATTTAATACATCCAGCACCCTAAATTATTAATAAAATTATGTTGTTAGATGTAACTAAAAAATACCATTATTGATATTATTGAAAATTAATATTAGGATTCTAGAAAATAATATTATGATACTGGATTTTTAATACTTCATTTCTTAATATAGGATATAATTAAGGAGTTTATCTTAATTTTAAATATAAGATATATTTTATATATTTACCCATTTTCCTTACATTATCCGTATTAATATTATTTTAATAATAATTAAATAAGAGAGGGAGTGAAAAAAATAATAAAAATAATTAAGATATTTTAAAAAAATATTATATTAATTAATTTAATTAAATTTTTTAATTTAATTAAATTAATTAAATATGTTTCTTATTAAAGACCGATGAAGATTGGAGAGAAATTAATTTCCACGGTCAATGAAGTCTCATGAGACAAAATGTGGCAACATGCCGAGACAAAATAAATCCAAAAAACTAAGAGGCTATCCTTATTATTATTATTTAGTCAAAGTCACTGTGTGATTTGAGTCTGGATATGGCCGTCCACAGCAAAACTCCACAATCACTTGGAAATCAAAATGCCCTTTTATTCTTTTGTCTCACCCACAAATTAAAGTCTCTGAAAGTTGCCTTCTTAACCATTTCTCACTTTATGATCAAACCCAAATAATCCACACTTGTTCCTCCACAAAGCATGCCATATCCCACCCAACCCAACCACTCACCACCCACTTCACACATATCTCAATACTCTCAACACTGTGCATCACCGAATGATCCAACACTCATCATAAGCAAATGTGTATATATATATATATATATATGTATATATGTGCGTGTTTTGATTTGTTTTCAAACCGTGGTTTTATAAATTTTTTTTGGGCAAAATCTAAATTTTGAGAAATTTTAAAATAAACAGTCATATTTATCTAAAAAGGCTTTTAAACCAAACTATAGTTTAAAATTGTGGTTTCAGATAAGCTGGTCAGAGTAACTTTTGATACAGTAAAAGAGCTTATAGACTATCCAATTATTATTTTACCCTTATTTTTTTCCTATTCTCTCCTCTCTCCTTTTTCTCTCTCTCCGTCGCCGTCTTACCCATTCTTCCTTCCTCTTCCTCTCCTATTTACCCTTATTCTTCCCTACCTCCACTGCCGTCAAGCTTCTTCTCCGTCGTCATCTTCAGGTGCTGTCGCCTTTGCTTCTTTTCTGTCGACGTTGGAGGAGCTGGTCGTCAATGGAGGAACTGCTCTCTGATGTTGGATGTCGAGAGAGAGAGGTGGAATTTAAGAAAAAACATAGGGCCTATTTGGATAGGATTTTAAAGAATGGTTTATAAAAAAAAGGGGTTTATGGACAGCTTATGGAAAAGGGCTTTTAGAGAAGAGTTTATGAAAAAAAAAAGTGGTTTTGAATAAATAAGTGTTTGTATAGTTATTTTTAGAATGACTTTTTATATTAGTAAATTACCAAAAATGGTATAATTTGATTAAAAGTAAGAGAGAGGAGAGAGGTAGAAAAAAGAGAAGAGAGATGAGAGAAGGTAGAGAGGAGAGAGGGTGTAAGAAAAAATATGAGAGATGAGAGAGGGTGTAAGAAAAAGTAGGGGTAAGATAGTAATTAGATAGTCCATAAACTCTTTTACTATTCAAAAAGCTAGTTTTAATAGCTTATTCAAAACTATGGTTTTAAACCATGGTTTTGCCCAAAAGCACTTATGGACAAATATGACTGTTTGTTTTAAAATTTCTCCAAACCAAAGTTTTGCCCAAAATGGCTTATAAAACCAAGGTTTAAAGCGTATCCAAACAGGCCCATAAGAAGAAATCGCAAAAAGAAGCCGATGAACAGTGTGTAAAAGTGTGTGAACAGTGATTCACTAGTGACGTGAACAATAAGACTAATTTAATTAATATTTTTTTATCTTATACTATTTTTGTAATTTACCAATCATAAAAACACTTTTAGTAATAACTATCATAACACTCATTTATTTAAAATCACTTTTTTTCCATAAGCTCTTTTCTAAAAGCTCTTTTTTTTCATAAACCCATTTCTAAAAACGTATCCAAACAGGCCCTATATGAGTTTTCTTCCATTGTTTCATCATGAAGTTTAATTATATAAATTAAAGAAAAAAAATAATATTTTGGTCCCATAATTTTGACTTGATTGTAAGGTAGTTATTAAACTTTGTCTCGGTGTAACTCAAGTCTTATAATTTTAGCTCAGTTAAAACTCAATCCTTGAACTTTAACTTATTATAGTTTAGTTCTTATAATTTTAACTATTTAAAACTTTTCTTTCTTGAACTCCATGAAATATATAATTCTATTTTTAAAAATAAAAAGACTAATATTTTAAATAGTTAAACTATAGATATTGGGTTGCATTCAATCAAAATCTAAGAACTGGATTACAACCGAGTCAGAACTATGGTGATTGAGTTACAATAGAATCAAAATTATAAAAATAAAAAAAAAAGATTAATTTTCCCATTAATTAACAACGTTGTGGTATATAGGGTTTGATTCTCCTTGAGGGTCTCTTGATTATGTTGCCAACTCTGTTTGATACAAGTTCATGTGAACCTACATGATTCAGAACCAAGTGCATTAACCATATATAAACAAGTGGTCCTCTCTCTTCTACTCTAAGTGGGAAGAGAAAAAACAGAGTAGGCCACAGAAGAATATGAAGGAAATGGCATGAAAGATGAAGAAAAGTAAAAAGGCATCAACATTTTCATGCTCGTGGAAGGGGACTAGGACTCTGTTTTGAACTTTCGAGCGATACGCATGAAGCAATTATGTGCTTCTCTACCCTAAGTGGTAGGCGACCTTGCAACCACCTCAACTCTCAATTTTTTTTATCTCATAATGATTAACTTTATTTTATTAAGAAAAAAATAGGAGAATTATTATAAAATTTTTTTTATTAAAAAGTCCTAATAATAAGTAAGCAATATAAACATGTCATTTTTTGCACTAGAATTACATGCTCCATGTTATAAGACTTTTAGGTGATTAAATCATTTTCTTATAACTTTATAATAATTCCCCCTCCACAAAAAAGAATAAAGGTTACTTCCTCATTGTTCCACAAATACGGCTTATCTTATCTTTATATTATCTTATAATAATTATTCAAAAATCCCAATGACAATTGAGGAATTAACAATAATAAATTTCAGTATAAGAATTGACAAAAAAATTGTTATTTAGGATTTTTTTAGTGATTAAGTCTTTTTTTTTTTTTGGACTTCTAATAATTCTCCCTAATTTTACTTTATCAGGAGGAAAAATGCTACTTCCTCATTGTTCCACAAATACTGATTATTATCTTCATCCTCAAGAATATTCCAACCACTTCCACTTTTTCAGTCTCAACAAATTATACCAGTAAAACAGAGTAACTTCTGGTGCAAGGACAGTCACAGATCAAATGCCTTATCACTAGTTATGATTGTAAGTAAAAAATGCAACTTGTTTTTCAAATATATCAAATATTAGGGTCAATTAAGGAGAACGACCATTGAGTTTCAAGCTTTGAAATATCTCTCTAACTCTTTTCACAGAATTCTTTAAAGAAAAAGAAAGTGGTCCCATGATTTCTTTAGTGAAAGACACGGAGTCGGCAGGGTTGGGTCAGGTTACCCAGAACAAGGGACACTTCTTTTTTCTTGGGGTTTAAAGTCAAAAACTGAAGCAAAGTCATGGGCTTGGAGAAACTAGAATATTTTTGTTGTTGTTGTTATCATAATCATCATGCCTCCTAAAGTACCTGAATCACCAAGATGATTGCTAAGAGCAAATGAAATCTCTCAAAGCTCAGGCCTAATATTTAACAACTGACAAAAGGCATTCATGAACTGGAAAACATGAAAGGACAAAACATCCTTAGATTAATTGAATTGAAGAGCGGTAGGATTAAGGATTTGCAGAAAAGGAACAAAAAATTCCAACTAACAACTTGTCATGTTTCCATTAACATGAAAGAAACAGCTACCACCTACCAAATAATGGACAAGGCCTTGAGATTTGAAACCAAAAAGAAAAAAAGGGTTTACCCATTTGTCTGTATGTTTCCATTGCTTCCCTTCCAACACATGGGATACTGACAAAAACATTTTTAGATTTCCGGACATTTCCAGCTACCAAACTAGAAGATGATCTATAAAAAAAAAGCGTAGAACCCAGATGCTAATTAATTAATTTCACCTAATCATCAACAGGAGCAGGTAGATTGAGATCAATCAAGCATGGAACAACAGAAGAAGCTTGTCTGATCACTATTGTTTTCTCTTCAGAACCTCCTCCAACAAAATGAGACCTTTTGTGACCTCCTAATGCTTGGCCTGACTTAAATTTTCTGTAGCAGATTGGGCATTCATGGTCCCTACTTTTCTTTGACTTCAATTTCTCCTTGAACTTGGTGATCTTCTTCCCACTGATGACACTGCTGCTATGAGTGCTCGGAGCGGTATAAGCATCAGGGTCTGTGCTGCTTTCATCACTTTCCTTTGCTGAATCCTGAGAGCCATTGATAATTTTTTCACTGTTTAAGCTCTCTGGCTTCAATGATGACACCTCATTGTGAAAACCATTTGGTGTCCTTTTGCAAGAAACACCAACTGAATTGTTTTGGCAAAGAGAATCATATCTTGGTCTCTTTCTCCAATTGATGAACTCTTCTTCCCTTGTAGAACCGTCTGTTGTATTGTAATCCAAATCCTCCAAAATTAGCTTTCTGGGTTCAGTGCTTCTGGTTCTTCCTCTGTTCTTGATTAGAATCTTCTTCCTCAATTCAGTGTCATAGTTCTGATCAAACTCACACCCAGACCTGATTTCCACTTTTGGTGTCTTGAATTCCCCATTCCAATGATACCCATCAATTGAAAAATCCAACTTTTTGGGACCAGTTCTGAAATACCCAGAATCTGAATTATCAGAATCGACAATCTCAGCAGCAGACTTCAACTTCATGCTATTATACTGCACCATCTTCTTCTTCTTCCCCTTCACGGTCTCAAAACCATTAGACACACAGTTTTTTTTACCATTGTTGAAAGTAATAATGGTGTCCACAGACGGTGATTTTGCCTCTACCACAACAGAATTGTTGTCCGAAGATTCAGTGGGCAAAACAAAAAGACCCCTATGGCTAGAGTCTTTGGACAATAACATCAAACACCTAGCGATCTCTTCTTGTTCCTTCTCCACCTCAGACACAGAGGAAGAACCATTTGCCAAAGAAACAAAAGAAGGGTGATCGTTTTTATTATCAGTATTCACGGTCTTCAACCTCATTCTTCTGGATCTCCTAGGATGACTCGGAGCAGATGTCTTAGTGTCCGATTGGCTATCCACCATCAATTTCTGCTGCTTCATGCTAATAAACACAGAGTTGTTCTCAAACTTGTTCGTCGTCATCATCCCCTTATCTTTCTCCGAATGACAAGCCATGTGGCCGCAGAGAGCTTTCAGAGACAGAAAGCATTTCCCACATTCTTTGCAGAACCTCTCTTGTTGTGCAACAACAACGTTGGAAGGATGTACGAATCTCGTTGTTTTCTTGGGATTCTCTCGAAGACCATAAATGGGGTTTCCAGAAGCAGCTTCTTCTTCAGACCCAAAATCTCTCTTCCTCTTCCTTCCACCAATGATCTTGACGACACAATCATCGGCATTGATTCTACCTTCCTTGGATTGAGACAATGAATAACGTTCAGTATTCATATGAGTCTTGATGTGTCCACCCAGAGACTTCCCACATGGGTACTTCTTGTCGCAATACTTGCAAACGAAATTCCTCTCCTCCATGAAAGCTTGATCTGAAATAATATCTCATCCAAAATACATATACCCAGAAAACTATGAGTCTACCAGTTAAGTTACCTTGAATCTTCAACGTGTTATACGATGATCATATCCCCAAGTGTTGTTATGAAGGAAAAGGACGACGGAGCAGCCGAGCAGCTTAAAGGTACAAAATTGTAGATCAAGTTCAGAAATACAGAAAACAGATCACGAAGTTTCTTGCTTTTTCACCAAGACGATCAGATATGTGACAGTTCTATAAGTACAAGATCCGACCCGCAAAAAGGGAGACACCCCTTGATTCCCGTTTCCCCATCATGTACTCCAAAAAAACCCCAAACAAAAACTGCTGAAAAATTGATCTCAATCCCCATACTGCAACAAACAAACAAACAAACAAACAAACAATCAAAATTTGAAGAAATTGGGTTGGTCACAGAGATTGTGGGGCTTAGGAGAAGAAGAAGAAGAAGGATCGGAGGAAGCAGCTAGCTAGGCAAGACTGTTTTTTCATTGTTGGTTTTGTGTTGGAGTGAGGAGAATTCCATGCATGAAAGGAATTAATAAAATGAAAAGAAAAAGAGGAGAGAGGAAAGAATGATAATAGGAGACACGTGGCGTGTGTGGAGAAGCATAAGGGAAAAAGATGCACGGCTAAGATGAGCTATTTTGTTATGAGAATCTCTTCAAGAAGGGAAGCAGAGAAGATATGGCACCCCTAAAAAAGTAAAGGGTTAAAATGCTATTTTTTTTTTAACTTTTTCTATAAAAAGTGTTGGATATTTTAAACTATCATGTAATATCATGAACTTAGCAAAATAGTGCAATATTGGGGTTAACTTTAAATGTTAATCAATTAAGAAAATGACATTTAAGGACTTAAAATTTTGAAATTTAAAAAATGACCATGACTTTTGGGTGAAATTAAAAAAACAATATTTATATTGCTTTTCTTCAAAACTTATCTTTCATACTTTCAGTACTCATCTTTAGCATTTTTAAAAATTAGTTTCTCAACTTTTTTTTTAATAGTAATCTTAGATGTTTAAATACTTATCTTTCATATTTTTAACAAATATCTTTTATTTGTTTTTAGTACTAGAAACATGGAAGAATGAGTACAAGAAACAACTAAAGTGATTACTGAAAAAAATTAAAAAATTAAGTACTGAAAAGGTGAAAAAAATGACCACTGAAAATATGAAAGATAAATACTAAAAAAACTTAACTTTGGAAAATGACAATTTTTTCAACAAAATCTTCATGATTATTAATGTTCTCCCAACATATTAAATTTAACTAAAATCACTTTTTAAATTTAAAATAAACTTGTCTAAATATTGGAAAAGGAAGAAAAATTGATTAGACAGAAACGACTTTTTTCCCTCAGACATGTTTGTAGTTGGTGGCACCATTTTTACTGGCCTCTTAATACAGTAGCATCATCTTTGCTGGTGACTTTTCAGCATCACCTTACCAAATGACACTTTTTTTAAATGATTTTTTTTTTTCATTTGTTGCCTTAAATGGACTTGTAAATCTAAGAGGATCAGTCTCTTTGTGGCATTTATAAATTTCTTACTCAACAAAACTTGTATTGAATTTCATTTCATGCCTTTTACTTTAAACAGACTTGCGTATTTGAGGGGAGGAAGTGTTAGGGTACATTTGGTAGGAGTATTGAGATTTAAAAACTGAAAGTTGAATTGGAATCAAGTAATTTTTTTATTTAGTATCATAAAATTTAGTTCTATTTTTATTTTTATTTTTAATATTTTAACTAATTTTAGTTTCATCAAAAAAATTGAGAAATGAAATAGATTCTATAGAAATAAAATATTTTAGATCATTTTACCATAACTTATTAAATTCCTGAATAATTTTAACATTTCCAAAATCAAAAGAAATTTTTTCCGTCTACTTTCACCTATTTCCTATTTTTTTTTAAAAAAAAATATATACATAAATTTCATATTTATTTCTAGTATACTAAACAAATTTTTAAAGTTTATTTTTATCCTAATTTTATTTTCACTATTACTTCTATTTTTATAAAAAATTCTTATATCCTACCAAATATATAGTTAATCTTTTTCTTTTTTGCGACACTTGTAATATTTTTCCCAAGAAAAAATCTATAAGGAATTTCAGGGCCTTCTTTAGATGAATTATGAATTGATAATAGTAGTTGTAAATGAAAAAAGGGTTAGATATATTAGAAATGATTAATATGTGTAGAAATTATTTATTTTAGATTTAAATATATTTTTGATATCTTAAATTATATTTTTTATATTTTTCTTAATTTTATTTTTTAATATGGTTCCAAAATAATTTTTTTCATTTTTTTTTTCATTTCTTAAATGTTTAGTTTCAATGTACTCTTTAATTTATTTGAGTATTTATTTCATTTTTTTTTACAATCTATGTAACAGTTTTTTATTAGATATTTTAAACTCATCACGCTAGAGGAAAACTATTTTCATTTTTCAAAAATCAATTATTAATTGAGAAAAAAATTAAAGGATAAAATTGAAATAAATAAAATAAAATTAAAAGACCAAAATAAAATTTAAAATGGAGTTGTGGGTTTTAACTTTTATATAGATAAAAAAGGATATAATCATAAACCTTCTTAAAATAAACAACGGATCCCCGTCACATTGCAGAATGTTCATATGGCTATACTATGGGCCAGCGTAGGCCCATTCACCTACGCTTGACGATGGACCCAGTTGACGACCTTACTGCATATGTGCGGATCCACATGCCGATGACTGCACCTTACGATGACGTGTACACCGATGGCTGGGCTACCTCGATGACGTATCCGTTAACGTGGAGGCCAACTCAGTTGGCACCTCGTCTTGATGGTGACGTGTCACCTGATGTGGCCCTTGACTAAGCTGATTACTAGGCTGCCAGTTGATGTGGCCATTTACGTGGCTGAGGAATAAGTGGACACCTTGTCCTTGATGGTGACGTGTCACCTTATGTGGCGCTGTCTGCTGATTACTGCTGTAGTTGACATGGTGCCCACATGGCTGATGACTCAACTGACACCTCTACTTCAGATAGTGACACGTCTTATGATGTGGCTGTTGATTGAGCAGATGATAGCTTCTATGTTGACGAGGTCGTCCATGCAGCCAATGACTCAGTAAACATGTCAGCTTTTGATGGTGACGTGTAATGTGACGTGGCTGTTGCCTCATATGATGACGGCCTGTGACGTGTCCGTCTACTTGGACGATGACTTAGCAAACACCTCGGCTCTTATGATGATGTGGGCGACTGACCCAACAGATGTCTAGTCTCTGAATATGAAATCAAAATTTCGATGGTCCAAAAACAACTTGGTTTTGAACTTGTGACCTGATAGGAGCAGCAAGAATACTATAACGGTATAACCATCAAGCCAAGACACCAGAACAGAACGATAGCCTCTTAATGCTTAATCCTTACGTTTAATTTATTAATTAATTAACGTATATTTTTTTGATTTTCAATTCAATTTGCTTTACATTTTTCTTTTAAGTTTTTATTCTGTAATAACAATTTCTTTTTATTTAATAATTTCTTTTAAAAAGCCTCAACATTTAAGGCAAATAGGTTTGAAATTTTTTAGGTAAAATTTGTTGGATTTATTTAATATGCAATCGTATTTTATTATTAATTATTAGCATTTTCTCATACGCTATTATATTAAGATTTCATCAAGTATATATATATAAATAAAATATGTAAAATTATATTATTGGTAACTCGTAAGTAAATAATTCGATTACTCTCAAGATTTGAACAATTTGTAGTCTTTTAATTTTATCACATTTCTTTTTTTATTGCTTTTTTCACAATTCTATGTAATTTATTTTCTTTATTTTTTTAATTTATTTCACATTTCAATTAAAGTTTAAATAATAAAATGGATGAAGGATAATGAAATGAGCCCAGAGAGAGAGAGAGAGAGAGTAAAAAGGCACATGGATAAAATCACTAAATTCTCAAAAACTTAATTTGATTCCCTTGGAATGATCTAGGGTCGTTTTGGAGGATTGATTTGAGTTTTAGCAATTTTAAAAATATTTTATTATCCTTTTCTCTATCAGAAATGACTCTCAAAGGTTCCAATACAAAAATATGATCTAATAAAATAACCATATATTTTGTCCAAAAAATAAAATAAAATAAATGATCCAATGGCTTCTTCGATTTCCCATTTCTATTGGCTGCATTTTTTATCATATCATCTAATTGCTTCACATACTATCTGAGATCATATGTATAAATGCTTACTAAACTTTAGTGAATTGATTTTGCATATTCAGATCATCTTTGAATTCCACACGACGTCGTTTTTCTCTCAGTACCAAAAAAGAGAGTAGAGATTCAGATTCCGTACCTTGGGAGTTCCGGTGGATTCTAAAACCCATTTTAATTAACTTTCTGAAGTCCAAAGAACTTTCTGTGTAGCAAATTCCCTAGAAATTGCTCTGAAACATGGAACCCGAGCCTTCTTTCCAGCTTCCCCAGTGATCATTGCTTTCCCGGTGTTATGGATTCCGATATATGTCGCTGGATTCTAGAGTTTCTCCTCAGGAGTTCCGTTCCAGATTCATTCATCAGGAAGTTTTGGAATGTTTTACCCCTCTCTGGTATCGATTCGCGGCTGTGGAAAACATTGGCTCTCAGGTCTATTCAGTCGGAGGTGGCTACGGCATCATTTACAGAAAACTCACTGGAATGTCTAGAGGTCATTGAAGAAATCGACAGGCTTGATGGCATTGCAATCACACAAGCCATGAAGGAGGCATATGGTGCTGTTGCCGTGGAGTGCAGTGTCACGTACCTTGACGCATGCCCAGATAAAAACACCCTCGGCTTGTATGACGATGCTGTCAATAGGATTTGGAGGGGCCGAGTTCGGCAAATGATGGAGGCGATGGCGTTAGGGAAGAGGAATCACTTATTCACGGCTGAGTTGATACGGTGGAAGGACGTTATAGAGTCTGCACGCTGGGATGCAGAGGTGTGCGGGAGGTTAATGAACATGAATACCAGACAAAATGCCCTCGATAAGGTTAGGGTTTATCTAAAAGAAACTTGGGCATCCATGGGCCCTTGTTTTCTTGAGTTAGCAGCTTCATTATCTGAAGAGAAGGGTTTGGGAAGTTCAAGAGGGGATAAGATGGGTCACGCGGAGCCTCCTGCTAGTGTACCGAATGAAGTTTGTGACAAGGCTGCTTCTGAATCTGGGATGGTCTTTGATAAAACTAATGTGTGTAAAGGAAGGTTACATTGTTCAACTAACACGACTGAGGAGGGTTTAGTTGTGTCTGATGGAAGTGCATTGTATAGTGCTGCAATCTGCGTGGAGAAGGCGCCAGTGGCAGGTGAGAATCAAGATAGTGAGCAATTGGGAAGGAGAGTTGGGTCTTCTGTTGGTGGAAATCAGGTATTGGGTGGGGCTGAATTGCCTCAAAGGATAAATGAAGGTGTGTTTTTCTTCCCTGCTTCACTATTCATCTCTGTTATTGCTCTCAATTTGTAACTTTTCACACCTTCTGAACTAATTTTTTTTTAAAAAAATTATGACATCAGCCTGTTAAAGGTATGTTCATGGAGAATAGTATGGGGTATTAGCAAAAAGTATTTAGTATGTGCTTTAAGTAAGGGGAAGCATAGGTGGTGTAAGTATAATTGCTTAATTTTGTTCCAGAAACTGGCATTGCTTATTGTCTTGCATACTTCAAGAGTTCATTTTGTTTTTATTGATTGTATCCCTGTTTTTCCTTACATTCATTTTTAAATTGGATGCTACTGATGTAAAGTATAATAATTTTTATTTGTATACTATAAATTATACTTTATTTGAATCATTCTCTGGGGAGGAGAAGTTGCTCTGGTATGATTGCTTGCTTGATTGGCCATGAATAGGCAAATGTTTTGTTTTGTTTTTCTTCCATATTATTATATCATACAACAAATCTAGCGATACAACATTATTGATATGCCTGGCCTTTTTTCGTTTAATCAATAATATTTCCTTGATCACAATGTATTTTGATATATTTTTCTGTGTCTCATGTAGCAATTCAAAAGGGCAAGCTGCCACTTGAACATAATAATGTCTTATTAGGTGGGGTCGGCTATATGGATCGCACGACTCTCTCTACACGTAGAGGAGTTAAAATTTCTGATGCTGAGAGAGTGGTGCCAGTGACTGTTTGTGGCAAAGATCATAATGCATCTAGTATTCAAGTTGAAAAACTTCGGAAATCTCTCATGTCAAGTTCTTTGGAGTTGCGAGCATTGGTGAAGGATCCTCTTCCTGATGCATTGCATAAATCTGACATTGTAAGATGTGAATTATCAACGAAGGGTGTGAATCACGAGCCTCCTTTTGAAAACCAGAGTACAGTTGTAAATGTACCAGAACAAAATACTTGCAGGAGCATGGTGATTTATCAACCTATCAATGATATTGTAAAGAAACAGTCTTCTGCTAATTGCAATAATGTTCACCGTCCCAGCTTGATGGGACGAAATAGTACTGCCCATACTTATGAGGTGACAATGTTATTCAATTTCGATTTTATTATGGTGGCAGGTTCTTTTAAGGTTATAAGAATCAGGATGGGCTAAGTGTAAATCTAAAAAGTGGCATCTTATTTAAGATATGTTCTTTGTGGTCTCTTTATTCAGAAGAAATTCTGTGTATATTGAGGGTCTATTTGAATTTTCCTAAAGCATGTTATATATTATTTCTTTCTTCAGTGGGATGATCCATTTAATGGCTTGCCTGTGGGAAGCCCAAATAAAAGGAGGAGAAAGACCAGATGGAATTCTGAAGAAGAGGATGCATTAAGGGCTGGTGTAAAGAAGTAAGTTTTTGTTTTAAACTTGTAAAACAACAACTTCTCCATGGTTAAATATGTTGGGACTTGGGATTTAATTCTGCTGTGTGTTCAATTGTGCTTGGAAACTCTTTCTTTTTGGTAGTATTCCTAGTAGGAAAGAGAAGTTATTGTCTTTGATCAAGAAGTTACGAGACATTGTGTTCTCAAAACTTACAGGTCAGCTATGTCATTACACTATTTAACTACTGAAAGTGTGTTGGGCCTCTAAGATCTTTTCTGCTTGGATGGAGAGTATGAATTAATTTTTTAAAGTATCAGGCATCATGACTTTATGTTCTCATTCTCTTTATTTCCTCATACAGGTTTGGCAAAGGAAACTGGAAGCCAATCCTAAGATTTTACAGTGAGGTATTTGCAAAGACAGGAAGAACAGAAGTAAGCAACTAACAATGTTGTCAAACTTATTGTCTTAAGTACATGTGGCTGAATTTCTTGCCTAACCCACCGAGTGGCTTAACAGATAGGTCGTTGTGAGTTATGGTGGGGAGTTTGATTTCCTGTTTAGTTGTTTTGTAAGTTTGTTTGGGTGTGGCCCCCTTATTTCACCTAAACAACACACACACACACTGAACATGCAGATGAAATCAGGATTTCGCTGTGATTTCATGAGTTAAAACATGTTTGTTTGCCAATTTTGCATGCCTGCAATTCTGAACTTGTGCAAGTTTCTTTAGCAACAATGGCAACTTACGTCTTAAATTGCTTTGCCATGTTATTTGTTTGTGAGCTTGTAGGTTTTGATATAAGAACGCTATTATATTTTATTTTTTTCAGGTTGATTTGAAGGATAAATGGAGAAATTTGACACGGTAGTCCTAGAAGGAGGCATTGTTTTGCATGTGCATACTGCATATATCTCAGGTCTTCAGGAAGTATATATCTCAGGTCTTCAGGAAGTATTTTGATTTGAAGGATAAGTGTAGAAACATGACACTGTAGCAACAAAGAGATTATTTTGTATTTACATTACCCCTTGGGGAGTTATTTCCGATCCAAAGGTGCTTAAGGTAAAAAGGAAGTTTTATCTTACACTTATAAGACTACTGATGTTATATAATAGTGAACGTCGGGTCTTAAAAGGACAACAAGAGCATAAAGGCAGAGTCACATAAAAAAAGATAAGATTTATAATGAATATATACGAGGAAGAGTTGAAGTGGCAACTATTAAAAAAAAATGGTATAATATCATTTGAAGTGATTCAGATGTAAAAAAAAGTTATTTAATGTACCAGTGAGGAGGGTAGATTAAGTAATATTAAACTCTCTAAAAAAGACGAAGATGGAAGAGAATACTTAATAAAATTATTGAGCAAGGCTTTTGGTTAATAATTTATTTAAAAATTTAGTTAATAAAATAAAATAGTGTTGTGCGTATTGATCTTTTGACTGGGTTTTTGACTAAGCCTTTTTATTCTTATTCTCATGTAAAATGTGAGCCAAACTAGTTCTAAAGTCATATGGGGCCACCAATATGTAATCAAGTGTAATTTTTAAGTAATTCACAAAAAAGGTAATTTATGAAGCTGATAGCCTGAAGAGTTCTGCATGAATGAATGCCAATTAACTTCTAAACTTGTGTATATTTTTGAAGAAATGTCGACATCTATAAGATGGCAATATTTGATTTGCTGAAACTGCTGTATTAAGTTAAAACTGCTGTACTAAGTTAAAAAAAAATGCTACTAATTCTTTGCCAATTTCTGGGAGTATAGATGTCTAACTGGACCTTCTATTGGTCTCTCTAGTCTGCATTTGGCTTTACAAAGATAGTTTTTCTCACTGAACAAGATGGAGGAAAGTATTTGGTTGTCTTGATAGTCGTTCGTGCAATTTGTTTGTGGACTTATATCCAGTTGTTACCTGATAGTTTTTGGTTTTAGGGTGCCATCGTAGGCAACACAAAAAAAAAGAACTGAGAAATTGATCGTACCTGGGAGAATAATTGATCGTGATTCTTAAAGCTTTTCATTATCATACAAATTCGGGGCTTGCCCCAAAAAATACAAATTTAGAGTAATGTAAACGAAAATAAATAACACTGGGTTGGGTGAGCCAAGAGATTTTTGGGAATGGTGCGTCCAGCCGGATATACACAGTTATAGCCAAGTTTATTCTCATTCCCTTCTCAACCCCCGCTGACAAGAAAGAAAAAAATTGAGAAAACTATTTCAGTACATGCCTCATGAGATTTTCAGTATTCTTCTCTGGTCATGTTCTGAAATTGAGGCAACAGAGAGAGATTTGGCTCCTCAACTGATACAAGACATTTTCCCCAGGGAAAGAGAAATAAAAAGCTTCCCGGCCAAATACCCTGTATTTTACAACTAAACCATAACCCCCACCAGCAAGGATTTCCTGCTTGTGCAATTAACAGACCATTCACTCCAAAATCTTGATTGGCAACCTCAAGCAACTTAAGCCTGTAGTGCCATAAGAACCACTGGAGCTAATCAGTCAGTCATTTTTGGTCTTTCGATCTGGAGTTACTTGATCCAGGAACTCTTCAATTAATTTGGATGTGGACGAGAAGTCAATATCAGAGGCTGCACCTCTGGAGTACCCCGGGTACCAATCTTTACCATCACAAGGCTCTGAAAAATAAATATGCTCCATAGTATCACTGAAGAAATCAAGTATGCCCGGTATGAGTGGGCTCTGATCACATCTAAATCCACTACCTTGCAAGGCAGGACTAGCATCATCATGACCACATGGGTGGCCAGGCTCATCCATATTGATCTGATACTCAAAGGACATGCAAGAATCATCCTGAACACCTGAATCAATTGAAATCCCCAGAGTCTCATTGACTTGATGGGCAGGTTCATACAAGCTCTCAATCTGAGAGTTGGAGTCACTGCCATTTCCCTTGTCATACCCGCCCATACCAATGACATCGCCATCAGTTCCGTTGTCGCTGTTGTCATCCTGACCATCATCATCAGAATAATTATTTTGGTTTCCCACATGGACATCTTGATCATCAGGAGACTCAATGGCAGAGTCTTCTTCTGAAACTTCAAAACCATAGAAGCCCACGTTATTGCTTGTGGGACATTCATCATCATCACTGTCAATATTGAGAAGTCTGGATCTGTTCTGAGCAGCCCTTCTCTGAAGCATAAAGACATTGTAATAATAGCTGACAATTTCCTTCTTGGTTCGAGAAGGGAATGCAGCTGACAGCTGCTTCCAAAAGTTTCTACCCAATGTTGCAGGATTCGTGTAGACAACTTCATGAAATAAATCTTCTTCTTCTTCACTCCATTTGAGGGCAACCTCCTCTCCCATGTGATCAAACCCCAAGTTCATGAACGTTTCATTTCCAAGAGTCTTCATCAAGTTTTCACGTGCTTCCCGAACATGCTGTCGAACACATCTGATGGAGTCTTGATCCAGGCAGTTACATTCTGTTCTGCCTTCTTCGTCCTTGTGACTATTACAAGAATGGAAGCTCAAGTTGGGCATTGAGATCACAGAAGTCCCCATTAACTTCTCTTCATTGCCACCAACATCATAGATGCCTGTCAACACTGATATCTCGCTCCCTCTTCCCTTCCAGACTGGAATGGTGGCTTGATGATTTGGCCCAAGAGGAACTTGTTTTCTCTGGAAGTTCTCAAGAACTGAATACGCATCATCCAAAGGAACCCTTGCTTTCTGTGGAAAATCAAATTCCAAGGAATCTAAATAAGCAGACAATGATGTTGCCCCAGAACCATCCTCACTATAACTGCTACTGAAGTGGCCACTGGTCTCAATGTCCTTCTCACCAGCATGTGCAGCTCCAGTGACAGTCTTTTGTTCAATTGCATCATACCATTGAATATTGTAAAAGCCATCCTCATCTTTCCCTGAGAACCAGATGAAGAATATTAATAATTTATAATTCAGAATCATAATTCAACTAGGTGGCATAAAATTTCGTTCAGCAAAATAGCTAACTAAATTAACTTCAAGAAAAAGTTAATTTAGATAACAAAAGAACACCATCCACCTGAAGCAATAGGCTTCACTGGAGCATTGTTGGGAGAATCAGTACCAGCAAATGAAACCAACTTATCATTGCATTCCAAACGTTTTGCCTTATTGAAAGGAAGATCCTCAAATTCATTGACCTCAAAACACCGTTTAAATCCCATTCTGATTCTGCGCAGGAAAAATTAAGATTTAAAATTTTATACCAATACAACAAGCTAGCCACTAACTCACCATGCCACTGCTGATATATAAAGGTTCAAGCAACTGATTGCTTATCTTCTCAAACAATGGCCTGGTTACATCTCGCCCTCAGAAAATAATTACATTTACAGTTTACCATCTTGCCCATTACTTCAATGCTTTTAAATTTATAACATCACCCAGCATTGAATCAAACATTATAATTACCATTGTTTTGTTTCATGGTTATTTCACCTCAAATGTGTTAATGTTGCAGAATAATTACATACCTATTAATCATCATAATCATAATCATAATAAACTTTACATTTACTACAGGACACATACATCCTCATAATCAATTCATTCTCAGCGACATCAATAATAAGAATGGCACCATTGGCAGTGATGACAAATTATTTCTCACCTTGTCAAGTTCTTCAAATACAATGATGACAAAGCGTCAACGCAGCACTTGGGAGGGCAGATTAAGGTCAAAGGGAAACCCAAAATCTAATTAAAGAGAAATTGTTAAAGAATTTCACACCAAAGGTGGTTTCTCCACGTCAAGGACCTGAAACCCTAAATCAATTTCACCAAATAGAAGAAACCCCCAATTGTTTTGGAACCCTAACCCTAGATTATCAACAAACTGTTCAAAGGGCGAAATTAGAACCCGGACAAGCACAAAAGAGTCGTAGACTAACGAAAGGTGTCGAGCCCCTCAAACAATTTAAAGAATCTCTAGACAAATTTACAGAAAGAGAAACCCTAAAACGTCGAACGCTTCGAAACCCTAAATTCGGAAGCGATAGAGAATAATATGTGAAATCCGAACGAGATATATGATGAAAGCAGATCGAAACAAAAAATATGTACCTAACGTACAAAAGATTAGACGATTACTGAGGCTCTGAGAACCTAATCGAAACCCTAAACCTAGAATATGGTAAAGATCACAAAAGGAGTCGTATTTGGGATCAAACGAAAGAGGAGTACGAGAATCGAAAGAAATTGTGGCCCGATTCAAGGATTAAAAGCACTAATTGGAAGCGAATCAAATATCGAAGAAAATAGGATCGATCGAGGTAGGATGAAGGTCGAGATACGGTTCGCGCTTTTTGTAGATGAGACGATCAGAAATTTAAAAAAAAAAAACGTGTTCTGGGTGGAGGGTTGACCCGCCTACATTACAATTGGGCTTTCATGGGTAAAACCGGCCCATTCTTTTTAAATAATTAATTCCCTCAGGACAGAGGTTTTCAATTTTGCTTTTTCTTTCGCCAATACGGGGTTTTTCAATTTCAGGGATTGGCCTTCGTAAGTGATAAATTAATTTTTATTTTGATACATTTATTTTTAATCTTGATTCAATAAATTTTACTAGTAGGTAAAACTTTTATATTTTTTTATCCGATTCCAACTTACATTTTTAGTATTAAAATCACCGCAAATCATGCTATCAGGTTGAAACTAAGGAGAGTGGGATACAATGGGGTTACCAAAGATCTTAAGGAAGATATCAATGACCTTGTAACCCATTCTCACATAGCGAAGAGGTGAGATATATAACTATTTAGAACGTGTTTGATTTCTAGGGAGTATTACTTTATTATAGTTATAGTCGTGGCGCTTGGAAAAGTATCATAATTCTTGGATATCTAGGTTTACGCCTGAGGGTAATAGACGGCTTGTTCTGCTCGACATTGATATCGCCTAAGATGAATGGAGACTTCGCCCTACTTTTGGATCGTGGATGAGCCTTACCCCTTTCTAAAATTTTTTTACAAAAAAAAAATCAATAACATTATAATTTAGTGGTATAATTTTTTTTATAAATAAAAAATTGAGGATCCGATCTCATTCGTAACCTCGTATTATTAGTACCTAGTTGCTTCTATATATAAAATGCCAGAGATAAGAAAGAAGTTATTGTAAGAAGATTGATGTTCAACATATTGGGATTTTTTTTTTCCTTGCCAACATGTTTAACATTGGGACAGGGAAACTAATTGCATGCAGAACTTTGGGCAAAGCTTTGAGAATGACTTTGTTCAAACTTCTTAAGGAGTTTCTGATTAAGTCATCACATACACACTTTGAAGAAGAATACATGCTAGAAAGTGTTGGAGTAGTTTGTGGTGTTGGTGACATGTTAAAGTCTCACATTGGATAGTGAATTTCAACTAGTATCTTGAAATTTGAGAGGATCCTTATTAAACAATATAATTTACAACTAGTAAATCAGAATATTTAAGGTGCGTGCTCAAATTTACACTGTTGGTATGAATCTAATTTTTTTTTTATATGAAACAATATGATTTATTTTAAGGTGCCTTTTTAGAATTTGTAATTCCCTTAATCCAGGAAAAGCGTTTATGAGAGTTCCAAAAGAGATTTGTTGGATTCTCTCAACAATTCCTCTTAAAAGAAAGTGATTATATATTCATGCCGTCAAGCCTATTTTATTTTATTCTTTTTCTATCTTTCTATATTGTATATATATACAGGGGAGTGAGACTGAATTTGCATATGCCTGGGCTATTGCACTACACAAGGCATGCAATATGCTCATCCAGTCATTAATATAAAATTTAATTAAAAAATTAATATTAATATTAATTATAAGACATATTTTATATATTTATCAATTTTTTTCTTAAATTATTCCTATTAATACTCTATCAACGATAATAAGTAGGAGGGGGATATAGTTAAGGGATATGATGATTAGAATTTTACGAGAAAAAATATATTATATTAACTAACTTATTTTTTTTTAATCTAATCAAATTAATTAGATAAACTTTATATTAAAGATCGGATGTATATTAAAATATGAATTTGATATGGTTCTTCTTACTCTTAAGATGTTGGGCCTCATATTTTGTGTCATTTTCTTTCTAATAAAATATATTTTTCATAAAGGAAAAAATAATTGTTTTGGTACAAAAAAGAACATTTATTGCCAATATGTTGGCTATAAGTCGCACAAATATCATGAGAGAGAGAGAGAGAGTTAGTGGGACAATAAAAATAAGGGAAAATGATAGAAAAAGACCCTAGAAAATGATAAGTGTCAAACTAAGACAATTACTAATAAATAATTAATCATTACTAACACAATATTTTACTTTGGCATTTATTATTTTTCAGAGTTTTTTTTTTGTTTGCTTTTTTTTTCTAAAAGCAAAAATTATATTCATTAATATGAAGGCAGAAATTGCATAAAATTTCTTGAGGAGCTCATTTATTTAATGAAACCAGGTCAACAAATAAACAGGCGCTACCATGCCACAAAGCCTGAACAAATCAAAATAATGAAAAGAGACAATAACAACTGAAATCTAACTAGAAAAGGGGGGAAAAACTTAATATATCAGACTGGGATAATCAATCGCCCTGAAAAACCAAGAATTTCAACCTAAGAGCCTTCTGCAGAGATTTTGTTGGCAGCCCCATTTCATGCTACTGCAGGCATGTCCTTGAGCCATGAATCTAGAGGCTTGCCAATGGAGTAAACAATGAACCCAATTTTCCTCATCTTCTCAACGTCCACAACGTTCCTACCATCAAATATAAAAGCAGGCTTCTGCATATTGTCATAAACTTTTTGGTAATCAAGCTTCTTGAACTCATCCCACTCAGTCAGAATGCAAACAGCATGAGCGTCTTTTGTGGCCTCATATGCATCCCAAACCACAGACACTGTCTTAATGGAAGTTGGGCTTGATGGTTGAAGATGGGTAGGATGGTCCCAATCAAACTTATTCATTGACAGATCCCTTGTGATTTGATCTTCGGTGACCTGTGGATCATATATGCTCAAACGAGCCTTGTCTCCTAATAGCCCCTTGCACACATCAATGGCTGGTGTCTCCCTTGTATCACCAGTGTCCTTCTTGAAAGCAAAGCCCAGAACAGCAATTTTCTTACCTGATACAGTGTTAAACATGGAGGCAACAACTCGGTTCACAAATCGAGTTTTCTGGTAGTCATTCACCTTAATCACCTGTTTCCAGTAATTTGCAACCTCAGGAAGGCCATTGCACTCACAGATATAGACCAAGTTTAAAATATCCTTCTGAAAGCAAGATCCCCCAAAACCAACGCTTGAATTCAAGAACTTGGGCCCAATTCTTGAGTCTGTGCCAATTGCGTGCGACACCTGGGTGACATCAGCTCCAGTAGCCTCACAGAGTGCTGACATGGCATTCACAGAAGAGATCCTTTGTGCCAGAAAAGCATTGGCGGCCAGCTTTGAGAGTTCAGCAGACCACAAGTTGGTGCAGAGGATTTTGTCTACGGGGACCCAATGGGCATAAACATCTTTCAAAGCTTGTATAGCCTTAGCACCTTCTGGGGTCTCCCTACCTCCAATAAGGACTCGATCAGGACTCATGAGATCCTTAATTGCTGTACCCTCGGCAAGAAATTCTGGGTTTGACAGAATCGTGAAATTGATGCCTTTCCCATTGTGGGTAAGGATCTTCTCAATTGCCTCAGCTGTTTTCACAGGAACGGTTGATTTCTCAACTACAATTTTGTTAGATTTGGAAACATCAGCGATCATCCTTGCAGCACTCTCCCAATAGGTCAGATCAGCTGCTTTGCCAGCTCCAAGTCCTTGAGTTTTTGTTGGGGTGTTCACCGAGACGAACACTATGTCAGCCTCTGCAACATGCTTCTCCACATCAGTGCTAAAGAAAAGATTCCTCCCCCTGCACTCCTTCACCACTTCTTCAAGGCCTGGCTCGTAGATTGGGAGGTGATCACTGTTCCAGGCATTGATTCTTGCGGTGGCGATATCCACCACTGCGACTTGGATCTCAGGACATTTCAAGGCAATCACGGCCATTGTGGGTCCCCCCACATATCCAGCTCCAATGCAACAAATCTTCACCATTTTTGTTTCTTCTCAGCAGCCTGCAAGAGTGAAGTAATGGTCAATTTCAAGAAACCCAAATTCCTGATACAAAGTCTATAAATTACACGTTCGTTAGGTCTATAAATTTCAATTCGAAGAAATTGTAAGAAACTTTGTGTACAGTTCGTCAGAAGTTATATTCGCTTTATATGTTTAAGCTCATCCATCTTCTGTTTACGTGAACTCATGCACGCAGAGACTTAAAACATGAGACAGATTGCAGAGCTTAAATTCCGTAATAAAATCAGAAGCTCGCAGATCTACGATCATTTACGCAAAATCAGCCAGCAAATTTCTCGACAAACGAAAATTTTCATTATCATTTACAAATTATTAACATTAAAAAAGAAAAGAAAAGAAAAGCCATTTCAAATTGAAACAACAATGCGCAAATCAAATGAAGAAAAAAAGAAAGACAGGTGATGATGGGAAGCATTTGGAGGGAAACCCAGTTCAACTGAGAAGCAAAACAACAGTGGAAGCAAAGAAAAAGAACCGATCGAATTTGTTTTAGTTAATCAAATATAAACAAATTAAATCAAATACCTTCAAATGCAGTATTGTTCTGTGTAGATCTGATCTAGAGGAGGAGGAAGAAGAAGAATATGAAGGAAGTGAAGAATAAAAGAGGTTCCTCTGCCGAGAAAGGAGGAAGACCAGCTCTTGTATATATAAAGAGCCATGAACATGGAACCCGCGAAAAAAGCATATTACTGCCAATGTGCACTTCACGTTTTCGTTGTCATTTGCGACCCTCCTTGATCGTACACTACTAACTACTCTACCACACACTATATTTTATTTATTTAGTTAGTTTAATTAATTATTTCACATTTTTGTACGTTCAGATTTATTAAATATTTCCACGTGTTTTAAAGATGTGCTCTCATGCATTAATTTGTTGCAATAAAAAAATTACAAAAATGTTATTCAATTTGTTAAATTATAACTAAATATAAAAGCAAAATTGAAGGGCTGTCATTTGATTAAAATAGAAAAAATTAATCCATCGGTCCTTATTATCAATATAAAAATAAAAATGGTTATGCTCATAAAGTTATAATAGTCTCCATGCATTTATATATAATCTATAATCTAATTTAGTTAATTATAATTTTGTCTATATCCATGTAACAAAATTAATCTAAATATATTAGTATAAGTTAAGTGAGAGTTATTAACATTGTTTTTTTTTACAAATTATACGGTCAATATTTATAATTGAGAAAACCATATATAAAACTCTGGCGGCTAACGAAGGCGACTCTAACAACTAATGTTTTACAATTCAATAGCCTTTAACTTTTTACTAGCAATAACCCACCATCGATCTAACACTTAGATATAGGATAATAATAGCAACAACTCACCTGAATGAAGCTAC
Source organism: Leucaena leucocephala (assembly GCA_037074615.1). Classification (NCBI taxonomy): domain Eukaryota; kingdom Viridiplantae; phylum Streptophyta; class Magnoliopsida; order Fabales; family Fabaceae; genus Leucaena; species Leucaena leucocephala. Next base: position 4,893,324 of record CM073569.1, read on the forward strand.
TTATGTCAAATGACAAGTAGAATTATTTTAATTAAACTCTAGTTGATTTATTATTTTAACCGTTAAAATTAAATATTTTTGTTAGTTTAGATAAGATTGTACAATTTTATATATTTTATAAGTAAAATTATACCATAAATTATTTTAAAATATTAAATATAACTAAAAAAATATTTTAGAATACTGCACGGTACCTTAATCCAAAGAAAATTGAGTAGAAATATAAAATTAAAATATGAGGCTACCAAAAGAAACTATATATCACGTTATTATTTATTTGTTTGTTTCTGTCTGCGGTTTCATCATTGCTAGTAAGGGCAACATGCTATCCCATCATCGTTACCCTTTTATTGAATTTAAATCGACCGACACATTTTTTATACTATTCCTATATTTAATATATTACTAGTATAATTTATTCTAAAAATTAAGTCTTTAGAAAAAAAATATATATTATATAGTGAAACTTAATTTAAGGAAAAATTATTTTACTCTATTAAAATTTAATTTGAGTTAGCATATTAGATTAATAAATTAATGAACTAATTTTTTAGTCGGTTTAATTAAAAATTTTAGATTGTGATAAATTTTATATTTTTTTTATTCACTTTAAATTTAAAATCACATCATTTTAAGTAAAATAAAAAATATAACTGTCCATTAGATTTGTGCTTTATAAATTTGTTTTTGACGTTAAATTATATATAATTTATATCTGAATATTCAATATACTTGTATTAATATATTTTTATTTAAATATGTTTAGAGTTATATATATAATTATTTTTATATTTTAATTAAATTATAGATTTAAATATGATTTAACGCCGGATGCAATTTTTGGTACCTAATAATTTTGTGACGTTGGGTGATGATTCATGACATAAGTTCTAGGGGAAAGAAAACTAGAAAACAATGCCGTGTCAAGATCTTGAAGATCTTTTGGGCCAACCGATTGATGTACCTGTAAAGGCCAATGATAATCATTATTAGTTAGGTTAATCAAATTATAACTCAACTAATCTCAATTAATTAATCATTAAACTAATTATGGGATTGGACCACAGTACATGGTTGGCACCATGTCATTTCATGAGTTATACAGAACATACTAAATCATGCCCTCTATTTTGACCTCATATATATTGCCACATGTTTAAATTTAAGGAAACTGATAAAAAATTTAAAAAATAATAAATATTAAAGTATGATATGTATTAATAATATTTAATTTAAAGTTTATAACTACCATATTTTGACAATTATCATTTTCTGGAGTTTTTTTTATCATTTTATCTAAATATAAAGGTAATATATGCTTTATTATTTGTATATATGAGAAAGTTTAAGTAAATTGAGTTTCAAAAATTTATTATAATAGTGAGTTAAAATTTTAAAATTTTATATTAACAAATATTTTCTATAATCTTTAATATGAGAGTTAGTTGACTAATTTAGATAGATTTAAAAGTATATATAATGAGATATAGGATAAAAAATGCAATAAATTATTAACTGATTAGTTTTATATTTTATTATTATTAAGATTATTATTATTCATATAAATACTTTTAGGTTTTTTATGTTAATAGAGAATTTGAATGATTTGAAGAATTCACAATTACTATACTTTTTCTCTTGACTCCTCTAATTCCTCTTCTCTCTATTTTTTTTAAACTAAAATTGCCAACAAACTAATTACTGAAAATAAAATCAACCAAGCAGCAACTTAACACCAAAAGTTAGGCAGGTTATGGCAATGAATCTTAGGCTTTAACGGTGTGAAGAGAGTGCCAAATAAAGCCAAAACTTTGAAAACAAGTACTTTCTGACAAAAGCACTTCTGAAAAGCACATTTTAACATAATCACTATTAAAAAAACTATGTTACAGCGCACTCATTTATAAAAATTAGATTAGATTTAATTATAATTAATTAATTTAATTTTTTTAATCTATTAAATAAATTAACTAACTTTTATATTAAGTATTGATAGATCAGTAATGTTAGAAAAATAAAAAATTACAATGCAAATAGATGTGTTAGAGTTATTAAAAATCTTAATGTAGATTGAAAGTGACATGCAATGCTTTTATGTCTTGGATACACCAAAGCTTCAATGACTATAGATTCATAAATTTATATCTTAATACCACGCTTTATTAAAAATCTGAATGTAGATTGAAAGTGACATGCAATACTTTTATGTCTTGGATACACCAAAGCTTCAATGACTATAGATTCATAAATTTATATCTTAATCCCACGCACCTTTTGGAAAATTGTGAAATTTCATACATATGGTACATGAGCTTGACAATGACAATGTCACAAATATATGTTTAATATATATATGGAAGATGATTATAAATTAATATTCCTATATTTTCATAATAGAATCATATAGTCAGTATGTCATGAGTCTCATATCAAAAAGATTATTAAGTAGAGATTTTATAAAACTTTAAGCTTTCCAGTTTCAACTATTAATTTTTGAGTTGTGTTTATCTCACTTATGTTTATTACCATTTGTTTGGTTATTAGCTTGTACTTGTTCCAATCAATGCTTGCAAATGGTGAAGCATGTCTTGCGTTTCATTAGACAAAATAGACATTTGAGTTGAGAAAATGCAAAACATAACATTTTTTGTGGCCAGACATCCATGCTTTTTTCAATTGGACCTTCCACTAAAAAAATAGTTCTAATTACAAATAATTAACCTTGGGGTTTAAAAGGTGTTTCTCATTGACCAAACTTAAGTTAGAGAAGTTGAACAGATTTCTGAATTACCATGGATGAGTTGAATTACATAACAATTCAAAGTGCTCTTTTTCTAGCTGATGACTCTGAAATCTTCTGCTAAAAAAATGACGGTTGAAAGAACATCATCACACTATATTTATAGATACCAATAACTACAGAAGCAGCATCTAGTTATAAAACAATGACATAACTTTACATTCTCTCTAAACATCATCATCCCCTCTAATTGAAAATTAAATTAAATTAAATTTTATACTCTGCAATCAACAGTAAACCTTCACTTTTCCAATAAAAAAAAACAATAAACCTCCTTCCTGTTGCTCCTCAACAGCACTAACAATCCATGTTTCTCAAGATTACTCACTCTCCTGCGTCAAAACAAACGGCATTCAAGTCATAAAGTGAAAACATGACTAGATGCTTTGGTATATAATATGATTGCATGATGCTGAGAAGTAATGACATTAAAACTGTAATATGATAAAGGGAAAATCCCTATAAAGTATTAATGAAAGAGTGTAATCATTAAAAAATCTCACAACAAATAAGCAATATATAATAAAAAATTTCAGTATAGAAAATGACAACAGATTCATAATTGCTCACTTTTCTAAGATTTTTGAGTAATTATATTTCTTCCTTAATACTTTATAATAATTTTCCCTATGATAGAACTCTGATGATGTATATTATTTCTGGGGAATGACAAGTTCTAGTCCCACAGATCACTTACTCATATATATATATATATATATTAGCTGTAACGTTAGTGGGCTGATTTCAAGAAGTTCTTGAACCATTGTACAGATTGTTTGGGGTATCTCTTCTGCTTGTCTTTATAATCAACAAAATAGAGACCAAATCTTGAAGTGTATCCAGCTGCCCACTCCCAGTTATCCAGTAGTGACCATACAAAGTACCCTTTCACATTGCACCCATCTTCACTGATCTCATCACCAAGCCACAAATTAAAACTCCTTCAGATTCATTGCTTTATTAAATAAACCAACAAAGTAACTATGACAGATTTTTACGTACGCGATCGATGCTTGTAAGTTAGACAAATAGCCATTGTGGTATCTAATCCTTTTCTCATCCTTCAGAGCATCCTTAATGGAGGTAAATGGGCTATTTGGATCATCCATCCCTGTCACAACCATAAGACATAGAGGCAGATTTAGATTTAGCTCACAGTTGTTTCTGATATTTTTTGCTGTAGTGTTGGAAGATTACCGTTTTCAGTGATGAACACAGGAGGGTTCCCATACTTTTGTTTGATGTAATTCATTAAGCTTCTCATTCCTTGTGGCACTAAATATAACCATATAGAATTCGCCTGCATGTCAGAATTCACAAGGAATCAATTCATGGACGAATTGACCAAGTTCTGATTATGTTCTAGAGGGATAGATGGTGAAGAAGCAAGGACAGGGCTCTCTTTAGGGGGCTACATAATAGAAAAAAATTAAAGGGAATTACGATGAGGTCCCAATGACTTAATTACCTTAAAGTCCTAATAATAACTGAGGAGCTAACAATAACAAATTTCAGTATAAGAATTGATAATAAGTTTATGCTATTTAGAACTTATTAATAATTAAATTCATTCCTTAAGATCTCATAATAATTCCCTCAATAAATACTTCACTTTACAGGACTTACCCTTTCTCCAATAGTTTTGGTTCCATTGAATGCTGAAAACAAAGAGAACACAGCAAGCAACTTAGTGGTTGTAGAAAGTAAAAAGAAGAAACTCTCTGATAAAGTAATATGGTCTCTTAATATAAAGGTTCAGACTTAAGACTTACGTAACGTGATGGCTCCAGAATCAGCAATGGAGTCATGGAGCAGGGTTCCAATTAAATTAGTAGCATTGTTTCTTGCATAAAACGTAGTGTAATGATTAATTCCCACAAAATCTAGTGAACCCTTAAGAAGAGCAGCCTCAGATTGAGTAAAGTTTGGCAGCCTGCTTCCTACTCTACTTCTCATTGAGCTTGGATAATCTCCAAACATCAGAGGATCAAGAAACCTGTCGCAAAAAGGATTCCAAAAAATATGTAGTTTAACCTTTTTCTTTTGTTACATATAAATAAGGTTCAGTCACTCACTTATATCCTTCTCCTTCAAGAATATGGAACATAGTCTATCACTTACCAGCCAAGTTGAAAATCTTGAGCTCTTTGAGTCGCTTCAATGTCTTCTTTGGAGTTTGTTGCTGGCACGTACCAAATGACATCAAATGCTATCCCAAGTGATCCACCTTGTGTGCTCTGTATTATAACAAAACCACCGAGTATATAAGGCTTTTCAATAAGCTCAACATAATTGCACAAGGAGAACATGACATAAGATCCCCACTATGTTCTGTAAAAGTTGTTTGATTTCATTCTGAGAATATTCATGACTTCATACCTTGTATTTTTTCCTATAAATATCTGCTACTGTCGCGTGAGCACGAAGGACGTTGTGAGCAACAATGTAAGGTTCAGTTGCAGAGTTACCAGCCCTACAAAATAGGTGAAGGAGAATAGAGCAACGTCCAGGAGCTTGGAGACCAACATCATATCCTTGTGTAGTAAATGTATGCGGCTCATTGAATGTCATCCAGTGCTTCACTCTGTCCCCAAATTTCTCAAAACATGTCTCAGCATAAGTCGCAAAGTCCTTTCTGTAGCATACAAAACAAAATGGTGGTGTGTTCATATATTATTATTTTCCAGAATGAGAATATAAAGTGGAATCCCTAGTTAAGTTGAGATGATATATAATTAAATAACAAGTGCTCTACATGATTTCAGGGCTGAGCCATCCATTGTACTTGTCTTCTAAGGCTTGTGGAAGATCCCAGTGATAGATGGTCACGTATGGTTGAATTCCTGCAATTGTAATCAACCATGCATGCAATAAGAGGCATTCAAAACTACTTCATGTTATCATAGGCTAGTAAAGCACAGGCATATGGAGAAATCACCTTTGGCCAGTAAAGCATTTATGAGCTTATTGTAATGATCTACTCCTGCCTGATTGATTTGCCCAGTTCCATCTAATTAACAGTTGAAACTCCATTATTTCAGCGCATTTCACCGTGTACTTTCGCAGAAAATATGATGGAAAGCTAAGACTAGCACCGTGAGTTTTTAGTTAAAATTCTTGTTATCTTATGTCTCAAACCCGCGTTTGCCATCAGCACATGACATAAGAACAAGTAGAAAAAGGAAGCTTACTAGGAAAAATTCGAGTCCATGAAATGGAAAACCTATAGGCGTCCATTCCCAAATCTTTCATGAGCTGTACATCTTCCTGCTCGCAGTGTAAGTTCAGATTATTAGTAACGAACTAATAACTCTCACCAAGGCTTAATGAAGAGAATGATAATGAATCTATCTTTGAGCTGTATGATCAATTGCTTCTCAAGTTCACCAAACTTATGTTCTTTACATGACCTCGATCTTAAATTAAAACTCACAGACAAAAGAATAATCCTTTTAAATAATAATGTTAAAAAAAGTTGGCTCTAACATAACAAGTGCATTTTGACAAACATCTTATGAACTCTACATGAACATATCCTTTTTAACTGAGTTGTTATGGTTATTCTGAACAGAGCAAGTGTAGAATTGACAAAAATCAATGAGTCACCAAATGCAGAGAGCATTAATTACTTACTTCATAACGGTGGTATTGATCCGTAGCAACATCAGCATTGCTGAAATCTGCTACTTTGCCTGCAACACGATGCAAAGCAACGAGTATCTTTTAGCATTTTAGTATCTCAAGAATCCATTCTCCTGCTACATTACATAAGCAAAACAAAACAATGCCTATGCATGTGCCTTGAGGTTATGAGTTATAAGGACTCTTCAAGTCCCAATCCCATCAATAGAAAGTAATAGAAAACCAGCTACAAATAGGTTATAGTGTGAGAAAGATATAGATTTATATACGAACAAGACCGGACCACGAGCTGTTTTGTTCAGCCCGAGGACCTCGAGTTGATGACTAATCTAGTCTCGTCTAATTCATGCTCACCCTTACTACTAATTACCTCATCATAAGGTGACTAATATTTAGAGTCACGTAGCCCCTCTTCTAACATAAAAGTCTCATAGAAGTTCTTCACATATTAGGTAAAGTTGTTTTGCCAAGCACAGAGAGGTAGAATCTTCTACTTCCATTATTTAGTATAATAGAAGTCACTTCTAATTTTATTTCTAATATTTTAGATTATTTTAATTCCATAAAAAAAGTTAAGAAATAAGATGATAAAAGTAAAAATAAAATATTTTAAACTATTTTACCCTAAATTATAAAATTTCTAGATAACTTTAACCCTTCCTAAGTTATAAAAAAATATTTTAGACTATTTTTTCTTAAATTATAAAAAAATATAAATTAATTTTATACTCATTTTTATCCAATCAAATAAATTTTTAAAATTAATTTATAACTTAATTCTATTTTTACTTCCACATTTATTAAAATTTTTTCATCCCATCAAACATATGACAATGCAGTGGCACGTAGGCCACACTTTGTTGGCAATTATTAGGATTTGATCCCTACCTGTAGGTAGTATGCTTGTGAAAGATAAAATTAATAAATAAATAACATATTTAACAAATTAATAATTAATTTAACAGTTTTTGCAAATTAATAATCCTTTTTTATATCTCTGATATAACTGAGTTTTTTTTTTGTATTTTATGAATATATATATATACAAGTGGAATAAATTTAACCACCAAATTAATTAAACCAAAAAAATCAGAATTTCTTACCAAAAGTATGGGAAAAAGTATCCCAAACTGACGGGCCCCTGCCATCTTCTTTCACAGCTCCTTCATACTACATCCAAGTCAACCATATTAATATTTAATTAATTCCTTCATTGGACAAACCATAGTGTTGCTATAAATCACAAGTACAAAATGTTCCTATCATCAATATATGTTTATAAAGTTTCAGAAAATTACACTAGTGCCGTAGTGCGCTCACACAACACCCACTCTAATTTCTATAAATATTTAATTCAAGAAAATAATCAAATATTACTCCCTCCTTTCCTAATTACTTTTTTCCAACCATGCCCCTCCCTCATTTATTGTTCGTTTATCCCTCAAATAATACAAAGTTTTGACTTTTCCTTACATTCAATTTTTAGTCTTTTTTTTTAATCTGGAATTTGCATTGAATTGGAAAAGCATCTCCCTTTCATGTATATAATAAAATATTATATTTTTAAAAGCATGTTTGTGTTCATCCAAGAAGCTTCCTTTTCTTTTCCTTTTTCTTTTTCCTTTTTCTTTTTGTCAACATCCGAGAAGCTTCTTTGATTCAAAACATTTGGACAGAGCAGATCCAGCGCATCCCCAAACGCGCTTTTGTCTTCTGCCATATCCACCACCCAATTAATGTACATATTCTCCAAAATTGAATAATAAAATTATATATTAATATTATAAGGAAATTCCTCTCTTTTCTCTTGTACTCCTGTTTTAATAGCTACAGAATTACAATATTTTTTAAATATATATTAATAAGAATAAAGAAATGGTCTCTCTAATTTTAATAAAATCCAAAAATATGCACTGCTTATACTTTATTTTAAGAGTCATCATCATGCATGTGTACTGAAATTAAATATAATAAATATTCTGATAATTTTAAAAATATTTAACATATATTTTTATTTTTATTTTCAAAAAACACAGAACAAATAATTAAAAGAATCTAACATAATTTTTTCAAGAGATAAGGCACGCCGCCGCCTGTGTCGGATCTAGCGGAGGGAATATCGTGTACATGCAGTCGCGCATCCGCCACGACCTAACGGAATATAAACTCTCTGACGGAAATACCCTTCAAAAATTAGAAAATCTCAGAAAGGTCATATTCCGGTTTCATCCCATCAATTCTCGTCGTCACACGTGTCATGACATACTGGCTTTTTATTTGTTTGAAAAAAAATAACAGTAAACGACATTCTGATTCTTCGAACATATCTATCCATGACATGTATTTAACATTAAATTGGAAATCAAGAGCAAAACGCAGCATTAATTGAATCCGCATTAATTATTTAATTAATTAATTAATACGCTTCAACTTGCAGTGTCGTTTTGCTCTCTCGTTCACGGATCGATAATCTCAGTGGCCTCTCGTTTCTTCTTCTCCATCTTCACCATTATTCACAGAACCCCAAGACCTCAAACCAAAACCCACCCCAATACGCAAAGTCGTTAATGAAAGAATATTAGTGATTTTGGTCATTAATGGAAGATTCTTGGCAGAGTTTTTATGGTTGAATAGAGGAATGAGAAAGTTGGCGAACAAACCTGGAAAGCAGAAGAGGCAGTGCCAAAAACAAAACCCTTTGGGAAACTTGCTCTGTTGATTGTTGTGTTGTTGTTTGAATCTGTCATGCATGTCTGAATCTCACATGCCGCCACCACCACTATCGCTACTGTTAACCCTATCATAATGCCCTTTCCCATCACAGCCATGGCTTCCACACAGAGAGAGAGAGAGAGTGATCAGTAGTTCTGAGATGGGTTTGTTTTCAAATGAGTGTGGGATTCTCAAAAGCTATGTGCATATATGGAGAGAGGAGATTTAAATGAGAGAGAGAGGGGGGGGGGGCAGTGTGAAATGGGATAAGAAAAAAGATGTGAAAGAGAGCACGTGATAATAAATATTCTGGTACCATGAGGTGGGGGTGGTGGTGGGGTGGTGGCTGAAATAGTGAAAGTATGCTTGTTCATATTTGGCCGCAACCAAACAGGCTTTGCTTTTAATTTTGGGAGAGAAAGCACAAAAGTATACCCAACTACACAAAATACGAAAAGAAAAGGATAGATGATAACAACAATTGAGTAATTTTAATTAAAAAAAATTAATCCCATACTAGTCATTAAAAACTTTACTTTGATTATTTTATTTTAGGGTCCTAAATTGGGGTTTGCATATATAGGGGTATTTTGTGTGTTTCTCCCTTAATTTTTAAGTATTGTTCTGGACAAAAAAGCAAGCAAAAGGAAATCATTCTTAAGAATGGGCGTGGAACACACAAAGTCATTCTTAATTTAGTCCTCGTTTTAAATGTTATATTTGCAATCGACTTAATCTTAATTAACACAATGATCTCCTCGTACGAAGCATTATTTTAACTATGTGAAAACTAAATTAACTATAAATAAGTCTTTGTTGCTTTTGCTCGTATCTAGTCCTACTTCATCTTTGGTATCTTGTAAGAATTTTCCTTCTCTCCCCCATATATGTATTTTATTTGTATAACCATATGGTTTTTGTTCTCGTCTGTATTTATAGAATATAAAAATTTTCATTAATTACTTTATAATAAATTCTGGGGGTTCCTTTGTGATGGATGGAGTGATCCAACAGAATCCTTGAGAGCTACTCATTACGTATATCTCACCAAATTCAAACTTGTAAACTTGGCAACTCGGGGGAACTCGACAAATTCCTCAATATAGAAAAATATTTCGATTGAAGAGACATTTCAGGACACAACTACATAGTTTTTAAAAGCCAATAGATTACTATTCTGAATACGGAAGCTTATTAAGATTAGAATAATCCCATTGTTTAATTGTGCAAGTAATTAGATCTCACTGGATTATTCTTTTCGAGATTAATCACATTTCATTTTACATGTTATGAACCAATCACATGTTGCCATACTATAAAGAAGTGGAACAAGATCAAATAAGGAATGATCGCATTTCTGAATTTGAAATCAAGGAGCTTTCTAGTGTTCTTAGTGATTAGTGGTCCCTATTCTTATTTTACCTTTGGCTTCCTTGTTGCCACGCTATATACATATTCCTCCAGTTATTAATATATAATATATTTAACTAATTTGATTAGATTAAAAAAATTAATTAAATTAGTTAATATGAGATATTTTCTCTAAAATTCTATAATCATCATATTTCTTAACTTCCTCCCTGAATTGATCATTGTTGACTGAATGTCAATAATGGTAATTTAGAAAAAAAATTAATAAATATAAAAAAGAGATATTATATTTAGGACTAAGATCAACTTCTCAATTAGATTATATATTAAGAACAGGAGTCAGAGTCAGTATGTATATATATATATTGGTTTCTCACATTCATAGATTCTCATGTTCCCTGTGCTATAAATGCCTTAACATTAAAACATATCAAAGATTGTCAAAATTAATACTAATGACAAGGATGCTACTAAGTCAAGCGTTCATAATAATGAAAATAGAATTTCACTGCGAATTTGGCTCTTTGAAAATGCAACGTTACAATTGTTTGATTAATGTGTTGAAATAGGCTGTATTCGAAGAGACTACTGGGTTCAGTATTCACCTACTCCTTTTAACTTGCAAGACAAATTTCTGGAAAAGCCAAGTAAAACAACCAACCCAAATCACCCAAAACAGCAAGATGATTATTACTAATTAATTAACTGATATTTGATGTTTCAACTTTCATTTCCAGACTTGATTACCTTCTCTTCTCCTTCTCATGCCTCTTAATTTGCACAATTATCTGTTCATCTCATCATTCATTCCTACTTGGTGGCATACAAGATACTCTCTTTTGATGTTACATGTAAGAAAGGAGAAAGTTGATTCGAAATTATTTTGATTCTAAATATAATATTTTAATTTATTTTATTTTTTAAATTTATAATTTTTTTATAAACTCTTCTTATTGATTATATATATTAAAAGATTTTTTTACCAATAAAATAGTTTCCCTCGCAAATTGTTAGAATTATTATTTTAATGACAACCAACACATATTTTTTTTGTCTAAATATAAGAGTTAGAGAGAAAATATATTTTAGTTTAAATATAAAATATCAATATATTTTGTCTCTAAAATTATAATTCTCCCTCCAAAGTATCTCTAAATAATTATACATATTAAGAGAATTTTTATTAAAAGTAGTTTAAATAGGGTATTTTAAAAAAATTAATACATAATTTTTATAAATAACTAATTTAATTATTTTTTTAATATATTTAAATTAGTTAAATAATTTTTTTATTAAATACAAGAGGTAGGAGGTAGTATAATACTATATTCATTTGTTTACGTCTTGCCCTGATCATCAAGTAGACCAGGTGGCTGCTCCTTTGTCATATCATGATCAAATCATCAAGCTGTATATGTATGTATGCATGTAGAGTATATTGGTTTATTACATTCATTGGTTCTCTTTAACCGCAAATTACTCCTAAAGCTCTTAAATATAAAAATTAATTAAAAATTTATTTTAATTTTAAATATAAAATCTTAATCTATTTTGTTTCCTAAATTTATAATTTTTTTTCATAAACTATATACCGATTACATATATTAAGAAAGTTTTCTATCAAAAGAGTATTTCTCATGCAAATAATTAGATGATATACTTTAAGAAAACTATATGATATACTTTAAGGAAACTATCACACGTTTTTTATAAATAACTAATTTAATTAATATTTTAATCTCTACAAATAATTATGTAGCTCATATATTTAAGATGAGTATTGTATATAATTTTCTTAAATGCTTTAAAATTAAATCATCAAAGAAGTCAAAATTAATACACCCTCCATTCCTAAATATAAGAGTAAGATAGGGAATCTACTTTGATCCTAAATATAAGATCTCAATCCACTTTATCTTCTAAAATTATAATTTTTTTTCCGAAGTATTCTTATATGATTGTACATATTAAGAGGATTTCTATCAAAGGTAGTTCAAATATACATAATTAAATAGGGTATTTTAGGAAAATTAACACACAATCATTATAAATAACTAACTTAATTAATTTTTTTAATTTATTTAAATTAGTTAAATAAATTTTATATTAAGTACTATAATGTCAGATAGCCGCTTGCTATATATCCAATAATAAGACTTTTGCATATCCAAAACGTCACTCTCAGAAACCAAGGAGGAAAATAAAGCACTGAGAGTGACAGATCCATTTATTCTTATCCATCAATATGGTGTGATTCTAGTGAGTTGTTGATGAATTCAAGAAGTTCTTGAACCAGAAGACCGAGTTTTTGGGGTATCTCTTCAAGTTGTCATTGTAATCAACAACAAAATAGAGACCAAATCTTGAAGTGTATCCAGCTGCCCACTCCCAGTTATCCAAAAGTGACCATCCAAATACCCTTTTACGTTTCATCCATCTTCACTGCTTCACAAAACTTCATTTCATTAGCTTTGTAACTTGATAATAATTATGCAGTTTATAAGTTACAGATGATGATTACTTACTTGATAGAAGCTAGTAAGCTTGATAAATAATCATTGTGATATTTTATCCTTTTCTCATCCTTCAGAGCTTCCTTTATGGGTATAAGTGGATCATTTGGATCATCCATCCCTATAAAAAAAACCGAGATATTTAGAGTGAAATCTTATTCCATGTTTTTTTACCAAGTATGAAATTTTTGTCAGATTCAAGATTACCATTTTCAGTGATGATGACCAGAGGATTTTCATACTCTTCTTTGATGTAATTCATTACGCTTCTCATACCTTGTGGCACTATGTACAACCAAATAGAATTTGCCTGCAACTCAAATTTTGAATATCAAAGCCATGAATGATAATAAAATCAATAACTGAGATTGATAGTTAAGTAAAGCACACTTTTCTTTATTTTTTTCTATTCTTCTATAGTTGATTTATCTATCTGTTAAGTTATCTCTAATTTACTCTAGATAGATTAGGGCTCAAACCCATTTGAATAAAGAGTTAGGACAATTTTCCTTTTATTTAATAATAAAAGAAAAATAAGTTAATGAAATCAGTATCCGTCCGACTTGATATGAGGGATAATAGGGATTGAGGAAGTCTTTTAAAAGCACGCTCATAATTCCCTTGAGGCCTTCCTCCCAAAAATTGCCCTACAGAAAAACTCTCTCTCTCTCCTTCAATGTATTTGCTGTGGAACATAAACCGAGTTCCAATTGTGACTCTGTTTTATTTGAGCAATCCAGATACTCAATTAGATTCACAGTTGCGCCCCAAAACACTACACTATATATCTTTGAGAGCAGTAGAAGTTTGTCAATTCTTCATAACTATAGCATCAAATATATATATAGGGGAAAAAGATGGTTCACTTTTCAAGGACTTACCATGTCTCCAATAACTGTGTTACCACTGAGATTGAATGCTGAAAGCAATGCACAAAAAGAAAAAAAAGAAAAGAAAAAAAACCCTTCAATTAGAAGCTCAAAATTGTAAAAAGTCCAAAATAGGTTTGGTGCTAACTTACGAAGGGTGAGCAGCAGAATCTGAAATGTAGTCTTGAAGTAAATTAGTAATATTGGGATTGTACATTGCATAATAAGTAGTATAATGATTTATACCTACAAAATCTAATGAACCCTTAAGAAGATTGGACTGACATTTTGAAAATTTTGGCAACCTGCTTCCTACAATACTTCTCATTGATTTAGGATAATCTCCAAAGAACAAAGGATCCATAAACCTGTAACAGAAATTGAACAACTTTTCATATCATTTTGCAGTTTAGTAGGTTACTACAAGTTCATTACCTACCAGCCAAACTGAAAATCTAGGCCTCTCTCAGTTGCAGCTATGTCATCTTCAGAGTTTGTTGCTGACTCAAGACAAATTACATCCAAAGTTATCCCTATTGATCCTCCCACTATATTATGGGGAAGAACCAAATTGCTCAATTTATTGTCATTTTAACAATTTTTATATAATATAAAAGGAAGATTAATCTTTTGGTCACTATAATTTTGACCCAGTTATAACTCAATTCTTAAAATTTGATTTGGTGTAACTCAGTCTCTCTAGTTTTAACTCAGTTGAAACTCGATCTTTGAAATTTAACTCATTGCAACTCAGTCATTATAGTTTTAACCATTTAAAACTTTAGTCTCTAAACTTCATTAAATATATAATTTTATTTTCTAAAATATGGAGACTAATATTTTAAATGATTAAACTTAAGGGACTGAGTTGCATCGATTTAAAGTTTAGGAATTGAGTTACAATCGAGTCAAAACTCAAAACCATAGGGATTGAGTTGTATTGAGTTAAAATTTAGAAACTAAGTTATAACCGAATCAAAATTATAACGATATAAAGATGAATTTTCTGTACATAGAATAATACTATTTCATATCTTAAGGCACTAACATACTCCAAAGGCACAAGTTACTTTCTGTAAATCTCATCATTCCCAAAAAAAGTTCTTCATAGTTCACTACTGTCTTAATGTAGAAATACTCATTCGGTTCTTAATATATAACCTAATTAGGGATTTGATCTTGATCCTAAATATAAGATATATTTTATATACTTATCAACTTTTTCCCAAATACCCCTATTTATACTCCCTCAATAATAATCAAGTAAAAGAGAGAGTGAATGGTTTAAGGAAGATGATTAGGGTATTTTAGAAAAATATGTCATATCAACTAACTTAACTAACTTCCTGAATCTAATTAAATTAATTAAATATGTCATATATTAAGAACTGGTGGAATAGAATATTCTAAAAGTTTAAACTCATAGAGTCCCTTCATTTGGTTCTGAAAATTATTCATGAAGTTAAACAAACATACCTTGTACTTTTTCCCGTGAATATCAGCAACTACTGCATGAGAAAGAAGGATATTGTGAGCAACAATATAAGGCTCAGTAGCAGAGTTCCCTTCCTTGCAAAGAAGGTGAAAGCGATCCATTGCTTCACCCTGTCTCCAAATCTCTGAAAGCATATCTCAGCATAAATTGCAAAGTCCTTTCTGCAGCACACAAGTACCATTAGAGACACATGCTAGTTCAGTTGTACTGCTTTAAAAGTGTTGAAAGCAATTAGGTACATGATTTGCAGGGCTAAGCCATCCTTTATACTTGTCTTCTAAGGCTTGAGGTAAGTCCCAGTGGTAGAGGGTCACATATAGTTCAAGTCCTGCAAAATCAGAAGCAATTATGAAGATGGTGGAGACTGTTCATTTGGGAACAACATTCTTTCTTTTATATACATAAAATTATAGGTGAGTTAGGCCTGAGGCTCATCAGGACCAGGGCACATCTTTAGGCTTAAATATCATATACAAAAGTACTTACAGATAGCTTACCAACAAAACTTTCACATTGGTAGCAGGATTTGAACACATGATCTTATAAAGTTATCAGCCGATTCTTTATCTATTAAATCAACTTTTATTGGCTAGGGAATAACATTATGATCAATCACATAGTGATAATGAATAAGAGTTACCTTGGGCAAGTTAAGCATTGATGAGTTTATTGTAATGATCAATTCCATCTTGATTGATTTCCCCAGATCCATCTGGCACATGAAACTTCATGATATGAAGTCCAATTTGGGATAATCATCTTCTTTTTTTTGCATTTAATCTGTGACTTAATTAAGTACTTGACAATTTTCTGGCATTTGGCTGATGATTAGTATGTTTGAAATTACAAAAAGTTGGAAAAGAGCTTACTGGGGAAAATCCTTGACCAAGAAATGGAAAACCTGTAGGCATCCATTCCCATGTCCTTCATGAGTTGTATGTCTTCCTGCTTACAAAACACTTAATCATTCATTGTTGAATTACCTTAAATCAAGGCTTATAAGCAATGTTAGAAAGGAAAAGACAGTAGAGGACTCTTTTTTTTTTAATTTAGAGGGGTTGACACTAAAAGCCTAGGTTACTAATTAAGCAGGATATCAAACTTTCAAAAAAAAAAAATCACATGACACTAGGCTACAAGGTTATTGACTAGTAGAAGACTAATTAACAGTAATTATTAATGCTTTATATGACATAGACAAATATCAAAACATGCCAGATTTTTCTACTATTAGTTGAATATTACCCAAGGGATGTGTTTTTGAGCACTTAAAATAAGTGTTTTTACGTTTTACGAGATAAAATTTCCTTCACAAATTTTTATTTACCTTGTACAACATAAAATCATTCGAGAGAGAGGTGATGCTCTAAATAATCTATTTTTCCTCCAAGCTCTTTTTTTTTTTTTGGGTTGTGTTTTGTTTTGTTGGACCATTCATCAATTCCTCTCTGTCTTGCTCATTGAAACTCGGTTTGAGAATAAACTCATTTTGCTGCTCATACCACATTTTATTAGAAGAGTTCTTTTTTTCTTTGTCTTGATATAAAATTTAAAATGTAATGTTAATAGATTTTATTAAGTGAAATAGATTGAGAGCGGAGAAAGCGATTTTGGAAATGGCCGTGTAAGTTGCAGCAAGATTACTTACTTTTTTTTTTTTTTGGTACACAAGATTACTTACTTCATATCGGTGATATTGATCCACTGCCACGTCAGCATTGCTGATATCCACTATCTTCGCTACAATGGAATTAATGCGCCCAAGAGTGGAGAAGAAATTTCTAAAATCATTGCCCAAGGGATATGTCTTAATTAGCTCATCTCTTAGAGTTTTAATGCAATTAAGAAATACAATTAATACATAAAAAATATGGGCTATAATGCCAAATTTCCCCCTAAAATTTAATAAATTTTGTTTTGAAGTTGTTGGAGTAATTAAAGGTATAATATGAAAAATATGAATAAATATCACTTGAAACTCTTAAAAAGATATAAAAAATAAAATAAAATAAAATATTTCCCAAAATTTATATTTTGAAAAATGAGGGAGTAATACACAAACGCAAACTAAAAGGGCAAATGATGCCAAAAACTAGAGCTGATACCCTTATATGTGATATAATATAATTGAAAGAAAAGAAATCAAATCGAAAATTACATTAAAGAAAAACAGAGACATAAAAGTATTATTATTAATTAGTGTTACCAGGCACACGTGAGAAAGTATCCCACACAGATGGTCCCCTTCCGTCTCCTTTCACCGCTCCTTCGTACTGCAACCCATCCAATATATTCAATATTAATATTTGCATTATTTTTTTCCGTTAACCATTCGTAGGGTGGTAACGTGGGTCAATCTGTCGAATACGGGTTGACCTGCTATGAGTTAAGATAGAGGCGGGTTGGTGAAACACCAACCCGAGCCTTCCAATCCGTCAACTTTTTTTATATATATATTTTTTATATGTATATGGCTATATGCTAACTTTTTTAAAAAAAAAAATCACATATGTCAATATTAATTGGATTAGAATCATGATTGAAGTTCTCAAAATATTTATTTAGTCAACTTTGTCACCATCCATAGATAAATCTATCACAAAAAAAATAATAATAAAATAAAATGAATATATATATAAAAATAACTCAATGAGATAAAATTAATATAAATTAAGTGTAATATCCCTTATTTGACTAAGATTCTCAAATTAGTAAAGTACAAATGTGTAATATAAATAATAAAAAAATAAAGTAAAAAAATGGGTCAACCCGTCAACCCGACGGGTTAGTCCGTCGCGGGTGCGGGTCAAAAAGACCCGCATCTAAATGGGTTATAATTTTTACAACCCAACCCGCTATTTTTTGGCGGGTTAGGGGGGCCCAACCCAAATTATCCCCTCTAACCATTTGGCATTAATAATATGAACTGCCAGGGACTAATTTAAAATTAAGATAAACTATAAGGAGCTGTAGACTATTTTTTTTTTAAATATACTCCATTCTATCTACAATATAAATCTTTTCAACTAATTCACTACTATAAAAAAAAAAATAGAAATCAACTCATTAAATTTGTCTAAAACTAAATTTTTTCCCCCAACTTTACACATATTAAAAGAAATTTTGAATGAGAGAAAGAAAAATATAAGTAGCATTAGTTATTAGTTATATGGGTAAAATTAATAAATAAATATTTATATTACGGATCAAAAAAAATAATGACCTATATCATGATACGGAAAGAGTAGAAATTACTCATCCAATCCTTAATATATAATCTAATTAGGGAGTTAATCTTAATCATAAATATAAGATATATTTTTTATATTTATTAATTTTTTAAATGATCCCTATTGATATTCTATCAACAATAATCAAATAAGGGAGGAAATGAGTTAAGAAAGATAGTTAGTTAAATAAAATTTTTAATCTAAATTAATTAAATTGTTTAATCTAATTAAATTAATTAAATATTTTTTTATATTAAAAAACGGAGCAATATTTTCTTACTTAAAAGGCAGAAGAGGCACTGCCAAAAACATAACCCTCTGGAAAGCTTGTTCTATTAATCTGTGACGACGACACGCATATGTGAATCTCAAAAAGCATGATCACTTGTAATATTATCAGACTAATCACTCCTCTTATATCGTTTGGATTAGTCCAATAAAAACCCCAATTTGGATACTTTAGTTAGTATCATTAATGTAATGGTATATTAGTCCATAGCTTTGTCTTTTTATTTATTTTAGCATAATATTATTATTGCTGGGTTTCTGAAAGAAATACCCGTTATGATGTGACATCTATGTGATTTTTAAAAACAATAATTAATTAACGGTCATCGTCACATCTCTTTCACAATATCGACATCTCCGGATCCAATATATCAAAGAAATAGTAAAAAGTAAATGAGGCCTTCCATACTAAAAATCCTACTTAGGCTTAATTTTATAAACTTTTTTATCATTTTTTAAATATACAATTTATTTCTTTAAAAAAAAGTATATTTCTAATATTTTATAAAAAATATAAAAATATTACTTTTATAAAAAAAATCAACGTTTGTTTTTATGTTATGGTTGTTTTTTAAACAAAAAAAATACTTAAGACTTAATTATTGAGTTTATCTTAATTTTAAATATAAGATATATTTTTTATATTTTTATTTTTATTTTTAAATTATTTTTATTGATATTCTATAATCAATAATCAAGTACGAGAAAAAAATTAATAAAAAATATTAGAGTATTTTAAAAAATATATGTTATATTAACTAATTTTATTAATATAATTAAATTAATTAAATATAATTTATATTAAGGATAGAATGTACACCGTCTATATCAATTTTATTTATTTATTTTAAAAATAAAATTGGCTCTTCTTCTACCTGTTCCTTTTTTAGGATTTAATTTTATACAAAGAAGTATAAAATTTGTATGAGAATGAATGAATATATATATATATATATATATATATATATATATATATATATATAAAGTGGTTGGAAGGTGGGGACGATCATGCAACCTAAAGGAGAGATGGCATCAATTTCAACATGTCATGTTTCCCTGTGATCCCCACCTTTGAATTTGGCTTTGCCCCCTCAATCATTCTCAACTCAAAAAGACGTTACCCCTTGAAATCCCTCCCTCCATCGCCATCACCATCACAATCCCTGTTTTTCCTATCTGGAGATATACGAACCATAGTATTGAAAATTAACATCTGACTAGTGAACTGAGGAAATTAATCTAGTAAGAAAATGTAGATAAATAGTTAAATTTTATTTCTCTCTCTCTCTTTGTTAAACTTAAAATAATATTATTTTAAGTAAATAAAATAACAATATATTATATTTATATTTTAATAACTCTATTTTTAAATTATATATGAATATTTAATTTATTTGTAGATTAATATGTTATTATTAAAATATAACACTTTTTAGAATTGTATATAGATATTTTTGCATATTTAAATTATACTATATTATTTTAATCATAATTAGATTAATCATAATTCAACTATAGTTGAATTATTGATCCTTGAACTACTATTGCCATCAACCCACCACAACACTACTACTTTGATCAGTTTATTCATCAGTTTGATTTTACATTGAAATTAGAATATGATAAGCCTCCCTAATTGTGTTTGCTTCATTAAATTGTAAGAATTAAACCTCTAATTAATCATATTTAAATGTTGAAAACCCATGTTATTCACGTTAATCTAAATAAATTATAAAATATTTTTTGAAAATTTTAATTCGCCATAATTGATCACGTGATTATTTGTTTCCCGTTTAAAAAAATATCCTAGCAAGCTTTCCTTAAAACAGACTTGGAAATGGAATGAACGGAGAGGAGAGGAACACTTTATTAATAAAAGGAATAAATAAGTATTTAAAAAAAAAAAAAAAACTACCCCCATATAGAAAAATGTCCCAAAAGGAGCGGAGAAAAAAGAACGGGAAATGGGAGAGGATGAGAATAAAAATGATTGGGCACAGCTCATAACGATGCAATCAGGCGCTGGAAATCGCTGAAAAAGCTGATCTCAGCAACTCCCACTCCCCCATGATAGATATAATAAAATATAGCAACAAAATAATTTAGGAAAATTACTAGTAAGGCCCACGTTTTTTATTCGTATAAATGAAGATTTCTCTCACTCTCATCTAAATCTCACCATCAACAACTCTTCAAAGTATAAAAATATTATATTAAATAATTAAATTTTAAGCATATATTCTTAATATTTAATTAAAAAATCACTATTTAAATAATTTAAGTAAGTATTTTTTATTAAAATTAATAATTTTATCATTAGTGACTGAAAATATATTTTAAAAATTTAAGAGGCTAAAATACTAAACGTAATACTTTAACCATATTTTAACAATAGTCTAATTTATAAATTGTACAAGTCAAACGGAAACAGTTAAAATTTATTTTTATGTGATATTATAATAATAATTTTATAGAGGTTAAATTATACAAAAGCTCTATGAATTTTGGGATAGTTACAGTACCTCATGACATTTCAATATTTAAATTTAACCCCTTCAATCTTTTATTTATTTATCATGTACCCATTGTAGTTAAGTTATTGTTATCCTTTTTATAGAAATTGTTACGTCAAATTAATGAAAAATATGATATCCTACATGGCATCATATATAACTTAATAATTTTATAAAACTCTATTAAATTTTAAACATGTTGTATATAACTCCCTTAACACTTCAAAATTTAAAATTATTAAAGATAGCATATGTCTTCTACTATTCTGACATGGTAATTTTTGTCAAGAAGATAACGATAACTTTAATGATAAGAGGTCTATTATAAATAATTAAAATATTGAGGGGGTTAAATTTAAAGTTTAAAACATTAAGAGGATTATATATAACTGATACAAAAAATTACGGGGTTTGATATAATTAATGCCTTTTATAAAATATTAATTCTCAATCTATCATTTTTTGATCCAAGGATATATGAGGATTACACAAGGAAAAGAAAAAGAAAGGAGGGGGACTATGAGAGGATCTAGATATTTATAATTATATCATGATAAATAATAAATAATATATACACTAAAGTCACTTATAAGTTAAATTGTTTTTTTTAATTGCCATTAGAGAAAAAAGAAAGTGGAGAGTAAGAGTACATGCTAGTTACACCAAACTCTAGCCCTAGGGATAATTATGAAATGAAATTGCCTGTTTTCTAAATTTAGAAGCACAAATAATGTTGATGGCCTTGCACCAGCCCCAGCACCACCACACCAACCATACTTAACCACTTCTTACCTTTTGGTATAAATTTGCCAACTCATGAATGTTATCTCTTCACTTTGTACTCTTCAAGCACATTGGGTTTGAAAGTTCTCTTAATTAAACATATCCTAATGAGCTAATTTTAGGATAAATCTCAGTGATTAATATGAATATACACACAGGCCTTATTTAGATTTGAATATTAATATCTTTAAGGTAAAAATGCATCTTCATTCATATGATTTCATATAAGATTTATTTTCTATCTCTTACTTTTATATAATATCTTATCAGTCCTCAAATTCTAATGTTATTAACAAAACATGCTGATGTTATGAAATTTTAAATATTGATAAAATATTCTTAAATATTGATATATTATGATTATTTCTTAAAATTAATAATGTCTTACATAAAAAAAACATACTTTGATATTTGCGGTATCAGGATTAAATGGCTGAAAAGATAAGTTATAAAGTTAAGGGATCTGATTAAAACTTTATATAATGTTAGAAGCCCAATGTACATTTTTGCTAAAATCATTAAATTAAGACTAAGTATCCTATTATAAATTATTTCATGCTCAATTAAAATATAACATAACTTAACTAGTGATTTATAGCACTGGTAAAAAAAAAACTAGTGACTTGTAACATTGAAGTTTGATGATTTGTCAGTGTCAATGTTTAAAAATTTTTCTAAGAAAATAAAAAAAATAGTTTAGTTAGAATTATGGGGGGTAAATTCAGAGAATATCAGCAGAAGCAGAATATTCCTTTTGAGTTGAACACGTACCGTAGTAAAAGGCTTTTGATGTGAGAGGTGCTCGTACGAATACATTTATTCTGGAAATGAGGTGTCATTGCTCTTAAACCATGCTTCATAATTTATGGTATATGATTATCATTATTTTAAAAATATTACAAGGCATGCCCCATGCAAACTCTTTAAAAATAAGTTCTAAATTTCATCACAACAAAAACTATAACATCATGCCCTAACTCAGAAACATACCCGCCTTAATACTAATATATATATTTATATAGGATTTTTTTTAATAATCATTTAACAAGAATAACTAAGAATTTTTTTATTCGTCGATGGTGTTCCTAAACTACTTTGAGTGGCAAGACTAATGCCTTTCAAAATTTAGAATATAAAGAGTTTTTTACCTCTCATAATAAGTATGCTTTCTAGAAATAAAATATGGAGTAATTAAGAATATTTTTCTGAAAAAATACTAAAAAATCTCTCATTATAAAATTTATCCCATCTGATCCTTAATATAAGATATAATTGATTAATTTAGGAAAATTATGGAAGCTAAATGACTGAATTAATTATAGCATATGTTAAGTATGATTATATTATATGTCAATTTATAAGTAAGGCAAATTAGTTTAGAGAAAAATGATAAATATAAATACTTTAAAGTAATTTATTTAACTTCTTTAATCTCTCTAAATTAATTAATTGTGTCTTATATATAGGTAGTACTCCTCCAGTCTTTAGTATATTACATAATTTGGGAGTTGATCTTGATCATAAATATAATACATCTTTTTTATATTTATCAATAAATCTCTAAATTATGCATATTGACACTGCCTCAACAATAATCAAGTGAGACAGAAAGAAAAAAAGTTAAAGAAGATTATTAGGATATTTTTGATAAAATACCTTATATTAATTAACTCAATTAACTTGCATAATCTAATCGAATTAATTAAATATATCTTATATTAAAAAATAAATATAATATTATTTAAAGGGATCAAAAATTTATTTAAAAATTAAATATAATTTATCTTTAATTATGTGTAACTTATCTTCTAATACGTGTAAAATAAAAGACATTTATTCATAATTAAAAATATGATATATTTATATATAATTAAAAAAAAATTATACTAAAAAAATGAGTTGCATATGTTCAAGAGCTTGAGTCTTCAGGAATATTTAAGTAATAAATTTTAGCACGGGACTTTTTCTGCAATTTTTCCTTTCCGGACATGAGGGATGAGTTAAATAAACTGATTTTTAAATGAAAATAGCGTGTTTATGAAAGCGTTGAAATTAAGAAAATGATTGATTAATCTATTTTAGTCTCCTATGTTGTTTCATCGTAGAGGAACGTTACATTTGGCAAGAGCTTAATTAATTACTAATAGTTCATTAATTGAATTTATGCATAAAAAGAGCGTGTTTGTTCCAGACCAAAAAGCCAAATCACAAAATGCTAACCGTTCATTTATTAGCCGCAAGACAGGTAAATCACAGCCATTAATTCCACTGACAGAAAGATCTCATCGCGGCTAAATCGAGACTCACACTGTTTCCCTAGCATTCTCAACTTTGCTTGCAATTTTAATTCCTAAAGTTAGTTAAAGTGAAAAAGAGATCATACATAGCAATTATTCTTTGGTTCGTTTACGGCACTTCATAAGATTTTGTTTCTTTCTTTCAATTTTTTTTTCTCTCTTTTGTTTTATCGCTGAGCTTTTCTTTCTTTATTTATTTTTTTGTATTTTGTTCTATTTAAATATTTTTGGATCTGATTAATCATCCGTATATAAATGGCAAATGAAAACCCAGCTGGTAGGATCCGAAATAAATTTGTACACAACCGGAATTAGCGCTCTTCCCAAATTTGGTTTCTGAATCTCACTGTTTAACGACCTCAACTGGTACGAACAAAAACCCTAATTCAACTATTTTTGGTTCAGTTTTTCACATTTGTTTTCATGCAACGGGGGAGGTGTGGTTTTCATAGGATCTTGGTTGGTTCTTTTGCTTTCTGAGATTTGATTTTTGTTTTTTAATGGAAAGTTCCCTGTTTGGTTGTTGGGAATCGTAGGGAACCTAGAAATTATCAATGGTTGCAGTTTTGAGAGGAATCATTTGAACTGAATGATTTTAGCAATCATATGGGGACTGTTAATTGTGGTGGATTAATGAAGTGGATGTCTTTGAATTTGTGTTGCAGGGGATCTGATTAACCCCTCGTCGACGATCGGTCCTACCAGAATTGGCACTTCCTCAATCATTTAGCAGTGGACGTTTGCATACATCTTCGAAAACTGTGCGATTTGCCGTGAGTTTATGCGCTTGTAGTGCTTCTAAATAGTTTACTCAGAATTTGGTATCGAAAATTCGGCATCTTCCTGGAGATACGTCATTCTTTGCTTTCATGATGGGTGTTTGATGAATTTGCGCTTCTTGTTCTTTTCATTATATGAGTGAGAAGGTGCGTCCACGTGGCAAAAGACAAGCACGTTACTAGCGAAGAAGTGTGAGCTGTTGGTTCAATGCTTGCGGGAATATTGTTGATAAATTACAACATATACAGAAGCATATATGTTATCATAGACGACCGTTTTTGCTGCTATTAGAAATCTAGGTTGACCCAATTTACAGCTTAGTGGTCTTGAATTTATTTGCAATAGCAGTTCCACGATTTGGACATGAGAAGCTTCTGGTTTAATAAATCGTCCATCATTATTGGCCCTAGACCGCCGTTGAGCTGGTTGATGTTGTGCCTGATCAGTCTGCTTGCACTAATTGCAGTCTTAGGCTCATCTTCTTGGAATAACATTGATTCAACACCACTTACTCGGGCATCTCTTATTTATTCAAACTACAGAAGGATAAAAGAGCAAACAGCAGTTGATTATTTGGAGTTAAGATCTGTATCACTGGGTATCACTGGGCAAAAAGAACTTGACCTCTGTGGCAAAGAAAGGGAAAATTTTGTGCCCTGCTACAATGTTTCAGCAAATTTGTTAGCAGGGTTTAAGGAAGGCGAGGAGTTTGATCGGCACTGTGAAGTGTCAAGAGATGCTGAGATGTGTTTGGTTCGCCCTCCTAAAGACTATAAGATTCCCCTGAGATGGCCAACTGGGAGGGACGTAATATGGAGTGGAAATGTGAAGCTAACCAAAGACCAATTTCTTTCGTCTGGAAGTATGACCAAAAGGTACTGTTTTGTTAATTTTAATTCTTACAGTGAGATATTGCCTTCCTTTGGTTTCAGCTATTGCAATGGATTTTTCATTGACAAACCGCAGCTTTTACCTTCTACAAGGTTTTCTGCTTTCAGTTTAAAATGAAAATTTTGAATTTCTAAAATTTCTTCAATTAATTATGTAGGTTGATGTTACTAGAAGAGAATCAAATTGCATTTCACTCAGAGGATGGATTGATCTTTGACGGTGTGAAAGATTACTCTCGTCAGCTTGCAGAGATGATAGGGTTAGGAAGTGACACTGAATTTCCCCAAGCTGGTGTAAGTTTTCCTTAAATGATCTTTCTCTAATTCTGTTTTAATTCTCATCAAGAGCCATGTTCATTTTGTTTTGTATCACCGCATAATGTGACTTATTTATAATGATGATGGTATGACAGATACGTATTATACTAGACATCAATTGTGGATTTGGTAGTTTTGGAGCTCATCTGGCATCAATAAAATTAATGGCAGTTTGTATTGCGGCATATGAAGCAACTGGCAGCCAGGTTCAATTGGCCCTTGAGAGAGGCCTTCCTGCAATGATTGGCAATTTTATT
Source organism: Leucaena leucocephala (assembly GCA_037074615.1). Taxonomy (NCBI): domain Eukaryota; kingdom Viridiplantae; phylum Streptophyta; class Magnoliopsida; order Fabales; family Fabaceae; genus Leucaena; species Leucaena leucocephala. Next base: position 4,920,082 of record CM073569.1, read on the forward strand.
TCAAGACAGCTTCCATATCCATCTTTGTCATATGACATGGTTCACTGTGCTCAGTGTGGCATCATCTGGGAGGAAAAGGGTAATTATTGAATTCATTGGCCTTAACTTATTCTTTGGTACTTTATATCAAGTTTTGATTCCTCTTATTTTTTAGATTGCCGCTGCTTTTCTGTGTATCAATTAGTGAGTTTGACTGCTCATTGCCTTTTTTATGCTGACTATTGGATTCAAGGTTTATTATCTATCATCCTTTTTAGATTGAAGTTATATTTGCCAAAAGTAGGGTGAGAGAGAAGACAGTTCAAGATGAACATTTAAAATGTACGTGGTAGACTAATAATTAAAAATGGAGCAATAACTTTGTGTTCCTGATGGCCAATGTGAGGCTCAACCTCCCAAACATGCAACAATAGTGAGGAACTTGTCTACATGACTAACTTTAGTTGGAACCAAGAGATTAATAGGAAAAGAAGAGATAAAAGTTTTATAATTTCATCTTGCTTTACTGGGAGACGGAGAAAGTGCTAGTACCAGTATTGACAATTGTCAACTGATTCCACCGTTAATGCAGTGAAAATGTGGTTTTGATATCTGATGACTAAGGAATTTGAATATGTAAGGTGCATGCTGTATGGATTAAAAGTACTTGTTAAAGGGGGAATTCAATTTGACTTATTTATGGAAAAGAGAAAAGAGGTAGGTAAAAAGTGCAAACAGATAGTGGATTCTGTAATTCCAAATATTAATTGCTTTTTAGCTGGTTTCTTGATAACTTCTCCATTAGTCATTCATTATGCTTATTTATGTTCTCTGACCTGAACATTTCTCTAATTAACTATCCATGTGTGGCAATCGTATTAGCTTCTATGTTTATTTATGTTCTATTGCTAAATTTATATCTTGGTTTTGGCATATCAAATTACTCAAATTGACTAACCCTTTGTTATAGATTCTTCAAATATTTGTATCAAGAAGTGATTCCTTTTATTTATTGTGCTTCCTTCCTTTTTCAATGCCATTTTTAGAATTTTTTTTCCTGCCGTGACTTCTTTTATATCATGTGAATATGGTAACTGAACTATACTTTCATTTTTGCTATCTAAAAATGACTTCATCTGCAGATGGAATGTTCCTGTTTGAAGTTGATCGTGTTCTTAAACCTGGGGGATATTTTGTCTTAACCTTACCCTCAAGCAAGTCACAGGGAAGTTCATCACGGGTGAAAAAAAATACCATCTTGACTCCAATGGAAGAGCTGACCCAAAAACTCTGTTGGACCCTTCTAGCTCAACAAGATGAGACTTTCATTTGGCAGAAGACTGCAGATATTGATTGTTACTCATCTCGGTAAGGAATTTTGTAAAACTCCTTGCTTCATTAATGATTAGATAGACTGTATATTTAAGATGATATATAACAACTGTTACTAGTGCTACTGCAATTGGTTTCCAGCTTCATTGAACTCTCAATGAATTTTACTAACATATTTTTATAGATTGAGAATGACATCTGCTATCTTCCATTGTAGCAAGCAGCATGGTATCCCTCTATGTAAAGAGCATGATAATAGTCAATCGTATTATCAGCCTCTTGTACCATGTATAAGTGGGACATCTAGCAACCGCTGGATTCCCATACAGAACAGATCTACCGGATCTGAACTAAGTCCGGCTGAGCTTAAAATTCACGGTTAGTATCACTCAACAGTTTTTCCTTATCTCCTCACTACTCCTAATGTTCTGTCCCATTCGTATTGATTTTCTTTCTTATATTTCTCTATTATGCAGGAGTTCAGCCTGAAGACTTTTATGAAGATTTACAATACTGGAGATCTGCTCTTAAGAATTACTGGTCTTTGCTTACCCCATTAATTTTTTCGGACCATCCAAAGAGACCTGGAGATGAAGACCCATTGCCTCCATTTAACATGATACGCAATGTGATGGACATGAATGGTAAGTATGGTGGTTTTAACGCAGCCCTTCTGGAGGAAAAAAAATCAGCATGGGTTATGAATGTGGTTCCTGCTAGTGCTTCAAATGTACTTCCTCTTATACTGGATAGAGGTTTTGCCGGTGTTATTCATGATTGGTAAGTGGTTTCTTATTCTTTGTTTTAGGTCTAGATGAGTTGTTGAACGTGATCTAGATTCTAAACAAAATGTTTGTATACAAGCGCTGATTGGTAAAATATTGTAATTATACAGTTACAACTTTCAAATTCATATTACGTACCTGTACCTCTTATAAGCATTCCCTTATGTCGAACAGCAGTGGTTGTCTTTGCTAGCTGAGAAGAAACAGTGTCTTAGCTTTCTTAATTTGGATTCCTTTTGAGACAAATCTGAAGATAGAATGCATGCATGTGTGCACTTGATATATTTTCCCGAAAGTTGTCTTGGTTCATTGCAAGATCTTACTTGTGAAAAGTCCACTTCATCTCTAAATTCTCTTCTTTGGCGTTCACATCTGTGAATATCCTTAAAAAATAAAGTCAGTACTTCCAGGCTTCTGGATAACTGAATGATTGGCCTTACTATTGATTTTCAGGTGTGAACCCTTTCCCACCTATCCCCGGACATATGACTTGCTTCATGCTAATGGACTTCTTTCGCATCTCGCTTCAGAGAGGTGCAGCATGGTTGACTTATTCTTGGAGATGGATAGAATACTTCGTCCAGAGGTAACTATGTCCCTGCTCTCGCGGTCGTGATTGCTTTTCTGAAAAGTTGTTTTTTAATATTTGAACTCTGTATTATGCCAAAGAATATCTTCCATTTAAAAAGCAGAAAACTTATCTGGCCCCTTCCTCTCTCTTACATTTCCATCTCTTATCCTTAAATCCTCCAAATCCTTCAGAAAGCATGATCCTCAGAAAATTTCTTCTCAAACCCCTTGATTTTGATAACTTGTGCTCACTTCTTATAATGCCACATGCAATGTCGAGATAGTTCGTTGGATATTCTTTTGTTTGAATGGTAGCAGTTGTCACTATTTAGCATATCAGAATGTCCCAGTTAAGCCTAATATGTTGACATGTTGGTATTATCGATTGATAGGGATGGGTAATTCTTTTCGATAAAATGGGAGCTATAGAGATGGCCCGGAGATTCGCAACACAAGTACGTTGGGAAGCAAGGGTAATTGATCTTCAAAATGGCAGTGACCAGCGGCTACTTGTTTGCCAGAAACCATTTGTGAAAAAATAATTGAGCAACAGCATGTTTCACCAAAGGCTGAATGACACATATTTTTTGCTCTGGTAATTACTCTAACCCTGTATATTGGATATCATTTAAAATTAGAGAACATAGATGCATTAAACTAGACATAGGATCAGTATCAGTCTTTTCTGTGGATTATCACGGGAATTATTTTCTTGCACCATCTTATGAATTGTCAATTGTCACAACAAATCTTTAACTAATACAACATAAAAGGGTAACGTGGGTGGTTAGAGACAATGTCATCTTTCTTTACTTGAGTTTACTTTCTTTGGATAGTTAAATATACCAGGCCGATGTGAGAAAATAGATCCTTAAAGATTCCTTTGGGGCAGATATTTAATTCTGGGCCAAGTCCTAAATCACCGCTAACTTGAATTCTTCAGTAAACACCTGAATCCTTCAAGATGCATTACTGTGTATTGCAATTTGGCCACTGTTTGGAATATTGTCACGTTGAGACCTGTCAACAAGTAATACCTTCAATTTTATATAGTTAATATGAACTGCTGTGAGTTGTGTGACCCCTAAGGGGATATTTTGATCAATTTCAGAGAATGGATTGTTTAGTTGGCACAGCATGTATATAGTGCTCAGAGACTTGATGTTTTGCCATCTTTTCCACGACCAGATTCAGAATGACGCTGTAGATTGTGAAGGTTCGCCATGAAGTTAGCAACAGTTCTTTCTTTCTTTTTCTTTTTGGGGGTCAAAGGCGCTTGTAGTAATTCATTCATCCAATATCTTTGTTAGTTTTTTTTTTGGTTTAATGATTTGTTTATTGATCACCATTGGACTCGAAGCTGTTATTTGAACAATCTCTAGCTGTGAAAAAGAAATGTGAATGGCTACATAATCAAAGAATGAAATTAAGAATTTAAGTCTTTTCCCTCAGTCTTTGTGCTCTAATTTGGCCGACTAAGGTTCGCTTCAGAAAATGTTTAGGGGCTGTTTGACGTGCAAGATGGAATATGATGAAATTAATTAGAAGTAAAAAGGTGAATTTAAAGATGAAAAATTATAGATGCCTTTTTTTAAAAATTATTAAGAATGATTATGAGGCCATATTAAATTAGGAAAAAAATAAAAAATTCATTATGCCTTAACGAAAAGGTACATCCTGAATTAGAACGTCAGTTCAAAACAAAACCACAACTCTGATTTTCAATACACAGTTTGTTCCACTTGTAAATGGCCAGCCATCAACTTTGAATAATGAAGCTTATTTTCTTTAGTAAAAACCAGGTAGTATTCCTGGCCGATATTTTAAAGACTAATTATCCTAAGTCGTGGAGAATATCAATAGGGTTAGATCTAGTAGAAAGGGCTAGTTCTTCATAGGTAAACTATGGTTCAAATTTTTACTAAGAAAAATATTTATATTTAGTGTCTAATATTATCCCAAATATATATTTAGGAAACAAAAATAAAATAATGAAGCTTATGCCCAAGCAAACAGAGTCTCAAAATATCCAGTGGAAGAAGAGCCCAGAGATGAATTTTTTGGGCTGATGAATCAACCTAAAGCCCAAAAGTGTTTACGAGATGAAGAAGCCCTTCATCTCTTCGGCTTTGCATGAATAAATAAACTAATTCTGCTTAACGAAGCAAAAAGCAAAACAAAGAGCAGATGGATAAAATCTGGAGATGCAGGGGATCGAACCCTGTACCTCTCGCATGCAAAGCTAGCGCTCTACCATTTGAGCTACATCCCCGAGATTGAAGCTTTTCAGTTTACCATCGTATACAAAGATTTAAAAAATTGGTTCATCATTCGAATATTGAGTGTAGTCTGGAGCACTCGTCATGATACTTCTGGTGATTATACCTTTTCTCTGTGATTGAAAAACCTGCAATGAGGATGAAGGCCGGCGACAGAGACGAAGTAAGTAATATAAAAGGCTCTTGAGTTCAGGCGAAGTCTTTTGGCCTTTATGAAGAACATCATTTCTTTTCCACCAAATCAGTGAAAGATGCTGCAGATAAGCTCAGTCTTATTAGTTAGCATCAATAATATAAATGATGAAGAGTTTCAGGTGTCAAACATCCAAAGGGACAAATATTATTATTGTTTAGATGATGATGCTTCGGTATGTTCACTGGTGGAGTTTTATTAAACAGTTTCCACTTTCCACATGGAAAGCAAAGTTCTTTGAAGAGCCAATAATGAGAGTCATGAATTTGTATATCCACCTACTTTCCATTTTAGTTTAGAACCTATTAATCCTTGAGGAGAGGTCACACCAAAGTGAGTCTTGAAGCTATCTTTGCGAGAGCAAATTTAATCTTCTATGATTCAATCCGTTTGTTCATAGCATCAAAAAACCACCTAAGAGGTTTTTTTTTTGTACAACAATTTTTAGAAAGGGGTCGGACTCACCCACGATCTAAGGGTAGGGCGAAATCTCCCTTCCTCCTAGGCGATACTAATATCGGGCAGGGCGAGTCGTCTATTACCTTCAGGCGTAAACCTAGGCACTCAGGAGATAAGATGTCTCCCCAAGCGCCGCGACTGGAACCACAACAAAGTGGCACTCCCCAGGGTTCGAACACGCTCCAAATGGTCGCATGTCTCACATCTTCGCCAGTTGAACCCACGGATGATGGGTAACTAACTAAGAGGTAATAAAATGAGTTAAGCCTATGAACCCAACTTGCCAATCCTAAAAGATGTGGGGTTACACTAGCTCATCCTGTTTAGCCCAATGAGTTATGTTAGTTAGCCCATTTTAAAAATGATAAGACCCCAATAAATCAATCTATTTCGTTTCTTAAATTTATAATTCTTTTTGTATTGATTGCATATATTAAATACGTTTATGTCAATAGGTAATTTCTAATACAAGAGATTAAATAGAATATTTTAAAAAAATTAACACACCTCTTATATAAATAATTAACTTAACCAATCTATTTAATTTTTATAAATTAGTTATCTAATATGTTAAAAATTGGAAGGAATATTTGATTTATCAAGATTGATATCCTCATTTGAAAGATAACAGTATTTGTTTAAGCTTCTTTCACATGTGAAATGGATTGTTCAGGACATGTAAATTAAATTAACTAAGAAATATTTCCTTCACATAATTGCCTACCCCTCCCGAATAGATGAATACCGTTAAGAATTTTTGTTAACTAAATTACAAATATTAAATGGGAAAAACTGTAAATTAATAAGGCAAAAAATATTTTACATGCTTAATTTGATAATTTAGGGCATAATTTATTTATTTATTTCTTTTTGCATTTTGTTTTTTTTTAAATAAAAGTTATTGCAAGAAGACCCCAAGACAAGTTCCCTCACGAAATGGGAGCAAAGCTGCATCACGATTTGCGCGGTTTCTTTTTAAAAACCTCTCATCCGACGGTTCTGATCTGGTCTTTCTCTCTCTCCTCCGCTGCTTGCTTCCTCTCCATCTTCAACTTCTATATAAAGCACTCTTCCACATTCTTCCCTTCTATTTTTCCTTCGTCTTAGCTCTCTCTCGAGGCCGTTGCTTGCAGTTTTCCGTTTTTCCGTCTTGCTTCTTCGTGCTCGTTTTGTCCTCTCGTCTGTCTGAAACAATGTCCGCCGAGAAGGAGAGAGAGGGCCACGTTTACATGGCCAAGCTCGCCGAACAGGCTGAGAGATATGAGGGTGCGTTCTTCCCTAACCTCTTTCCTTTTTTCTGGTTTATGGTTTTCGATGTCTACATTTTTCCGGATCTGTCTTCTGTTTGATGTTGTGCTTGTGTTGGATTAGATAGTGTGGTTTGGCTTTCTCGTTTCTTTTATTGTTTGATTGGAATTGTGGCTTTAGATGCACCACATTTTGTGTATGGATTTGGGTTTTTTGTTGCGGTATAGGGATCGAGCTGTAGATTTGGCAAATTTATTGGTAACCTGTTTTATAGTATTCTGTTTTATAGTATGTGGCTGATGAATTGCTGAGTAATTTGTTTGGATTGGTTTTAGTTTCTAACTAATGTCTGGTGATAGATGGGAAACAATCTTAATGTGGTGATTTTGGTAGCTGAAATGGATTAATTGCATTTTCTTTTACTTTCTTGATTTTTCCATTTCCTTTTCACAAATTGGTTTTGCGGAGCCAGAACGGCCTAACTCTTTAGGGTGGTTATTTCGAAAGCTGAAGCAGTGACACAGCTTAACGCTATTTTTCTTTTGTTTTCTTGATTCATGCTTCTACGGATGTGCTCTGAAAAAAGATTCGTGTACCGTAGTGTTTTATATCGTAGTGTTTTCTTATGAGATTAATTGTTATTGCATACCGTAGTGTTTAGTGAGGTTGACGATGAGTTCTTGCATGTATATTGTAGTCCATGTTGGATAATATTTAAAATTTCGAAGTACATTATAAACATTATGAAACTTCATATTTATCTTGCAGAAATGGTTGACTTCATGAAGAAAGTAGCAAAGCTTGATCTTGATCTAACTGTGGAAGAGAGGAACCTCCTCTCGGTAGGATACAAAAATGTCATTGGTTCACGACGAGCCTCATGGCGCATAATGTCTTCAATTGAACAGAAGGAAGAGTCTAAGGGAAACGAGCAAAATGTTAAACTGATCAAGAGTTATCGCCAAAAGGTTGAGGAGGAACTATCCAAGATTTGCAGTGACATTCTGACAACCATCGATGAGCATCTGATTCCCTCTGCCGCATCAGGAGAAGCCACTGTTTTCTACTACAAGATGTGAGTGATGTTGTTGCTCTTTGTTAAACTCCAGTTTGCAACTTAATTGATTTATTCAGGGTCTTTCACTGTCAGATGCAATTGATTGCATTTGTTTCCTTCTGTTGATATAATAAAATTATCTAGACTATGGAGAGAGAGAGAGTCTGTGTGAGTGTGAGTGTTTGTTATCTTTTATTGCTAATCTCTCTTGTACTGTCTCTTTATCTCATGATGCGCTGAGCAATCACAGGCTCGCATCCTGATTTGACCTTGGTCCTGTATAGGGAGTTCAAATGCAGTTTAGAGTCATGGACCAAACAGTTTGTTTTCTGTTCCTTGCATTCTGTGACGCGACATCTCTTGCCCAACATTTGGGGCCTCTATCCCTGATCTCTTTCTGCATTTTTCCAGGAAGGGTGACTATTATCGGTATCTTGCTGAGTTCAAGACTGACCAAGAAAAGAAAGATGCTGCTGATCAGTCAATGAAAGCATATGAGGCATGCATTTTTCACCTCTTATAGCATAAAAAATCTTAATATTTAATAATTCACCGCACTGTCGCTTGATGAGCACACAACCATTTCTATATTCAGGCTGCTTCAGACACTGCAAACAAAGATCTTCCATCAACACACCCAATCCGTCTTGGACTTGCCCTCAACTTCTCTGTCTTCCATTATGAGATCATGAATTCTCCTGAAAGGTATTCCACTGATTCTCTCAATCTACAAAGGAGCCAAAGTTCCTTTATTGTTAGCTTTTGTACTGACGTCACTACCGAAACTTACAGGGCCTGTCAATTGGCTAAACAAGCCTTTGATGAGGCAATTGCGGATTTAGACAGCCTGAGTGAAGAGTCATACAAGGACAGCACTTTGATCATGCAGTTGTTGAGAGACAATCTGACTCTTTGGACCTCGGATTTGCCTGAGGATGGAGGTATGATATTGATTGAGACTTGATATTCCATGCTAAATCTTGCTGAGCAATGATGTATAGTCTCATGGCAACTCTCTCCTTACCGCTTTTCACTCCTATGTAGCTGCATCACTTGTAATTTCTCCTAATATTGAAGCTCTAATGATGAAATGCTCTCATGCAGGTGAAGATAGCAGCAAACCTGAAGAGTCCAAACCTGCTGAACCTGAGGTATGCATTCTAGGCCATGTTTACATGATTTCAGAACTTGTTGATTTTCCTATGGGTCAAAGTACTGAGTTATAAACTGTGTTTCGCAGAAGGAGCAGAAGGAATAAGGTACTGATAAACCTGTACAAGGCAGTCAGATTTCAGTTTTCTTGCAATGGATTTGGAACGTACAATGCGGTTTGTGTGCTCCCCATTGAAAAAGTTGGGTTTTGGGCTGTCTTGTAATTTTCATCTTTTTAATTTCATCTGCCTTATCATCCTTTTCTAGTGCACTGGCCAGTTTTAGTATAACGGTTTCTTTACATGTACTCCATTTACTTTCAAGCATCTATTTTGTGCTCATTAGTTTTATTTTGCAAATAGAAAGTTGTTTTCTTCTCCTTTTGGCTTTTGGTCCAATTTTAATGACTGAGTAATCACTGATCAGGACAAGTAAAGCAAAAAATATTTGTCATTTTTTCCCTTTATTACAATTGTTATATTTTTCCTTTATTTCTAACACGAATGTTTAATTTTTTTTTTGTACAAGTGGGGGCAAAACGCCTAAGAAATATAATCTACTCTACGTGGGGATTAAGTCCCAGGTACTCATTATGCACAATAGATCTCAGCTATGAAGGGCTAGAGTATAATATTATTATTTTATTCAAACCCTCTTTTGCCAGAGCAGCAGTTAACTTATTTTGTTCTCTTGAAATATGTTGGATCCTTACATTCCATGATCAATCTAAGAGACTCTTTATCTGTGAAATCAAGAGACTGCACATTTTGATTATGGTATTAGATATCATGTGAGCAACGTCCTTGGCATCTGTTTTTAGAAAAATATTTTTATATCCTAGATCCCAAGCAAGTTTAAGACATTTAAAAACAGCCTACTGTTTCGCTTCCAACACACTACAACAGCCTAATTGATTCAAAAATCCCCCAACCTAAGTCCTTGAGTGATCTCTAATAATTTCGTCACATCCAGCCTTGTTGTGTCCTCTCGTTACTGCACCATCAACATTTAATTTATGTCATCTTAAGGGGGAGATTGCCAATTAGATGAAGTCAGTATTATTGAATCATTAATCAAAGTTTCATCTTGTCCTTGCACAAAACTCCTCCATGTTTGCATAATAACCATATAAGGATCCAAGGGCTTCAAGTAATCTTCATCAAATGTAGCCTTGGTTCTCCACTTCCATGAGAGCCAAATCGAGACTCCCCAAATCAAACCCCAATTGTTCATACCATCTGACCTTAACTCCTTCTTGAGATTTAAGGCAAACAAATCCCTCAAATGAGCTCTAAAAAAGGCAACATAATATCTGGGTTTAATTAATTGGAACCAAATCTGCTTAGCATAATAACAATCTCTGAGAATATGTAAAATATCCTCCTTATCTTTACTGCAGAATTGACACATTCCGATAGTTGATGACTATTTGTTTCTCCAATCATTAGTAGCAAGGTGATTATTGAATGCTATCTATATGAAGATACAAATATGTTCAGTACCCATCCACTTCCAGATATCTTTATATACAGAGTTATATGTATTGGCAGATTGTGACTCAATAAGAAAGTAGGCACTTTTAATCGTAAAAATACCCCCACTCGTAGCATTCCATATTAACACATCATTACCCACTTTCTACATTGGTGGTATCATGCTTATTAACCTCCCAAAGGCATTACTTGGGATAATAGTCCCAAGTCCTTGAAAATCACAAGATCCTAAAACAATCCAATCTACCATTTTGCTATTTTCTTCCTTAGTTGTCAATGGCCGGAGACATAATTCCTTTAACTTTATGTTAGGAAATAACTAATTATCCGTAAAGAAATTTATTAATTGCCCATTCGTGATATGCCATCTTGTGCCTAAATTACCTATGTCCTACTGTTGAGAGATGAACTTCCATAGTGGAGAGTCTCCTTTCCTTGCATCTAGAAGATTATTTTCATTTCTCAACATATATTTGTGTAAAAGCATCCCGTTAACCAGCTTCTAGGCTATTTTGATTCCATAAGCATGGTTAAAGGATGATAATTTCTTGAAACTAAGCCCACCATTTAGTTTAAGCATAACAATTTGATCACACCCAATTGAATAAAATCTATGAGTTTTGGCTACTTCCCCGTATAAAATTCTTTTGTAATCTCTCTATTTTCTGACAGATTGAGATTAGAATTTTAGAAATAAGCATAGGATATATCGGTATAGAGCTCAATACAGATTAAAATTTGTTGTTGGCCAAAAAATAAAAATAAAATTTTATAAAGATTTGCATTTGAATTTCATACCCCTTATCTTTGGAAATTATTTTCGCGGCGTATTCCATACAGTTGTATATGGGCAATATTCTTGGCTCTTTTTTTTTAATCTTTTTTTAGAAAAGAGTTTATAAAAAAAATAATTTTTAAATAATTTTAAAAAAATCGATTATAAAAAAATAATTATTAATAAATAAGTGTTAAAATAATTATTATTAAAAATAAAATTTAATTAATAAATTATTAAAAAAGTATAATTTTAAAAAAAATTAAAATTTTCCCATTCTCTATCCTGTTTTGTCTGTGGCATCAACCATCGATGCTTCTTCCGTCACAATGACGCCGACGCTGGTGAGCCCCGACGATGATGCAGATGCCGACGCTAACGCTAATGCTGACTCCTGCTTTCTTCTTTCTCCTCTCTTTCCTCTTCTTCCATCGTCCACTTCTCGTCGACTTCTAGATCTAAAGCGCGACCCACGACGATGTCGAGAGAAGTGATAAAGGAGCTACCAATGACCCACAACCCATGATGCCAGCGAGAGAAGTGACAGAGGAGCGACGCAATGATGGCAACGGTGAAGAAGACCGAAGACAATGTCAAATACGAAGAGTTTTGGTGAGAGATTTCCTGCGTTGGTTACTGGTTTATTTTTCTTTATGCGGTAAGGATCTCCCTTTTCTCTAATAAAACTTTACTAAAAATGGCATTTGATTTCTATAATTACATTTTTAAATTTCACGTAAGTATCACTAACTGTATCTCGCCTATGGTTGAGTCAGATTTCTACTTATAATAAATAAAAAAAAATGGAGAACTAGCCATGATGCCCTTTTCTTTTAACATCAAGTGGCCTAGGAATTTTATATCCTGACAATGTCCTGTCTTTCATGCAGGTATTTCTTAAACGTGATTTTCAACATACTCAACAAGAAAGTTTACAATTACTTCCCGTATCCCTAGTATGTTTTCCATAAGAGACGACTTCATTCCCGTTGAATCTGTGTGTTTGTGTGTCTTATATATTGTACTTATCTATTTTCCTAATAAAATAGTGTTTTAGCTTTCTGAAACATCACCATTGGGTTATTTGCAGCTTTGTTTCTGCTGTGCATCTCCTTGTTGGTGTGGCATATTGCCTTGTTTGCTGGGCTGTAGTTAAAAGGACCTGAGTTGAAGTACCGATACTCTCTATGTATAAATTCTTCAGAGTATCGGCACTTTTTAAGTAGTAGTTCTTGTTTATATATATAGGTATAACATTCATTATAACAGCTTTTTCATTTTCCCTTTTAACCAGCCAATTGATAAGGAGCTCTTGGCATTACTCCAGTTGCATTTTGTCATGTCCTTGGTCATGTCATGTCCAATGTATCATTTGCTGCTGTTGCTGTGTCTTTTACCCACACCATAAAAGGTGAGAGTTGGGAAGATGAAAAGAAAATCAGAGATTTCTTAGGTTTATTTCATGCTAACAATTCTATTCCATCAACATTTTCTTTCTCTGGCTGTGTGTTAGTCTTTTCCCCATCATGCTTGTGCTACAATATGATGATTCCTATTAACTCACGTTGACTGATGACATTGCTGGCATGGGATAAAGTTGTCACGTCTTTGGCACTTAATTTTCTATTTATGTTTGATGAGAAGTGAATTATGGATTGAGTTACTTGCCAGAGGAAGAAGTTCCTTTCAATGAGTTTCATTAAAATATCTCTATTCACAGAAATTTGATTAATTGGATTTAACATCAGTTTGTTCCATTTATTGATGGTTATTTCCAAGGGCATTATGCATATTTGCTTCTATTTATGAAGATTAAATAAGCACTCTGGTTAAGCATTCATTCCCAGTTTCTTAATTCTCTCCATTTTTATTCCTTCAGCTCTGGAGCCCTTCTTCAACGCTGCAGCTTCCCAGTTTGTCTTGAGCCCTTCTTCAACTCGTGGAATATGGTTTTAGAAATGCTATTGCAAAAGTAGGCATATTCAAGTTTTTGTCTGAACTGTTCTGGATTGGAATGTTTTACCATCTATACAATCAGGTATCGGAGTTTAAAACTTTGACATTAAAGTTTGATTGATGAACTTCCACTAACTCTGAACAAAACATTACATCTGCAGCTGGCTAATAATACTTTGGAACGAGTCGCGCCACTGACACATACCGTTGGAAATGTGTTGAAGCGAGTTTTTGTCATCGGGTTCTCTATAGTGGTTTTTGGTAATTACTCTGGTTTGATTATGATCGGAAACTGCAGAGAGTGGATTTTCTACATTTCACTGTTCTGATAGTTGCAAACTTGTGTCGGCAACAAGATGGTACCCAAACTGGCATTGGCACTGTGATAGCAATAGCAGGCGTTGCCATGTATTCTCTGATCAAGGCAAACATGGAAGAGCAAAAACGGGTTAGTTTTAGTTTACTTCTATCTCGCAGTTTTATTTAGAAAAACTATTTTGTAGGTACCTATACTTTCCTTTAATTTTTAATCTAGTACCTATAATTTCTCACTCTTTATTAAATCCTTTAATTTTATATTGTTAGCATCATTAGCCCCTATAACTTTGTTCTATTAGCACCATTTGTCCTTCTATGGGAGCTAATGTTGTTAACAAGGCAAAGTTAAAAGATTTAATAAAGAAGAAAGAAAAGTATTTAGTACCTACAAAATAGTTTTTCCTTTTGTTTCTCTCATCAAACAATAAAGAATTAATGGGATATCTTCAGAAAACAAGTTTAAGCTTGTTGAAAACTACTTACACAACGAAATTTGTTACTTCAATCCCAGATCTTCAGCTTAACATTGCATGTTTTTTACTTCTAGAATCCCTGAAAGAGATTCTTAGATTGATCTGGTCTACAAAATTTTGTGGGTACCAGTTAATGCTTTACTGAATTTTACTGCGCTTTCAAATGATTTCAGAAAGCTACTGCAGCTGTTTCATCATAAGGAGGTCCTCTTGGATTGGTAAAGCTATTGGCAGACGCAAGTGATGGGAATTGTATTATATTGAGAGGCGTATCATATTATGTGTAGAATTAATTAACGCTTCTGACTAGATAAGCTTTTTGATGTTGAATAGTACCATGAAAATAATACCCCTTAACAAAAATATTGCATTATGTAGAGCATATCCATTAACTATATCCATATTTTGGATTAATTAATACTTATTCAAACTTGGTTTTATGTGTATATATTTGCTGCTGCTCAATTTGATCCCTGAATTTAACTATATTTGGCCCCTGAAAGGAAGCCTATTTATTAAAAAATCGTATAATTGAATTTTAATAACTGTAAGTTCTTTCTTATAAATAGGGCTAGAGGTAGTAGTAACAATTTATATGTGTTTCTAAATTAGTACTAGATATACCAACAGGGGTTGATTCGAGTGGTAAGCGACTCGGTATCATTTAAGCGAGATCTCGAGTTTGAGCCTTGGAGTATGCAGAAAATCCCCGTTGGGAGACTTACCCACTATAGCCAGGTGCGTGACGCGAGTCGGATCCGGATGTAGTTGGGGTAAAACTCCGGTGAACCCGGTGGGCAACCAAAAAAAAAAATTAATACTAGATATTTTGCCATCTATCATAGATCTAGTCTATAATAAAACATTGTTCATAAGTATAACTTGAGATAGATTTTATATTAAATAATCAATCCAGTATATCTTATCGTAAGATATTTCCAACATTTTTACTTGTTATTGAATTTTTCAAAAATAAAATTCAAATATTTTACCCTTGTTAATGAATTGAATGTAAAACATCTACTCACAATTTCTGAGATCACTCATTAAAATTTTGAAGGGAAAAAAATAAAAAAAAAACCATTAAATGCCTTTACACAATATCTTCCTATATTTTGAACCAAGTATATTGTATCTATAAATCTATATACTTATTTATAACCATATCTATATTTTATATTTTTTTTAGTCAAGATATCGCTTAATTACTTTAGACTTGACACTAAATCTTGTGTTCTTCTCCTTAGAGGATGAGACCATTTACCATATGAATCAATAGCTTATTAGTCATATTTTATGTTTGTTAAAGCTACAGGAATTCTCTATATTTATAAAGTTGCATCAAGCCATTTGACTTGTAAATAACACTTGGCTTTATATACGTAGTAAGGAGAACGTAGCTAGTTGATTAGTAATTCCTTCAAAGATGTTGAGCACGATAAAAATACACAATTTAGGAGCCACTGAGTAAAGAATAGTGGCCATGTTCATGTTGACATTATCTTCTGTATTTGAATATGTGGCCTACAAAATGCACTTATTGGTTTTCTCCGAGAAACAACCCTATATAGTTAACATCCTCTTCCAATACAATCATACAAAAACGAGAAATTGCAATAAATAAGCTATTCTTTCCTCATCCTGCCTCGGCTAACAATCTAACACCATCCAGTATGTACATACAGGGATTCTCTCGGAAAGGATGCTGTAAAGGATTTGCCGATTTGCCTAGAAAACTTAATAACAAGAAGACCTGCAACATGGAAAACATCTATAGATTGATATAAAGATAGCTTACAGATCACACAGCACAAGGATCGCAAGAGGTAAGATGAAACCATTTATCTTACCAAAAAAGAAAGATGAAATCCAATAGAACATTTTTTTTGTTGCACACCCGGTTCACCGGAGCTTTGCCCCGACTACATCCGGATCCGACCCGCGTCGCGCACCTGGCTATAGTGGGTGAGTCTCCCAACGGGGATTTTCTGCGTACGCCAAGGCTCGAACTCGAGACCTCGCTTAAGCGATACCGAGCCGCTTACTACTCGGACCAACCCCCGTTGATAAATCCAATAGAACATAAATGCTCATATGTTCCACCACGCGCACAGCCCGATCAGTAAGTTTGAAACAACATGAATGCATTACTACCCGAAAATAAATGCCATCAAAGTAAGCAAGGATAACAATTCAAAATTTATGTGCACCAGTATGATGTTCCAAAACTTACAATTTAAGCATAATCCATGCTGTAATCAAGATTGAATAGCATGTCCCGACGGCCTTCTGGACCCATTCGAATGTTCAGAGATTTGGCGAAGGACTGAACTCTATCATCACTGTCATAGTCCATCTCTCGCATGCATCGCCTTCGAACCTTTTTTAGCATCTCTTTTGCAGGTTCAAATCCAGCAGCCACCTGCCAGCAAGTTTAATATGGGTTATTAGTAGCCTAAAAAATTACAACATTACAATAAATAAATAAATTTGTACTCACCATATCATCAATTACAGTTAGAGAGTCTTTGACATTTCGGTTCATGAGGTGGGCATCCACGAGCAGAGAATATGACATTGCATTAGGCTTTACACCCGAGCTCACTACGTGCTCAAACACCTTAGTTGCTTCATGTGTCTGCCACGACAAAACAAATTATTAGGTCCTCACAAGTCACAGGTGTTCACATCCTGTGGTCTTGAACCACGGGCACAAAAGTTTAGAAACGATGAAAAAGATGACACCAAAAAGCAAAATATGTTTCCTTTCATGCATCAGTTCAAATTACAAAGCAGTGAATCAGTATAATTGGTAATAAAGTTCTATCATTTTCTTTTTTTCCTTCCCTACCCCTCACCCTTCCGCTAGTCAAAATGATAAGAGGGGCCAATCTGTGGGGTAGTTAACAATTAACAAGTATATGTCAAACTTCCTGCGTGCAAAACCCGGGTAAAAATATTTGAAGGCACTTTTATTTTGGGATGGAAGAAGGGATGGGGTACCTTTTTGAGCTTCCCAAATGCATGCATCAGTGCATTATAAGAATGAATATCAGGTGTCAATCCAAAAGAGGATCCAATTGCTTCAAAAGTTTGGTATGCACGATCAAGGTCCCATATGTTTGCACACCCCAAAATGATACAGTTTAGAGCAGCCACAGATTTATAAGGCGTCTCTGCTCCGCTCAAACTTTCCAGTTGAAAATAAACCTGAATCATATAAAGTAACATGCTGAGATGACACTGAAGATGAGTACGTCATTCTAATATAATATGTAGATCATACGTAGCAGCCAACTTAATCTAAGATGCGTGCAGACTAAGAGTTTCAAAAAGTTGAGTATAAGAATGATTGCAATAAAGTAACATGAAATTTTCTTCGAATATCATATACTTCGTATTATCAAAGAAAGAAAGCTACTGCACAATATGTTTCCAACAAAGAGAAAAGGCAATAGCCAATAAACCACGATGAGAATGAAATAGAAATAAATCATAAAGTTACATATTTTCTTAAACCAAAGGAAAGACATACAGAATCCAAAGTCTCAAATCCCTTCTTGCAGCATGCCACAACCAATGGATGTAACGAAGTAAAGGGAGAGAACATTTCTTCAGCTTCTTCACTGGAATCTCCATAAGCAACCTCAAAGTCATGTAGCGTACTAAAAGCCCTTTGTAAGTTGCCCATTGATGCAAGGGCACTTATCTTTCCGAGATAAGATTCAGGGTTAGGAGCCTTTCTCTTACGCAATGAGCGACGTAAAATAGACCATGCTGCATCTAGCAGATTAGTACTATAGGTCCTACCTGCAGTGGCTAGAGCTGACACAACTAAACCTTCGTCTACAGAAAGCAATGCAGCTGGTCTTGCCTGCTCACCCCTTGCAATCCACATAGCCATAAACTCCAGTGCATAATAAGCTAGCTTGCTATTATCCAGCTGCATTGCAGTTTCAGCTATTAAGTAGCACACATTCCACGGAGGGCAAAGAGCCTTGTTCTGATCCATTGTCTGGAAACAGCAACAAGAACACCATTACACAGAAACACAAACTTATTAATACATCTAAGAAAACAAATATATATACATCTTAGGCATAAAAATGCTTACTTACCTTGCACTTTTCAATTATTACTGCCAAAGTATCTAGCCTACCCCTTTTGATACAACTATTTACACAGTTAGTAAACACTTTCATTGACAACATATAACTTGATTTCAAAGCCAAATCTATGTACTTCAATGCAGCATCAATCTGGCCAGTCAAAAACACCATTCCAATGACCAAGTCATACGATTCATTATCAGGGCGAGATTCATTTCCAGTCAGCAGCATCCTGCCAATAACAGAAAAGTTTGATACTTTACAAACAAATCCTGTATGTTTGTTCAGTATATGCACATAAAAGTAACAATTGCATCCATGATGAGGAGAGGACATAAAATACATGGAACAAGGTTTATATTCGCACCATCATCAAACACAGTGCATAAGCCTTAGAAGTCCCTGGGTATTGCAGATAAAATAACTGATTTAAGGAATGCAAATGTTTCGGAGAAATAACAATTCCTAAGCCAAATCTGATTTTTAATGATATGTCAGCCCTCTCCTCCACTGAGTCACATTCATTTTGAGTATGTTCGTATGAATGTCAACATATGCTAGAATCAAATCACTGCTTAAATGCATCGTCTTAGGGGGGGGGGGATTTACATGCACCCGGTATACTGGACAAATTTACATGCACCCGGAATCATTTGAGAAATTCAACAAGAAGAGTTATCAGCTAACCGTTCCAGCAACTTCTCAGCAGCTTCAGTCTCCTTGGCGCGGTACATTGCTTTAAGCACCAAATTGAACGAAGCAGTATTAGGTCTGACACCAAAATCCTCCATTCCAGCTAACAAATCAAGAAGCTCCCCAGCAGAATAACCAATCATCAAGTTCGCTCTCAGATAATGATTATACAAATTCACATCAGGCTTATTCGGCTTCCCACTCTTGTCCAATGACTTAACCCAAGACTCGAACAACTCTTTGATAGCAGCCCATTCCTGAGAGGCCACCCAATCAGCAAACTGATCCATCAAGCTCTTAGCATCAAATGTATGTGCCATTGTTTGGATGCGATGTCCGGGTACTAGATTAAGAAACCCTAGTGGGATCATGGACTGGGTTGCAGAAGGCGGAATTGGGCTGCGCCAATTCTCATTGTAGAGAGGACTACCGGAGGACGGGTTGGGAGGAAGTGGGGTTGGGGCGGCCGGTGTCGGAGATTCGGCGAGTTGAGGCTCCTGAGAGAGGGAAGGGAAGGTGGTAATCGTCTTCACGGAGGTGTAAGCGTATTTAGGGTGAAACGTTTTTATCAGAGAACGCGCCCGAGCAATGATCGTCATTTGCGACACCATTGATTGAGCTTCGATGGTGGTTTAGGGTTTCCTCCTTCAGTTCAGTTCAGTTGAGCTCGGCATCTCGCAATTCATTATTTTTGGAATTGGGAAAAGCCGGGGGGCGTATGGTGGTTTCCTGACTCAGGTTAAATAGGGAAAATTCTAAATAAAATAATAATTAATTTTTTTTTTTACCCACTCAGTTCACGACTATATCCGGATTCGACCCGCGTTGCGCACCTAGTTATGGTGGGTGATTCTCCCAACAAGAATTTTCTGCGTACGCCAATGGTCAAATTTGAGACCTCATTTAAGCGATACCGAATCGCTTACTACTCGGATTAACACGTTGGTAATAATTAATTAATTATATGTCATGTTGGGAGTAATTTGCTTTAAAGGCCCAGCCTGTAATGGGCTTCATTACAATTTGCCTTTTTCAATTTTTGTAAACTACGATTGTAACTCTTAGCAACAAATGTTTTCGACCAAAAATTTGGAACACCTCTTATTTCAAAAAGAAGAAAGAATAGTCCCAAGTTCTAAATGTATTTTTTTTTTCTTTTTTTGTTACATAATTTTTTAAAAAAAGATTAGGCTTATCTATAATATAAGAGTAAGACGAAGACTCCCTTTTTCTTAAATAATACTAATATGAGTAGTGTATTTTTCTTTTCTTTTTTTTTTGTTGCCCACCCGGTTTACCGGAGCTTTGCCCCGACTATATCCGGATCCGACCCGCGTCGCGTACCTGATTATGGTGGATGAGTCTTCCAACGGAGATTTTTTGCGTACACCAAGGCTCAAACTCGAGACTTCGCTTAAACGATACCGAGTCGTTTACCACTCGGACTAACCCCCGTTAGTGTGTATTTTTCTTTTGATACACTAATGTTGTTCTATGGCGTCAAAAAAAAGTGGACTAGATCCAATAGGCCAGCCCATTTAACTTGCTAAGAATAGAGGGTTGATTAGCTAGACACTCAATAAATTAATTTTCTAATCAAGAGTTTTAAATAAATTAATTAAATTTAATTTTATATTTTTTTATTCTTACTAAGTCTGAAATAATGTCATAAGTAACTTTACTTTTATTAAATTAAGTATAATTTATATATAAATGTTATATTTATTTCTTAGAGTAATGCATTTTCTGTTTAAATATAATTCTTTTTAGGATTTTTTATGATTTTTTTTGCCAACAAAACTTATTGTTTTACGGTTTTACCACGTGTGAATGATATAACTCCATATTGTTTTTAAAAATGTAATGAATAGTAATAAGAATATAAATTAGCCTTTGATCCAACATGTAAGATGGGGCCAATGACAACTATATGTCATGGTTTATCTTAATTTACTCCATTTCCCACTTTTTCATTAAAAAATGGCAAAGTGGGAATTTGAAAGATGTAGTTGGAAAAAGGAACTACTTTTTATTGTTACATGAATTTTGAAAACTTGCATTAAAAGAGTTATTTTTCTCACATGATAGTTGAGAAATAAACTCTACATACGCTTTAAATTTTAAATATAAAATTTAGTTAACAAATTCATCAAGATTAAAAAACTTAACTAAACTATTTATTTATTACTTCTTCAGTTTTTAATATATGAGTTAATTAAATAGTTAATTTTAGTCATAAATATAAGATATCTTTATTGTATTTATCAATTTTTTTTAAATTACCCCTATTAATATTTTCTCAACAATAATCAAGTAAAAGAGGGAGCGATGGAGTTAATAAAGATGATTATAGTATTTCAAACAAAATACCTTATATTAACTAATTTTTTTAATCTAATCAAATTAGTTAAATATGTCCTATATTAAGGATTAGATAAGTATTATATAAAAACGCGTGTAATTTTTTTAAGAGTTAATATGTATATGGTTTTTTAGGTTTACCTTTATTTTAATTTTGGACCCTTAAATTTTAAACAATAAGTTTTAATCTCTCAAATTTTTTTATATTTATCATTATATTTTAATAAAAAATTAAATTATTTTGTCTCTTGAGCGAGAGATCAACTTATAGTTTAAAACTTGAAGGACTAAAATTAGAATTTGTACATACTCGAGGGACCAAAAATTATGTTAACCTTTTACAAAAAATACCCAAAAAAGAGATAAAAAGAAAAGGAAAAAATGAAATTAACGGGGGTATGGTGATTTAAAAAAAATAATGAAAAAATAAAGCCTATATTTAGAAGTAAAATAGACATTTTAATAAAATATTATATTTAACATTGGAGCAAGTATATAAAGTAAGATGGTCCAATTATTCTCCTTTTAGGATTCCATGGAAATAGGATTACAAAAAAATCCCAATTAAAACACTTTGGAGACATAGATAAAAAAAAGAAAGTGATGTAAAAGCTACCACAGAATAGGATACACAAAAGCCAAAAGATTACTCTTGTCTAAAAGCCAAAAAAATTAGCGATTCTTCCTAAAAGTGCTTAGAAGTTAATACATTGTGTTCTTACTCAAATACATTTTTGAGTCAAGTTTCTCATCATTGCTCATAATCATCAATTAAAGTTATAAAAGATTAAAAGTATTGATCAGTCTAACACTTTTATCATCAGTCACTATGGTGATTTTGACTAAACAAAAAAACCTCACAAACTGGTAGGTCGCTTGACAGGTGTCAGTTTTTTATGTTTATTACCTTTGATCCTTACCTAAACCTTTCTCTTTCTCTCATGGTACGTTTTGGTTGGATTGAAGAATTTCTTATAAAAATAAAAATAAAAATAAAAATTAACTTTAAAAGTTTATTTGATAAGATGAAAATGAGTATAGAATTAATATTTATTTTTTTATAACTTAAAGTAAAATGGTCTAAAATATTTTTTATAACTTGGAAAAAGTTAAAATTATCTAAGAATTTTATAACTTAAGATAAAATAGTTCAAAATATTTTACTTCCATCTCCATTATCTCATTTTCTAACTTTTTTATAGAATTAAAATAACCCAAAATATTAAAAATAGAAGTGATTTTCATTATATCAAATAAAGGAAGTAGAAGATTGTATTTCTAATTCCACTCCCCTTATACCAAATATGCCCCTAATTGGTGTGGCAACATATATAATTTGTGTCTGTTTAAATTTGAAATCTGATAGGTATCAGAATATATGAAGTCTCACATTGCCTAATTAAAAGATGAATTAGAAGTATATAAGTGTAAGATAAGTCTTATTAAATTAGTTTGAATAATTTTAATAAAAAAAAACACCCACCATATATATATTCATTTAATTCTCCTTCTAGTTATATTTATAACATCCTTGTGATTCTTAATATAATTTTTTTTTATCAAAACCCACTCGTCCACCTGTGACCTCATATAAAGTATTCCCCCAAGAAATTACTTTAATCATACGGTTATTTTTTAGAAATAAAAGGCATTTAACCTTACAAATTTAACTAATTTTATTAATATTTATAAATTAATTAGTTAGTTATTATGGTACGATGAAGTATTAGAAAAAAGGGAGAGAATGAGAAGACATAGGGGACCTTCTATCCCCAAAAGACCCACCGAGCCACTGGTCCTTCCCTTCTCTTCAATCCCAAAACCAGGTTCAATGTCGAGCACCCAACAAGTTTGGCCCCTTTTGAAACTAACATAACTATATAATTGAATTGAATACAGGAAGAATTATGTTATAAGAAAAAGACTTAATCACTACAAAAAATTAAAAATAAATAGTATAAATTTATTATTATTTTTTAATAAATTTTATCATTATATACTTATCAATTATTATTAATTTTTTTTCTTAGAGCTTTATAATAATTTGCTCTTGAATAAATATATATACTCATCATATATATATATATGCTAATGGATGTATATTTTTTATTAAAAATAATTATATTTAAGAAATTATTAGATATTAAATATAAATAAAACTCTTAATAAGAAATTATATACATAGAGCTTAAAATATGAGTTTTTTTTTGTTACCCACCCGGTTCACCGAAGCTTTGCCCCGACTACATCCGGATCCGACCCGCATCGCGCACCTGGCTATGGTGGGTGAGTCTTCCAACGGGGATTTTCTGCGTACGCCAAGGCTCAAACTCGAGACTTCGCTTAAACGATATCGATCCGCTTACCACTCGGACTAACTCCCGTTGGTGCTTAAAATATGAGTGGATCACATCAAGCGTTCCTGCTATAATGGGCGGGTTAAGCTGAATAAATTGGCCTACCTTTTAATTGGGCCAATATGGGCCATCCCATGGGCTAACCTAATATGCACATTGGGCGGGCTGGACCACACCAGCCCACTAATGTCAATTTGCTAATAATTTCATAACATAATGGTCAATAAAAGTTAACATAAATGGTAAAAAATAAATTCGTATTTTATAAAGATGCGAGTTTGATTCCCACTATTATCGTGAGGATTTCTTTAGTAGGCGATCTCATAAATCTTCTGTAAATACTCTATAAGTCCTTGAGCTATACCCTGACCTTAATAGGGGATTAGTGTCAAACTCACTTAAATTTTTTTTGTAACAAAAAAATTATAACATAATGACACTAAATACCTCTATAAATGTATTATATTTCTTAAGCATGGGGCTGCACGTTGAACCCTATTTAAATAGGATGTATGTCTGAGTTCTTAAAAAAATTAGAAAAAATTCCCTTACTAAAAATTTTATTAGTGATAATGACGTAACAAATTTTTATATATATCAAGTATTAGTACTTTAAAATTTTTATACATATAAAGTACTAGTATTCTAATTTTGATTCATATCCTCAATAAAATTCTTAATAGGATTTTTTTCCAATTTTCTCAAATTCTTTTGTTGGGTGAAAAACAAAAAGGGTTTATGAGTCTCCACTCCCGTCACCTGAACAGCGAATGAGCGAATATGTTGTGTAGCATCACAGGGGCGCTAATAAACTAACTAGTGCTATTTGCGGTGGATATTTTAGTTATGAGTATTTGTGGTCAACATTTTTGATAATGTTAATAGGGAAAATCTCAAAAAAATAATATTTAAATTTTAAAATTTAAAATTACTATAAAAATATACTGTTATTTACTTTATAAAAATAGTCTATAATTTATAAAATAAAATAAATTAATTAATTTAAAATTTTAAAATTTGAATAATATTTTTTTTAAGATTTTCCTATGTTAATATCGTGCCTGAGAGAATGTAATAAAAAGTTAGAAAAGATCTTTCTTCTTGAAACCTTTTTTATTTCTTTTTAAACAATGCAAAGATCCTAATGATTAATTTCATAAAAATGTTATCTTTTTTAAGTAAAAAGTTCCTGTCGTAAAATACTTAAGCGGGATTTACAAAGCACATCAGATACCGACACCCCCACCACCAAACTCGCCTTTCTTTTCCTTTCCTTTCTTCTCTCGAGAAACCTCTATTCTCCATTCCTTCTTATTCCTCTCTCTCTCTTTCTCTCCATCGACTGCAAGAATACCCACTAAGTTCTGCGATATTCACCGGTTAGAATCATCAATCATGGTTCTTTTAGTGTATTTTGCGCTTCTCTTGGCTCTCACACGCCACTCAAGTAAGCACCTTTGATTCCCACTTGTGTGTTTCAGATTTCTCTGAGATGGGTTCTTCAGATTTTTGCCCATTAAGTTTGAGATGGTGAAATGGGTTTTTTCTTCTTCCTGCTTCAATTCAGGAAACTCTAACTGGTTTTCTGGGTTTTTTTAGGTGCTCTGTACTGTGTTTGCAAGGATGGTGTGGGAGATCAAGCTCTTCAGAAAGCTCTGGATTATGCTTGTGGAGCTGGAGCTGACTGTTCCCCTATTCTTCAGAACGGTGCTTGTTATCAACCCAACACTGTGAAGGATCATTGTAGCTATGCTGTTAATAGCTACTTCCAGAAAAAAGGTCAAGCTCAGGGAAGCTGTGACTTTACTGGCACTGCTACTACCTCTCAAACTGCTCCTGGTTAGCATTTGTTATCTTCTTCTTCTTCTAACCCCACCTTCATTTTTGGATTTTCACTGTTACTGATATGGATCTGTCTCTGATTTTTGTTGTTGTTGTTATTAATGATCCTTAGCTTCATCATCTGGATGTGTTTACCCTTCAAGTGCTAGGTAAGCTTCTTTGACTCTGTGTGTGTGTTTGAGGCGGGAGATCTTGTATTAAATAGTTAGCTGTTGGGTGTTTTTAATTAAGATGTGCTAGTCCTTTTGCCATAAACCAGATTTTTCTGTTCAAGTCTCCTTTTCAAGCAGCCAGACCTGTTTGTTTTTATTTTTGGTCATTCAGTTGCAGCTTCAGCTATTGTCATCTACAATTGATTTCTGAACCGGATTTACTGATTATGTTCAGTATTTGCAAGTAACTTTCACAATTAGCGAAGAACAATATTCTTGGTTGAAGTCTCTACCTCCCGAGAATCATAACTCGGGTCGGCTCCTACAAAGCTCTATTAAGTATGATTAAGCAGCGTTAACGCGAAATCCTGTTTTTAGGATTTGAACCCTGAATCATTCTGTTGCTGCCAAAAAAAAAAAGTTTCTTTCAAAGCCTGGCTCGATTAAGCTTGTTATCCACAAGAAAAAGATGATTTGAAAAGGATCATATCATCATAGAACTTTTCTTGTTCTTCTTTGAAGTGTCTATTTTTTCTTCATGATTTGGTTTAACATGTTGAAATGGTTTGATGAATCTCCTTGTTGTTACAGTAGTAGTAACAGCAGTACAGGAACAGGAACAGGCACAGGCACAGGCACGACGACAACTCCATCAACATCGCCGACAACGGGAATAACAGGAACAACACCTTCGACTACAACCCCAACCACACCCACATCCACAACTACAGGGACAACCACAGGGACAGGAACTGGAACATCAAGTCCTACGTTTGGGATAAGCCCTACGTCCACCACAACTACTGGCACTGGTTCAACTGGCTTCGGTGACTCTAGCAAAGCCGTGCCTCTTCTGCATTCCACTGTGTTGCCTCCATTATTATCCCTTCTTATCTTCTGGTTAATATACATTATTAGGGTTTAATTTCAAAGTGGCATATATATATATATATATATATATATATGAGTATGTAACATTAAAACAACCGGTAGAGAGAGTGAGAGGGGGGATGGGAATGATGCGTACGTGGTTGGTATTTAGGCACGATATGAGGGGTAATAATGTAAAATTATATAAGGGATCATGGAGAAGAACCCCCCCCCCTCCTCTTGGGTTTGTTTGATTTCCTTCTTCGTATGGAGGAAAAGGTGAGAGAATTGGGTTCTTGTTTCAGTGGTGATGATATGATACTTAGACCATGACATTTATTACGGCACACGTCTCTTCTCTTGACACGAAGATTTTTTTGTATTTTAATTTAACTATTCCAAAGAGTCTCGACTGATATGCTCCTCTGAATTAATAATACGATAAAATATATCAGAAAGAGTAAAGAAAAATTAACGAAAACGCTCTATTTGAATGACTAGAAAAATTTGATTTATTGATATACAAAAAATATCAATGTTATAAAAGATGTCACATTTAGAAAATACTAATATTAGAATTCAGACTTTTTTTAATAAAATTTTTAAATATAGAGTTTTTGACCTTCTTTCAAGAGTACTATTATCTAGAGAATCTATTTTTTTTTATTAATATTTGCTTTCTTTTTGTTGTGTTTAAAGTATATACAAATATTCTTGTAACTCCGAGGAGTTGAAAAATTAAGATTGTAAAAGAATAAAGTGAAGTGCTATAAAATTAGACTATACACTTCAAAAAAATTGAATTTTAATGTTATTTCAAAAGGATAGGGTATGAGTAGAAATTAAAGATTTGAATTTTCTAAATTTAACGAAAGATAAAATGTTTGAAATGTTAGAAATAAAACTAAATTTTTTGGGGAAGTTTAAATTTTAGTTATCCCTCCCTTTCCCCATTCATCCACAAGCCAAACTCAAATATAAATACCTATTATCTGTAGGTTTAACTGATAAAAGGGTGAGACATGCGATCATTTGGAGCGTATTCAATCTTTAGAAAGTATCATTTTATTATGGTTCTAGTCGCGACGTTTGGAGAGATATTCTAACTCCTGGGTACTTAGGTTTACACTTGAGAGTAATAGATAGCTCGCCCTACTTGACATTAGTATCGCCTAAGAAAAAGAGAGATTTCGCCCTGCCTTTAGATCGTGAGTGAGCCCAGTTCCTTTTTAAAAATTTATTTATAAAAAAAAACAAAAGAAACTCAAATACAAATGGACCGTACCTAAAACCAATGGATTAAGACTCAACAATGTGTCTTATGCCCCACTCTCTCAACAGGTGGCATATTTTTCTATAAGGATTTTTTGTATACTTTTTATTTTAATATGTCTTAATTTGCTAAATATAGATATAAATTATAACTACATATGCATATATATATATATATATATATATATAACGTCTTTGATGCATCATGTCCCGCCCAAAACGTGTACTACTCGTATGATATCTATGCATCATAAGCTTTGAACACATTTTAAAAATTAAATTCTTGCACCCTGCAAAATAATTTTAAAATACAGAGTATGTGTTATCAACGTAAAAAAATATTTTATAATCTTCAATTATAATTTTTTATATAAAAGCAAAGCATAAATTCTTTTACGTACTTTATTTATTATTTATTTATTTTTACCAATAACTATTGCGTACTTTATTGAAGTGAAACAAGGTGAATATTAAAAGCCTGCCGACCTTTTTTGTTACAAAAAAAAAATGTCCGATACTTTCTCTATAAGCTTTGCGTGCATCCTCCACCATAAGGGGTGTCGTAATCTTTAGTTGAAATACCGGATTTATAAACCATTATAATGTAACAAAAAAAAAATTAAACCATTATAATTATAAATTATATTTATAGGTAAATATATTTATACAATGAAACACATTTAGTTAGATTCTAATCTAATGTATTTATTTATTGGCTTAGTTAATTTATCCATATTAGATGCATTGAGTTTGTCCAAAATTTCTTCGTAATGATGGAAATATGATGAAAAATCATGTTAAAAAATTTTATTGCTTAAATTCCAAATTCAAATATTGATACTTTTTATATATAAAATTATTAGAATATTAGTATTTTCTGTATATAAAAATATACTAGTTCTTTTGATCAATAAAATTTTTAAACAATTTTTTATAGATTTTTTTTAAAATATATCTTTATGTTATTTTTCAAAGATAAATAGACCAATAAATCAAAAGCAGACAAGCCCAATCTGTAAATTTTGCTAGCCCGACCTAATAATGGCAATAATATTGTTGAGTTGTTGACAATTCATCCAACATAATCCATGAGGGATTGCTTTAATTTGTGTCACTCTCGACAAGTTCGTGATGAAACTAGTAAGGAAAAAAAACACAATCGCTTGAAATCAATCACATTCAGATTCAGCAATTATTTTTCTCTCTTGGGCCGAGTGGTAGAATTCTATATCATATTAACATTCAGAAATGTTCGGTTCACATAACATAGGGCTTCCACAAACAGCTATATTAACCCCTAACTATTTGTAGCCTATTTTTAACTTCTGTGATCACCTCTATTGTCCCTATCTTTCAGAATTCAGACCCCAAAGCATAAATAATTGAATAAAAGGTTAATATAATTTTCAGTTCTTTAAATTTGCCTTCATTTTAATTTTAGTTCCTCAAGTTTCAAGTTATAGGTTTTAGTCTCTTAAATTTCTTTTTGTCTAATATATTTGTCTCCATAATTTAATAAAAACCTAGACTATTTTATCTTTTAAGAGACCAAAATCTATAGTTTGAAACTTGAGAAACTAAAAATTGTAGTAATCCTTGAATAAATCAATAGCTAGAGAGAAACCTCTAATTACCTTCATATATGTGAAACACAGTGATTTACTTTGTTGGTTTCTCTCTTTTGAACAAACTCAAGAATCAATTTGACTGCTGAACCAGGCCTTTCCAGATGAGGGAGATGGCCACAATTTGGTATTTGGCGTAATATTGCATCAGGCAACTCAGAATGCAGTCGCTGCAAGATTACATAGTTCGTTAGTCAACTTTGGATCTAATGATGGTACCAAGTATGTCAGAGGCTCAAGATCATGACTTTTGGGTTCATAAGATGTTATCCTTAAGGGAGAATGTCATTGAGGGCCCCACAAGAAAGTTAATAGCACTTTGGGCCCATATAATTATGAAATTCTTCTGCACACCCATAGGACTTGAGTGAAAATATGTTTCAATGTAAAAGATGTAAAATACACTGATGCAAATGCAAGATAATGTTCTATAACTTACTACTAGGTGCTTAGATATTGACAATTGAATTTTGATAAGTAACTTTCTTTTAGGTCGTCATTTACTCAAATTTCCATGTTACTCTAAAAAATTAACAAGTTAGGGTTTTGCAAATTGATAACAACGTATGCGAATTTTCACAAGTCAATATATGGATTTTGAGTAAATTTTGACCTGAAAGACAGTTACTTGTCAAAATTTGAACACCTTGTTGTCAGTATTTGAGGACCTAGTTGTAAATTACATAACAACATCTTG
Organism: Leucaena leucocephala; assembly: GCA_037074615.1. Taxonomy (NCBI): domain Eukaryota; kingdom Viridiplantae; phylum Streptophyta; class Magnoliopsida; order Fabales; family Fabaceae; genus Leucaena; species Leucaena leucocephala. Next base: position 4,950,129 of record CM073569.1, read on the forward strand.
CATTTGCATCAAGGGTATTTTAGCCTGTTTACATCGAAGCATATTTTCACTTCACTCCTATGGGCCTGCAGAAGATTTTTAGAATTATATGGTTCCAAAATGCCGTTATCTTCCCTATAGGGGTCCTCAATGACATTCTCCCTATACTTAATTGAAACCGACAATACTCAAATCTAATATGGTAGTAGAAGAGACTAGATAATTTACCACTGCAAACTTATTGCTGATGATGCGATCATTCTCACCCCAAATGATGAGAGTTTTGTGCTTTACCTGTTGCAACAAAATTACTAGCATCATACTGAGAAGCAGAAAGCAAATGACTCTATGCAGCGAAAGGTGAGATCTCATCTGCAAATGCCATTACGTGAAGTGAACTTGTTCAACTCATGATGCAGCAGATATATGTACCTCTTTTATCAGAGAAGCAACATTATAACCGCCACTAGCCATGAAATCCACTGTAGCATCCTCCCACCAAGGCAATAAGCAATGCAAGCGACCCACCTATATTAGCAACATTGATCTAAAATGACCAAGTGTACAAGAAGGTTTTGCACTCCCAAAAGTTGTTACACCATAAATAGGAAGTTTCTAACAAAGAACTGCTCTCTATACTATTTCCTATGGATTTGGATCTTCTGAAAAGAGAAGTTTATGAAGTGTTTCTGAAGTGAGAGAGATAGAGATAAAAGAAGAATACGGTAAAATAAAATACGCGGATTTCATCCATAATTACATTCTCTTACTCATTTAAGTATCACTCTCCTTCAAAAGCCACTTTATAAGTTTGAAACTTTTAGAAGATCCAAATCATATTCCCTATATTGAAAGTTTTGGGCCCTTAAGCATGTGAAGCTGGAGCAAAAGAGTGCATTAGTTAAATGGCCCGATGAAGAAATTCAAAATTCAAAAGAAATCTCTACGGTACCAAGCAACTTACACTAGCCAAGTCGAGACTGGTACTAAATGATACGTCAGAGAAGATCAAATAGGTCGCATATAAGCGCGAAGGGACGCTCTTCAATAGGTATACCTGAGTGAAAAGAAAGTTGATGATCTGAATAATAATGTATATATTAACATATTCCTTAATAGATTAAATGTTTGGGTTCATATGGTTCTTGACATAGTCTTTATAACTCAATGGTCGGAAGTTTAATATTTCCTGCTCCTATCTCGATGGAAATTATAAGAGTTAAGTTTTTTTAGTTGAACTGATCTAGTACGTAACATCTCAGCATATACAGAATGTTTGATATATGATAAATTTCTGTTATTCTCTTTAAAAAATTATGGACTAGTGATATGTGGTTAAGGATTTAGTAAGCTGCGGAGAAATACCCACCCCAGCATAAGCTGCCGCTCTGGGTAAAGTTGCTAGTAGTCCTGTTCCATTTGCATATACACTGGAACCAATCAAAACAAGCTTTTCCACCTGAAAACATGAACTCCAAGTAATTGATATGAGCACACTTCAGTCATTGAGTGAAGCTGTTTCGGAAGCTAAATTCCCAGATAACTGATTGATTTAATCTATAACAATTTTTCATTAACACTTACAGCGTCTGGATGATTGGTGACAAAGTCAATGGCAACAGCAGAACCAAGGCTTGGTCCTACCAATATCATGGGCCTTCTGATGTAGGACTTCCAAAACTGTCATAAATAAATCAGTTTCAGCTTTAACACAGTATGACCATGAAGACAGCCATTTCTTTAAATAGATAAATAAACTACTATTTGGGTCCTTGAAAGATTCATGTTTCATTGATTTAGTCCTTTAAGATAATTATGAAGCTACAATGTTTTGCAAGCCCATCAATATGACCCGTCCCTCCAATTTAATCCAATATATAGGCCTTATTGATGGGTTTTTGAAAGTATTTGGAGTCAAATGGTGATAATTACTAAGGACTAAACGATGCACAATGTACGCTAGTTTGCTCCTAATCACCTAAAATAAGTCAAGTACCTGATAGAAATGATGGCGCTTGGATGCCACATCACATAATGGAAGATTTTCTGATGGATAACAAGAACAATAGACATAAAGCATCTCTAAAAATCTCTTGCAGAGAGGGAAATAAGTGCTGAAAGCAATTAGTAAGTGAAAGTACAAAGCAAACCTAAATCAGAGAAACCCCAACCAAGAATGTCAATGGCCCAGGCCTCAAAACCAGCTTCTTCAATCAATGGATACGCATATCTCCATTCTAAACATGAGCTGCATTAATAGTATTGATAAATTCAGAGGTGAATTGAGCATAAATAACGATAAACTAATTTTTAACAGATGTTAAGAACCTGTCAAAACTATGCAGAAGAACTATTGGATTTGCTTTGTTCTGCATCACTGGCTTCACGCAACTACTCATGATGGGATTTTCTGAGAAGTTAACCTGATCAGCTCATACGGAAATATCAAGATTAATAGTTTACAAGCAGCTGAAAAAAGATTGTGAAATGGGTTTAAGGCGCTTAAAACTGGACTAACCGGACGAGGAATAATCCTATTCACAATCCTAGACAATTTGGGATCTTTAAGTCCATAAGCATATGACAAGTTTCAATAGAGGCAACTAACGATCGTTACATGCAACAACTGACATACATATCTCCTTTTCCAATGCAATGCATAATGTTTTTAATGTAAAATTAGTGGAAAGATAAGACTACATTCTCAGCTATATCACCCATCCTCCAAACTAACAGGATTTTGCAACAAGGGGAAAAAATTGTTTCTTGCATCTGTCCATTCTCCCTTCATTCTATACAAATAATAGTTATATAAAATACCACACTATTCATGAGTTAGTCGTGAATAGGAAGCCTTTCATACAGTAGACAAGCCCCACTATCTAATTTAAAATGAGAATATATATATATAGATTTCATTTTGTGAGTTTCAATTATTTCCCCTTTTCTTTTTTATCTCCATAAATTTTATTTAGAAAACTCGAAGAAACGAAAAACTACACAAATACTCTGTTGTTCATCTTAAGAATATCAAGATATAAAATAGTCTAAATTTTAATTTTTTTTATGTTGACTAATATTTTTTTTTTTTGCCATTTGCAGTTAAAACTATTTTTATCTTATGTTCTGTTCCATCTTAAAAAATTATTTAATGGAAAAAAATACCAATTAAATCTTCATCACTGTTCAAGTTGATGCTTGTTAGGAAAAGGACGTCCAATAAAAACGGAGAAGGACATCCTGTTGTCATAATTAAAGGTACTGGATCCAACGCCCATTTCACACTAAACCAAAATTAAGACTAAACATTTCTACTATTTTTGGAAATCTACAAACATAATGCCTAAGAAAAGTGAGTTGGTTGATGGCCAAAAAAAAAAAAAGAAAAAGAAAAGTGAGTTAGTTTTCGAAAGCAATATAATTCCTAAGATGGTGATCATGCCCCAAAATAAAACAAAATACGAACACTCGAGGGATAAAGAAGGACCAATGAACTCAAATAATGCAGTTATAACAGCAGTACAGTAACTATCATGAAATAACCGCTATTTGATTGATTGAATCTCAGTGAATCGATTTCAAGAGAAAAGGGAAATGTGAGGGAGCGAATAGAAGTTACCGGAACGGGAAGTCTCTGAATCCTTAGAGCGAAGTTCTGAGCGAAAGGATCTTTGATTTGTTGGACTTGCTTGGGGAGAAAGGAAGGGAATCCCTGAGCCACAACTGCGAAGCGCGTCGGAAGAGGCGGTCGTCTCGTCGGCGTGGTCATCGGCACCGCAGCGGAAGGGAGGGCAAGAGCAAGCATGGTTGCGAAGTGCAAAGAGAAAGTCAAGTAAGGCAGCGAGCTAAGTACTTGGGAATAACGAAGCAATGCCCATTAATGGAAACTGGAAACGCGACGGAGAAGTACTGGTGGTGATTGCGTCGGTTGCCACGCCCAGCTCTGCCTCTCTCTCTCTTTCCACCCCTTTACGTTACTGTTGTACGTACCGTTTCTTTCCCTTCCTTCAACAAACTTACCAAAGAGGTGTCTGCACTCTGCACGAAGCACAGTTCATGATTTATGTTTATAAGTGTGTTTAGAAACTTTTAAAATTAAAATTTAAAAAAAATTGTAAAAAAATCAAAATAAATAATTATATTTATTTTAAAATAATTAAATTAAATTATAGTTTAAAATTAAAATTTTAGATAAATTACTTATACTAGTTTTTATAATAGTAAAAGAGTTTATAAACTACTCAATTATTATTTTACTTTTTTTTATACCCTCTCTCCTTCCTTCTCTCCCCTCTTTCATCTTCTCTCTACCCTCTCTCCTCCCTTTTTTCTCTCTTCTCTCATATCTTTTCTCTCATCTCCATCATCTCCTCTCTCTTATTTTTAATAAAATTATATCATTTTTAATAATTTTTAATTATAAAAATTTTTATAATAATAATTATCCAAACATTTATTTATTCAGAACTATTTTTTTCATAAACTCCTCCTTTCTAAACTTTTTTTTATAAACTATTCCTGTGTGTACATTTATCATAGAATTTTCTTGTTCTTTTTCCTTCTTTATTTCCCATTTTATATAAACATATAAATTAGATAGATTATTACCTGTTCTTTTTTTAAAATAATTTAATATAAAATATATTTAATTAATTTAAATAGATTAAAAATTTTAAATTATTTATTTATAATAATTATATGTTAATTTTACTAAATCACTCTTGCTAATAACATGCATTTGAACTAATTTAATAAAAAATTTCTTAATATGTGATATCATCGTATAAGGGTATTTTAAGAGAGAATTATAAAATTATGAGATAAAATAAATTAGAGTCTCATATTTAAAATTATAATATAATGCCTATATAACTCTTATATTTAGGATAAAATAAAGTATAAAGTAACTACTCTCTCTATCCCTATTTATAAGGTTTCAGTAATCAAATTGAGTTAAAAATAATAAATACAAAAAAAATATTTTTTTAAAATATATCTTTATTATAAGTGGGTAAATGAGAGAGTAATAATGAAAAGATGATAAAAGAAAATGTACAGGGGCAATTATGAAAGGGGAAATAGATAAAAAAAATATTGATCTGACAAAATTAAAAAAGCCCTTATAAAAATAGATTAATTATTTTAAAAAAATAATCTTATAAATAGGGATGAAGGGAATATTATTTATGATTTTTAAATAATATTATTCTTTTACATGCTTCGTATTAAATCCGAACTTTCTAAATGTAGCAACTTGATAGTAAAACTTCTAGATTGATAGCATATATAGCACATATGTTTCACGTTACATAGTATCGTTATAAATTCAAAACCAACCTCTTGAGCAAGCCAGCAAGATGCGATAATGAAGGGCCTATCACTAGCACCTAACATTTTAAGTTTACTCGCTGTTATTTTTATTTGAATTTAAAGAATATATATTAAAAATTTAAAATTATAAATAAAATTAAATCAATTATCAATATAAGAATTCTTATATCATTAGACTGTATATAAAGATATTAATGGCTTCAACTCGTATTTTAGCTGTAACATGAAAATAGCATAAACGGCCAGGCACTTTGAAAATTAATATAGCTTTGACTAGTTAATTTATTGTGGCCGTTGTCATCAAAATGTTTTAAGGGTGCGTTTGGATTAATTTGTAGAGAATAGATTTTTAAAAGAATAAATTTTGGAAAAAATAGATTTTGAAAATAGAGATATTTAGATAATTAATAGCAGAATCACTTTTTTATATTGGTAAATTACCAAAAAGAGTATGATTTGATTAAAAGTATGAGAGATGAGAGAGGGTAGAGAAGAAAAATGAGAGAGGAGAGAGGGTAGAGAAAAAAGATGAGAGAAGGTAGATAAAAAAGAGTAGAGAAGAGAGAGGAGATAGGAGAGAGATAAGAGATAAAAGATGATGTAAACAAATAGGAATAAAATAGTAATTAGATAATTTATAAGTTATTTTACTGTTCCAAAAGATATTTTCAATAGCTTATTCAAAATCATGATTTTAAACTATAATTTTGTCCAAAATCACTTATGAACAAAAATGATTGTTTGATAAAAAAAAATTAAACTAAAGTTTTGTCCAAAATTTATTTTTAAACCACACCCAAACACACACTAAATTTTAAACCACTAAAATCATAATATTTTTTTAATTATTTTTAACATGAAAGTAAATATATAGTCAACCATATTATGATTTTGTGACATGTAAACCTTTTATAATGAACGTGAGGTTAGGGACTAGATATGGTATGTTTGGTAGGGTAGAAGTTGAAGTAGGGAAGTAGAACTAAATTTTTTTATTTTTCTTATTTGTCGCTTCTATTTTAATTTTAATTTTTAATATTTCGAGTCATTTTATTTTTATAAAAAAATAAAAATTAATATGATAGAAGTAGAAATATAATTTTTTTAAATAATTTTATCATAGTTATAAAATTTTTAAACAATTTTAACCCTTCTTAAATTATAAAAAAAAATTAAATTATTTTACCCCAAGTTATAAAAAATATATATATTTTATATTAATTTATATCCTACTAAATAAATTTTTAAAATATATTTTCAGTTTAATTTTACTCTCACTTCTATTTTTATTTTTATTTTCACTTCAATTAAAAAAAATTATCTTACCAAAATAGATTCCGGACTTATGTATTATATCGATATTGTTTATGTAAAACAGAAAGATTTTATTATTATATCTTTGTTGTACTTCTTTTTTATATATAATATAATTGGTTTATTTTTTTAAAGAAAAAAGCAGAAAGATAATGTGACTAGGAACCTAAATCCCAAAATTTTAAGTATGCGTTTGGCCTCAAACTTTCTTTAAAAAGAAAAACAAAAGAAAAGAAAAGGATTACGAGGATGCCCTGGCTTGAGCGATGACGAATTTCATTTGTTGAACAATTAATTAATTAGTTAGAAGTTTGATTCCCAATTCTTATATATAAATAGAATAAACTTAATTGAAAGTGCCTCTATCATTTATTTCCAAGATTAAGAGAAAGATTACTCTTCCTCGATGGATGAAAATACACTAAAAAAATATTTTTATATCCTCAACTATATATAATTATGTTTAAAATACTATTAAACACTAGCCCTATATTTAAATAAAAAAAATAATAGGAGAAAAACTCTTAAAAAGTATTACATATTTTTACCATTTTAAAATGTTTTATTTCCTAGTATTAATATTCCTTCTCCCAATTCTCCCACAACCTTCCTTTCTATAAAAACATAGCCTAAATGTGAATATTTTTATTAAAAATTTAAATTTTAAAAAGCCACGTTGTGAATCACCCAACCCCATTGGTTAAAAATTAAATAAAGAGTTACTAGTCAAAACTGTGTTCATGCAATAACTTCAACTAAGCCCAAACCTTCTATTTGGCACCTAACTCTCCCTTCGTGGTGCAAAATAGTGCTATCTTAATGAGTAATTATTTTTTTAATTGAATTTCTTCACCAAGTATCTTGGCCAACCCTTTAAAAAATTATAAACTAGACTATTCCGAATCAACGCCTGACAGAAACCATTAAAGTTAGGGTCCTTGGCTCCTAAGGTACTACGTTCCTAAAAGATCAAAACCGTGATCTTTAGTTAAGTTAGAACAGCCCCAACCAGTTGATCTAACCCATTGGGATTTTATTAAGGTTTTATATTTATAACTTAAATTTATTACTAAAGTAAGCTAATATTTAAGATTAAGGGTATGTTTGGTAAGAGAAAAATAGAAGGGGTAGAGTGAAAATTTTAATGAGTTCAATGTAAAATAAATAAATAAAAAGGTTATAAAATTTTAATAAATAGAAGATATAAGATAAAAGAGTAAAACAGTTAATTAGAAACTTTTAACTTTATTTTTTTAATTCTTTTAAGGGCAAAGGTGCATCTACTATTCTAAACTAATTTTAGAAGATCAATTAATATCCTAAAGTATTTAATGGTGCAATCAGCACCCTGAATTAATTTTAGAGATGCAATTAGTACCATGAAATATTTAAGGGTATAATCAACACCCCAAACTAATTTTTAAAGAGGCAATTAACACCATAAAATATTTAAATTAGTACAATTTTACCCTTTTCGCTAATAAAAATACTAATTTTGATTTGATATATGTCATATAAATTTTTTATTTCAACACATTATTGTTTAAGAAGCCTCATGTGTAACCTTATATTTTTTTTAATTCTTTTAAAGGTAAAGTTGCATCTACCATTCCAAACTAATTTTAGAAGAGCAATTAATATCCTAAAGTATTTAAGGGTGAAATCAACATCCCGAATTAATTTTATAGGTGCAATTAGCACCATAAAGTATTAAAGGGTATAATTAACACCCCAAACTAATTTTTAAAGAGGCAATTAACACATAAAATATTTAAATTAGTATAATTTTACCTTTTCGCTAATAAAGTTACTAATTTTGATTTGATATATATCACATAAATTTTTTATTTTAACACATTATTGTTTAAAAAGCCACATGTATAATATTATTTTAATAAATTGTACTAAATAAACTATAAAAATTTTCGATCTTCACATATAAATTATACACAATGACAATTTTAAAATATATTAAGTACTATTGTTTAAACAATATGACATATATGACTTTTTAAATAATAATATGTCAAAATAAAAAGCTCATGTGACATTGATCGAATATAAATTTATATTTTTATCAGAGAAAGGGCAAGATTGTATTAATTTAAATATTTTAGAGTACTGGTCACACTTTCAAAATTAGTTAAAGGTGCTAATTGTACCTTTAAATATTTTAGGATGCTGATCGTACTTTCAAAATTAGTTTAAGGTACTAATTGCACATTTAAATATTTCAAGGTGCTAATTATTCCTCTAAAATTAATTTAGGATATTCGATACACCTTTACTATTATTTTAAATCAAATTTATTAAAAAAAAATCCCCTCTTCTCCATTTCCCTCATATCAAACAGAACCTAAAGAAATATGGTAACCTCCATCCCTCCTTAGTATAATACTCTCTCCTATCTATTTTTTTGAATACATTTAGAAAATTAAATAAATCAGTTAATTATAATTAAATCTAATTCTTAAGATGAATTTAAACTATATACTCTTAAATCTACCAACTTAATTAATTAGTTTTTATATTATTTATAATTAAATAATTTATTTTACTTTATAAATCTATCTAAAAAAATTGACTCGCTCTTATAATTATGATCAGAGATAGTAACTAGTTAACTTTGTTTTGGTAATTTAAAAAAACTAAATAAATAAATTAATTATAATAAAATTTAACTCCTTAAGATAAATTTTTATTATATATTTAATTTATTTAAATTAATTAATTAATTATTATATTATTTATATTTAATTAATTTATATAAACAAAGTTAATTAGTTTATATATTAAAAAATGGAGGTAGTACTATTTTTCTGTTCAGCATTGTGGTGCACATGCATGATCAGTGGGGATAAGCGTGGACTTAAGCGCTGATCGTTGTTCACTTGGCTCTAAAGGCATGTTAAGTTCTTTGAAAAGATTTGTATGCATGGGAATCGAAATAAAAATAAAAATTAAAAAAATATTATAATGTAATGTGTTGAACATATATTATATCATATATGTTAATATGTTATTGTCCTATATATATTTTCTAAAAAATATCAACGTATGCAACTCTTGGAAATAAAAGACAATGAAAAACATATATCCTTGGATATTTTGAGGGCAAAGTACGAAGAAATAAAGAGTAAGGTACGAAGAAAGGTGGTCGAGAGCGAGACGTAAGTTCCAACTAAAGATGGTGTTCGATAAAAGAAGCTTCAAGCTCAGGTCTATGCATAGGAGAATTTTCTGAGGCATGAGGACATGATTCAATAAAAAGAAAAAAAAAATCAAAGAACATGATTCAAAATTAAGAAAAACTACAAGGACCTCTAAATTAGTTTTATAAAATTTTGTCTGTTGTTATTACTTGTGATGAAAGGTGAAGAAGTCATGATTATTGAACAATTAAAATCTCAATCCAAATTTCAGGGTCCTGTGAAGTCATTGAGTTAAGAGGAGCAGATTTAAGATATTGAGTGCTCATGCAAAAAAAAAAAACGGTGAAGAAATCATGAAAGTGGATTTGATAATTGTAGCCCTCAAAATAAAAAAAAAAAGAAAAAGAAAAAGAAAAAAAATGGGAACTCACGCATCTAGACACCCACAATTACTTGTTCTACTCACTAAGAACTTGAATCCACGTTCATTGTACTTATGATTTTTTTTGGCAAAAAAAGCAACCTTTTTGTAAAAGTGCACATGGGTAGGACAGTTCTCTGCATGATATCCTATCTGAAATAAGCGTAAAATATATTTTACATCAGCTTTGTCTAGTAAAAGTTATAACTATATTAGGTTAAATATAAGTAGATTGAGTATGTCTAAGTTATGATACTATACTCATACTATGAAAAAAAAATCTGAAATTATAAACTTCTAAAATAATATCATATTCATATATTTTCAAAAATTAAATAATATCTATAATTCACTAAGAATAATACAACAAAAAGATAATAATTAAAGTTTTAAAATCTATTGCATATATATATATAAAAAAAAATCTTGAGTCTAAATAGTTTGTAATTATAACTTTACATAAATCTCCCTAATATTAACAAGGATAAAATATTTTAAAAAAATAAAATAAATAATTATAATTTATAATGTAATCCTATGAAGATTAGCAAAGTTAAAAAAGAAAAAATTAATATAGTTATAAATTTTAAAAGATGCAACTTACCTATTTAACTACTCATATTTTTAAAATAACCCTTTAGTCACCAGTAGACATCATATTCTCTCTTCTAAGTATAATATCTAAAGGAAAAAAAAAAAGAATAAGTATTCATAAGTAGGGCAAGGCAACCCCTTACCTGAAAAAAATAAAGACTATATTCTATAGCCCGATATTTAGCTCGACCTTATATTTTTTAAGCGGGGTAAAAATTTTTATTATAAATTCGGATAAACATATCAAACCGTAAATTTTGTACACACTCCTGCATTTTTGACATAAAAAATTATTATGGGGTGATGGCTCTGGTCTTGGAAGGAAGGGTCAATTTTCCCTTACTTTCCAACTTTCTCTTTAATTTTTTTTTTTGAGTGAGAGAGGTTTTATTAAAAAATCAAAATATGTAAAGTATGTTCTTAGAGGATAAAGTTAATCAGAAAAGTACAATTAACCACAATTTAAACTCTGCAGATAGCTTTGTGTTTGTAACATGTGATCTGTTAGGGCAAGAGTTTCCTTCACAATTTAGTGTATCTCTAGAGTTTCTAACAAACTATACTAAACATGGTACATCAGTCGGACTTCTATTTTCTTGTGCTAAGGTTATATTGGAGCTATTTTGAGAAAGGGATATGGAAGAAAAAAGTTATGCATTTCCACTGAAATAATCATCTCCTAATAAGGATGAGTATTTGTGCTGTGCTTAAGGACATATTTTTTTTTAGTTGTTTACTCAGCTTATTAGAATTTTATTTTGACTATATTTAGATTCGACTTGTATCGCATACTTGATTATAGTGGGTAAATTTGTTAACAATTTTTTTATATATATACTATAAATTGTTTATTATTTTGACTAATTCTAAAATTATTAAAGATATAATTTAAATCTTTAATAATGAGAAGAACAGGAGGCATCCGAATACACATGCCTTCTGGATCTCTCCTCACGAGGAGTCTATTTTTCAAAACCAACCAGGAAAAGGTCCGAATTCTTTGACTCTTCGACACGCCTAGTGTGGTATCTTTTGTCATCTTTCATTAGGTATTTATTAGCTTTGAAATCTTGGTCTTTGTGAAAATAATTAAATACTGCTCTTGTCATCTTTCATTAGGTATTTATGAGCTTTGAAATCTTGGTCTTTGTGAAAATAATTAAATACTTGTCTGTCTAAAGTTTCCCTCGTTATCCCGACCTATTCTGGGTGTTTCAAAATAAGGTTGTCTTGTTTAGTAGAATATTAAAACGAGAATATATCGAGTAGAGATAATAAAAAAAGTTAAGATTAAATGGGTCTCGATCTAATCTTTAAGATTTCTATCTCATTCACAAATATTTTTTTATAAAAAATAAAAAAAAATATTAATTATATTATATTATTTATTTTATTTATTAGATAATTTTATTTTTATCTTCCTCACATATTTTTATTTCTTTACCGATAAAACAGTAACTTTATTTAGAAAAATGGAAGAATTAAATAAGTAATAATATTTATAGTGTGATTAATAATATTTATTGTTTTAAGTTGGTAACCATATTAAGGATTATTTAATTTCTTTTATTTTATTTAAAATTTATTATAAATTTCAGCATGCTTAAGTATAATTTAGTCAGGAGGTACATACTTAATTATAAATTTCAACTGATTATGATAGAAGTAAAATCTGATTATGTGTTATTTTTTGTTTTAATTTCTTCTGTTATTTTCTGCTTTCTAATTATATATTACTGATAGACAAATTGTACATAAAATATTTAGTAGTATATTATTTTTAAAAGAATAAGATTCAAGAATTCCCGTCCCAAACTCAACCTACTCCTATTCGAGAAGGGGCATTCTTGAGATGGGACGGGATACAAAACTCAAAATACATCCTATGTACTGTATCAGGATAGGACACGCGACGAGATTATCCCAGTCTCAATCCGTCCCGTGAACACCCCTACTCTCTTCTTATCTATATATAAAAGAGAATTTTTTTAAATCCTATTTATAAGTTATATTATTAATTTTTTATATAGATATATTATAATTTTATTATTTATTTATTATTATATTAATTTTATTCATATTAAATATAATATATATTAAATATAAAAAAAGTTAAAGTGTTGTTAAATTCTAAGTCAATGTTCAAAAAATTTAAGATTTAGTTTGATTTTGTGTGAAACAGTAAGTTATATATAAATTTAAAATAGTAACCCCTTCAATTTAATCTAATTAAACTTAGTCTTTTTGGGACAAATTTAGGAATTAGTTTAGTCGCATACCTTCCTGAGAAATCATAAGATGTTTATTGTTTTTTTTATACAATATATTATATCTTATTACTAGATATATAATTTTGAGATTTATGACTTCATTTCTTAGAATTTTAATTTTTTTTTGAAATGTGCTTTGGTCTTGACATACCAATAACATAAATTATGTCTAAGGACGGAATTTACAATATATAATATCACAGTTTAGAAAAATAATCGTAAGTCTCACGTTAAAAAAAAAAATCAAATACTGATAACTTCTTTAAATTTTATTTAATACTAATGACTTTCAAGAAATTTAATATTTATAAGTTTAATTTGTAAATAATACAATTTGACTTTTCTTTTGTAACATTAATTTATAAAATAAAATATTTTGAATACCTTTTAGCTATATCTTAATTACATATACCTCTCCTATTTTAAAAATATATAAATCAACTCAATCTGTTAACATCATTATAAGCATTCTTATTTATAGACAGCAAAAACTTGATTAGTTGATATAGACAGCAAAAATAAATTAAATTTTATATTAAAATAATTTTCATTTATTATTTTATTCCGTTATAATAAATCTCTAAATTATATTTATAATTTAGTTGATATAGACAGCAAAAACTTGATTAGAAATTCGACTTGTAAATGTTAAATCCTTTATGCCCTGTTTCGTGTAGAATGAAAGAGTTTTTGGGCTTGTTTTAGTTACGGCCCAAACTATAGTTTAAAAAATTTTTCTAGGTAAAACTTTAATTTAATCTTTTTTTAAAATAAACAGTTATATTTATCCATAAGTATTTTTGGACAAAACCATAGTTTAAAACTATGATTTTGAATAAGCTATCAAAACTAATTTTTTGAACAGTAAAAAAACTTATAGATTATCTAATTACTATCTTACCCCTATTTTTTCTTACACTATCTCTCCTCTCTCGTATTTTTTTTTACACCCTCTATCTTTTCTCTTCTCTTTTTTTTACCTCTCTCATCTCTCTTACTTTTAATCAAATCATACCCTTTTTGATAATTTACCAATATAAAAAGTCATTCTAAAAATAACTATCCAAACACTTATTTATTCAAAACTATATTTTTTCCATAAACTATTTTTTAAAAACCCTTTTTCATAAGCTGTCTATAAATCTTTTTTTTTTATAAACTCTTTTTTAAAATCCTATCCAAACAACCCTTTATCAAAGTAGAGAAACTGTCTAATATATTGTGATTCTAATCACAATGTTATAAAAATATTTTAATTTTTAAATATTTAAATTTACGATTGTATGACATTTATATCATGACATTTATATCATTTAAAAAGAGAAAAAATTTTATCCTGAAGTTAGTCTAATTTTTTTATATATATATATATAAAATCTTATCTTATTTTTAATTTATATATGTATTTATAATATTTTTTTGCCACATATATGTATTTATAATTTAAAAGGACCAAAACTCCTCCAACCGGGAAAATACCATCCTCTTCCTCTCAACCTCTCGTTGATTCACCTTCTTCTTCATCGTTCCACTTTCAGAAATTGAATATCTACCACGAATAAAATTAAACTAGAAATCAAGTACGGTGACAGCAAGCAAATAAAAAAATCAGAAAACAACTCCAGAAATTGAATCAGAAAATCCTCCTCTCAAACTCTCTTGATTCATCCTCTTACTGTTTATGGCAAACCAGAAACCGAATGCATATTAGCGCGGGTTTAAAGTGAAGAAACATTAATAGAAATTCAAAAGCCAAACTAAAATTTTTAAGTGTAGGTCTGTTCGGTTTGGGAGGAGATTTTGCCAGTACGAACAAGAGCTTGCAAGTTCAAACGACTGAAGCGCGACGGATGACGGACTCCACGAAGACTGTGCGTCTTTGATCTGGAAGGCGATTTTGTGGCGAACGACGGCGACGGACTTCGCAAAGACGCTGTGCGCTACAGATCTGGAATGACAGCTCGCGAGTGTGAATGACTGGAGGACTTTTCTCGCGCAGGTGATGAGGGGAAAGATGGTCTTGTTAGACACGAGAGGGGGAGGGTCGCCAGTCAAGCACCGTCGCACGAGAGGCGGAGGGTCGCCGGCAAGCACCATCGCATCTGAGGATCAAACCCGGCAATAGGGAGGAAAGGGTAAAGATGCCAAAGTGATCCAGTTCTCTGGAAGTCTGAGCAATTCCATGGGAGGCAGAGGTGTGATGGAAGTGAATTCCATCAATTTCGGTGGAAGCGAGTTCCTGCCAAACATAGCATTAGGAGTTCTTAGTAGTTATTACCTTTATTTAATTTAGGGTAAGAGAGCATAAATACTTTAAATTAATTTTAAAAAAATAATTAATACTTAAAATATTTAAAAATATAATTAATATCTTAAATTAATTTTAAAAATATAAGTAATACTTTAAAATATTTAAAAATATAATTAATATTTTAAATTAATTTTAAAAAAATAATTAATATTATAAACTATTTAAATTTATATAATTTATTATTAATTTTCATTTATATATATTATATAAATTTTTTATTTTAATATATTATGGTTTAAAAAATTACATATATAATATTATTTTAATAAATTATATTAAATAAATTATAAATTTTTTTAATTTTTATATATAAATTTTATACAATATTAATTTTAGAATTTATTTAATATTTTTATTTAAATAATATAACATATATAATTTTTTAAATAATAATATGTTAAAATAAAAAATTTATATAACATGGGTCAAATAAAAATGTATGTTTCTGTAAATAAAAAGATAGAATTATACTAATTTAAATATTTTAGGATGTTAATCATATTTTTAAAATTAATTTAGAGTGTTAATTATATTCTTAAATATTTTAAAGTACTAGTTATATCTCTAAAATAAATTTAAAATATTAATTATATTTTTAAATATTTTAAAATATTAATTATTTTTTTAAAATTAATTTGAGTTACTCTTTACTTTATTCAATCAAACTGTTTTAACTTTTGGCCAAAAAGAAAAAACATCAAACTGTTAATTATTATTTAGTTTTATAAATAAAAAAAATAAAAATTAGAAGATATGTTTAATTACAATTTTTTAACATTTGTGAGTATAATTATTTAATTATTTTATTGACAAAAAATTCTAATTATATATATATGTTTTAAAAAAATCTGTGCTCAGAAGATGCTTTCTCCGGTGCTTCGTCGCAACTCGAACGGAGCTTCATCGCCTTTCTTCAGTGTCTTTTCTCAACCTTTTCCTTTTGAATTCATTTTTTGGGACTGAGAACAAATTTCTCTGGCAACATTCTTTGCTCATCTCTCCCTAATCTGCAAGTTATTCAGTTATTCTTCGCCCCAAAGAAAGTAAGACTTAGATTCGTTGTCCTGTGACTGGTCAGGGTAGCGCGGAGAATCGCCATGGATCCAAATCAACAGAGGGCTGGTGCTCAACAGCCGCGTCCTCCGACTCAAACCTCCGATTCCTCCTCCATCCTCGCTGTTTTTCTCCCATTTATCGCCATCGCTGCCATGGTAACCCTATCTCTTAATGTTGCATTTCCTGAACTGCAATGTATGAATACTCGGTTTTGTTCTTCGATTGTGTTCGTAGTCTCTGCTGGAATGCGTATTTTCATTACTTGACTTTCAACTGCATTGATTGCTCTAAGTCGGCCGAGGTACAATACTGTACGAAATCGCATTTGTGGAACCGTATATTGATTTCGCTGAATTTGTTTTAGTAATGTGGTTTTATGGTCCACTCTTCAGTTCAAATAATAACGTGAAGGTTTTTCACATTTTTAATTATCTATGGCTTATTTATTAATGTTGTCTGGGTTGAAAGTTTCACTGTTCTGTTATTAACAACAAATCTACATTTGGAATTACATTCAAGTTGATTATACTCGAAAGTCAAAATCTGAAACTTAAAACACGAGGAATTGTCTACAGGTATTGATCCCTTCATCACCATCATCCTTTAAAAATAGCATTTCTATTTTGCACCAAGTCCCGGAAGGCCACGTTGGGGTATATTGGAGAGGAGGTGCTCTTCTGAACACAATTACAGAACCAGGTTATAGTTTGCTTCTCGATTTTTGTTGTTCTTCTTGAGCATCCACTGGCCCAATGTTTGCTTCATGTTCTTGGTGCTAAATTTTCTAGGTTTTCATTTAAAGATGCCTTTCATAACACAGTATGAGCCTGTTCAGGTGACACTTCAGACAGATATGGTAATTTGTTTAGAGCTGTTTCTAAAATTGTGGTTTCACTTGGCAATTGACACAGTAAGCTAAATTATCGTAACAATTGCAGGTGACAGATATACCATGTGGTACTAAAGGAGGTGTCATGATCAATTTTGAGAAGATAGAAGTAAATATCAAACATAAGTTTCTTTAATAACATAATTCATTCACAGCTTATCTAAGTTTCGCTTCTTTAAATTGAAATGCAATGATTTTTTCTTTCACCGTTATTGTTCATTTAAGGTTGTAAACCGACTTCATAAGGAATATGTCTATGAGACATTGCTCAATTATGGGGTTCATTACGACAAGACATGGATATATGACAAGATTCATCATGAGATTAATCAGTTCTGCAGTTCTCATGGTCTTCAACAGGTTTATATTGATGTTTTTGATCAGGTAAAAGTTTCTTTTTTTTGATAATCTGATCACTGATCAGGAAAAAGTTAATGCTTCAAAAATGTATTTTTTATTGCTATAGTTAATTATTATAGTCACTTTCATTTACGGGTGATAAAGTGGGGAATAACTTGAACGCTATGATTTTTCAAGCAACATGACATGTTGATTTGATGAACGTTTAGGGATTGAGTTCTGGTTCTACTGTCATTCCCTCAGAGTTGATGAAAGTCCTGAGTTTTGTTTCTGTTATAGAATTTATGATGACCTGTTGTGGTATTTTAGATCAGTGACTCTATTAAATATCATTTGTCTTCCATTTTTTTGTCAACTTATGATGATGGCATATCAACATTTATGATGGCAACACGACTATTTTGGCTCATTCAGATTGATGAAAAGATGAAAGATGCTCTTCAAGTTGATTGCACCCGTTATGCTCCAGGCATTGAAGTTATCAGTGTCCGTGTCACAAAACCAACTATTCCAGATAGCATCAGACGCAACTTTGAACAAATGGAAGAGGAACGCACTAAGGTAGCTTTTGGATAAGGAGTCATGCCAGTTTCTTGTGATTGTTATGGAACTGGGTCCAATTTCTCCTTGCAAGTCAGGGTTTATCTCATTCATGTGCACAAGTGTTTTTTCTTTTTCTTTTTTGCTTCTGGCTGGATTTCTTTCTAAAAACATCTTTTTTTTTGTGGCTAAATTTCTGAAATTGCTGTTGAGCACACATGTTTTTGTTGGTTTTGGATAGGTCTTAATTGCAATTGAAAGACAGAAAGTAGCTGAGAAGGAGGCAGAGACTTCGAAGAAGATGGCTATTAGTGAGGCTGAGAAAAATGCCAATGTTAGCAAGATCCTTTTGGAGCAGAAATTGATGGAAAAGGATGGTTCTAGGCGCCAGCAAGAAATTGAGAACCAAATGTACCTAGAACGTGAAAAGAGCCTGGCAGATGCTGATTTTTACCGGTGAGTTTTGTTATTCCCTTGAAAAAAAGTTTATTAATGCGACATAGCAATTTATCCTCCAAGAACAAGTAAATGATTAATGGCATTGATTTATAAACTTTTCCAATCGAATTTCAATTTCCAGTGTAACAAAAGAGGCTGAAGCAAACAAGTTGAAGCTTACCCCCGAATTTCTGGAGCTTAAATTCATAGAGGCCATTGCTAATAATACAAAGATATTCTTTGGGGAGAAGGTATTTCTCTCCTCTCCTCGTCCCTATGGGCTATTTCAATGTCTGCTCTTGTTCATATGTTTGACCTTGTAGAGTTTTTCTCGTCAGGTGCCAAATATGATTTTTGATCAGAGGCTACTTGGAAATTTCTTGCAAGACGTGTCTAGAGAGACACTTGCAAAAGCAAAAGAGACGGCAGATGCTTGAATCGTAAGTTGCAGTATGAGGTATTTTCTAAGCTGGATAAGACCCAACAGGATATTATGTGATAAAATTTAGTACGATATAATGTTCGGTTTGTTATTGTATATAACCTGAATGCATTCTGGTGCTTTGCATGGGAAGTTTGTGGAGGCATATATTGATTAAATGTATCAGTAGGAAAAAAAAAAAAAATACTCCTCCGGTTTTTTAAAACTATTTAACTAATTTGATTAAATTAAAAAAGTTAATTAATATAAGATATATTTTTTAAAATACTCTAATTATATTATTTAACTCAAATCCTCAGTCGATTATTGTTGAGATGGCAATAGGGATAATTTAAGAAAAAAATTGATAAATATAAAAAAGATATTTTATATTTATAATGATGATTAACTCTTTAATTTTGTTTTATATTAAGGACGGCGAAATATTATAAAATATGAATATAATTTTAAATTAGGGAGAATGATAATTGAGACTTGAAGATAAGGACTCAAGTTATTAGGATAAAAGTTTGTAAAATTCCAGTTGTAAATAGGTCTTTGTTTTATATTAACATTAAAATATTGTCAGCGTATATAATGAATTATCTTAAACAATAATAAATTTTTTTATTTTACTAGTTGGGGTTGGTTATATGGATATACTATCCTGTATTATCAAAAATTAAATTTTTGAATAAATGGTTGATTAAGAAGTCTCATTTAATAACCCTTATTGAACTATTTTTACAATGAATTATTTGAAACAATAATAAAAATTTATGAGCAACGATGGCAACAGATATTTGCAATAACATAGAAGCCATCTTAATCAACGATTTAAAATAGGATACCGGAGGTTTTAATGCACATTTAAATATTGTACAATCACGGTGAAACGTATAATTTGAAAGTCAAACATAATTTTGTTGCCGAATATAGCAGGAAATTAGAACTTGACAGTTCAAACTGATGTTTAACATCAATAAAGCCATAGAAAAAACCGGTGCAACTGCTGCCTGTAATAGTCCTTATCGTTAATCATCATCATCTTCTAATAAATAAATATGTACTCTTTTAATTTTTAATATATGACTTAATTAGGGATTTAATTTTAGTCTTAAATATAAGATTTTTTTTTATATTTATTCATTTTTGTTTAAATTACCTATATATATACTTTATTAACAATAAAGTAAGAGATGTAGTGAGATAATTAAAAAAGATAGTTAGAATATTTTAGAAAAAATATATTATATTAATTAACTTTTTTAATCTAATTAAATTAGTTAAATATATCTTATATTTAGGATTGAAAGAATATCAAATATTATCCTAAAAGATATTCTGTAATTTTCTTCTCAGTATAGTTTGAGCAGGCCAATATAAAGATTATTCTATCTAGCTCCATCAATCTCACGTCTCATTGAAGTCATGTGTTTCTCCTCGGGCTTATTGCCAACAATCTGCATTATTCTTTTTCCAAAGAATCCATATACCCCCTGCAAACTTTTTTTTTTGATAATATACCCCCGGCAAACTTGAAGCTTCCCGTCGAATCCAATTGCTCGGGTGAGTACCACTAATTCTGGTCTCAAGAAGGCACACGACATCAATATCATTCGTTTAACAATCTCTTGAACAGTATTAGGAAAAATTCTACCCTTGATATAAAAGCTGTTAATTTTTTTGGGGAAATTAAAAAAATTAAATAAATAAATTAATTATAATTAATATAAGAGTTAATTGACTATTTTAGATAAATTAAAAAGTATATAGTATAAATTTATCATGAAGAGTATTTCGTTATAATTAAATAATTTATTTAGTTTTTTTAATCTCTTAACAAAATTAACTAACTTTTTTTTTAATCAAGTACACGAGGAAGTACTTCCAACCTCTGCAATTCTTAGAAGCAACTTTCGTCTAGACAAATTTTTAAAAAAATAGATATTGGAAAAATCCACTTACTCATCGGGACTTCACCCCACGTTGTATTCTCCTCCCGGAAACCTGTTTCAACCTCTTCATTAACTTCTATTTCCTCGTCTGTCACAGCGAGTTTGTCTGTGTGAGGAAAAGCTTGGTTTCCATCCTCCCTAGCAATAACGTCGGGTCCCTCTAAAAGTAAAAAAAAAATTATTATGAGGTCCTAAAGAGATTTTATTATCAAAAAATTTTAAATAATATAAACTTATTGAGTTATTTTCAATTTTTTTATTAAAACTTATAATTGTTAGTTCCTCCATTTTTATTGGACCTTGCTGTAATTCCCTAAAATAAAACAACTTGGGATGCATCTGAATTGTTTGCTTTAATTGGGCTCATTTTGATAGGAGCCCAATTGTTGTAAACTTCCACTAAGAACAAAGTGCACACGCTAGCCCACACTTCTAGCATCTTTCTTTTCATAAGTTTTAATGGGCCTTTTGTTCAAACCATACAGCCCAACTTCTATGTCCTTGCTTCGGACAGCAAGTACCCCCAATTTAAGATAAGCTCGGCACCAACGGGGATTAGTCTTAGTAGTAAGTGACTCAGTATTATTTAAATAATGTCTTAAATTTGAGTCTTAGTGTATATAGAAAATCTCTATTATAAGACTCACCCATGACAATCAAGTGCTTGATACAGGTGGAATCCAAGGTAAACTCCCGATGGGTAAAAAAAAAAAGAAAAAAGAAAAAAAAGAAGACGACAAGCTCGGCTTTTTTCTCAGCGCCTCCCGTCTTCCCCTCTTCAGCCACATTTTACCAATTTAAGACAAGCTTGGCTTTCTTCTCAGCGCCTCCGTCTTCCACTCTTCCGCCACATTTTCCCAGCAAAGTCACCCCTTCTCTCTGCAAATTCAGAGATTTTTCGATTTGTGCCAGTCATGAATCCCTCTTTGAAATTCTTCCTAGCCAACTGGAGGTAGTGTTTTCACTCTTGACGTCGTGGCATTCTGAGATACTTCATCTAGTGTTCTCTTTACCATTCTGTATCTAGTCACGCTCTCCTTAATCATCAAGTCTGAAGTGACTATACATAGCCTAACCGGAGTCGGAAAAAATCAACCCGAGTCTGAGTTTTCTTCATCACAGTCCCTAATGTGTTCAAGCATCATATAACATATACGATCAACTCTAAAACACACTGTGGTTCGGATTTTTTTGGTAAAAAAATCTGTGCTAACTTCACACTACACAGCACCGCACAGGATACTTCCTCCGGAGCTTCTTCGCAACTCGAATCGACCTTCCTCGCCTCTTTTCTTTTCTTTGGTCGGAGAACAAATTTCTCTGTTATCATTATTTACTCATCTCCCCCTAATCTGCAAGTTATTCTTCGCCACAACGAAAGTAAGATATGTGGATTTGTTATTTTGTGACTGGGCAGGGTTGCGCAGGGAATCGCCATGGATCCAAATCAACAGAAGACTGGTGCACATCAGCCGCGTCCTCCGACGGGAACCTCCGATTCCTCCTCCATTCTCACTTATATTCTCTCATTCATCGCCATCGCTGCCATGGTAACCTTTCTCTTTATGTTGGATTTCCTGAACTGCAATGTCCCTTAATTATGCATGGCTTATTTATTAACGTTGTCTGTGTTGAAAGTTTCTCTGTTCTGTTATTACCAACAAATCTATATTTGGAATTATTAGAGAATAGAAGCATCTAGATTAAAGTTGTTAAACATATTGTTAAGTGGTTAGTCGACTGTTATTACAGCTGTAGGGTGTGTTTGGATGCTTCTGAAACCAGGGTTTCAGAAGCCCTTTTGGGCTAAACTTTAGTTTGGAGAAATTTTAAAACAAACAGCCATATTTATCCATAAGTGCTTTTGGACAAAACTATGGTTTAAAACCATGGTTTTGAATAAGCTATTAAAAATAGCTTTTTCAACAATAAAAGAGCTTATGGACTATCCAATTACTATCTTACCTCTACTTTTTCTTACACCCTCTCTCCTCTCTCTTATATTTTCTCTACCTCTCTCCTCTCTCTTACTTTTAATTAAATCATACCCTTTTTAGTAATTTACCAATATAAAAAGTCATTCTAAAAATAACTATCCAAACACTTATTTATTCAAAATCACTTTTTTTCCATAAACTCTTCTCTAAAAGCCCTTTTTCATAAGCTGTCCATAAGCCCTTTTTTTTCATAAGTACTTTTTTAAAATCCTATCCAAACATGCCCGGAATCTAGCCGCGTGACTTGAGTTCTATCTCACTACTATAAATGTAACCCTCAGTCATTTGAATAATAAATCTTGGAAGTACATTGTTCATTTCAGACCTTAGTCTCTGGTAGGAATTACATTCAAGTTGATTATGCTGGAAAGTCAAAAATCTGAAACTTAAAACATGATGAATTATTTACAGGTGTTATTCCTTTCATCACCGACTTCCTTTAAAAATAGCATTTCTATTTTGCACCAAGTCCCGGAAGGCCACGTTGGGGTATATTGGAGAGGAGGTGCTCTTCTGAACACAATTACAGAACCAGGTTATAGTTTGCTTCTCGATTTTTGTTGTTCTTCTTGAGCATCCACTGGCCCAATGTTTGCTTCATGTTCTTGGTGCTAAATTTTCTAGGTTTTCATTTAAAGATGCCTTTCATTACACGGTATGAGCCTGTTCAGGTGACACTTCAGACAGATATGGTAATTTGTTTAGAGCTGTTTCTAAAATTGTGGTTTCACTTGGCAATTGACACAGTAAGCTAAATTATCGTAACAATTGCAGGTGACAGATATACCATGTGGTACTAAAGGAGGTGTCATGATCAATTTTGAGAAGATAGAAGTAAATATCAAACATAAGTTTCTTTCACAGCTTATCTAATTTTTGCTTATTTAAATTGAAATGCAATGATTTTTACTGTCACCGTTATTGTTCATTTAAGGTTGTAAACCGACTTCATAAGGAATATGTCTATGAGACATTGCTCAATTATGGGGTTCATTACGACAAGACATGGATATATGACAAGATTCATCATGAAATTAATCAGTTCTGCAGTTCTCATAGTCTTCAACAGGTCTATATTGATGTTTTTGATCAGGTAAAAGTGTCTTTTTTTGGATAATCTGATCACTGATCAGGAAAAAGCTAATGCTTCAAAAATGTATTTTTTATTGCTATAGTTAAGTTATTATAGTCACTTTCATTTACGGGTGATAAAGTGGGGAATAACTTGAACGCTATGATTTTTCAAGCAATATGACATGTTGATTTGATGAACGTTTAGGGATTGAGTTCTGGTTCTACTGTCATTCCCTCAGAGTTGATGAAAGTCCTGAGTTTTGTTTCTGTTATAGAATTTATGATGACCTGTTGTGGTATTTTAGATCAGTGACTCTTAAATATCATTTGTCTTCCATTTTTTTGTCAACTTATGATGATGGCAACGCGACTATTTTGGCTCATTCAGATTGATGAAAAGATGAAAGATGCTCTTCAAGTTGATTGCACCCGTTATGCTCCAGGCATTGAAGTTATCAGTGTCCGTGTCTCAAAACCAACTATTCCAGATAGCATCAGACTTGCCTATGAACAAATGGAAGAGGAACGCACTAAGGTAGCTTTTGAATAAGGAATCATGCCAGTTTCTTGTGATTGTTGTGGAGCTGTACTGGTGCAAAACAATGCGCCATTGTGTCTCCTTGCAAATCAGGGTTCATCTCATTCATGTGCACGTGTTTTTTCTCTTACTTTTTGGTCTTGATTGAGTCACTGATGTTGTCATATTTCCTGTTTTATATATTTATA
This sequence comes from Leucaena leucocephala, assembly GCA_037074615.1. Taxonomy (NCBI): domain Eukaryota; kingdom Viridiplantae; phylum Streptophyta; class Magnoliopsida; order Fabales; family Fabaceae; genus Leucaena; species Leucaena leucocephala. The sequence continues at coordinate 4,974,960 of CM073569.1, forward strand.
TATCCTGTTGGTTCTTGTGCTCCTGGCTGGATTTCTTTCTGAAAAACATCTTTTGTTTTTTCGGCCGAAATTCTAAAATTGCTGTTGAGCACGCGTTTTTGGTGGTTTTGGATAGGTCTTAATTGCAATTCAAAGACAGAAAGTAGCCGAGAGGGAGACAGAGACTTCCAAGAAGATGGCTATTAGTGAGGCTGAGAAAAATGCCAATGTGGGCAAGATCCTTATGGAGCGGAAGTTGTTGGAAAAGGAAGGTTCTAGGCGCCAGCAAGAAATTGAGAACCAAATGTTCCTAGAACGTGAAAAGAGCCTGGCAGATGCGGATTTCTACCGGTGAGTTAAAGAAAGTTTATGAATACGACATAGTAATTCATCCTCCTAGAACAAATAAATGATTAATGGCGTCGGTTTTCCTCTTCCTCAATTTCAAGTGCAACAAAAGAGGCTGAAGCAAACAGGTTGAAGCTTACCCCTGAATTTCTCGAGCTTAAATTCATGGAGACCATTGCTGCTAATAACAAGACTTTCTATGGGGATAAGGTGTTTCCTTATCTCATTGGGCTATGTCAAGCTCTGCTCTTGTCTAGATTTTTTTTCGGCAGGTGGAAAATATTGCGGACTAGAAGGCAGGTGGTTGAATCACAAGTTTCATGATGAGGCAGTTTTGCTTAGCTGGATGAGATCTAACAGGATAATATGTGAAGAAATTTAGTACGATGTAATCTTTAGTTTGTTATTGTATATCACCTGTATGTTTTTTTTAATTATATATTACCTGTATATATTCTCGGGCATTGTATGATGTTTGTCGACGATATATTGATTCAATATATCAGTTGTAACTTGTAACAGACAAAAATATTATAAGATAATATTTAGTGTACGTGACCACATTTTTTTTTTGGGTACAAGACAAGGGCTAAAAAGCCCTAAATTGAAAGAACTTCATCTATGAGGGGATCAAATCCCAAACACTCTTTAACCACAATAGCCCTTAAATGAGTAGGGCATGAATATAACACTTGTGTAACTGTTAAACCTTCTTTTGCCAAGGCATCTGCCAAATGATTTTGATTCCTCGAAATATGTTGTATTTTTAGCTTCCAAGGTAAACTCATCATCTTCTGTATCTGTATAACTAGAAGGCTGCATTTATGGATTGTCAAGTTCATTAACATATCAACAATATTCTTAGCATCCGATTCAAGTATGATCTTCTTGAATCCTAACTCCCAAGCAAGTTGTAGACCTTTAAGGATCGCCCATTGTTCAGCTTCCATCACGCTACATGAACCGAGAACAATCGTAAATCCCGCAACCCAACTTCCAGAATGATTTCTAATAACTCCACCACAACCCGCCCTCTTATAGGTTGCCGTAAGAGCTCTATCAACATTTAATTTCATCCAATCTGATGGTGGAGGTTGCCAAATAGATGAAATTGATGAGCCCAAGTTAATAGGCACATATTCATGATGAACCTGCACAAAGCTTTTCCATGTTTGCATAATGACCGAGTAGGGATCCAGTGGTCTCGAAAAATCATCCTCAAATATAGCTTTATTCCTCCACTTCCATAAACACCAAATTGACACCCCCCAAATTATACTCCAATTATGTCCCCCATGAGCTCCCAATTGCCTTTTAAGATTCATAGCAAACCAATCCTTTAAAGGAGCTCTAAAGAAGGAAGAGCAATTCCTAGGATGAACTAATTTAGACCAAAGGTCTTTGGCATAACAGCAATCACGAAGTATGTGCAAGACATCTTCCATACCCTCATTACAGTGTTGGCATGTTGCATCAGTTGTGGACCATCTACTTCTCCAAACATTGGTTGCTAAACGATTATTAAAGGCTATCCACATGAAAACACGAATACGTTCAGCACCTCTCCACTTCCATATGTCTTTGTAGACCGGGCTATAGTCCTGTGCAGAATACTTCTCAATTAAAAAGTAAGCACTTTTAATAGTAAAAGTACCTTCATTCGTAGCATTCCAAACCATCATATCATTACCCGCCTCCGACATAGGTGGAATCATGCTAATTAACCTCTGAAATACATTACTTGGGATAATAGAAGGTAGTCTTTGGAAATCCCATGTGTTACCCGAACTCCAATCTGCCACTTTACTTCTTTCTTCCTCTGCAGTAAGTGGTCGAAGACATAAATCTTTTAAATTTTTATCCGGAAATAGCCACTTATCCATGAAGAAATTCACAAGTTGACCATTTCTGATATGCCACCTTGTGCCCATATCAACTATATCTTGCTGTTGCGAGATGAATTTCCATAGTGCAGAATCTCCCTTTCTTGCATCAAGTAGATTATTTTCATTCCTTAGCATATATTTATATAGAAACACATCCACCCATAAACCTTTCTCTCCATTAACTAATTTCCATGCTAATTTTGATCCACAAGCACGATTTAATGATGAGAGCTTCTTGAATGCAAGTCCCCCATATAATTTAGGCTTAATAATCTGATCCCACCCAATAGGGTGAAATTTATAAGAGCTTTGACTTGTCCCCATATAAAGTTTCGTTGCAATCTCTCCACTTCCTGACACACTGACGCAGGAATTTTGGCCACTTGCATAGGATACACAGGTATAGAGCTTAATACAGATTTTGCTAGAGTAATTCTCCCAGCCACTGAAAGAGTACTCTCTTTCCACGCATCAAGTTTAGTTTTGACTCTATCAATGATGTACTGGAAAGTATCTTTGGGTTTCCTCCCTCTGATGATTGGAAAACCCATATAATTTCCTATCTCAGCAGAAATAGTCATTCCTGTAATGTATGTGACCACATTTTGTGTCCAAATAATGTCTCGTGCTTAGCAAGAATTATCATTCCCTCTAGGAGTGGGTATAAAGCCCGCGGCCCGGAATACCCACTCGATTCCGCAATAAAATAGTTTTACCTAACCCGATAAATATAGGTTAGGGTTTGACATCGGGTTACAAAATATAGTTCATATTTTTTTTCGGGCAAGGCACCTATGAGCACCCATTCTTTTATGTTTTTTATTATTTTTCCCCAGATACTACACTTTGAAGGGAGAATATGATAGTTACTGGTGACTAGAGGGTCATTTTAGAAATATGAGTAGTTAAGTAGGTAAGTTGTATCTTTTAATATTTATAACTATATTAATTTTTTCTTTTTTTTAACTTTACTAATCATCATATGATTACATTATAAATTATAATTGTTTATTTTATTTTTTTTCATATGTTTAATCTTTGTCAATATTTAGAAGATTGATGCAAAGTTAGAAATAAAAATTACTTAGATTTCAATATATGTAATGGATTTCAAGGTTTTAATTATTATCTTTTTATTACTTTATCCGTAGTAAATTATGAATATTATTTAACTCTTGAGGACATATGAATATGGTATTATTTTAGAAGTTTATGATTGTAGATTTTTTTTCACAACATGAACATGGCATCAAAATTTGGGCATGCTCAACCCAAAATAGTTAGAGCTTTTATTGGGCAGAGTTGGGTATTGGGCTGTAAAATATAGTCCATATTTTTTTCAGGTAGGGCACCGAACATGGGAGCTACCTTGCCTAGTCCTACTCATTCATACCGATTTCTCTACTTAAAATATTGTCAAATTTAAAGTAGATTACCAAAGTTTTTGCTGCATATTTAAATATTACTCTTCCGGTCTTTACTATATAACTTATTTAATTAATTTAATTTGATTAAAAAAATTAGTTAAATTAGTTTATATTGTATTTTTTTAAATATTTTAATTATTTTTTTAATTTCTCTTCCTTTAATTATTATTGAGAGGTAGTAATAAAGGTAATTTAAAAAATTAATAAATATAAAATTTTATATTTATGATTAAAATTAATTATTTAATTAAATTATATATTAATAATTGTATCAATGTAGAATACAGGACGGAAATAAGTAAACGGGGAATAACAAAAATTGTATAATCAGTGTGAAAAGTAAAACTTGAAAGTCAAACATAATTTCGTAGCCAAAGGTATGAACGTTGCAGTATTCTTTTGATTACAAGACACTTCTTTTCGCTAATTTCTTTTTTCTATCCAAATATAAATAAAATTATAAATTTATTCTATTTTTAACAAAATTAATTAAATTTAATAAGTATCTCTTCAAGATGCAACTAGCGTTCACTTAGGCTATGTTTGGTTCAACGAAAGGGAGGGTAGGTTAGGTTAATTTAAGTAAGGATAGGGAAGGGTAGGGGAGGTGATAAGTGTGAAGGTAAGAGAGGAGAGATGATATTTTTTGTTTGGTTCAGGAAGGGAGGGGAGGGTAGGTAATGAAAAATTAACAAATATACCCTTATGTCTTTATTTAAATTTATTTATTTATTATTTACAATATTTATATCATTTATATATATATACCCTTATTTGAATTTTTTTTTATCTCATTTATCTTTATATGATAAAAAAAATATGATAAATTTTTAATAATATCCCTCATTAATTTTACAATTATTATATTTATTAATATAATATATAAATCTGAATACAAAGATATAATATACATAAGCTCCAATAATTGAATTTTAATACAAAGACGCAATGCACAAAAAAATTATTACCCCATTTTTAAGCATAAATTCACAATTTATTACTTAACATAACCTTATTCAACCTATGTCTAATGATAAAATGAACTAAGATCGAAATAGGAGAAAGATAAACCACCATTCATTCAGTCATATGAACTTGCAGATACAGATTTGAATATTATCAAAATGCAGTAACACTCTCAGATATACTTGCAGATAGCATTGACTTTCTTCCAGTTTGGCGTTTCAATGAGTTCACAGAAGAGATTTCCTCATAATGCCCATCTGTTGTCCCTGCTTCTGGATTCTCACAAGGTGTTATACAACGACGGCTCTCATCATCTAATTCATTAAAACCCTCCCACATTTGATTCGACTCAATTAGCTTATCAATATTATTATGTCCACCTAAATCCCCTTGGCCATTCGTTGTTGTCACAACCAAGTCCAGCGGGGAGTGATCATGCACAGCTTCAACAGAGTTGTCCTCCAAATGTGGTTCAGTAATCTTTGGCTTGTTGGCACCGTGTCCACTACAAGGCTCAACCTCGTCAGCCTGTGCTTTCTTGAGACAACTTTGAGCCTTTTTTGTGCGTTTTTGGGGCCTCTTTTTCTCAGAAGCATTGTTGCATTAAATTAATGAAATCAGAAATCACAGACATACCTATAGCAATATCCAATTCCTAACAGTGTGAAGGGGGGATAGAAACAGAAAGAAGCAAACATACCTTGACATACTCTTCCGCTTCTGAGGGAGGTTCACAGCATCTGGATCAGATGGTGGATCTAACAGTGCCAAAGGAAGAAAATCGTTTAAAGAAAGGCAAGGCCGTTCAGACTCACGATCAACAAAGTTACCGATCAGAGCAGATTTTTTCATCTTTCTAGCTGCTTGAAGCATAGGAACTTGGTCAGGAAATAGAACCCGCCATCTCCTGATCAGAGCCAAAACTATAAGTCATGGAAACAAAGAACTTTGGTGATAGAAAATTATATATTTGTCCACTAAATCAAGTAAGAAGTCATACTTCCTGCATAGACTGTCAGTTCGTGGAGGCATATAGGCAGCAACCTTTGACCAGCAGAATCCATATTTGGCAATTGCTTTTTTCAATCTCGAATCTTCTTCCTCAGTCCATCCACCCCATTTCAAAGAGGGATCCAAACTATTGACGTACCTGAATGCTTAACAACTTTAGCAATGATCTCAAGTCATCAAAATATGCATAACATTTTAACATTCATTACCTGTCTCTACACTGAGCTTGAGTCCGGCCCAGAACAAATCTAGCTATCTGATTCCATTTCCGTCCAAAGAGATGGACAGCCACTATCAAGCGCTCATCTTCTTCTACAGTAAAGCTCACTTTCCTATCAGGACAGAGGGACTTCTTCCATCTGATCATCAATTAGAACAAATCGCATTATTTGGCTAACCAGAGTAGACAAGAATTCTTTCATTTATGAAGAAAAATGAGAGAAGAAGGGTGCAGAAAACAGTAAGCAAATGCTTATCAGAACATGAAATATAAAAGAACAAAGTTGTGTAAAAGAAATCACAAGTTTCTAGTGTCAATGACTAAGATCTATTGTGAGAGTATCATTTTATATTCAAGGATATACATCCTTTTCAATATTTCGCAACCTTGCAAAAAAGTATAAACAAGTTAAGAAAATTTTATGGGCTCCATCAAATTCCGATGTTAACGTGTCCCTATTATTCAAGGAAAGGAGACAAGCAATGAAATCTATCAATTTCAGCAACGTACAAATCACCATTCATATTTCCTTCAATAAAGTAAACAAGAAAAGTCAAGATTTATGGCATTATGCTTTGGACAGCATTAAATGGAAAACAATTATCCAAGTGACAAATCCTTAGATATTACTGAGGGTACAATAAAGTAACGTTTTATCCAAGTGACAAATCCTCACAATGCCCATCTGTTGTCCCTGCTTCAATAAAGTAACGTTTTATCCACATTATCTTCATCAGGGCCTGATATTACTGAGGGTACAAAAAAGATAGATGGATAAAATTAGACATCCTTAATATAAGAAAGAGAGAAGTTCAAGGTTTTTCCCCTGACAGAACCCCTTTGGTATCAGTATTTGAAAAGATAAACTCATCACAAACGCACACAAGAATCGGAGAGCAAAACTAAATAATGCTCAGCTACAACCACCGCCTATATTTATATTAAAAAAAATAGGCATGGAAGCAAATGAGCAATCTATAGAAACAATCTATACAAGGAATGAGCAAGAAATTGTAAGTCGTTTACTGCAGTATGATGCATTAAGCTTATCATTAACATCATAGAAGAGGGTGATCTCAATGGCAGTAACAATCCAATTGCAAAATCAGACTAACGCATAATTTATACAGCAAATAACGAACTCATAGAAAGGGGGAAAGGGAGAGAAGACAGAGAACCTGCATGAAGCTATAGTGTTCTCTTCCAATCGATTCATTTTCAGCAATAGCAAAGTATGCCAGTATAGGGTACCTGCATATTGCCTAGCGTCTCAGAAAACACAAATGGTAGATGGTTGAGGAGCACGACGAGCGCGAGAGGGAAAAACCACAAACCTCGAAAGATGGAGCTGTGTACGCGGAAGATGAATGGAAATGAGAAACGACGAAGGTTTTTACACAAGAGGGGCAAACGTGAAAAATTGAAAAATAAGTAGGGGTAATTTAGTCAACATAATACATAATATTTCTCACCCCTCCAAAAAACCCCAAATTTGGAGGGGAGAGAGAGAGGGGTAGGGGAGCAGAAAAAGACAAAAAAATTCCCCTCCCCTCCCCTCCATTTTTCCCAACCAAACACACTTATATCTCTCCTCCTCTACCCTCCCCTCCAAAACCCCTCAACCAAACAATGCCTTAAAGCTCGGTAATAATTCCACCATCACTATCTACTACGCAATGCCTTTCGAATCTTTTGCTGCCGACTACACCTACCTACTCCTACACTCATGCCGCCAACTTCCATTTCATGGGGCTTCATTACTAATTGCTAAATTAACAAGAATGGTACGTAATTTCATTTCTTATAATTTTTTCTTATAGTTTGAAAAGACATTCTGGCGCCGTCAGAGATGCTCTTCATGGTGAGAAATATTAGGCACAATTTAGAGATATCAAGAGAATGTGCGAGCATCGTCTCCATTGAAATACTCGACACCAACGAAAAGAAACCCCTAAAACGATCTCTCTTCAAGTAAATGGTTGTGACATATATATAAGAACATGAACCTTCTTCGTGTTGCCTACTTGCTTTATGTTTATTCTACTCCAACCAAGTACTGGGGGATGCTGAAGATTCTTTTTGAGAAAGTTTGAGGTTTGTTACTGTGATTGTGATGTCCATTTTGTATTTGTTTCTACTGTGTTTAGCTAATCTTGGCCCACTACTTTATTGTTGACGTGCTGCTTGTGGAAGCAAACTGCGTTGATTTTTTTTTTGTATTCTTGATTTCGCCTTCTACCTGCTACTCTTTTAACATGTCAGCATAGACTTCTTTCCCCTGCTGTTTTCGCCTGATAATCAATGGATTCTGAGATGAAAGGGGTTTCTTCAACTTCAATTTTCAGTTTCTCGTATCGTGTAGGTGTCCTCGTGATAAGCTAAGTCACTTATAATCAATCAAAACTTCTTTCTGTCTAAACTATGTCGTTCGTTAGTTCCCCCCAACTTTTTTTACTATTAAAAAATCGAATTTTTATTCTGTTGCTTTTGCTTTCAAGTGCCAACCCTTTTCAACGTATCGGTGAATATGTCTTTTGCTGCTTATAGTGGACAATTTCGGAGATCGTAGGAAAGTTTTGTAGATAATGATCATCATTTCTGTTTCCCCCGAGTATTTATTTATCTCTGCGAGGTTGATTTGATTATATATTAATCTCAACCTTTCATTGAGGATTTCTATCTTTATTTCAGCCTTTCATTTCCACAAATTATTTCTGCCTTGGACTATACATGAGAATTCATCTATGGCGTCTTACTAACATTCATGCATTGTAACGCGAAACAAAAGAGAGAGGGGGGGGGGGTTAGGAATTCCTGAAAATCCCCTATAATTCATCATCCAAAGGTCCTGAAATTTGTTTAAAGACCTAAGCTTGAGCGCAATATATTTTCAGTGGGTACAACTTTTCTTCAGCTGTATACAACTTATCTTTAATTATATGTAAAATAGAAGATATTTGCATATTGCTGAAGATATGTTTCACACAGCTTAGGTAACTCAAGGTAATAAATTTTGTAATAGGGATTTTTTGAGCAATTTTACCAAATATAAATAATAAGATTAAAAACCTTATCTTTATGCATTCTGTTAATGGGTAATTTTTGTATTTGGCTGTTAGTGGGACTTGATCAAATTTTCTTGCAGGATTTGTCTGATTCTTTCTTCTTGATTGCTTCACAATCGGAAAGGGTTTTGAGTAGTTGGTTGAAAATGTACTTGGTGGAGAGCAAGGTTGGAGCTATACTGTGTATGTTGTTGGCCCTTTTATTCTTGGGGACATGGCCTGCTATTATGACTCTTTTAGAAAGGCGAGGTCGTCTTCCTCAGCACACTTACCTTGACTACACAATCACCAATCTCTTGGCTGCTTTACTCATTGCTTTCACTTTTGGTGAGATTGGCCAGAGCACCCCTGATAACCCAAATTTCATTGATCAACTTTATCAGGTGGACATTCATTGTACTCAAACTAGTAGCACGTAGAAAAATTACATAAGTTAGATATGCTGTTCTTGTTTCAAGGCAAGATTCATCATAATTGGATGACTCTAATCATAACAAATCACTAGCAGGAATTGAACTAAAAAACAAGTGTCAGTATGAAATAACTTGGACACTCTTAATTGAGTAATTGTTATGATTATGCTTGCATGTAGATTGTGATTACGTGGATTGTTATGTATGGCCTGGTGTTTGTAATCAAGAAAAAACTTACTTGACTATGTCTAAAACCTAAATAAAACTTACATGGTTTATTGATAATGAACTTCTTAAACCTATCAAGATCCTAGAAATCATATTAGCGTTCTTCTAGCCTTATGTACTTAGTTTACTATGAACTGTCTCTGACACTACATTGCATATTATTTGCTTTCAATTGGGTTATGATGTACAAAGGTGTTGTGTGACAGGATAACTGGCCCTCTGTTCTGTTTGCGATGGCGGGTGGTGTAGTACTTAGCATTGGGAATTTGTCCACGCAATATGCTTGGGCTTTAGTTGGTTTATCTGTTACGGAAGTGGTATCAGCAAGCATAACTGTTGTCATAGGTATTGTGCCCTTATACCCCCTCAAGAAGAATAGAAATGACATTTAAAAAAGATAGAAATGAAAGGAATCACTTGGCTTATGGGCATATGATAGGATCCAAAATATATGGAGGGAGAAATAAAGAAGAGAAATCTTCATCAAATTATGAAATCAGAATCTAATTTCACAAATCAATAAAGATGAAAGAAAAATCTTTATTAGAATAGGTATGTAGGTAAGAATGTGAGTGTGCACAAGCTGTGCATTCAATGGAAGTTTTTGAACATCTAAATATACATAGCTTGCTCAAGTACTGAATTTAACTGCACTCTCTGTGTCAACTGTAACAGGCACGACTTTGAATTACTTCTTGGATGATAAAATCAATAGAGCTCAGATTCTTTTCCCAGGAGTTGCTTGCTTTTTTATTGCAGTTTGTCTTGGTTCAGCTGTGTATTCATCTAACATTATGGATGATGAAGCCAAGCTCAACAATTTGTCAGATGATTACAAAGATGGAGCCAAGTATGTGTTTTATTTACATCTTTACGTGGATGCCACTAAGTATAGGAGCTAAGATTCTATCATTAATGCCACTATCTAAATCAGTATATCTACTTGTTGCTTTTAATCCTCTAAACTTGCTTCTATTCTTATGCCTTCATTCATCTAATACTATTGAGCATGTGCCGAAATGTTCAGTAGCATTTATATAAGTTATTATTCTTGTGTCTTCTTTCTCATCTATTTTATTGGCAATATGTTGCTGATTATGCCTCCAAAATTTGTTCCTTTTCCAGATTAATTAACAGTTCCTCTGGGAAGGAAATATAATCTGTAGTTAAATCAAAGGATCTTGAGAGTGGAGAGGTTGGTTCTGCAGACACAGCTAAAGCAGGAACAGCAGCTTTTCTTATAGAGCTTGAGAACAAAAGAGCTGTAAAAGCAGGGGATTATCATTTATCGCAGATACATTTAGTATAATATTTAGATAAAGTTTCTCATGTATTTTATTAAAATTTCCAATAAAATTATACATTTTGGCCATTTATGGATACTCAGTCATCTCATTAAACCAATCACAAACATATTCACCATTTTCTCGATCTACCTGAGAATTTTCTTGAACTCAAAAAGTAATTCCCCTCTAAGATATTATTATACTTTTAAACATTTGCTGCAGGTTTTTGGGAAGAGTACTTTCATTGGATTGGCCATAACGTTCTTTGCTGGACTTTGCTTCTCTTTGTTCTCGCCATTATTTAACTTGGCAACAAACGACCAGTGGCATGCTTTAAAGGAAGGGGTTCCTCATTTGACTGTTTATACATCCTTCTTCTACTTCTCTGTCTCCTGTTTTGTTATTGCCGTTGTTCTGAATATCACCTTCCTTTACCAACCTATCTTGAACTTACCAAAGTCATCTTTCAAGGCTTATGTGGCAGACTGGGATGGCAGAGGCTGGGCCTTGTTGTCTGGTATCCTTTGTGGGCTTGGCAATGGTCTCCAGTTCATGGGTGGTCAAGCTGCAGGATATGCTGCAGCAGATGCTGTTCAGGTGATTTTCTTTAATGTTTTACAAATAGTGAAAATGTTGTGTTCTCTTGGGACCTATTTGGTACACAGAATAACAAAAGTATATAACATAATTGAAATATAGAAACATGGGCAAATTCTCATCTTTACACTTGAACTTGAGCCATTAACTAACCCTATTAGGTGGGGTTGGTTATATAGATTGTGCGATGTTATTGTATTTTATCAACAACTAAATCTTTAGATATATTGTTAATCAAGAGTTCCCGCTCAATAATTAACTTTAAATGATAGGCCTAAATCAAGATGGATTTCAGCCCAAAACTAAAAACCTGTTGGGCTTTATTCTACACTAGGCCCTTGACACATGAACAATCATACTGGACAGATGGTAAAAAACGGGCTTATATCCCACAAGGATACTAGTTCGATTCCCGTTGCCGTTGTGAAGGCTTCTTTAGTAGGTGATATCGTAAGTCCCCTATAAGCGCTCTCTGAGCTTTGCTCTGGCCTTAGTGGGAGACCGATGCCGAACCTACCTAAATTTTTTTGTACAAAAAAATATACTTTTTTTTTATGATAATAGAACAAGAATTCTTTTTATAGTACAGTAACCATGATTTAATTTTGATGAGCAGGCACTTCCACTAGTGAGCACCTTTTGGGGCATTTTTTTGTTTGGGGAGTTTCGGAAATCATCAGGAAGAACATACATATTGCTTGGGAGCATGTTGTCTATGTTTGAAGTGGCTGTTGCGGTACTCATGGCATCATCGGGTCAAAGGAAATGATCAATTAGCAGCACACAAATTGGTTGTAAATAATTGATAGTTGCGTAAATGATTGATTCAGTAGCCCATGGCATTATGAAAGGATAAGCATGCATGTGCCTTTCCTGCAGTTTTCTTGAAGATGCAAAATGTGCACAAGAACCGTAGATTTAGACTACAATAGCTGTTCTTGTCACAAAAAAGAAGCAAAAAACAAGGGGGTAAAAAGCTAGCACTATAATAGATGTCATTTGCCAAGAATGAAGATTTCAGTGTTCGTTGGCTTTATTGAGTCAACAGCAAAGTGTACAAAAGCTGGAACCATGAAGTAGCTACTAGGAACATATTTGAAATCCTTTTATTGAACTTTATGTTGTTTATAGTGTTCATGTTTGCAACACAAATCAGGTATATTGACAACAATAGTTGTGGAAATCATTTTTTTGAGTCTTTTTTAATTATTTTCCCTTTCTTCAGTTTTTGAATAAAAGAAACAGGTTCGGATTTTTTAAGCAACTTTTTGTCCTTAAATTTTGTTTAAAAATTCTTAGGTGCATGAAAAATCTGGCTTATTTATTATTTTTTTTGAAATTATCTTTATATATTTTTCGGGGTGTTGTTTTTTTTAACTCGCATCTCACTTTTTCAGCATTGACTTAACATAAGCAAATGACAGGGATAAGAGACAAATAAAACATGAGTGAAAAAGTGTAAAGGTGGCTAAATTCAAAGAACAGAATAAGGGAATTACAGGCAGAGAGGCTATCTGCTTTAACAAAAAAATACAAGTCATTATATCGCAGAAAAGTTTCTGATCTTCAAAATCATACCCATAAATAACATCATATTCTCATCAAAATTGAAGATGAACTAGTCAATTTTTTCCTCCAACGGATCATAGGTCCAGTTAGCTCTCCAAATAATCGACGGCGACAGAAGCCGTTCAGTTTTCCAACCTGATGACTTGAGCTGCACAATGAATGCGTACTACTCAGTCTTCAAGTTAGTGATGATGTATGTGTAAGCAAGCGTAAATTTGATTTATCCAGAAACCTAAAGAAGTACCTTCTGAATAAAAATGTCATACTGATTATCTATCCACAGTTGACTGTCTGTATGCACAGATTTGCTTTTACCACTATGATTTGCCATAACAATAGCATGAATAAATGACTTCAAGACATCGGCCGCACCCGAGTCCTTATGAGTTATGACATGAATGATCCCCTTTCTTTCCACCACTAGCAAGTATTTTGCTATATATATATATATATATAAGCCATGAATGAAGAAAGGGTTAATGATTCTGCTGGAATGTGAAAGAAACTCAGTAGCCAACATAACATATGGGGGCAGCTGAACCCACCTTTTGCATAGTAAGGTGCTGCAGAAAGCAGAGGCTCCAATCTGTTACAAAACGTTATTTGATTGTCAGCATCATATAGAAATGGAATTTTACTAATTGTGCCCTCTAAGACTGCACCAAGAATCAAGTCCTGATTAGGTTTGAGACAATACTAGATGAGATACACAGAGCAAGAGTTGGTTAATTTTTTTGACCTGATATGTCTTAATACTAGAAGAGGGTGCGCCACGGAGTAACTGTAAGGTTATTGCCATATGACCTGCAGGTCATAGGTTCAAATCTTAGAAATAGCTTTTGCGGTTGTGGAGGTAAGGCTATGTATATCTATCCTCCCTAGACCCTATCTAATGAGAGCCTTGTGCACTGTACCGTTCTTTTGTCATATTTTAATACTAGACTCTGAGGTTTGGTTTGCCTATTATAACACAACAGAAACCTGTTAGGTCTTGGGCTATTTATAGTAAGAACACAACTCTGTTATCACCTTATATGGAATTTGGTTAAACGGTAAAGGCTGGTAATTATACAGCAAGACAGAAGTTCAGACACAACCAATGCTGCAATGCAATTGATTGCAATGCAATTGATGGAGTTTGAAGAATGAGCCACATTAATAATGACTTGTCAAAAGTGTAACTAACTATAAATTTTCTAATAATAATGCTTGAGAAAAAAGTTTGTTTTTCTCAATTGCCACCCATCCAGAAAAAAAGTTGGTCAATGGAAATACTCACGTTTCCATGTTTTTGAATAAAGAAACCCTTGTGCCCAAACATACTTGCAAATGCAGTAAATTAGCATTCTTGGAGCTCCATGAAATAAGCTGTAAGGGTAAAATGTGTTCCAACGACGATACCTGTTCAGGAGTGAGAACTGGCAAGAAGTTCAGACGCAAGCATTAATACTCAAAAATAAAAGAAACGATATGAAGCTAGCTTTACAGTGTTGGAAACTATTTTCTCCATTGCAGGCTACAGAAGATGGTCAATTTATCCTTATTTTTCAAGGTCCGATACCATGGCCTTTGGTGATGCAGATTTTATGCTAAGATTGAAAACAGTAATCATAACACTTAATGTTGCAGATGTTTTGATCACAGGGAAACAATTCGAATAAGAAACAGACAATACCTTGGCCAGTCTTCATGAAATGCTGCAAAAGAATTGAGCTCCTTTCAGGGTTCAGTGAGGTCAATGCAAGACATCGAACAGCTTGGTAATTTGCTGCATAAAAGAGACAGCTGCAAATTGAGGATTTCATGTATTATGCAGATTTATGTCATGCATTTAGGGAAAAGCTATACATAGAAAAGGGTAGAATTAACTCCAATAGATGAGGCTATCTTCAGATTAAAATTGTGCTAACCAGACAGTTTTTTAATTGTTGTTACAGCAATATATTACTATCTCAGTTAATAGCTTAACTCATGTGGACTGCAGAAAAATCAATCATTTAGATGTTTTAACTGTAACACCAACTACTGACAAAAGCTCCATAACATTGAAATATTGTGGTTTGTAAATAGCACAAACAAGCAAATTTTGTCCACCACATATCCTAGAGCATCTTAATTACTAATTTGCCCCCAAAATGTGATGCTAGTCGGAAATGATTATTGCTATTGCATTTTGTTTATACAGTAAAGAAAGTTGGATTTATTTATGATACTACCTGTTTTCTCACAACTTTAAGATGCAAAAAGAAATGTGTAAAGCTAATTACAACCTAGAAACTTACCAAACATATGGAACAGAGTCAGAGACAAGAAACAAAACCATATGGCTAATGGTCGTTCCATTGTAACGTGAGCAAGAAGCATGCCCAATGCCATGCCAATCATGGTTGCCACTGTTTCTTGACTTCCTTCCTATAGATAAAAGAAATTCAATACTGTTATCCAGAGAAGAAGATCAGATTCTAAGATAAAAGTTAGAATAAATGAAACTTATACCTTAGCTGATATATCTGCAGCATTATCCTGAAGGGCGAAATGCTGAGTCAAAGCTGCTCTTGTCGCACCACTCGCAACACCAGCTGACCAAGAACATATTTTTAAGGGACACATATTAAATAAGCAATTAGGATCTAAGTAAAATTGTTAATCAGGAAAATACTTCTATTGAAGAGGTTCGATGGTATTAGATTAACTGATGTCATTAAATGTTACATCACATAATATGCCTAATTTGATAAATAAAAATCTTATAAAGGGGGGGGGGGAGAAGTGATCATGGAGTAACTACATATCAGTGTCTATTTTTAACCTCTGGAAATGCGCGAACTTACTGAACGATCTTGATATGCTTCCGAGGCAAACAATAACCACAAAAGCAGATGGAAACAATGGGGAGACAAGGTCCATTAACATTCCTACAATCCATGCAAAAAGCGTCACAAATCAACGTTAGACATGAAGAATCAGATTAAACACAAACCAGCAAGATGAAAGCTGCACAATAGAGAAGCTGCTAGCTTCCCAGAAAATAAAAAATAAAAGTAATTGTTTGAGCATAAATGGCCTAGTAAGGTTTTAAGAATGGAAATTATCCCTTGAATAAGAATATAGAACCAAG
This sequence comes from Leucaena leucocephala, assembly GCA_037074615.1. Taxonomy (NCBI): domain Eukaryota; kingdom Viridiplantae; phylum Streptophyta; class Magnoliopsida; order Fabales; family Fabaceae; genus Leucaena; species Leucaena leucocephala. The sequence goes on from CM073569.1 coordinate 4,991,073, forward strand.
ATGATCATAATTAGAACACTATGTAGTATGTACAATATTTAGGCTTGCACAAATCCAAATATGTATTGGCAGTGTTATCAATTACTAATGCGGTAAAATTATTAACAGCAGTTCATTACCAAACAATAAGTCATCTGTCTATGCTTCAGGAAAACAGAATTATATAACAAAATGGGTTGTTCAATTCAAACAAATAATAAAGAAGGCACAAGAATTTACCCAGATCATTCATAAGATCAGCAACCAAACGCCACCTTTTTGCATTGCTATCCAGGTTTGATCCCTGCGTGTTATCAGGTTACTTAGCACTATAAGAAACATGGATTTGAAGTTCAAATCATTTGAAAGGAAAGAATCATCATATGATATAAACCCATGGCAACTCAAGTGTAATATTCCTCATAAGTTACAACTATTCCAATGTTCAATCTCTTCTCACTATATGTTTACCAAGACTATGTCCAAAAGGAACTAATTTAGTATATTTTCCCTTCAGCAATAAATAAGGAAGTGAGAGATTCAGACCTGGTAGAATGTGAATAGAATGCCTCCAAGCATGCCTGTTAGATCCCTCAAAAACCACTGGAAATAGTTTTAACATTAAAAAAATATGTCAACATACTACATTAAAAGGCTTCTACGTTTCTTCAAAAAAATGAACTATTCTTGGATAAAATTACTTAGGAGTTTGCTACCAAGTTCTCCAATGTTATACATGAAAATATTGACATGTTGGCAATTTTCACCAACTCAATATCATATCAACTTCGAAAAAATTCAGGCATGTATAATGCTTTCCTTACAGTTTTTTATAGCAAACACGTAAGAATTACCTAATTTTATTACACAGAATATAATTACTTGATACCTGAAAAGTGGCACCAATCACTGTTGCGGATTTCTCACCAACCCCAATTGCACTCAAGAGAGCCTAAATGAGATCAAAGGAGACAACTTACGTACCATTTTGAGCCTTGTATGGAAAAATTACCATGAAAACAGAGTGAATCAATCCCTTACCTGGGTAGAAAGCATGGTCCTTATATACGTTGAAAGACCCTGCAATAATCGATACACAATTAAAAATCAACAGCAAGAACAAGCCAATTAAGCATGCCTTTTCTGTAAACCGAAATGATTACCCCTGTTTCTTCACTGTAAGTTTACCTGCAATGAATCCCATATTTGAAAAGGAATATAATCTGAAGTCACGCTGCTGGGGAAACCCTGTAAGTTATTAATTAAGAGCGATCAAAGAGGAGGGGTTAAAAAAAGAAACTTTTTTACCATAAGGCCGAAGAAGAATCATAAAGTTATGACAATTTTTAAGAACAAAAGCTTGCCTCGGGCACAAATGCCTGAAGGAATCGTTTCCAAACATAACTGAAACGGGCACTGGATCTGTGAATTACAGGGCAAGAAGAATTTTATTATTTAAAGAGAAAGAGAGAAGGGGAAATGAAAACGAGATTAATGGTACGAAGAAAAGGGAATAAACCTTTGAATGGAAAGAGAAGAATGAGAAGCTTTAATGGTGAAAGTTTTAGAGAGCTTCGTGGGAGAGGAACCATTCCATTCTTCCAAGGTTATGATCTTATTGATCACAGTTGAAGACGATGACTGCACTTCCATTCCCAGCTGAAGGACTTGCCGGACGACACACACTGAAAAGTGAGAACTAGGAAGCCTTCATGACCCAAAAAAAGATGCACTTCGCCACTTCCCCCGTTCGGTCGTTTAATTTTACAGTCAACTCTCTGCATCCCACGACAATAATTAATTGATTTTAAATATGAATTTATTGCGGCCAAATTTGTTGAATAACAAAAGCAAAGGTAAGCACGTACAAATCACAATTCAGCGATAACTAGCCTTAGTATTTTTTTATAATATTAATTAGCTTTGGTATTTATCCATAAAGAAAAATACTCTACTAAGATATAAGACGGAAAAATTAAAAGTGATAATACTGGCTAATTCGTGGAATATAGGTTAGTCATTGAGTTGTTTCTAAGTGGATTGATATTATACCAACTCAAATCTGCCAATTTTTATTTTTTTAAAAAAAATTATTTATATATATATTTTTAAAAAATTATTTATATTTATCAATATTAATTAGATTCGAAATATAATTTAAAATTGTTAAAATATTTATTTCGTCAGCTTTATCATTATCTATAAATAAATTTATCACAAATAAAATAATAATAAAATATAATATATATATAAATAATTTAATGAGATAAAATTAATATAAATAAAATTTAATATAAATTTTGACTTGATAAGATTACTGAAACGCTAGAAGGAGGGCTTGAACCTCCGATCTTGTGGTTAACAGCCACACGCTCTAACCAACTGAGCTATTCCAGCTGATATTGATTGTTTTCCCTTAATTTGTTATGAAATACAAAACAATACCCCATGAAGAGGGTGGTTGCTGCTTCTCTCCATAAGTCTCAGTTGGCGTACCTTCGTCACCATTACTAAGATGGTAGAAGTAGAGAAGCTATCCGCACCGAAGTCTCGCCGACAAGGTTGGTACCTACGTTAACGAAAGGGAAGGGAATCGATGAAATTTTTGAGCCTGAAAAATAATTAAGAGATGGAAAAGGTCGGTGCTTGATCACCAATGGCTAGAAAAGTCCCGTGCTTGCTTACACATAGACGCTTATCCTCCTCCACCCCTGAGATTCCATCCCTTTACTCCTTCCTTCAACCATCTATCTTTACCCTTAAAAGGAACCCTTCAGTTTCTCAGGAACCCACCAAACTCCCAACTTTACCACCTCGTTCCCTAACTCCAGAAGAAGTAACAGCCCTGCAAAATACTATTCATAAGTCTCTTATCAGCAGTGACACAGATGAGGCATGGAAGTCTTTCAAGATTCTAACAAACAACTCAGCCTTCCCAAGTAAGTCAATAACCAATTCCCTCATCACCCACTTGTCCTCACATGGTGACATTCATAATCTCAAGAGGTCTTTTGCATCTGTAGTTTACATGATAGAGAAGAACCCTAGAATATTAGATTTTGAAACAGTTCATGCCATGCTTGATTCTATGAAATGTGCCAATCTTGCAGCCCCTGCTTTTGCCCTTGTCAAATGCATGTTCAAGAACAGGTTTTTTGTTCCATTTAGTGTCTGGGGCAGTGTGCTTGTTGAAATTAGTCGGAAGAATGGTAACCTTGCTGCTTTTATAAGCGTTTTTGAAGAGGATTGTAGGATTGCTTTGGATGAGAAATTGGATTTCATGAAACCTGATCTGGCTGCTTGTAATGCGGCACTAGAAGGGTCTTGTCGTGACCTTGAATCAGTGAGCGATGCTGAAAAGGTTGTTGAAACAATGACACTTTTGGGTGTTAGACCAGATGAATCCAGTTTTGGATTTCTTGCTTATTTGTATTCATTGAAGGGGCTTGAACAAAAAATAGACGAGTTAAAATTTTTAATGGGTGGCTTTGGTTTCTCAGACAAAAAGGAATTCTATTGTAATTTAATACAAGGGTATGTTAAGTCAGGCAATTTAGCATCAGTTGAGTCAACAATTCTTCAAAGTTTGAATGATAGAGATGACAAAAGTTGGAATTTTGGGGAAGAAACTTACTGTGAAGTAGTCAAGGGATATCTTCAAAATGGACATATTAAGGGATTAGCAAATTTAATTCTTGAAGCTCAGAAGTTAGAGCCTTCAAATACCGTAGATAAATCTATAGGTTTTGGTATTGTTAGTGCATGTGTTAACACTGGATTATCGAACAAGGCACACAGCATTCTTGATGAAATGAATGTTCTAGGAGGCTCTGTGGGTCTCGGGGTCTATGTGCCAATCTTAAAAGCTTACTGCAAAGAAAATCGAACTGCTGAAGCTACTCGATTGGTCATGGAGATTAGTAATTCAGGTCTAAAATTGGACGTGGAAACCTATGATGCTCTAATAGATTCATCCATGACCAGCCAAGATTTTCAGTCGGCCTTTACATTATTTAGGGATATGAGGGAGGCAAGAATTTCTGATTTGAAGGGGAGTTACCTAACTATAATGACAGGTTTGATGGAAAACCATCGACCCGAGTTGATGGCGGCTTTCTTAGATGAGGTGGCTGAGGACCCTCGAATTGAAGTTGGTACTCATGATTGGAATTCTATCATTCATGCTTTCTGTAAAGCTGGGAGACTGGAAGATGCTAGAAGGACATTCAGAAGGATGATATTCCTGCAATTTGAGCCAAATGATCAGACATATTTGTCCCTAATTAATGGGTATGTCTCGGCGGAGAAATATTTTAATGTTCTAATTTTGTGGAATGAGGTGAAGCGGAAGTTTTCAGCTGATGGACAGAAAGGGATCAAATTTGACCACGGTCTTGTTGATGCTTTCTTATATGCTATGGTGAAGGGAGGTTTCTTTGATGCAGTTATGCAAGTTGTGGAGAAATCCAGTGAGATGAAGATTTTTGTTGATAAGTGGAGATACAAGCAAGCATTCATGGAGACTCATAAGAAACTCAAAGTGTCAAAGTTAAGAAAAAGAAACTTCAGAAAAATGGAAGCACTTATTGCTTTTAAAAACTGGGCTGGTTTAAATGCTTGAATTTAAAGCAATGCCTACTTTGCTTCTAAAGCTTTGAAACTTTATGTCGCGTAGACACAACTCAAAATAAGGGATGAAGATGAATTTAAAGTTGCATGTTCTTTCAAGAAGCTTAGACTTGATGGATTTCATGAACTCTGCAGAAACTGAAGTCTGTTTACCTGATTGTAGTCATTTTGAGCTCAGAGGGTTCTTCATAACTATTCAAGCTACAAGGTCTAATTCTCTTCTGCAGTCGTTGTTATGTGACTCATTATTTTGACACTCTTTTCAATTAGTTTCTTAGCTAATCATTACGTTTTGAGTTAAATGTGGTTTCCCTCCCATTCTTTCTTTTTCTTCTTTTCTCCATTTGTGGACAATTGCTGGTTGACATCTACCAGATATAATTCGTAAAAGTTGATGTACAAATGAAGCTTACCATGTTATACACTTGTCAACTCTGCTGACCGCTATATGTATTTCTTTGTTCTGTCAAATGAATATAAATAATCTTGACCGTATCAATCCACTTTTACTTTATTCCTAAACTTGATAACTACAAGGATGAGTCTAAACTTAATAACTACTAGCTAAATATATACTTGTCGGATCCTTAATATAAGACGTAATTGAAGAGTTATTTTAGTCATAAATATAAGATTTATTTTCTATATTTATTAATTTTTTTAAATTACCTCTATTGATACGTCGTTAGTAATAATCAAATAAGAGGGGTAGTGAAGGGTTAAAGAAGATGATTAGGGTATTTTAAAAAATATATATCATATTAACTAATTTAACTTTCTTAATCTAATTAAATTAGTTAAATAGGTTTTATATTAAGGAATAGAGGAATATTTCTTTATTTCTAAGGTTTCTATATATTGCATCAAACTCCAACCTAAACTTGAAAACTGATTTGGAAGAGTTGTCCTAATCAAAGGATTATGTAACAAACCAAGAAAGCTTCTAGAGTAACTCGATTAGCAAAAGTGAGAACATAATAACTCCATGTGCTGCAGTTGTGTATGGGAAATGATAAAAGAAGAAAGAGGCATTTGCTCAAGTAATTTTAATTTTTTTTGACGTCGCTGTTCTTTGATCAAATCAAGCTCAACCTCTATAATAAACAAAATGTTAAGAAAGGAAAATTTATGGAAAATAAATCTGTAAAAAGTCATTATTTTGCCACGAGATTACTTTATTTCAAAAAAGTAGAGGAGTATACATGAACCTTCGCCACTAATATATCTCTGTTTTTTAGGTTAGGTTAAGGTTTTGTTATATTAAAAAGACAACAGATCAAACTCCTTCAGCATCAGAATGAAGCATATCCGCAAGCATCATTGGAGTTTTAATGAAAATTGAAAATAATTTGAAGAAAGTATTTGGGTGTTGACATGCTGTGTCCTTAAGTAGGTACCAATGGGAAGTTCTACCATTGACTTTTTGAGCTGGGGTTGAGCTGGATTAGTGTTATAGGATTATTTAATACTCCATTGACTTTTTCATTCGGCTGGGGTTCGTTTACTTTTGTTGCGCGCCTATATTAAAACACATTTCATAACTATTAAGTGTTATGAAAAGTCAAACTATTCATATCTTATCAACAACATAACTATAGATTTTATATTTTATATTGATATCAAGTGTTATATATCATAATAGATTTTGAAATTAAGTTGCAGTCAAACTCAGAGTTGTCGAGACAGGAAGGCTGGATGCCAGAAAGTGTTAAAAAGAACAAAAACCTCAACTGGGGTTGAGAGCTGGATTAATATTATGCTTAATATGATGGGTGGACCTGTATTGACCAGATGGCTGGTATTCCTTTTGATACATGCCCTATATTAAGATAAATGCATGTAGTTTCAATCCATTGAAGTTGCCAAACCTGTATCCCTTCAGTTTTCAGTTTCATAGATACATATACTCAACAACCATGAATACTTACCCTCTTTCTCTTTTCATCCTTCTTTTTCTCCATCTTTTACTCTTGCCTCTGCACATTGCTTTTGCTAATAATTCCAGTTATCTTCCCTTGGAAAACATTGCCCTCAACTGTGGCACTAACTCATCAGAACAAGCGTCATATAATGGGAGGATCTGGACTGGTGATGCAGGTTCAAAGTATGTATCATCCTCTAATGAAGAATTCAAGTCCCTGATAGCTAAAGCTTCAATGATTAATTCATCTGTTCCTGATGTTCCATATATGACTGCTAGAGTATTTTTCTCTCAATTTGACTACCGATTTAATGTAACTCCTGGTCAGAAATTTGTCCGCCTTCACTTCTACCCAAGTTCTTACTTGGGTTTAAATGTCTCCAAAGCTTTTGTATCAGTCACTGCTGGTAATTTCAGTCTTCTGCATAACTTTAGTGTTTCTCTCACTACTGATTACATCAACAAAGCGTATCTGATGAAAGAGTTTATCATCCATGTAAGTGGAAGAATCTTGGAACTGAGTTTCATTCCATCATCCAATGATTCAGATGTCTATGCATTCATCAATGGAATCGAAGTTGTTTCCATGCCTTCCAATCTCTATATTCAGGGTGAAAATGCTCATATTCCTTTAGTTGGTCATTATCCTGTGCTATATTACATTCATAATGATTCTGCCTTGGAAACCATGTATAGAATCAATGCAGGAGGGAATGCAATCGCAGCCAAATATGATGACATGGGGATGTTTCGCACTTGGACTGGAAATGAAGAAGAATCTTCTTCGTACTCACCCAAATCAGGTTATGAACCTAGTAACATGATCATGGCAATTCTGTACCCAGAAGCTATTCCACGATATCTTGCACCTGAATTAGTCTACCGCACTTCCAGCAAAATGCCACCATTTCCAAATGTCCTCATCAATTTAAACTATAATCTATCATGGATCTTTTCTATTGATTCTGGTTTCAACTATCTTGTTAGGCTGCACTTTTGTAATGTTCATCCAGATTCAGTAACTAAGGTGAATCAGGTAGTTTTTAACATATATTTGAATAATCAAACAGCTATGGATGGATTTGATGTAATTGCTATGAGTGGTGGTCCTGGAATCCCTGTGTACCTAGACTTTGTAGTGATGGTTCCTGAAACTAGAGAGGGAAAGCAGGATCTTTTTGTAGATCTTCATCCAAATGTGCAGAGTAAACCTCAGTATTATACTGCTTTCTTGAATGGTGCAGAGATCTTCAAACTTAGCAATTGGAATGGAAATCTTGCAGGGCTTAACCCTGTCAGCAGCAAGTACGAGTCAGTTGCAGTATCAAAAAAGCCAAAGAAAATCACATTCATCATCATTGGATGTGGATTAAGTGTTGTGGCACTAGGAGGATTGGTTCTCTTTTTCCTGATTGTTTACGTGTTGAAATTAGTTGAGCCAAGGAAGATTTCATGGCGTGATCTCCTGATCCTTATTCCAAATCAAGTTAGAAAAGCTCACAAGTCTGGATGAGATAAGAGTGGCAACAAATAACTTCAATGAGGCTCTGGTCACTGGCATCGGCGGCAGGTTTGGCAAAGTTTACAAGGTGCTCTAGAATTTTAGCATGCAAGTATATCTTGGCCTGATGAGTTATGAGACCTAACTCACTTAAACTTTCTTGTATAAAGAAAAGCTATTACTAATACTAATTCTTGACACATTATCACATGACAGCTTCAATCCACTTTTACTTTATTCCTAAAAGTATAAGGATGATTAAAAACTTGATAACTACTCGCTAAATTTAATCTTTCTTTATTTTAGGCTAGGGTATCTATATATTGAGAAGATGAAGAGATCAAACACTTCCATATTCAGAATCAAGTATGCGTGCAATACATATAATTGGGTGAAATGGGCAGATATTTTTTGTCCCCTTGCTCATTATATACTTTTGAGAGTAGTTAACTTTCATGAGATTAAGAAAATTAATTAAAAATAGTTTTTTTTGTTAGGCATAGACATTATCTAATTGGAGATAATTCTATTTGAAACATCACCGATTACTAAATGTGAGCACCTGCTTAGCGAAGATTCAAACCGAGTTAAAAATAGTTAAATGTAAAATTTTAAAAACTTTCCAAAACAATAATTTTTATAATTTATATTAAGAATTAATGAACAAGGTCATACAAATACGACGAGAGGGAGTATTGGTCTATTTTTTAGGTTAAAGTTTTCTTATATTAAAAAGACGAGATCAATCAAACTTCTTCAGCCTAAGAATCAAGTATATCAGTAACATCATTGGAATTTAATGAAAAATGAAAATAATTCAAAGACTATGTATTTAGTTGTTGATATGCTATGTCCAGTTAAGTAACAGTACGATTGGAAAGTTCTACCTTAATTTCATTTTCATATGAAAGTTCTTCTCAGCTACCAGGCAAACATTTAACAGCTTTATATTATAAATTATAAGATGCTAACTAAATTTGACTGAATCTGATCAAAGATTCGTTGTCGGTAAGGTTTGAAATGTCAGAACCGAGTGTAGAAAAGTCTTGATCCAATCCCTACCTCATATATCAATTATCCAAAGAAACGATGGGGGGTGAGAGTGACAGGAAAAATAAAGAAAAGGAAAACAAGTTAAAAGCCTAGAAGCTCCACCTCCATCACAATAAATCACACTACATATTCAAAATAATTCAATGGAGATAAAATTCAGAGAGAAAGATGTAAAATTGGATGACGAAAATAACTCAGCTGGACTTGAGCTGGATTAGCGTTGTATTTAATACTCCATTGGCTAGCTGGTCCGTTTACCTTTGCTGAGTTCCTCTATTAAAAAGACATTTTTGTTTTCCATATTCTTAAATATATATTACTCCTTTTAGTCTTAAATGTAGAATACAATTAACTAATTCATATAAATTAAAAAAAATTAGTTAAATTAGTTATTTTAAAAAAAATATAAGAGGATAGATACTAATTTAAACTCATATTCTATGTCATTCTGTTTCTACAATTGTTACCTATTGCATCTCCCCCTTGATTTTGCTTATAGTGCAAGTTATTCACCCTTGGACATTCATCTGTTTAGGCAACCTACCAATTCTGGTCCTGCTGCATGCGGTCATATATTAGTATAAACTACCCATTATCAAATATAACATAATAACATTTATTGAAATTCAGTATACCCTACCCCCATCATTAAAGTAGTTGATAAGTTGCAGTTTACTTGGGTCATAGCAGAGAATTTATTATACAAAATTGGAGCATAGTGGAATATTTTTAACAAAAGTGGGGGACAAGATTGCCATAAAATGATAAAATTATCAAAGAAGCTGATAAATTTCAAAAGCACCATGGCATATCCTAATATATTTTGAAATTAACCGCAGTCAAAATCAGTTTACGAGACAGGACTGGATGCCAGAAAACGTAAAAAAAGAAAAAGAAAACTCATCTGGGGTTGAGCTGGATTAGTGTTATGCTCAATAAGATGGGTTTACCGGTATTGACTAGCTGAATGGTTTGCCTTTCATGCATTTCCCGTATTGAGATAAATGCAGGTAGTTTCCATCCATTATAGCCTCCATATCTGTATCAGTTCTGTTTTCAGTTTCCTAGATACACACACTCAACCATGAATACGTCCTCTTGTTCTCTTTACATTTTTCTCTTTCTACATCTTTTAATCTTGCATCTCCACATTGCTTTTGCTAATAATGCCAGTTATCTTCCCTTGGAAAACATTGCCCTCAACTGTGGCACTAACTCATCAGAACAAGTGTTATATAATGAGAGGATCTGGACTGGTGATGCAGGTTCAAAGTATGTATCATCCTCTAATGCAGAAGCCAAGTCCCTGATAGCCAAAGCCTCAATGATTAATGCATCTGTTCCTGATGTTCCATATATGACTGCTCGAGTATTTTACTCTCAATTTGCCTACAGATTCGATGTGAGTCCAGGTCCCAAATTTGTCCGCCTTCACTTCTACCCAACTTCTTACTTGGGTCTGGATGTTTCCAAAGCTTTTGTATCAGTCACTGCTGGTAATTTCACTCTTCTGCATAACTTGAGTGTTTCGCTCACTACTGATTACATCAACAAAGCATATCTGATGAAAGAGTTTATCATCCATGTGAGTGGAAGAACCCTGGAACTGACTTTCACTCCATCATCAAATGCTTCGGATGTCTATGCATTCGTCAATGGAATCGAAGTTGTTTCCATGCCTTCCAATCTCTATATTCAGGGTGATAATGCCACTATTCCTTTAGTTGGTCATCCTGTGCTATATTACATTCATAATGATTCTGCCTTGGAAACCATGTATAGAGTCAATGCAGGAGGGGATGCAATTCCAGCCAAATATGATTCGGGAATGTTTCGCACTTGGCTTGGAGATGAAGAACGTTTCCATTTTACTTCCCAAGGATCTGAACCTGCTAATATGAACATGCCAATTATGTATCGAGAAACTGTTCCACCATATGTTGCACCAGAACTTGTCTACCGCACAGCCGAGGCAATGACACCCTTTTCAGATGGCAGACTCAATTTGAACTATAATCTATCATGGTTCTTTTCAGTTGATTCTGGTTTCCGTTATCTCGTTAGGCTACACTTCTGTGATGTTATTGAAGACATAACTTTGGTGAACCAGGTAGTTTTTACTATATATTTATATAATCAAACAGCTATGGATGCATTTGATGTAATTGCTATGAGTGGTGGTCCTGGAGTTCCTATGTACCTAGACTTTGTAGTGATAGTTCCTGAAACTAGCGACGGAAAGCAGGATCTTTGGCTAGATCTTTATCCGTCAGTGCAAAGTAAACCTCAGTACTACACTTCTTTCTTGAATGGTGCAGAGGTCTTTAAACTTAGCAATGGGGATGGAAATCTTGCAGGGCTTAACCCTGTCAACGGCAAGTCTGAGTCAGTTGTGCCGGTGCCCCATCTTGCAGTGTCTAAAAATGCAAAGAGAATCACATTCATCGTCATTGGATGTGGACTGAGTGCTGTGGCGCTAGGAGTATCAATTCTCTTCTTCCTGATTGCTTACGTGTTGAGATTAGTTGAGCCAAGGAAGATTTCATGGCGTGATCTCTCGATCCTTATTCCTAATCAAGTAAAAAAAGCTCACAAATCATCTCGCCATCATTTTTCTATGAATGAGATCAGACTGGCAACAAATAACTTCGATGAGGCTCTAGTCATCGGCATTGGAGGGTTTGGCAAAGTGTACAAGGCTAGTTTTAATCATGGGTCTTCAATTGTCGCCATAAAGCGGAGCAATCCAATGTCAGAGCAAGGTGCTTTAGAATTTGAGACAGAGATCCATGTGCTCTCCCAGCTGCGCCACCACAACCTTGTTTCTCTTTTGGGTCATTGCCAAGAAGATGGAGAGATGATACTGGCTTATGAATATATGTCCAATGGTACTCTGTCTGACCATCTTCATTTGAGATCGAGGGAAGATCTCCCTTTGTCATGGATTCAACGTCTACAGATATGCATTGGAGTTGCAAGGGGTTTACACTACCTCCACACTGGCACAGAGCACAAGATCATCCACCGAGACATCAAGACTAGCAACATACTCATAGACCATAATTGGGTGGCCAAAATTTCAGACTTCGGCTTGTCAAAGGCAAGCAACCCAGCTCTAGTCAGCACCAACGTCAAGGGCAGTGTTGGATACTTGGATCCAGAGTACCTTCGGCATCACAAGTTGACCGAGAAATCTGATGTGTACTCATTTGGGGTGGTGTTACTGGAGGTGATAAGTGCAAGGCCTGCTGTGAGTCCAGTTGAAGATGATGAGCATGGTAACTTGGCAGATTGGGCTCTGCATTGCTGTGAGAATGGGATTACAACTCAACTGGTGGACCCTGACCTTGAAGGAAAGATAGCAACAGAATCTTTCGGGACATATATTGGGGTGGCCAGGAAATGCTTGGCTGAGAAAGGGGTAGAGCGCCCCACCATGAGTGATGTGTTGCAGAGCCTTGTCCTGGCGTTGCAGCTTCAGAGAAATGGTAATATACAACCAATCGGAGATGGCAATAGAACAGAAAATACCGATTCAGAGAGAGACTCAGATTTGACACCTGGGATTGAGTTCTCTGAGATCATGATACCCATTGGACGATGATAGTATTTTCTGACAAAAGTTTCACCCATGCTGTACAAGAATCAAAATTGTAAACTTGTGATTAGGGCAAAAGATAACATATTATTTCTGTAGGAGGGAAATACGATTGCTGTATTCTTTATATATTTTAAAATGATAATTATTCGTGAGAGTTGATGAAGGATTTCTACCATGATGATCTGCTAATTGTTATCATTCACAAATCATCTTTGATGAGAACAGCAACGAATTTTACAGGTAGGAGTGGACAATGTCTCACTACAATCAGTAAATGGAGCATATTGGAACCTGGAAGATATTTTAAAAAGAACAAAGTATATTGAAGCAAAGAAGCAAGTATTATGTTATCATAATTCATAAGGTAAATTTTTTTGGGACGTTTATATTATATTTTTTATAAGAACGTGTATAAACTTCTATTAATATGAAAAGAAATTAAAATGTCCTTGAAAAATAATATGTTGGTTTTAAACTAATAATTTTTTTTTATTTTTTGACTGAATCAAAGTTTAGGATTTAGTCAGTGTGTGAGTGCGATCCGTGTGGACCAAACAAAGCCGAGTATTGACTTTGCAGGGCTCTAGGAAGAGCACTTCAAGTCACATCAACTCTCGAGTCTCTAAAATACAACCAGTGAGGCCAATCAAATTCCTAGCCTGCGCTCTAAGGCAATCCCTCCAGTCACCTCTGTTTTCCAAATACTTCTGCAAATCAGCCTCTCCATGAAGAAAAACCACACACTGAAGTTATGCAAGTATGTTCTGAGTTTTGTGATGCATCTCTCCTACCTTTTAACTACTTTCAAAACCTGTTCTTCAACGGATATCCCTTCGGATAGAATTCTCCTGGACTGTGGTTCTTTGGAAGCATCACAGTTCAATGGAAAAAAATGGATAGGTGACACTCACAACCATTTTTTGCCTCCAGCGTATGACGAAACATCTTCTGCACGCTTCAGCTCAAACCTGAACTCTGAAGTACCAAAGATCCCATACTCAACCGCACGCGTGATTCATTCTCCATTCACATACTCTTTCCCCTTCTCCCATGTCCTTGTATTCATTCGTTTTTACTTTCTTTCGACTTCGTACCTGGGGCTAAGCCCCTCCAAGGCTTACTTTTCTGTTAAAACGGGTCCTTATACCCTGTTAAGTAATTTCGGCCCATCTATTGCAGCTGACGAGCTCAAATCAGCCCTCTTCACCAAGGATTTCTTGGTCAACATCAAGGAAAAGAGACTTGACATAATTTTCATCCCAACTGCTCGAGTTTCCAATGCACTTGCCTTCGTAAATGGCATTGAGATCTTCTCAGTTCCTCTCAGTATTTACTTTCCAGGTCCTCACATTCCCCTTTCTTTTCTTGGGCATCAGGTACCTTTCTTCATTAATGATGACTACGCTCTTGAAATGCTTTACCAGGTTAATATCGGAAATGATGATTATTCTGTTGATGCTATAAATGTCTTTGGTACGTGGAGCAATGATTTAAGCTACATAGCTGGCTTTAAACACGGAAGTGTCCTTAATATTAAGCTGCGTCCAGCTACGGTGACGTACAACTCTTCCAAATCCAATGACTATGATTATGCAGCACCAGAAGAACTTTATTTGACCTCCAGGACAATGGGTATCAACGAAGATAACAGGAGGTACAACTTAACATGGTCATTCCCTGTTGATTCTGGTTTCAAATACTTTATTAGGCTTCATTTCTGCGAGATATCCATGGAGATAACTCAGGTCAACCAAAGGGTGTTCAAGGTATATATCAACAACCAAACAGCAGAGGAGAGCATGGACTTAGTTGCTCTAACTAGTGAACCACTTGTTACTTTATACAGAGACTACGTGGTTAAGGTTCCTAAGGGAAATGGGAGGAAGCAAAATATGTGGATTGCTCTGCACGCGAACATGAAGTCGAAACCCAAGTATGCTGATGCTATACTGAATGGCATTGAGATCCTCAAGTTAAGCGACAGTAGCCACAATCTTGCAGCTAGTATTCAACTGAAAATGGAACAAAAAGATAAGAAAACTCGATACAAACTTATTGTTGGAACCACTGTAGGTGTTATCTTGGGATTGTTCATTACATTTTTCATTCTTATTCACAAAACGGGGAAGAGGGTTAAGTGGGGACCTTTCCGGGTAGTCCCATCAAACTCAGCAGGTAAAAGTCGCAAAAAGTTGCATTTAACAGTCTGCTCAGGTCAATGCTACGGATTCACATTAGCAGAGATTAGAACAGCCACGAACAACTTCAGCCAGGCTCTGGTCATTGGGGAGGGAGGCTTTGGCAAAGTTTACAAAGGGTTGATCACCCCTGTGGCAATAAAGCGCTGTAATCCTACTTCCCATCAAGGATATAGAGAGTTTCAAAACGAGATCAATTTGTTATCCTCCTCCTGTCACATGAATTTACTGTCGCTGCTGGGCTACTGTCAAGAGGACAATGAGCTGATACTTGTCTATGAATACATGGCTGAAGGTACTCTTCGCGATCACTTGTACAAAACACAGAAACAGCCACTGCCTTGGAATCAAAGAATAGAGATTTGTATTGCTGCAGCTCGAGGGCTACATTACCTCCATACAGGCACAAAGCACCCAGTTATTCACCGAGACGTCAAGTCAGCCAACATATTGTTGGATCACAATCTGGTAGCTAAAATTGCAGATTTTGGGTTATCCAGAATTGGCCCCAACTCCGCATCCCGCAGCCATGTTAGCACTAATGTAAAGGGTACATTTGGTTATTTAGACCCAGAATACTACAGGAGAAGAAAGCTAACTAAAAAATCTGACGTTTATTCATTTGGGGTGGTGATGTTTGAAGTGTTCTGCGGAAGGCCAGCAGTGAATCCTAAGGCAGTGGAAGAGGATGGTGAGAAGATTGGCTTGGTTGAGTGGGCGTGGCAGTGTCATCTCTCTGGGGAATTTCATGGAATGATGGACCCGCATTTAAAAGGAAGAGTTCCATCGGGTTGCCTGAAGGAATTTGTATATATTGCCATCAAGTGCTTGGCAGAAAAGAGCACAGATAGGCCAACTATGGGGGAAGTGCTTAGTAATTTGGAGAAGCTTCTATTGTTGCAGGAGAGTTTGTATGAAGAAGAAACAAATGGAGATGCACATTTCCGTATAGGGATAAATGAGAATACCGCAAGCAATAGGTTAATTGATGAACAACACTTGCACGATGGAATTGTGCCAGTGGATTGATGATGAAAAGTAACAAATGATATAAACTGAATTGTGACAACTCGATGTATGACACTGAAAGTGTAGGAAAGAGATGAGTATTTGGGCGTAGTCAATGACATATTGGGTTTGGAGTGTGTGACCTGTTTTGTTTTGTTTTGTTTTGTTTTGTTTTGTTGCGTTAATTGAGTATTTGAGTTCCCGACCCAAGACCAAGCAAGCACCAACACAAATTATCATGTTCTATGAACAATGGCACACAATCAGTTTAATTAAGAAGAGTGTTGGATTATGTAAAGTCCTCCCTTGATGAGTTGTAAGCCAACTCTATTTGGCATGAGGTATGCAGCTTTATTCAATCCCAGAGGCATAATCTGTCTTTTTTTTCTAGTTATTTTTCATATTGTTTGGGCGACTTTCTCCTCCGACGTGTTGATAAAATTTACAGGATCCTAGAGATATTACAACTCACTTCAACATGCCAGAGGCCCATCTTTTGAATCGAGTACTTCTCCTTCATTGCAAGCCGTAAGTTTTCACCGAATTTTCAGTCACAGTTTGATTCAAAGTTCATCGGGTCTTTTTGTAACTTTTAAGAGCTTATGGACAAGCTTCGAAAGTATTATATCAATTTTTAGTTGCCTACTAAAAATCACTTTATGCCAAATTGATTTTGCATCACAAGCAAATTATTCAGAATCTTCATGAATCAATGAAGGGTTCAAGAAAGATTGCCTCTTAGAATCTCCATAACCACCGGTTTGGGCTCTTCCCAGTTGGCTGTTGCTCTCCGACCTCTCAATCTGTCAACAGCTGTTTTACTAAATTTCCCTATCCTCATTCACTCTTTCCTTTTCGCCTCTGTTTTGTGCTCTCTCTATGGATCTCTCTTTCTTGAACTTCCCCGATCTCGCTCCCTCCTCCGTTCTCATTTTTCATCTTTCACCTTTCACCTAAGCTCTCCCTGTCAATCTCTACGTCTCGCTCCCTGTTTCTGTTTCTTCACTCTTAACCCAATTGTGATTTGTGAAAGCATGCATCTCTCCCACCTCTACGGAGACGACACGTGGCAGGAGGTTTGCTAGAAGGCGGGAAATTTTTTAGCTTTCATCATTTCCCGCCTTTTATCATAGAGCAGGCAAATGATCTTCGTAATTTTTTCGAATTTTATTTGTTATTGACAGTTATCCATTTTTCATTGAAAAAAAAAGGAAGAGGTTTGACAGAGAGTGAGCGTATTTTCCAATTTTTAGATCTTTATCTTCTGGGAAAAAAAAAACAAAGTTATCAATTGTTACTTTCATCTCCTTAAGAAACTTCAACCAATAGATGGGGTATTCGTTGATCAATGAAACTCTGCGGATGGATTGGAATGAGAATGAAAACGTAAGAAATGATAAAATCTAAAAAATTGGATCAATTCAGTATATCACCTTTCTTTACGGCATTTATGGTCCTATTACCTTTTTTTAATACATAGGGCCTATTTGAAAAATAATAAAATCATGATTTTAAAATAATTTTTAGCCCAAATTTTAATTTAGAGAAATTTTAAAATAAACAGTCATATTTGGTTTGGACTAAACTATGGTTTAAAATTATGGCTTCAGATAAACTGGTCAGAATAACTTTTAGAACAGTAAAAGAGCTTATGAACTACTCAATTACTATTTTATCTTTATTTTTTCTTACACCCTCTCTCCTATATCTTTTCTACTATCTTTCTTCTATTCTCTATCTTTTTCAACATCTCTCCTCTATCTTTTTTACTATCTCTCATCTCTCTTCTATATTTTTTACCCTCTTTCTTCTCTCTTCAATCTTTTTTACCCTCTCTCATCTCTCATACATACCCTTTTTGATAATTTTATAATTACAAACCGCCTGTTAGTAATAACTATCTAAACACTTATTTATGTAGAACCACTTTTTTTTTATAAACTCTTCTCTATACATTATTTTTCATAAACTGTCTAAAAATCTATTTTTTTTTTATAAATTTTATCCAAACATGCACGTAGAGATCTAGTCAAAACCCCGTTTCGGGAAACATGGTTCCAACTTCCAAGCACACATCTTTGTCTAATAACAGATAGACAATTTACAGTCATGTCACTTTTTTGTGAAAAAATTATTTAAAATATACCAATTACAAAATTTATTATTTAAAATTTATTTCAATTAACTACATATAAAACAAAAAATATTTATATATTAAAGATAAGCTATACGGCTATACCTATTAAAAAAATTAGTTATTTAAGTATCTTAAAGTAATAAATTTTATAATATGAAATTTTTAACAATTTTTCTTTTGTTTTATAAATAAATAGCCATATCACTTTTCAATCAAACTCACTTCTAATATACTGCTGCTGCGGAACTGCCAGTTCATTGTTTGAAATTACGTGTGTTTGGGTAAGATTTAAAAAAAAAACTTACGAAAAAAATAGATTTTTAGACAGCTTATAGAAAAGGGCTTTTAGAGAAGAAATTATAGAAAAAAAAAGTAGTTTTAGATAAATGAGTGTTTAGATAGTTGTTATAAAAAGGGGTTTTGTAATTGAAAAAATATTAAAAAAAAGTATGTATGAGAGATGAGAGAAGAGAGAGGATAAAAAAGATAAAAGAGAGAGGAGAGAGGGTGGAGAAGATAGAGGAGAGAGATGAGAGAAAATGTAAGAAAAAGTAAGGGTAAAATAGTAATTGAGTAGTTGAAAAGTGTTGTTACTGTTCTAAACGCTACTCTGACCAGCTTATCTGAAACTATAGTTTTAAACCATGGTTTGGTCCAGAAGCCTGTTTGAACAAATATAGTTATTTGTTTTAAAATTCTCCAAACTAAGGTTTTGTCCAAAAGAGCTTTTAAAACTATAGTTTGCGAACAAACCAAACAGGCCCTACGTTGATGATCTTGTCAAAACCACGTTTTGGAAAACATGGCTCCAAAGCACATGTGTTTTGATAAGATTTTAAAGAATGACTTATGAAAAAAATGGGGTTTTAAACAATTTATAAAAAAGGGTTTTTAAAAAAAAGTTTATAGAAAAAAAGTGGTTCTAGATAAATGGGTGTTTAGATAGTTATTACTAAAAGGGATTTTGTAATTAAAAAATTACTAAAAAGGGTATGTATGAGAGAGGAGAGAGGTTAAAAAAGATAGAGGAGAGAGGGTGAAGAAGATAGAAGAGATATGAGAGATAGTGAAAAAGATTGAGGAGAGAGAAGAGATAGTGGAAAAGATAGAGGAGAGAGGGTGTAATAAAAAATAAGGGTAAAATAGTAATTAAGTAGTTTATAAGTTATTTTACTGTTCTAAAAGTTACTCTGACCAGCTTATCTGAAACTATGATTTTAAACTATAATTTGGTCTAAACCGAGGTTTGGACAAATATGGCTGTTTGTTTTAAAGTTTCTCCAAACTGAGGTTTGGGCAAAAAATCTTTTTAAAACCTAGGATTGGGATTTCCTTTACAGGCATCTATAATCGGCTTGGTCAATACATGTATAGTAAACTCCGTGCATGGAAGTAGTTCTCAGTTTTACCATTTACCAACAGGTAGATGAGTCTGTTAAAGCCTACACTGCCATCAATAAGATTTATCCATTTGGATTTCAAAATCCCAGTGGAGTACAAAGTTTATGCTGGAAGAAGTTTCCTGCACCTAAAACAAACTATAAAGAAGAAGTACAAAACCGCACTAGCAATTCCTGAAATTATCACAACCAAATTGAATCCGCATGGATCATCGAAAACTGAGGTTTCAAAGTTCATTCCAAAAACTGCAGTCACAGTAGCAAATATTGTAGCTATCAATGTTGCCGCTGTAAGAAGCAACTGAAATTGTATGAGTTGGTTCTGAATATTTCCCTGTCATACGCATACAAGTATAGAAACGTCAAGAAAATCTGGTGTACACAATTTAGCATGTGAAAGAAAAAAGTAATTGACAGAAAGATAAAGTGCCAATAGTAAAATCACAGCATACCAATTTTATGTTGATAAAATCTTCAGTGTCGTCTATATATTCTTTGAGCTGCATGACCAGCAAAAGCAAATATTCTCAAGGTCTGGTCAACGTACCAACTTTCAAATTATCAAATCATAAGCCAATCTTGCCTCTTATATTATACTCCCTACTGTGCTTAATATAAGAGCTAGTTGACTAATTTGGTAGATTAAGAAAACTAAATAAATCAATTACTTATGACCAAATCTAACCCTCAAGACAAATTCATATTATATACTCCTCAATCTACCAAAACTAGTCAATTAGCTCTTATATTAATTATAATTAATTGATTTATTTTGCTTTCTTAGTCTATCCAAATTAGTTAACTAACTCTTATACGAATGACTAGAAGGAGTATAAACATAATCATGGATAAGCATTTTCACCTTTAATGTGTTTAAGCTAAAAGAAAGAATCTGATTGTCTTTCTTATTAACAGGTCAATTGGTTGAAGAAATACCTCAGCAACTCAGGTGATATAAATACCTTATTTATCATCAGCATATATTATGAAATAAAATGTACCGATATTGAAATATATAAGTAGCATGGATTAGCCTGAAAAGCTACTTTCGAGTTAGTGGAATTTCTCTTACCGACAATGACTTGGTAAGAGTATTATCAATGACAACAAAGTACGCTTCGAGTAACATTTCCAGTGGCTCAATCTTTTCCGCAATATGAGAACTTGTCAGACTCTCATGTTTACTCGAATTTCCAACGCTGGTCAAAGCCCTTTGTAACATATGGACCCCACTAATGGACCTATCTGGTGAAGTAGGAGCTGATTTTGAAATCCCTTTAACTCTACCAGAGCTGTGAGTTGGAAGACCAAGGTCATTTGAAGAGTAAGGATCTAATCTTCTCTTCTTCTCGCTCAGGCACATTTCAGCCATGTCACCATCATCATCCATAAGTTGCTCTATTTCATCATGAACCTGGTGGTTAACATAAATTACTAATTGCCGGTGGTAGAAAGATTAAATAATACCCCAACATAAGAAAATTATTTTTATCAACCTTTTGAACTCGCTGAGTCAATGCAAGTAGATGACCTTTAAATCTTCGAACATGTTCTAGATTGTGAGTACTGATTGACGAGGCCAGTTCATCTAACACCGGATATACTTCCATTTCCAGTTCATTGACCTACTAAATCAACAACTTTCTTCATCTAATGGATAAGGGCTGACAGTATTCTTACTTCAATATTAAATGACCACTGCCAATGACATGACTTAGTCATATATACTTCATGAAATAACTTTAGCGGAATATGTGCAATCTAACAGTCAAGGACAGCTAAGAAAACATGGATAATAATTAAAATAAACTTTGGAAAAAAATGTATTCTGCCAATACAGAGTAAAAAAGCGTTGGGTTTTATGAGTTAGCTAAATTTGCCAGAAAATGAAGAGAATAGATAATAAAATACAGCACATAAATACTTTCCTACACATGAAACGTGACCAGCAATATAACCTCAATATAGGCAAGAGTTTCAATTTGATATTATCATCTATGAAGGGAAAAACTGTGTAGAAATAATACTGGCGCTGCTGAAAAGGTGCAGATTACCTACAACAAATAGGGATGCGATGATGCAGGTCAATTGATACCTGAGCATCTAAAAATGTGCATGTCAATTCCAAAGCCAGCTCCAGTGCCCAAAATTCAAAAGGCAGATCATCTGGACTAAAAAGACAGACATGTTAGAAATTTTATACAGTGGTTTCCTCCATCAAAGACCTCCAAAAACTTAATACAATTTAAGTATAACCAACAAACTTCATTTTATGAATAAGATCAGAAGAGCTACTGAAGGTTGAAGGAGATGAATCGTTTTCAGTTTGGGGCCATTAACTCTTTCCTTTAAACAAGAACCACAACAATCAATGTCTTTTCCACATCATTTTGCATTGGTTCTGAGGGTGCTACATGATAAAAGAACATTGGGAACAGTAGAACTATCATATTGGTCTCAACTACATATAAACCATTTTTCTGTGTCTGTTTCATGCAATGATGTCAATGTTGACGCAGAAAGACTTAGATTCCTTACCAGATTTTTCTTTCTTAAGTCGATTGCATAATTCTGACCTGTATTGGCTAACGCTGCTGTCCAAGGAGTTCATCAAGAAAACCTCATCAGAAGTAATTATGCACCGGATTTGCTCAAGGTTGACTACAATTGCCTTTTCCCGTCCTAATATGCTAGAAGGATAAATGAACATAGGATCCAATAGTCTGAGATCTCTCGAAGGCAAAGAACAATGTCTCATAATAGAAGCCTTGTCAAGTGTCAGAATCTGTGAATTCCCATCCTGATCAATTTTTATCCAAGAACGACTTGCATGACCTCTCTTCTTCACATGGCCATTGAAAATAGACCTCTGACCACTGTCATGAGCCAAGGCCAATTCAGGAGGACTGGACATAGAACAGCCATGTGCTTCTTCCATCGGAATCTGTATTTCTCAGAGTTGATTTGGAATTTTTTAACTAAGTTGTCTCCATCGGTATTCAGTGGTCAGTGCAGAATAAGACGTGGAATTTATTGCAACCACAGCAATAATTGTACTGGTGATAAATCGAATCAGGAAATGGCTATCACTTGATGTTATCCATTATTTGTGCATTTTTCAGTTTAAAGACTAGTACTGAAAATAGGACAATAGAAATATGCTAGTTAGTTTAATAAGTATAAAACAAAGAAAGAAAGAAAAAGAAGATGAGAAACAAGGAAATGAGGGAAAAGGAGGTCATATTCTTCTCCTTATATGTAAATATAAGAAAAACAATAACTTTATAATTAGTCTCGAGAAAGATAATGCTCAAAGCCTCAAAATAAAATGAAGAAGAAAAAAGAATTCCGAAAGGGAAAGATGGATAACTAGCCAGTAACAAGTGATATCTATCAGTGTCTGGTGCCTTCTCTGATATCTCTTAGTGTCGGATAATAACCAACCTAGTAAGAGTTGTTTGTTCTGTTATGTTTTGTAATGATCGTTGTGGTAGCAAGTTAGTTAAATAACATTCTAACTAGCTAATGTATACAGATCGTAAAATTAAATCATCCAACACGTAAAACCCTAAATCATACATCTTCAATACCCATCTTCCCCCAACATCTAGTTTGATCCATTCCACCAAATTTTAATCTAGAACAATCTCGCAGAAATAACCACCGCATTCATAATTTCCATCCATATACATGCAAGGAAGGCGCAGAGCATAAGATGCGACACGTTGTTCCATTGTGTTTTTTTATTGCGAAATAAATGAAAAAGAACAGAAACCAACAGAGAAACGCGGAGAAAATTTGGACTAAAAATGAAAGCTACAGAATTTGTTAACGGGCTTACCTTATATGGATAGGAGGGAGCCCTGGTTTGCGAATTAGCCATGGCTGAAACGAGATGGTGTGATCTCCTTCAGCTACAATGCTCAGATGAAGGAACCCTGAGTAGCTTATAGCAGTAGTACTTTTAACAGTCACTTAACCATCACCGTGATCCAACTGCCCAGCAATTTTGCGGAAATGCAAGGAGGATGGGGTACTTTTTAGTTTTTAATGACTTTTTAAGAAAATAATAATATTATTTTCTTCTACCTTTAAAAAAATAATATTTATGAATCTAAGATTTTTTTTGATAAAAAAATTTAAAAAAAAAATAAACTCATGATCTAAAAATAAATAAATTTTTTTTTAGGTGATATTAATATCAAATAAAGGATTCTAAGATCTCTATATAGGTAGTGGTAAAAGTTACCTCTAAACTTTGTCTAAGCCCAACACCGTAGATTTCTTGTGTAGAAAGGTAAAAACAACTATGTGCCCATTTAGTAAATATTAAAATTATAATTTTAAAAGAGTTTATTACTAAAATTTTAATTTAGTAAAATTTTAAAATAAATAATTATATTTATCTAAAATAGCTTTTAGATAGACCATAGTTTTAATTAAATTATTGTGAATAACTTTTAAAATAGTAAAAGAGTTTATAGACTACTCAATTACTATTTTATCCTTATTTTTTTAATCTCTCTATTCTCTTCTCTCTTTTTTCTCTCTTTTCTCCCTTTTCTTCGTCGCAACCTCGTCTTCTTCCTCCTCCTCTTTTGTCCTCTTCTTTTTCTGTCTTTTTCCTCCTTCGTCTTCTTCCTCTTTCATCCTCTTTCTCCATTGTATTTGCAAAGAATTGGAGAGATTGTCAGGAAGATAAGAATAAGAGAAAAAAGATGTGAGAGATTTAGAGTTATAATTTTTTTAACTGATACATTTTTTAATAATTTATCAATTATAAAAGTCTTTCTAGTAATAATCATTTAAATACTCATTTATTCAGAACCATTTTTTTTTATAAACTATTTTTTAAAAATTGTCTAAATTTTTTTTTCATAAGTCATTCTCTAAAATCTTATCTAACCAACCTTATAAATATTTAGACACACTTTTAGAACAAATATGAGTATTTGTGTATTTTTACACTATATATTTCAAAAATTAATTATGGATATATCAAATATTTAGAGTATAATCATTAATCTTTAATATATAATATATTTAATTATTTTAATTAAATTAAAAAAATTAGTTAAATTAATTAATATAAAATATTTTTTAAAAATATCTTAATTATTTTTCATAACTCACTTCCTCCTTCTTTTATTTTATTATTGTTGAAAGAGTATCAATAAAAATAATTTAAAAAAATAATAAATATAAAAAATATATTTTATATTTAAAATTAATATCAACTTATTAATTATATATATTAAAGATCGGATGACTAATTTATTTTATATCTTAGGTGATTACTATCAAAGTATCTTTTGATAAAAAAAATAATTTTCAGAAGAGTTCTTGTAAAATGGACTAAAGGAAGTAATCTCCGCCGCACTAATTTGGCTCCGACCCTCCCCGTTTCCATTGTCTTTCTCCTTTATTTTGAAGTTTTGAGTGCTCACAAGGGCAGAAACGCCACATCTTCCTCGATTTGCCTATTTTGCTCATTGATTGTATTTTTAGGTGTGACGTGGCATTTTCTTGAAGACATGGCTTTCGGGGGTCACCTTCCCTCGCAAACTCCAACCTGCCCCTATAATGCAACGACGGGGACCACGTCCAAGAAAGATGTCGTTCATAGCATTTTTGGAGAAGCTGAGTCTGTCGTTTAATGGCCCATAAAGAAACAATGCCACTTTAAAGTTTGGGAATAGACGGCCATAACTACACGAAAACGACTGAGATTGAAGGGACCAGAACGCTGTCGTTTCAGGAAGAAACCGTATAACAAACATTGCACAGTAGTTGAACCAACACTTACTCACAATTACAGTTATAGTTGGATTCAACAGGAAGAACCATGTGTCATGAAAACTATCTTTATTCATTTTAATGCCATAAAATTTAAATTTGTTGAAAGTACTATTCCGATATTTAGTATATAATTTATTTAACTAATTTAATTATATTGATAAAATTAGCTAAATTAGTTAATATGACTTAATTTTTCTAAAATACTCTAATTATTTTTTTTAACTCCTTCCCTCCCTCTCATCTTTAATTATTTTTTAAGGAGTATCAATAAGGATAATTAAAAAAATTGATAAATATAATAAATATATTTTATATTTAAAATCAATATCAACTCTATAATTAAATTCTATATTAAATATAAGAGTAATGCTAAATATCATGTCTATTAATATGTTAGATTTCTATACTTTATGACTGTTATTGTTCAATCTCTTAACAACAAGATATTTTTTAAAATTATAAGGATTAATAAATTATATAGTTAGAACTTGAAAGATTAATATTATATGGTAGGAATTAGAATTTAGAAATAGAAATTAAATTATAATTGAGTAAAAAATATAAAGATTAAATAACTCGTTCATTAAAAAATTCTTAAAAATAATATATTTAATGTATGAAGTTAAAGTGAAATAAGAAGATTTGTGAAAAAAAAAGTGAAATATGAAGAAAGAAACAGACTCAATTCTACAAGAGTCCTGCAAAAATGGAGGGCATTCGTATCTTATTATCAATTACTTGATCCTAATTTATCTAAAAGACCTTTTTAGTTTCCCCAATCTTATCATTAACCCAATGTGTTCCTTTGAGATTATTCTATGTCTATTCAACAATAAACCTAATTACTAATAGAGATTGAGTGTAATAGAAAAAATTAATTATTTATAATATGATAAACTAATATTTAAATCATCGTTAATAGTTATATTTATATTTAGTGTTAAATGTATCTCAAATAGAATTGTATGGTACTTATATTCAGGACTAAATTATATATTTAGTCATTTATATTTGTGTTAAGTTTTGTTTTAATTCTTTAAATTTAAAAAATATATTTTTAGTCCTTTAAATTTAATATTGTACTGTTAATTTTATTAACAAAAAATATGTATTCATCAAATTTAACTGATAACAATGTAACTAAATATTAACAAAAATATGTTTGTATTTTAATCATTTTAAATTATGTTATATTTTATACTAAAAATTAAAATTTAGATATAATTTATAAGTATTGAATTATTGAATTATTAGTTTAAATTGACTAAGTCAATATTTTTCTGTTAGTAATGTTTACAGTAAAAAGTCAAAAGATTAAAATTATATTTTTTTAAATTTAAAAAATTAAAATAAAATTTAACCTATGCATGAAAAATCAAAAGTATTATGTTTAGTGGAAAAAACAATAAACCTATTTTTTTTAGAATAATTTTCTCTTTAAAATTTTATTATGAAAATCAGGCATTTTGCTTGCAAGTACGTTTCAGGCGCGTTGTCTTCAACGTTAACGGCCAACAAGACCTTTATGTTACGTCACATCAAAGGGAAACGATTTTTGCTATATTTTAAAAAAAAAAGGATACGATTATTTTTTGACCAATCAAGTGCCATGCACGTTTTTGTCATCGTTTTTGTGACGTGGCGTCATCTGATCGGTCAATGTAATAAAAACACAGGATGCAGCTTGTACTATATCCTCCCTCCACGACTGCCACTGAGACGTAAAACGAATATATGGCGCGAAACGAAGATATAGTTAGTTATATGGAAATCGGATTCTGGGACACGGCGATAATGTCGTAAGACCTTTCGACATCACATTCCCAATAAAACCCTAATTCCTCATTTGACATTAGTTTTTTTTCCTGTTATTTTAAATTTTTTTTCCAACTTGTTTTGCGCTTTTGGCATCGAAGCTGGGAATTGATGAATCCAGGGCAACGAACCAAAAGCTTCAAAAATGATTCTCAATCAAAATCGGCTCCTCCGATATAGTTTAAGCCATCGATTTTAAGGTGTCTTGATTTTTTTTTTTTTATAAATAAATGATTTTTACGACTTTCTAATGTTTTTCTGTAAGATTTTCAATTCCTTTTCAGTTTCCACGATTTCTTATTTTCTACATGTTATGTAGAAATCTGGGATAAAGGAACTTCTGAACCGTGTCTCTTCCGGGGACTGGATCACTTTCAGCAGCCTGACGTAATCAGTAAGTTATTCCGATATTCTTTTCATTGTTGTTCTTGTTGCTACGTACGTAAGGAAAATATTCCCATTATCGATGAATGAATGACATCTCGGCATGGAATAAAGAAATTGAGCATTCCCTTCCGTGCTTGAACAATGGGAGAAAGTAAATTAGTTGACGATAACAATGGTATCGTTAATACGATGGCATTTTTCGTTCTTGCGTTGATTTGAACCCTAAATTTTGCATGACGTGATGAATATTTAAGGTTAATATCGCTTGGGGTAGCTGCGTGGGTCAACCTGAGAAAAATTTTCCTAATATATTATTAGGCTCATGTATTATCTATATAAAGGCAGACTCTATTCTAAGAATTCAGAGACTAATGCAGGGTTTATTGAAGGGAAAGGAAGTAGCAAGCATTTGGAAATGTATGCAGATACATTTGAACAGAGCAAAACTGGTATGCATTTAAAAACATCTCCAGAATCTCCTTCTTTTGGGAGGGGAAGCAGCAAGGGTTTAAAAACATTTGATCAGAGCAAAGATGATAAACATTTAAAAACGTTTCCAGAATCTCCTTATTCTGGGAGTGGAAGCAGCAAAGGTTTAAAAGCATTTGATCAGAGAAAAGATGATAAACATTTAAAAACATTTCCAGAATCTCCTTCTGGGAGTGGAAGCTTCAAGGGTTTAAAAACATTTGATCATAGCAACGATGATAAACATTTAAAAATACGTCCAGAATCTCCTTCTTCTGGGAGTGGAAGCAGCAAGCATTCTCATTCAAAATCTAAGGTAATTGATGGAAGTAGAAGCAGTACAGATTCAGAAGGGCAGATAGAAGTTATTGCTAGAGGTGAAACAATTTTAGGAGGTGATGGAAGTAATTTCCCCGAGACACATGCCAATGGCACTGGAAGTATCTGGGAGCCAGTCAGAAGTTTAAGTTCTTCCTCTACATCAGAATCATCATCATTGAACGATGTATTTGAAGTAGAGATGATTGATCTTGAGTCTAAATCATTTATACCAGCGTCAAAAAATGAACAGAATGATGTTTCTAGTCATAGCTCTTCCTCACCTGAAGATGACAACAACTCTTCAGTTCCCACCTCAACATGGGTGCCCCCAACAGTTAGCCCTCCAGTTCAAGTGATGGACCCGTCAGGAGGATATGATCCTAACAGGATTCCATCTTCAATATTTGCAAGAAACAATGCATCTCCAGTGGAATGGAGTACTGCTTCTAATGAATCATTGTTTAGCATTCACTTGGGGAACTATAGTTTCTCTCGAGACCGTGTCATGTTCGATGATTTATACAAATCTGGAGAATTGACAAAGTCTGGTGAGCTTCGTAACCAACCCTCATTTGTTATACCAGAGGACATAGAAATTGAGAAGGAGACTGTTGATATGGAGGAAATGTTAGATGAAACTTCTGAGTCAGAAAACAGGTTGAATGAAGAGCAAAACAAGGCAAACAGTTTGCATCCAGATATAATTTGCAATTCTCTCAACGTCTCCGGTCGTTCTCATTGTAGTGGAACCAGTACGCGCTCTTTTGCGTTCCCAATGTAAGTCCATTTTTTCTCTGTTCCACATATATTTCTTGTGCTACTTTCTACATGTCAGTACAATGTTATAAATACTAGTTTAATGAGCCAGCAAATTTTGATGTGTTATGCATATAGAATTATTTATCTACTTACATTATTATATCGTGTAGACTTGTACCCATCCTTGTCCTGTCACGTTTAACATTAGGTTTGCAGGTAAAGCATCTGTTCACATGAAAATGTGTTAGATAAAATCCCATGAGAATTATACCATTTTTGCATTTCAGAAAGAAAGCTTCCATGGCCATTCTGCTATCATTCCAATGCTACTATAAATAGCCAAGTTGTTAGCATTACTACAAAAGGCCAACCTGTTACCAGTTAGGTTGTAGCTGAGCATTCTGCTACAGTCGGAGCTGCAGCCATGAAATATAGCAATATCGCGCTTTTCTTTACTTATGCACCCTCCACCCATGCATCTAATTTAAGACACTTTCCAGTTACTCTCTTTTCCTTCTGTCAACCCCTGTTCATTCAATTTATCATGTTCAGTCTTCCTCCTCATATGTCCTTGTTGTCTGTCTTGATCCTTGCACATGCTTTTTAATGGTGGTGTTTTCCAGAAATTCTCAGTACCCTACAAGCAAATTGGCATAATCTGTTTGAAATTGTTGCAGTTTGGTAGATGCGGACAGACTTAGTGCCCACAAGGCAGATGTTTCCCCACGGCGTTCAGAAGAAGAACCTTATGTTCCCCAAAAAGAAGATACCTCTAAACTAGCACCGCACTCGACTGCCACGAGTTGGAATTGGTTCTGGTGCTTCTCTTGGTCCTCTTGTTGGACACGGGGCAACTGTTGCAATTGTCGTTGTTGTTAAGGCTGTGTACTATGGAATATCTAGGCCTTATTTGGCATAGCTATTAGCCCCTCTCGGTTTACAGCCACAGGTATGATCAGATATCAATTCACATGTGTTGTGGATATTTAAGGAATTCTCAAGATTCAAAAGCTTCTCATTTGTGGATTTTTCTGTTATTCTTTGTCTCTGATTTCTGGAAGTCTGTTTCCTAGGACAGCTTCTTTTTTCCCGTTTGGGAAAAGAAGAGGTGATGGAGATCATGGCACCTTGGGATCTCTGATCTTGAATATCTTTGAGCAAATTGTAAATAACTTTTTTCCTTCAGCTGTGGCGAGTAGGACCCCCATATGTAAATATTAGTTTTCTGACATTGTAAATTTTTTTGGGGGCTGTAAGCGAGTAGCCAAGCAGTAAAATTTTGAACATCATAACCTACGGTGTGAATGTGAAAATCACTGATATGAGACTCCAACAATTTTAAAATTACTTTCGTTAGGGTTTGGATATCTTGGCTAGCAAGTTGTCTTGCAAATTTTTTTATCATCCTTAAAGACCAACATTGGAACATTCGAATGTACGAATAATATTCTTCAGATTGCATGTGGCCTTTGTGAAATAGAAAAAGAAAGAGTAGATGCCAAATGGAAAATCATCATCATCATCATCAAGAGGCAAAGATCCCAAAGTGATGAACCTAAGAATTCTCTTCAAGAAAGGCAAGGTTACATATAATATGTTTAAGATCTAAGAGCCAGGCAAAAAAATTTGACATAAGAGGAAAGACGCTATCTAATTAAAATAATTTACTTATCAAATGTTATCATATATTACACATAGTTAGTAGAGGAAGGGTTTACCACTATGCGTCTAAGTGGGTGAGCAACATCACCACCACCAGCATGCTTCACAAACTCTGCTGGAGAGAGAAAGTTTCCATGGCACACACACATAATCCTCACTTCCTGTCCTCTACCATATCTGTACAATATTCCCTCAATTCTTTTCCCATTAGGGCCAGTCCCTTGTGTAAAAACACAAGGCATGTCTTCCACTGAATTTGACCCAATTTCCCTCCCTCTGTTTTGGCCATGATGTGGTTTTCTTGATGGATTCTCCACCTCACTGGGTGTTTTGACCATATTCTCATTTGACTTTGTCCCAGAGGAACCCACAGCATCCTGATTGCTTCTTTCCTGCAACATCTGATTACTAGCAGGGCTTCTTGCTTCACCACAATTACTTGATCCTGTGATACAGAGCAGAGTGTCTTATATTGTCCCTTTTATTTCTATCATTTTTAGTAAAAGGGTAAGTTATAGAAAGATAGTATTAGTTAAGGACTAGAAAGCTAGTGCAAAGCTATCTTGCATGAGTGTCAAAGATATGAAGCAAGGTCGAATGTTAGGACCCAATTGCAAGGTATAGATAGGACTTGAGCCTCACATTATACGAGATTCTGATGTGGGATTTATGGAAAGTTGGCGCTTTCTATCCAAATGTGGCTCTCACGAAAGTTCCTATCTTGTACAGTAAACTAGCAAGTTCAAATAACTAAAAAAGAATGTGAAAATAACTTGCCCCCAAGGTAACACCTTACTCAAGACTTCATTCTTTACCTTATCTACCCCCTTCCCCTCTTTTCCATTACCTCAAACTTGCTGTATTAAGCGAATTCTAACATTCATTTCCAGCCAAAGAAAAGAAGAATAAATACAATGCTGAGAAACATAACCCAATAAATTTGAGGGCTTTTAAGATTAATATGTATATGAAGCATTAGAAATGTGGGCTTCAACTAACGGGACTTGGGTCTCCCAACATGGTGAACCAGGGTTTTAATCTCCACTACGAGCTGTGCTTACATTTAGTACTCGACAGTGCTTTGAATAGAATTGTTTCCAATAGAAGGATACCTATGCATATAAAAAAGCAGAAATGTAGGCTTTAGCTAGTGGCCCATGCGCCACATTGGCACCTTTGCTCTTCTTGTAACAGGGAGGATGCAAGTTCAAACCCCAAAGTGAGTGAGTTTAAAAAATGCTTTTATATTAAAAAAAAAAAAAGAAACGGGTTTTCAACTTATTACATTGTTACATTGTTCGGAACTTCTAAGAACTCTGAAATGATGCTCAAATATTTTATCTAAAAACAAGCTGAAGTGGATTGATGGGTACTGCACTTTACTATCACAAAACAAGTAACTCCAAAACTACTTGGTTTCTCCATAATTTCTTCCCTAGGAACTCGAGGTTTAACAAATATTACTCTCGTGACCACAACACTTTTAAAAATATCACACACCCCAAATGATCATATTTTAGAAACTCAATCCCGAATTTAAGCACATTGCACCAAGCAGCCACTTGGGTAAATCAAATGTACAACTGAAATATTTTTACCAGTCAAATCAAATATCTAATGGACAATGAAACCACCAAAAAATATATCTCATATTCTTCCATGGTATACGCACATGAGGTTACTGAGCCATTGATCAGTTTCTTCTTAACAATAATCTGAGACCATAATCACAAAGCTCAAGAATAATATACACCTCACTAATTCCATTTTTCATACATTAAGTGGTTATGCTAATGCATTAACTCTGTGAAGCACAGATGAAAACTGCATGTTTATCGTGGTGCTGTGGTGAATGAAGCTACTATCAAATTTTGAAGCACACATTGTTCAAAGATTCAATCCATTTCCCTAAGACAAAAGGAACCCATTAAATTTGGATAATGTATTTTGGTGAGTCACTAAGAATTCAAGTTGGATGGAATTCAAGATCGACTCATGCAATGGCAATTCATGTCAAATAAGCCATGAGAGAGCCAGCAGTTTTCATAAATAAAATCCATCTTCATTCCGTCTAATTCTAGTTTAGAGCATCTATTAACTAACAACAAGCAAGACGCATGTGTAAGAGAATCACCTAAGAGAAGTGATCATCACATAAAAGAGAGAAAGGAATCAGAGTTTCAATAATGTGTTTGAAGAGAACGTTTGTATAATAAGATCAATGATAGACTAAATGGAATTCTTCTTCTTTATCAAGTATGAATTAAAAGCCAGCACTAATTTAACAGCTATTCTTAAATCTTACTACATATCTACTCCACCAATGCATATATTCAGAAGAGGTTCTTTGAAATAAGTATGTAAAATAAGAAACCTGTTTAGAATGATTGAAAGATACGAGAAATAAATTATCTGATATTTACAAACAGAATGAGTCCCAATCCTCATCATGCAATCAAATCAAAGTCCCACATTTATTTATGAAGACCATTTACATCAAAAACAAAAAATAATAACTTAAGATAATAAGTAATCTGTAACCTAAAGAGAGAATTACCAACGAATGAAACTTCTAGAAGCAATTTACCTTGAAATGGTTTGCCCTCCATTTCTGTCATTCCCGATGACGAGCTTCCCCCGTGAAAACCAGAAGTTCCACCCAATATCCCATGGGCTTTTCCTTGGGCCAACACATCACTAAGAACTACTTGCCTTGACGCTGCCGCAGCCCAGTTGGGTAGCCCAAAGGCCCAATCACTTCCCTTTGGGCCGTCCATTTCAGTCCTTCCTTCGCCACCGTCTCTCTCCGTCCTAGCGTTCCTCTGCTTCTCAGACCGTCTTCTCTTCGCCTCCATTCGCCTCAACATCTGCAACTCCTTCCTCTTCCTCCACTCCTCCTCCGTCTCCGTCGGAAGCGAAGATGTCCTCAAAAGAGCTGGATACGACGGCGTTGGCGGCGTTGTGGACTCGTTCTCTCTCACGAGAGGCATTGTTCCGACGATAGACGATGATCGCCCTAACTTCTTAGCGTGCTTATCAACACCAAATCGTCCACCCAGCGAAAGTCCAAGATTCAGCTCAATCTCCTCCGAATCACCACCTTCAGGCTCCGAGCTTTCAGATTGTTGAGGATTATCCCTGGACATGAATGTCCGGAGCAGATCCCTCGGATATTTGTCAATTTGCAAAGATAAAGTCTCCATTGCTTTTCTTCTTCTCTCTTCCTTATCTTGGCTCATATTTCATAAAAACCAGAAACATGCAGAGAAATGAAGAGATTTAGTAGCTAGCAATTTAGCTACTAATCCTTCAACAGTTCTCAAAAGCAGCACGGAGAATCCATCGGAAAACACTAAGCCCCAAACCAATCCACAGCAAGAGGCGATATCAACCCGTTAAAGGGGGGAGAAGAAGGGAAGAGAAACGAAAAATCTACAACTCACCCGAATGAATAATAATGTTCAACTAAAACTGGAAGCGATCCCAAAAAAAATTTAAAAAATAATTAAAAAAAGTTACTGATTTTTCAATTTCTTTTTTGAGCAAGCAGAACGTGAAACACTTTTAGAAGATGAGAAGTGGAAGTATTAGTTTAATAAAAGTTACATCCAATTTTAATATTTTAAAATATTTTAATTTTATTTTAAAAAAAATATTAATTGAGATAATAAAAATAAAAATAATTTTTTAAATTATTTTATTTTAATTATAAAATTTATAAATAATTTTAATCCTTATCAAATTATAAAAAATATATATAAATTTTATACTTATTTTTATCTTATTAAATAAATTTTTAAAATTTAATTTTAATTTTATTTTTATTAAAAACTCTATCATTTTAGCAAATCTACTTTTTAGAGTGGAAAAACGGGGGAAAATAAGAGAGAAAAGAAAAATAAGAAATAGAAATAATGCGAGAAGCAGAAAGAGGAAAGGAGAATAATGATAATATATTTTATTCCGAAAATGCCCCTGAAGGGGGACACGTGGTGTCTGAATGACACGATTTTTCACTGCAAATTGTCTCTCATTGGTGCTTTCAACAAGTTGTATGTGGGGTAACACGTGTCGCGAAATGGATAATCAGGTGTGGTCGCCACGTGTCGGTAAGACATCGGGAGTCTGACACGTAGCTTCAATGATTTGAACTGCTTATCATAGTGTTGCTTACTCTTTGCTCCCTTCCTATCACAATCCCCAATCCTTCACACCTCACCCTTTTTCTCAGTTTAAAGATGCTCCCATTTTTTTATCATTATGTTTCTAGATTTGATCTCTAAATCTTCTCGTATCTTGATTTAGAATATATTTTTATTTTAATAACTTTCAATAATTTAGGAATACTATACGCCTCACTTTTTTGTTCGTTTATGATAGGTAACAAGTTTTATTTCTTACTTTCTTTTTAATTTTTATTCCTACTATTTTTAATATAAAATTTAATTTATATTATAAATTTAATTTTATATTAAAAATTAAAAAAAATATTTTTTATATAAAAGGAAATCAAAACTATATAAATAGAGAAAATAGTACTAAAATTTAATTCGAGGAAAACATTTAGGTTTTGAAAAAAAATAAACATTTAATTTTAGTCAAAATCTATTTTTTTTCTCACTAAAATCTTAGTTTTAATTAGATGTGGAGAATAATTTCTGAAAATCTATTTTGTTAATCAATTTTTCACAATTTATTTTTTAAATTATAATCCAGACCTACCCTTAATTCAATTTTTTAAGTCACGCCATATAGTTTTAAATGAAATAAAAATTAAAAAAATAATTATTTTTAAATAAAATTAATAAATTTTTAAACTTCTCCTTAGTTCTAATGATAATATTAAAAATAATTAACTTATAAAAATGAGTGGAAGGAGTATGCATAGCAACAAACTTTAACCTTAAAATTAGTTATATTAACAGTATAATATTATTATATTCTATTAATAATTAGTTCTTTAAATATACTATAATTTATTAATAAATCATATGTAATAACTCTCCTTAGGGCTCTTTCTTATTTTTTCCATGGATTAAAAACACCTTATTCTCTATCAATTTGACCCATCTATGAACCTTTTTGTACGGATCCAAATCATTTTAAACGTTTTTCATCATTTCCTATCATAATCCTATGAAATATATATATATATTCATGCACAGTATTCATAATTAAGTCTGATGATAAAAAAAAATAAATCCAACGTGTCAGGAGCGACCCTAGAGGAGTTCACAGAGATAAGATTATTTTAGAAGTCATGCATATCTCTGGCAGCCTCCGATTTGTCAAGGTCGCTACCATCTGCTGCGTATTGTGTTTATACATTAGCTGGATCCCATCATATGGGACACACTACTATAACAACACACGTCTCTATAGTTTTATACAATTTTATAACGTCATTTTAATTAATTAAATTATCGTGAATTCTAAATATTTTATTTCTATACACACACACACATATATATATATAGTAATTCCTAATCCAACATTTTTTTATACACGAAATAACTAATTTCATAGTCACCAAATTTTACTAAAAAGGTTAAATCCTACAAAAGAGTTTGTTTATCACGAGTCATAATATAATGATTAAATATTTGAATTTTTATTTTTTTTAAAAGAGTTATCTATATTGAGGCCTAATTTAAATGGAGAAAAAAAAACTATGATGAAAAACTTCCAATTTTTACTATTTTTTGAGTTTTATCTTTTTAAACTACATGTATGCACAAGCACAATAGAAAAAAAAGAATTACAAAATTTTAACTTCTCTTTCATATGTAGAATTTATTTAAATAGCTATTTAGTCCATTAGAGATACCCATAGATCAGAACATTCCCCCCACATCCCCCCTAAAAAAAAGTAATCGGTGGCCAACAGGGGTTGCTGTTGGTGCCGGAGCTCTGACGGGATGACAGCAAAGTGATGGCTGAGGTGGCTTTTGTTTTTTTCTTTCTTTAAAGAAAAGCATGGGAGGCACAAAGGTTGTTCGACATCATTTTCGAATCCTATTTTAGTGTTTGTGTACTGAATTATTCTTAACATACTCAAGGCATTGATTTGAGATTTTGTAATTTTAAAAGTATTTAATGGGAATTTTTTCTATTTTCAACCAATTTTCCTTAAATTATAAGTACTTAGTTAATTGATTGCTTCTTCTTTTTTCCTCCTGATTCGGACAAAAGTAGCATTAATCAAATCGAACCAAATTCAATGAAGAAGTCCACGAAGGGCTATTACTATACAAATGGAAATTTTAAAAGCTGGTGATCTAGATGACTAAAAACAGATCCAACGCATGAAATTAAATGTTGACCTGAACACCCCCGGTCCAGCGAGTGGCGGAAAAGTCAAGGAAACATGACCGGTGGGAATGCTGGAAGAACATGGAATGCGAGTCAGCCACGTGGACCAAGGAAACAGAGACAGAAGCATGGGTCATCATGATTCATATGCCCTCGGTGGGGCCCGCCTGACCCAAGTTTGCCACTTGCAATTTTACATTCCCGCTTTGGAAATTACGGTGGGAAGGGCCGAAAAACCAAAAGTAAAGGAAGGAAGGGGAATGGTAATGAATACTAGTAGTGCTAGGGCAAGTAGGAATGCCACATGTCTGAGTACGGGACAGTGCGCCACGTGTCAATGACGGTGACGTGCATGCATGTGTGTACTGTATGGAGGAATAAAAACAGTTGGCAAGGTCGAGTCTATGAAAAGTCAATAATGCTTAAAAAAAATTTTAGAAACCTATTTATAATAAAAAAATTAAAAATATTTTAAATTTTAAAAGTTATAAGTAGATTTTTAGTTGGCTAAAACTTATATAATTATATATTTTTAATAGATTTTAAAATATACATATTTATAAATAAAATATATTATACTTAACATTTATCGATTTAAATTAATTTAGTTTATTTATAAATTTATATAATATAATAATATTTAATATATATTATAATTAAGTTATTTATTTAATTTCTTCAATTTTATAAATTATTTCTCCAGTTTAAAGTAATTAGTACTAATAATGAGAGATATGTCTTCTAGCAAACTTTATCATTTACTCTGATTTTATATTTATATGAAATATATGTCAAAATTATTTGGTTACAAAAGAGGTATACATGAAGGTATGGATTTGGAGATTCATTCTCACCTTTTACTTAGGGTACTTGTACAATGTATGGATTTAAATATGGACAAAAATTAAAAAATTAACTTGAGTTGAGAAAATAAATTTTAACTACTTTGAGATAAAGTTAATAACTTAATAATCTCTTCCTAATTTAAGTGAAGTAGTTAGAATATTTGATAATAAAAATTATAAAAAGTATCTACTTTTGCCCCTTACTACTCAGTCCCTCCCCATTATATCAAAAGACATTTTAAACTATTCTACTAAAAAAATGGTTAAAGTTAGTTAATATGTTTCATTATGACCTACCCTACTACTAATAATGCAGGGGCATTTTATGCATAATAACATTAATCACTCTTGACATGTCACAAAATATCTTATAAATTGAATTATAAATCATTATTACAAACTCCGCTCACAACATTAGAACGGATGGGGTGGCATTTTTCTTTTAAAAAAATCAAATAACCAAAATGCTCGTGTTGATCCAAGTTAAAAAACAAAAAATTTAAGAAAAATAGGGGAAAAGCTAAGGGACCCATTAAAATTTTATTAGTAAAAATACTTTAATAAATTTTAATATATAAAAAGTATTAATACTCCATAAAATTTGTATACAGAGTATCGAAATTCTAATTTAGAATTTAGGTTATTCTCACTAAAAAAATTTAATGGAGGATTTTTTCTTCTTTTAATTTTAAAAGTTAATCTGAAACTTGGCAAGCTTGAGTTGGAAATTGAATAATGAATGTAAGAAACAATAATACTCGGTTGAAAAGTGCTATGATTGAGCTTTTAAGTTTTCCAACTTCTAAATTTCTAATTTAGCCTCCAAAAGTCTTCAATTAACATGTGATGAATATATAGCTTAATAAAGCATGGTTGCAACTAAACTTACAAAATTTCTAACTTAGTCCGTATTTCAGTTATTTTGTTTTTAATTTTGGTGAAAAATTAGGGTCTTTACGTGAGGTTTTATATATAATTTGTTGGTGGGGGGGGGTCTTAAAGTGACATTACCTTATTGCTTGGTCCCAAATTAAATGTCATTTAATTTTTCCATACAATTAAGCATTTCTAATAAGCATTTAGTTGATTTACTATTACAAGAACAATAATTTTTCTTCACAGGAATATTATATACACACACAAGATCGAATAATTATAGGTATATATATTATATTAATAAAAGATGTTAAATTAATAAAGATGCAATCATAATGGCTAAACATGTTTATATGTTTGGGATTTGATTAATTATGATGGCGCATGTGATTCAGATATTACAAAGTCACAATGCACTAAAACGAAGGAAAAAAAATCTTAAGAAATTGATATTAAAAAATCGAATCATGTGGCTTTATTGGCACACTGTCAACGTGCCTTCTTATAAAAGCTAGGTTGGTATATATATATATAATGTTCTCTGACAAATTTCTTATGGCCAATTATATATTGCATGTTGTGTATTTATAGATATAATCTGTTTTTTCTACTCAAGATAAAATGATATTAATTAAAAGCAAGTTTTACAAATAACATAGAGTTAGAACTATGAGGTGTCCAATATATTTTCGTCCCGGGTGACCCG
Source organism: Leucaena leucocephala (assembly GCA_037074615.1). NCBI lineage: Eukaryota > Viridiplantae > Streptophyta > Magnoliopsida > Fabales > Fabaceae > Leucaena > Leucaena leucocephala. The sequence continues at coordinate 5,030,450 of CM073569.1, forward strand.
TTTCAGTCCCAGTGATATCGGGATAGATCCGTACCATCCCGTGGAGGATTGAGACGGAAAAAATTCGAGACAGGAATAAATATATGTTGGGACGGGTCTGTGCGACCCTCGAGTTGTCCCGTCCCCACGTATTATTATTTTTTTTTACAAATAACTATAACTGTTTGTTTCTTTGTTTTAATCTTTGGAATATTTTTATGTCTTTAATTCTTTTATTTCTCTCTCTTTTCCTTGGAAGTTGATGTAAATTTTCTTATACAATAATTTCTAAAATAATTTATTATATATATTTTAAAAAAATAAAATAAAATCGAGAATTCCTAAACCCGTCCTGATACCCCTCCTGGACCAGAACATATTCGGGATGGGATGGGACAGGACACGGGACGCAAAATGTGTCCCGTGTCCTATATCAGGATAGGCCACGGGATTGAGTTATCTCGGTCTCAAACCCTTCCCGTGCCCACCCCTAGTTAGAACACCCATACAAAATCTAAAAAACTTCAGAAAAAAAGGCAAAGCGATGGTCCTAACATCTATGAAAGAAAAATCATAAAGGAATGACAAAATCTCATGCCAAGTGATAGTCAGCGAGTAAGATGATTGATGAGGAATACAAATGAAGCATTTATTGACATAATAAATTGTGAGAGGAGGTTTGAAGTCAGCTTCAATTAGATTAGACTTGTGGATCCATAACAACGAGGCTCTTAAGTACTTAGAGAGAAACAGGTGACTTGTTTTTGATTGATTTCTCCATAAGAATTCTTTTAGAGAAGCGCCCCTATGGCATATGATGCCATGACAATAGTGCTTGTTTAAACTTTTGCATATGTGAAGAACAATATCCCAGCCTTCAGCATTGAGTAAGATCAAGGAATTAGAAAAAGAAGGAGGACCCCTATCCTCATTAACAATAGATGAGTCATTGATGGCCGATGTGGGGAATGATGTAGTTTGATAGACATCCTAAATGATGGTCAAATTAAAGGAGAATCACAATACCCTTGATGAAGGGCTTTCTTGGGTTTTCTCCAGATAATATTGAGTAGGCAAATAATGTCACACACGGTGGAAGAAAAACCATCAGAATGAAGCTAGAGCAAACTTTGTTTCAACCAACCTTTAAACTCCTGAAAGTTCATAGGTGGGACCCTGATGAGCAAGCAACCAAACCAAATCAAATAAATCTAGCTAGCTAGTGAGCAGGAGATAAAAAGAAGATCAAAGGTTTCTTCAGCATCACAACGGAACCCAATTTTTTTTTTTTAAAATTTTAATGAAACCCAATTTTTTGTCTTGAATTTCAATGTAACCCACGAATAAAAATGCCAGATGGCAAGGCAAAACGACATTAGCTATGAAACGACATGACACATTCAAAATGCTGGCTAGGGCACGAAGGTTGCTCGGCGGAGGAGAGAGATCGATTCACAGTGGCTGGGCGGTGAAGGCGAAGAGGGAATATTAGCCTGCACTCGGTGGACGAGTATCGATCTACTCGGAAGGGTTCAGTGGTGAGTGAAAAAAAAAATCACAGCTCGTACTAGGTGGAGAAGAAGGAATAGTCGCCGGAGATCGGAGGAAAAGAAAGAATCATCACGTCGATCAGAAGGAACTGGTAAGTGTGTATATATCATTGATGAACATATATATCTTAAGTCGATGAGATGGAAGAATCTATTACCGTAAAAATCTATAAATACATATAAATATCAAACTGGCCTGAGAAATCTCTGGCATTGTGTCAATCAGAATAACACTATTAGGAACTGTTCCCTGTGTTCCTCCTCTAAAATCCAACTCCTGGAAGCCCAAATTACACCAACTTGAGAACACAAGTACTGAAACTGGCTTCTTCTTCTCTATCCCATCCAGAAACAGCTCTCCACATTCATAACACAGCAGAAAATTAGGGTGCTTTGAATCCTCAAGAACAAGTCCTCCTTCTTCTCACGTCCATTATGTGCATTACTAATACCAAAGATCTTACGCCTTTGCTTCTATGTACGCAAGGATCATTTGCTTGGAGATGAAAGAAGACAGCCCTTGGTAACGTGTAGATATCTTTTGCTTCGATTCTCAGGTTATTCATGGCTTCCTCAATGAACACCAATCAATTCAGATTATAAAGAATGCATCCAATTAATAATGAGATTGTTGCCAACAAAAAGTTGATACAGTTGATTAGGATTTGGTGTATGATCCATGAGGTCATAGAATAAAACCCGCCAATTTTGTTAGTGAGTGCTGTTTTTTTTTCAGCTGGAGGCATATATCTTGACTTAAAATTCAACCACCTAAATTTCCTTTACCAAATTATTTCCTTTCGTTTTTAATATAAAAATTAATTAATTTTTTAAATATATTAAAAAAATCAAATAAATTTATTAATTTTGATCAAATTCAAAGTAAATTTATGTTATATTTTTTTTAATTTATCTAAAATAGATAATTAATTATAATTAATTTTTTTAATTTATCTAAAAAAATTAATTAACTCTTATATTAAAGATTGAAAGGATATTTTCCTCATTTCAACTGCGGCGGAAGAAGAAAATGGCCAGCACGCATGTGGGAAAAATCTCGTGGAGGGAATAAGGCGAACGCTGAATATAATAAGTTAAAGCTCTTTGTGTGTAGAAAATCAGAGCTGAACAAATTTAAAAAGAATCTAATTTCACCCAAAAACTCATAATGTAACTGAAAAAAAATTGATTTATCGATTAAATTTTGTATAAGAAATTAAGAATTATTTAGATGGGATATTTTAGTAGTCACAGGAGATAGCCAATTACTTGAGGTAATGAGCTCTCATAGAATGGGCCGTGGAAACCACATAAGAAATATACAATTCTCAGCAGAGTCCCTCAATATATTTTAACATTAATTCATTTGAATCATTAAATTAAAACCATCAAATTGAATAATGAATAATCATTTTTCATATCTCATTTGGGAGTGGCATGTGGTAATCTATATGGCCAATAAGTACCAAAACATTGAATATACATTTTAACTGAATATATTTAAAGAAAATTAAATTTTAAAATTGACATATTTTAATAAAATACGCTAAAAAGTACATCATTCTATGATTTTATGATATAATTGAAAATATATATATATGTTTAAAAGACATTTTCAACTGTCGTATGAATTTATAAGATGACTAAATAAATAATTTTAAATATCTAAAATTATTATAAAAATAAAAATCCAGTGTTATAAATTTAATTAATTTTATAATATAATTAAAATTAAACAATTTAATAATACAATAAAATTAACAAAATTATCAAAATAAGTGTTTAAATGATTGTTAAATAATATTTATTTTTTTAACTTTAATATTAAGGACAGACATTTTAGTTAAAATAAAATATAAATATTATGATTTAACGATCAACTAATCATTAAATGGATGAAAGTATAATTTTAAAATAACCGAAGGACTAATTTTCAAAGAAATACAATATAGGGACTAAAGCAAAGTTGACTGAAACACAGAAGTCAGAACTAAAGATGGTTTTCAACTCGCGTCGTCTTCAAACCTGCGGGTTGCAATGTGTTTTATTTCCCTATTTCTAAAAAGGCTAAAATCTCATTCTTTGGCTCTGCCCCTAGTCGCCGTCAATCACAGAGAAGCTCGGCAAGCCCCTCTCCTCCTCCTTCCTCCTTCTCGTCAAGCTTGGCAGGATCCGGTTGGCATTCAGGTTCCAACACGCAACCCGTGGCCCGCATTGGCCCTCCCCTACCCCCTCCAAAATTCCCATCTACCCCAAGGAAATCCCTAAAATCCCTCCTCTTTCTCCTCTGTTTTCTTTTCCTCCATTCCGCACTCCGACAGCAGGACTCCGCAGCTGTGAGGCGCCGATGTTCACGCAAGAGTCTGTCTTCTTCATTCCCTTTTTAAGTCTCAAATAGGTAACTTTTCATTCTATCATCTCTTCTTCTCTCTTTGGATGATTGGCTGATTGTAGTATTTGGGCTTGAAACTGGAGCTGCATTCTCTCAGTATTTATTTATTTTTTTCCATGCTAATAGGTCATAAATGGACCATCTTTTAACATTTATTTATTGTCGTTTTTTTTTTGTTGAATGTCTGCTTTAGCTACTAAAATTTCACTCAAGCTGTGCAGCTGCATGGTGTGATGCCTTCCATGGCTCAAGGAGGATTCAGAAACTTCACCGGCAATCAGAAGCCGGGTAGTAAATTATCCAATGAGAATCAGAATCGTCAAACTGATCTCCCTTCCCGGTAAAATTTTCTTTAAATATGAAATATTTAATCTTTCTCTTGAATCCAGCTGAGAAATTAATCACGGTTGGAGATTCCATTCAGAGCCACTTGAGCTAAATGTTTGAATGTTGTGTCACTAGTTTCTACTGCCAGTGAGTCAAAATAGGTTTAGGGTTTATTATATCGATTGCCTTGATATTATCTGTAAATATACCTTTTGTTATGCAGGAGACAGAAGATTTTACAACAAAGAAAGTCTCTTCCAATTGCTTCGGGTATTGGGTCAAGATTTATTTTTGGTGCCTTTTACATTCTCAATTCTATTTTCTCGTAAACTTAACATTATCCTAACTGTTGCCATTTAGTTGAGAAGAGACTTGTTGAAGAGGTCCGAAAGAATGATATTTTGATAATCGTTGGTGAGACTGGGAGTGGAAAGACCACACGTAGGTTACATTTTATGCTTATAAATATTATGGTTTTTTTTATTTATTAGCTTTATGATAAAACCTATATGATTAGTGTGTTTCGATAATGTATACGATTTGCATTAAACTGTGTAGAGATCCCACAGTTCCTGTTTGATGCTGGATTTTGCCATGATGCAAAAGTTATTGGGATTACTCAACCTCGGCGTGTTGCTGCTGTTACTGTGGCAAAACGAGTTTCTGAGGAATGCGGTGTTGAATTGGGCCAAAAGGTTGGTTACTCTATTAGATTTGACGATGCTACCTCAAGTTCAACAAGGATTAAATACATGACAGATGGATTGCTTCTGAGGTAGAACCTTTGTACAACTTTAGATTTCATTTTACTGATTAATGCTATTGGAAGCTATTTAACAGTTTGATATCATACAATTTTCATTTTTATTTGGCTCTCCAGAATATAAAAAGGGGGGGGGGGAGGCCATGGCTATGATCTTTTCATCCTTTTCCATTAGATTGACATAACCTTGATGAAAACAGCTGAGTTCAAATAATTCTTAGTCCAATAATTATTATTCATGGCTGTCTTGAGTTTTTATAGAGATAATTGAGGCAACAAGCCTGTCTCCTAGCTAAGATAATTATATAGGTTTAATCTATCTAAATCCCTTAAAGATAAAATGATATAATCTAAAAGAAATCTAACTTGATAAAGATAATTAAAGAGATAAAATACTAATTAAACAGAATAATATATAAATAATAAAATAAAGCCCTAAGAAAGACCATGCTGAGGTTCCTTTCCTTTGAGATTGTGCTGTTCAACAAGCCTAAAAACCAAATACTAAATATCATTGATGAACATTTTTGCTAAGCTCGTACTTTTCATATCATATATTTTAAGTCGATGAGATTGAAGAAGTGGTTTTCTGATGGGATAACCTTCCTGTTTGGCTCTCTTGTTTAATAATTTTAAGATGGATATGTGGTTTAAAGTAGTCGAGAAAGTTTCATATCACATATATCTTTTCTTGTGGTATTAAAAGTACAATTTACTAAACGCTGATATGCCTCTTATTGTGCTTGCAGGGAAGCATTATTGGATCCATTTCTTTCTAAGTATTCTGTTATAATTGTTGATGAAGCTCATGAGAGAACTGTCCACACTGATGTCTTGATGGGCTTGCTAAAAAGTGTACAACATGCTCGTTCTAATATTGTTTCTGATGGTCAGAGACCTAATTCTGAAAACAAGAATGTAAAGCGTGGCATGTCATTGGAGAAAGAAAATGCTGGTCAGTGTGGCAATTTTCTGAGGAAGCACAAGAGCAGAAAGTATGCTCCACTGAAGCTAATCATCATGTCTGCAAGTCTTGATGCACAGGTGTTTTCTGAGTACTTTGGTGGTGCAAAAGCTGTTCATGTCCAAGGGAGACAATTTCCTGTTGATTTATTTTATACTCGCCATGCAGAGGCAGATTATTTAGATGCTTCCTTGATAACAATATTCCAGGTTATTGGTTTGCTTGGTCTACGCTATTTAATTCTATCTTCTTTGCTAGAAATTTTTGGGTTTATGAGGTGCATTAATTCTTCATTTGCACGGTTCATATTTGGTATTTAGTTATAGTTTGGTCTCTGATGACTGATAGGTATCTAAGTGGAATGAAGAACCTTACTCCAAAATCTAACTAATAATGAGGGATTTAGTATCCCATACTATCAAGTCTCTAATCAGTCTCACTTTGTGATGGGTCATTCTTTTTAGTCTCTTCGTAACATCAGTCATTCTAATTATTAGGCTTAATGTTGTTCAACAATTGAAAAGAATAGTTAGTTATCAACTCATGTGGCTTAACGTAACATATATTTTAGAATCATTATGATGATGACTCAAATGAAGTTCTTGGCGTTGTTGCTTAAGTTCGTGCTCTTTGGTTTTATAGATTCATCTGGAGGAGGGACATGGTGATATACTAGTATTTTTGACTGGCCAAGAAGAGATCGAATCTATTGGAAGGCTAATAAATGAGCGACTCAAGCAATTACCTGAAAGCAGCCAGAAGCTTCTAACTGTGCCTATATTTGCAGCTCTTCCTTCTGAGCGGCAAATGCGAGTATTTGCGCCAGCTCCATCTGGATTTCGCAAGGTATCTTGGTGATCATCTTCATATAATAAATTAAATGCTGGTTCAATATATTTGGGGCATTTATACATGCTTGTGTACTGCTTATTTCCGATATACAAGTTTTCTTTCTGGAAGTTCTTTGGGCACTTGGTCTGTATGATCTTACTCTTACCCTTAAGTATACAATGTGTATGGCATTTCTGTCACTTTCAATGTGACAGCCTTTGAAAGATTTTCAGCTTCTGTTTTGAGCTCTAACAATATCCTTGTTTCGCAACTTCTTTCACCATTGAATCCCTTTGATTATGTTATCTGTATCATTGCTGCTAGCTGGCTAACCTTCCCAAGTGCTCCTGTTAGTATTTCTGAATACTAAACTGATAAGAGCCATTCAATTGTTTTACTGTCATGGGAGAGCCACAGAAACTGTTTTCATCTTTGCCATCACCTCTAATGTTTTATCTCTTTTTATCTTCATCACTGTTCCTTTTGGTGTTATGTCTTCTCTGCAAGCTGATATTATCAGTTGTAATATGTGGATATGCACAGCAATGTCTGCTAACTTTATCCTTTCTAACTTGAGTAGCACCTATTTTATGTTAGTTATCATATATTTTATTTTTTTAAATTAATTTGAGATTTTTATATAGAAACATTATATTATTTGTCCTTAGAGCATATAAGGAGTTTTTCTTTTTCTTTCCTTTCCCCCCGTATTGTAGTACTTTATTTTTAACTCAGCTCTGTTGTTTTTGAAGGTAATATTGGCAACTAATATTGCTGAAACATCAGTAACAATCCCAGGAATCAAGTATGTAGTAGATCCTGGATTTGTTAAAGCACGCACTTATGACCCCGGGAAAGGAATGGAATCTTTGGTTGTAGTACCTACATCGAAGTCCCAGGCTCTGCAAAGGAGGTGTGTTGCTGCATTTATGCTAGGGAGCATTTGATATGGTTTACTGTTTCTGCTTGAGTTATTTTGTTTAGTTCAATCAATTAACATCAAATAATTTTATCTCATTCAAGTGCTTAACTCAGGTTTGCTTCTTTTGTTTCATATAAAGTCAGTTTGGTAAAGTAAACTTTTGAATTCCAAGTAATACATGGTATTGTTTGGCATGGTCTTTTGGGGTGTGAATGTAGCATTAGTGTTTCAAAAGATATTTTGTTGTTTTATTTGGTGGTAAGCAGATACATGTCCAATTTCATCATTGCTCGCAGGTCAATTTAGAATACGCTTGTTATTGTTCTATAATGCGTAATATTTTCTGCTCCGTTAACTTTTGCACCCATGCATATTATATGGTGGCTCATTTGGATCTCTTTTCCCAGTTACATTAGTTTTATGCAATAGTTACTGTAAGCTAGCTTAGCTCAATCAAATTGATGGATAAAGACAGTATTATTGATTGGGTGGATCAGATTGATTATTGACTTCTTGATATTAGTGGGCGTGCAGGGCGTGAAGCACCAGGAAAATGTTTTCGTCTCTATCCGGAAAGTGAATTTGAGAAACTTGAGGACTCAACAAAGCCAGAAATCAAACGATGCAACCTCTCCAATGTCATTTTGCAGCTCAAGGCTTTGGGTGTTGATGACATACTAGGGTTTGATTTCATTGAGAAACCTTCAAGGTGAACATTGCTTGAGCATTTTGGTTTGACTGCTTCCATATTTGTGGATAGTCTTGTGCTTGCAACTTTGTTAATAAGTTTTGATTGCTTATCCTCATCATTGTAAGATTGTAGGCTAAACCATATTGGTACTATATTGTGAAAGCCACATAGACATTTTTGTCATTACAGCATTATATGTGGAAAACATTACAGTGATCAACATATTCTTTAATTCACAAAGGGATCCATTAACTGCTACTGTGGTTATTCTGGTGGAATTGTTAATGGGTCAGTTTTGTATAAATCATTACAGTTTGGTTCTTTACTATAATTCTTCATATCATGTATAGTTCTGTTTCCAGTTTTGTTGTGCATTATTTGCCAAACCTTTATACCATTTTTTTGGGTCTTTTTTTGGAAAGAGGCTCCTGGATAATAAATCGGTTACTTTAACTAGATATAATAAGTGAATATATTTTAGTGGAATTAGAGATTATGTAAATGGTGGGTAAAAATATTAAAACTTATTTAGTTTCTTTTTTGATGCTTTCTCAACTGTCTTATATCATGCTGCAGAACTGAATTAGTATTCTTGATTGATCTTGAATGATATTTGTGCATTAGATAAAGCTCAAGTCTCTCACATGTTTGAACAGGGCAGCTATCATCAAATCATTGGAGCAGCTATTCTTGTTAGGTGCTCTAACAGATAACTGTCAACTATCTGATCCGGTTGGAATTCAAATGGCTCGGCTTCCCTTGGACCCTATTTATTCCAAAGCTCTTATTTTAGCTAGTCAGTTTAACTGCTTGGAGGAGATGTTGATAACTGTTGCGATGCTTTCTGTGGAATCCATATTTTATGCTCCTCGTGACAAGTTAGATGAGGTATGAAGATTGGTTACGACACAACCTAATGCGTTCTAATCAACATATAACCCCTCTCTGATATATTTTAGTTTATTGTCGTGTTTCTACCCTTTTGACCAGGCAAGAACTGCAATGAAATGCTTCTCAAGTCCAGAAGGAGACCACCTGACTTTGATTAATGTGTATCGAGCATCTAATGAGTTCCTAGAAAAGAGATCAATGGGAATGGGTTATGCAAAAAGTGAAAAGGCTCTGAGAAAGTGGTGCAAGGAAAACTTTATCAATAGCCGTTCTCTCAAGCATGCCCGCGACATTCACAAGTAGGGTCATGACATTTGGCCATAACTTCAATGACATTCTTTCTACAATGCTACTGGCAATTAGACATTCTCACATGTTGATGATGTTTTCTGCAGGCAAATTTCGGGTAATGTTGAACAAATGGATTTGCAAATTGCTTCTTGTGGAGATGATATGCTTCCATACCGCAGATGCCTTGCTGCTTCCTTTTTCCTTAATGCAGCTGTGAAGCAGCCAGAGGGAACATACAGGTATTCAATCTACCGCATCCTGTCTTAAATATTACTTCTTCCGGTCCTTAATAAGACCTAGTTGATTAATTTGGGTAGATTAAGGAAGCCAAATAAATTAGTTAACTATAACAAAAGTGACATAATTTTCCCAAAGTATTTATATATAACATTAGATTATATATCAGATTATAGATGAGGTAAATTAGTTTGGGGAAAGATGATAAATAGATATAAAATAGATTAAGATCTTATATTTAAGACCAAATCTGATTCTCCAACTAGTTTCTATATTAAGAACTGGAGGTAGTATTAGGCAGGCCCTTCATGGTGCCATTGCCATTTGTTGACTGACCAGGTCAAAGTCCATCCATTCTTGGGAATGCCTTCAAGTTTAGAAATTCTTCATTCACTTTTGACCTTTGCCTAAATTATTACTTGCTATGATTGTCATGTATCGCGCTTGCTTTTGCTTCTGTAAAGAGACTCTCTTACAGCAATGCCTAATTACATGCAGGGCCCTTGCGAGTGGTCAGGTGGCGCAGATCCACCCTTCTTCAGTATTATTTCAACAAAAGTCAGAGTGCATAATATTTAATGAACTGGTCCAAACCAATAACAAGTATATACGGAATTTAACCAGAATTGACTATCTATGGTTGACTGAGCTGGCTCCTCAATATTATGCTGCACAGAATAATTAAATTCTTGGTGGTGGCCCTTAACTGGTAAACTGCATTTCTGTTATTTGTATATATTTCCCTTTTTTTCTCACCGTTGTGTGAAAATGACTGACAAATTTAATATTTATGTAGAGAAGGTGTAATTTTAGTCCGTCACTAGCAGTTGCGATGTCTGTCGGAAAAAGAATCGCTGCCATTGATGTTGTTAGTCCTTCTGATGAAGCTGTTTCTTCTTGTTTGGAAGATGGATGGAACATGTGAAGCAAGCTCAAAACAGATTCATTTGGAGAAAAGGATAACATCCATCGATGTTGTTATGGCCTTGGGAAGAATCAGTTTCTATGAAAGATGGAAGGAGCATATAAAGCCAAGCCCAAGAGAGCACCATACAAAGAACTTCTATATGCATCATGAGTGAGTTTTTACGTGGTGTTATTGTTTATGGATAATTGAATTGATCTTGTATTATTTATAACGTGAAGCTCCTTTAAGTAACTGGTCTGAGTGGTTTTGTATATACCAACATAGAAAAAGATAGTGCAGGGGAATTTTGTGAGGTCATGGAATGATATTTTTACCTTTTGATGTACCCGAACTGTAATGATTGTAATGATTACGTTGTAAGTGGTCTTTATTTAATCAGATAAATGGATAATGACCTTTTGCTATGTCTTTCTGTTGAGCTTTTTGTTTGTTCAAACAAAAGGTTATTGTTCTTGCCTTTTTTCGAGTTTCTAATTAGACAGTAACAATTTTCAGAATGCTTTCTTTTCTTTTTATTGGTCTCAAGGGGAACGCACATTGATGAATGATGATGAAATCAGTTACATGATTAGCAGAATTGCATTCTCTATAGGTATGTTTTTTTAAGGATGGAAGGTTTTCGATAGAAGTAGAAGTGGGAGTGAAATAGAATTAGGTTGAAAATGTGTTTTAAAAATTTGTTTAGTAGGTTAGAAATGAATATAGAATTGATGTATATATTTTTTATAATTTATAGTAAAATGGTCTAAAATATTTTTTTATAATAAAATATTTTTTTATAACTTGAGAAGGGTTAAAGTTATCCATGAATTTTATAACTTAGGATAAAATGATCTAAAATATTACACTTCTATTTTTTCTATCTCATTTTTCAGTTTTTTTGATAGAATTAAAATGACCTAAAATATTGAAAATGGGAGTGAAATTAACTTCTGTTATATTGAACAAGAAAAATATTTGATTCTACTTTTATTTTTTTATTTTTATTTTCATGCAACCAAACATACCTATATGTGTTGAATGTTGTGGACCTTTCAAGTGAGAAGTAATTTGTTGTGGACCTTTAAAGGGAGAAGTAATTTTTGTCAACAAGTCTCTATATTTATAATATATAAATAATACTACTACTTTCTATAAATTTTATATAATAATGTCATTATAGATGTTCAAGAACTTGTATGTGTAATTGTGTATAATGCCAGGGACGGCCGAAAAAACGCATAAGGATTTAAATGTTAATTTTAAAATTTTTATATTTCAATATACACACAGAATTATGTGAATTGAAAAAAATAATCCGCCAAAACTACACTTTTAGACTGAAATAATTATACCTAAGGACTAAATTGACAAGCTTTTCACAAATAGAGTTTTAATTTATGAAATTATCCATGAAATTCGAACAGTACAGTTAACTAAATATCAAATTTATTAAACAAAATTAAAAAGATTACACAAGTCAGGCCAATTTGCAAGTCGCAGACAAACTGAAATTAAAAAAAAAACACACTAGAAAGCAAAACAAACAAATAAGATTCCAGTCCAACACACAGCACATGCGTCTTGGAGTCCAGCATAACATGCTAGAATGCCATGGGAAATAATTGTGGGGCATCTGGCACACTATCATAGACATGGCCTAGATGAAAGTAACACCGCCAAATAATTATAAAAAAACTAAATATTTTTTTATATAATTATTTTATTAGATTCGAATATTATTAGGTATAATTAAAATAATTTTATCAAAAATATTTTTTATATGAACATTGACTCAACTTTAAAACCTCGGGATTGAGTCGCTAAATCCCAAACACTATAGACTTTAATTTAAGGGTAAATATAATTTTTGATTTTTTAAATTTATTTATATTTTAATTTTAATCTCTCAAATTTTGAATTATAAATTTTAGTTTTTTAATTTTTTTATCTAAAAAATTTATCCTTATATCTATAGTTTAAAATTTAGAGGAGTAAAATTAAAATTTGTGTAAAGTTAAATGAGTAAAAGTGTATTAATCCTTAATTTGATGGTTAATTTTATTTTTTAAGTACACATGGGAGCGCCGCTCCAGATTTCAATTTTAAAATTCAGTGTTAGTCACCCTTATTTATAAGAAGGCACACACTTCAGTACTTCGCCCGTCCAGTGCCCACTACGGTTTCACTTCACTCTCTTTCATACAGCGTCTCTTTCCCTCCAGATTTGGTATCTTCACCGTAGCTCTTCTGATTCTTTTCCTCTCAATTAGGGTTTTAATCTCATGCTCATATGTGAATCTCTTGTTACTGTCATTCATTATAATCTTCTTCATCATCTTTCTGTTTGTTTGAGTTTTGATGCAAGTTCTATCGTTCCGATGATTTATAAAGTGTTTTCGCTTTCTATTTTGCGGATCAAGAACTGTCTATGGTTTAGATTTTCGGCTTTTTATCTTGTTTTTGAATTTTGTGCTTTTGTCGTGGCACTGTAAGTAACACATGCCTTTCCAATGCAGCCTTTGAATTTGTCTATGGTTTAGGTTTTCACTCGATCTTCGACTATTGAGTCTCAATGACCTCGGACTTGTCTTTTTGTAAATATCCTTTGAATTTGTACAGCGAGACAATTTGTGCGAAGTGTGCCGTTGTGACTGAGATGATTATTTGTTAATTGTTTATGCAGCCGTTGTATTGATGCTTACAATTTTCTGAGGGACGTTGAGTGCTCACTCTCTTGTACGATATGTGATCAACTCAGTGGCTTTGTATCATTGAGTTACGAAAGTTTTTCTTCATATTAATGGAAGGAAATAACAATTGCTGTAAAATGTGAACGGAAAAAGGGGAAGAAAATTGTTAGTATCAAGTAATCAGTTCCATCGTAGGTCTTGCCGGTGGTTGAAAGGTTGGAGGAAAAGTAGGATGGAAAAACTTTCTTGGTAGTCATTAAATTATTGTCAGATTTTATATTCATGAAAAAAGACGCGGTACAAAAAAGTAATTGAGAGGGGATTAGGATGAGGAAGGTGGAGACATCTCTTATTTCTCTGGAAATAGTGAGAATAGGACGGTCTATCCCATTTTAAAGTCATTTGCTTATGCTTTATGCTTTGAGTTTTTAATATGGCAGAATTTGTAAATCTTCTCTTCTCTCGACTTTAGGCTAAACATGGAATTAAGTTTACTTGTGGGACTGTTAATATATCCTCCTTCAAGTCTTGGCAGTGATTGTTGCCTCCATGAAATGATATTATGATTTCTCTTAGCTCATTTGTTTCCTTTCCCTTGTTCTTCTACCACGGTTAATTTTACTTTTGTCAATTTTCATGAAGACTGATATTCAATTTACCTTTTAAATAACAGTCGAAGAGCATGGGTCGTGGAGTTAGTAGTGGTGGTGGACAGAGTTCGCTGGGCTATCTTTTTGGTAGTGGAGAGCCTCCAAAACCAGCAGAGAATACTGCCCCTGCTGAAGTACAGGTTGTAAATAACGAGCCTCCTTCAAAGAAAGCTGCTTCTCCAGTAGATGTGAATAAGCAGGTTCCTGCTGGTATCCATAGTAATAAAGCAGATGGCCAGAACACTGGTGACTTCATTACGGTATTATATTTGCTTGTTACATCTATTTGCTTCTTCTCTTAATTTAATTTTTCCTGATAATTTGTTGCCAAAGAGGTTTTTAAAAGCGATGAGCATCAAATCAAAATACTTCGTGATCTATGGTTAATTGTATTATTTGAACCTTCATATGTATGTTTAGCTGCTCTTCATTGTGTTATATGTTTAATTTACTTATACTTAATTTGCCATGGTATAGTCATCGAAAATGTTTTCTATTGTCTATTGGTGAAATTTGATCTGAATTAGTTGATATTGCAATCTCAATCTGGTTGTATACTTGGATGTCCTAAACTATTCAGTATTCAAGTTCAATTAATTCAAGTGATGATCTCATGTTCAATGGGTTCACCTACCATCATTTATAATTCTAGATACTTGAGAGAGACCTCTTGCACGTGCAAATGAAATGATTATTTTCAATCAGAAGGAATAAACGAATATATTTCTGATTATTGTTGTTCTTTGTTATTTATGCTGCAGGACCGACCCTCAACTAAGGTCCATTCTGCCCCTGGTGGTGGCTCATCTCTGGGTTATCTCTTTGGTGGACCTAATGAAGGAAAATAAGATACTTCTGAAAATATAAACCCTGAAAAGATTTGGAAGATATGGTGTAATATAGATTGTTGTTGTTTGAATGAGTCAGTTGCTATGTTCTAAAAGCACAAAACATCTACACATAATTGTGCTTGTCAATGGATGTTTTAATTTTCAAGTGCATATCTTGCTTTACTTACGTACTCAACGTGTTCTTGAGATTTTTTTTTTTTTTTTTTTGCTATTTTTGAGATTTCTTTTTATTGCCTCCTAATTTTCTTTTACCCCTGCGCGTTGGCGATGATGTTGAAACATCAACATTGAAATGTTTTATATCACGACATCCTTTTTGAAAATTCGAATTGTGTTTCTCTTAGATTGATAGTAATTACTTTTAGTTTAGAAAAATCTGCAAATATACTGTCTTTCTCGGTATTCATTTCCATGTTGTAAATTCTCTTTGAATAATAAAAACATACGATCAACTGCATGTTCTTGATTTTGGGGTACAGGAGCGTCTTTTGGCCCGATTCAGTAAAATACCAAAAAAGTTAAAAATATATTAAAATAATTAACAAAATAAAACAAAGCAAATGTTTAAGCCTAGCCAAGAAGCTAGCTATTATGGAGGTAATCCAAACAAATTTCGGTCCTTATTGTAGTGATGAGTATTTTAATGCTCAACATTTGTACCATTCAAATATAATTCAAACCGTTTAAATTTAAAAATTTCAACTAATAATTTCTAATTAAAAAAATTATTTTCTAAAAAACTGAATTAAAAAATATTTTCATTTAAATTATGGACAATTTAAAATATTTTCTTTTATAAAACGAAAAGGACATTAAGAATTATTACTTTTTGATTATTAATATAATATATACTTAACTAATTTAGATAGATTAAATTAGTTAAATCAATTAATTATAATAATTACGTATTAATTTTTTTAAAATAATATTTTTAATTATATATATTTAAACTATTTTTAATAAGCACTTCTTAATATGTAGAATTATACAAAAGTATTTTAAAAGAAAATTTATAATTTTAGAAGACAGTTAATTAAAATTAAAATAAACTCATGTTCTAACTCTTATATTTTTTATTGGAACGAGTAATTTGAGAAAATTAAAGCCGTCCAAACGGATGCTCATAATCGAAACCACTTCCAACTGTAATCGTACAAAGCCTACTAACTTAAGGTAGTAACTAAACATCGACCCTATTACATCGAGGCAGTTTATACTCCCCTGGGTCCTGTTTATTTCAAAACAAAATTCTCTTGTATATCGTCTCCAATACATTGCAAATCATATGCAAAGAAGAAAAGATTCTATAAGATGATCACCCACAAAACATAATATTAATACCAATCTGGTTTAGGAACAGGAGGAGCAGGAACAATCCCCCATTTTCTGCGGACATCTTCTAGATCTTCATTAAAGTGCCGCTCATAATATACACACAGAAGATCAGTGCATTGCATGCCAACCCGAATGGCCCATGGGAAGTAGTGCTGATAAAACAATTTTCTCTGCCTTTTGCTGAATCTTGCCGTGCCCCCTACAACAGACATTAGGCACATAGGAAGGTACATCTGCTCAAACTCAATCACCTTTAGTGCTGACTCTCCGATCAAGTTAGTTGGTAGGCCGAAAAGGGTATGCCAGAAATCATGAATTTCACGAGCTCGCATGGCCACGTAGGCTAGTTCATCTGTCTCCATGAACCGCACTGGGGGTCTATCATCTGGGGAAAAATTCCTGGATCCCATGAATCTAGCATAAGCAGCACCAAATGTGTTCTCCGGTAGGTCCCATGCATGTCCAACTTCAGCAGATATCACACGAGGACGCTCTAACAATACTGCCTGCCAAATACAAGAGAAAATGGATTGGTCTTGGCTGTGATGACAAATCATTATGATTTCCTCATTGTCAACAAAGCCATGAATGCCAATTAAGGCTTTGGCTTCAGAATGAGAATCATTGTTGTGATAGTTATTTTTATCTTTCAGGGCCTACTATTCAACTTTAGACATGTCCATCCGTTAGTTACTCAGTATAAAATAATATCTGGTCAATTCATCCCCTTTTAAAGTTGACCCAGGTAAAAGATGAGCATTGTCACAAGGAAAATACCCAATTAGGGTTTAATGATACACAAATCATATTAGGTAAGAAGATACATTTTGCAACCAAGAAAGTATTAAAATAGTGATTTTACTCTGGGAACTTTACATGATTCCAGATTTTGTTTTACAAGAGGATAAATACAACCAACTCGCAGAACACAACAATCCAAGATGCCAGAATATTTAAAAACAACCATTTTGTCCCTTTTTCTAAGAAATGAGTGAGCTGATCTAACATCATGTCCAAAAGGAAAATATTGCTATCAAAGAGAAGTCCATGAAGAGTTGAATAAAGGATACACAACAAATTATCAATTGAGACATGCAATTTTGCCACTTCAAAACAGTAGGACAATCCTAAGTACAACAGCAGTTAGAATTCACAATTAAATGGAGGAAGTCCTTCATCCAATGATAAATAAATTTATACAGAAAAAAACAACACGAATATCCTCCAAATTGAATGACAAGATGCAACTACTGGCTTACCCTGCCTTCTGGACTCCGCTTCATCCTCTCAAGAACTCTCTCATAAGCAGGCTTTCCTGTTGTCTCTCCCAGAGCTGCAATTAAATCTGCTCTTCGTGGGTCTAGCAATGCACCAACTGCTGAACCAAGTGCAACAGCTGCCTGCTGCCACCCCTTTAGTGGGATTCGAGCACGTTCTATCATTGTGACTATCCTCTTTGTCTCAACACTCAAAAAAGAAGAAAGTCTGAAAAAAAAAATACCAAAATAAACTATCAGTTTTATATCCCCTTCTTTCAGAACATACAACACAAACCCGAATTGTTTTACTATAAAACAGTATATCTTATACCAATAACAGCTTTTGCATTTTGCCAAGTAGTAACAAAAACGTTATCTGTATACAAGTATATAAAACAGCACCTGAATACTCTCACCTAGGCTGTCACATTTAGGCAGAGAATAGGTTTTGTAGGACAACACCTTTCTTGAAATTGAATCAATTATCAGTTTATCCTCACTCAGTGCAAAAGATAGTAACATATTTAATATATTGCACACAGCGGCTAATATAGAATCCTATAGATGAAGACGCTCGCAAGAAATCGGCACAGTTCTCAACGTAAGCTCTCTCTCTCTCTCTGCATCCCCCTACTCGCGAGGATCCAACTTTTGACTATTCTCATCCCATGGATTCACAAGGCCTCTCTCAAATCTAATGTCCCATAATCCTAAACAGATGGAATTAGCCACATTAAAGCTAAAAGTTAATCGACAATCAATTGAATATCAATGCAGAAAAGAGAAAATAACACAGCACGATCTTCTGCAGGGAGATAGATAGAACCTGAAAGAACTTGGATGACAATAACGGTGCTGAAATGTCGGCGACGAGAGAGAAACTCCTAAGACGGCGGCTACTGCGAGACGGAAGACGGAAACCGACGGAGCTTGAAATTGCGGGAAAGGATACTGGCGAACCGCGAGATTTTCCCAAATATACTCACACGTGACTTGCCCAAATATCGTATTATAAATTATATATTGATATTTTTAAATTCTTTAATCTTCTGGCCATATGCATTATTGTTGTTTTAAATTTAATCCATAAAAAACATAACATTTATATGTAACTATTCTATTTTTGAATCTATGCTTTTTTTTTAATTATTCAATTCTTTCACATATCTCATCTCATTAGACTAATAATTTTTTACATATTTCTTCAATAGAGTCTAAATGTTAATATTATAAAAATTGTTACCTCTCCATGCAATCAAGCAAAACAATATATTTATTTTTTAATTATAATGTGTTGATTAATGTCATCAAATTTTAAGTTTTTCTAGAGGTTTTTTTTTTGCACCTGAGAAAAATAATAAAACCACATGAGAGAATCAGTGAAGGAAACAGGAAGATGATAAGTACTAAGATAATAAAATTATTATAAATTATGTAATCTCTAGTAAGGTGCGAGACTTTGCCCTGTCTTTAAATTATAGGTGAATTTAATCCCTTCTAAAAAAATTATAAAAAAAAAAGGAAGATGATGACTAACAATTTAGTCTAGGATAGCACCACTAATCCTAGGATTATTGAATTTAAAAGTTAGTTAAAGTGTAATTTTGTTCTAGAAATTTTCTTGTAGGAATTATAAGTATCCAAAAGTTTCTTTTAAATTAATATTGTTCTGGTAGTGTTAAAAAAAATAAAATTATTCTAACCGTTAAAAAAATTAATATTAAATATTAAAATTTTAATGGCTAGATCTGGCATTATTTTACTTATTTTTTTAATGTTAATGTAAAAAATACTAATTTAAACTTACAATCTCCTTGTTTCATTATCTCTTTGATGCAACTAAAAAACATGTGGAATATCCGAATATGTTAGTTAATACGGTTTTAGAGTAGTTTGCCAGAGATAAACTTTCAATTACGAGAAGGAAAAACAGAAGAAGCCTTTACATGATGAAGTTTAATGGAATTGCATATAACACATTTTGATTTATTTATTTATTTATTTATGGTGAATGATGTGTGCAAGTTAAATTTATCCCTCCAAATGAAAAAAAAAAAGACGTTTCATCAGCGATTTAATTTGCATCAAGAGTGCGAATTCATTAATTGCCCATTGAAGATGATGAGTAGTCTAATTCTTGCAAGACACAAATACCAATTTACAAATTTGTCTGCGTCTGAATTTTAAAAAGTGATTCACTGTTAACCTACAAGTTAAGTAAGATTAAAAATCATTAAATTTCTCTTTGAATCTGTCTTAGTTTCATGTATTGGCAAATTAACAATATCCTCCATCCCCTCTTCATTATAATAAGTAGGATCCTGGGATTGCTTTATTGTAAAAGAAAAAGACACAGAATCAGAGAGGTGTTTTCTCATATGAAGTTATCTTCCTATCTCAATTTTGAGCCATTAAATTCAGAGAGAGAAAGACTTTTGCGTGTTCAAACGCAATCAATCATTCTGTGCATGTTCAAGTTTAGTCCAGTACGTAATATTCTTCTCCTATAGCATTTATTTAGCCTATTGATGAATATATATATATATATATATATATATATATCATCTTGTAGCTTCGTCAGTTTCTTCTCTGAATCATACCTCCTCTGATCTCTTTGTGAGCATTTCTATTTTCCCCTTCATATCGTTCTTATGCATATTGATTCTCACGAGACTAACAGTTAATCATTATACCCTTTGTTGAATTGCATTCTCAGATCTCACCATGGAACACACACATACAAATTGAACGTTGGGTTTTACAACTTGTGGATTCTTGTGCCAGATTGACATTCATGTTGTTCATAGATAGTATGATGTGTATGCATATATTCTGGTGTCCTTTTTTTATCTGTATATGGATTTCTTTTGAATCTTTTTTTGGTTATTGTATCCCTGTCTAATATGTTTTTCAATGATAGAGAGCTATAGAACTTGTTCAAAGCATGGCTCCCTCCTATGATCATTTAGAAAGAGGAGAGGTAAGGATTCATGAGAGTTTGGAAGATCTAAAGACTGATTTGGCAGACTATATTGCTGAAATATCAGAGGCTTCTGTGAAGGAAAGGGGAGTGTTTGCCATCACTTTATCTGGCGGCTCTCTCATCGCCTTAATTAGGTATAATGTTTCTGAATTTAAATCTTCTGAAACACACTTTCCTTAAAATATAGAGAAAGATAAACACAAAAACTCTGGTTCAAAGAGCGCTTACAAAAGTATTTACAAATTACTCACTAATAAATTTCTCATATTAGTAACTAGATTTAAACTTACGACCTTATAGATTATGATCTAATTCCTTACTAACTGGACCCATCTATGTTAGCCTTTTGTAGCTATTTCTCTTTTCACTTTAGCCGAAGTGCATTTCAACGAATCCAAGTCCAACGTTTCTTTGCATTTTGTGAACAGCAAACTCTCGTAAGCTCCTTGTAACAAGACAGTAGAGTGGTCCAAATGGTATATATTCTGGGCTGATGATCGTCTTGAGGCCAAAAGGCATGCAAATAGCAATTATAAGCTTGCAAAAGATTGCCTTTTGTCGAAGGTACTTGTACCCTTGCAATCCATTCAAGCTTCTTTTCTTACACAGAATGTGTTGATTCTCAGAATCAGTTAAGAATAGACGAACCTGGCTTTGAATTCCCATTGAAATTCTATATATTGACGAAGGATTCAATCTCTGCTTCAAGTTCTTATTCACTCTGTCAATATTGAATACTTAGCAGGTGCCAATCATCCCATGTCATGTGCATTCCATAAATGATTGTGTCAGCAGAAGAGGCTGCTGAAGAGTACGAGTTTCTAATCAGACAGACAGGAAAAAATCGCATAGTGAGTGTATCTGACACAAGTGACTGCCCCAAATTTCATTTATTCCTTCTTGAATTGGGTGTGGACAACCATGTTGCCTCTCTATTTCCTAATCACTCAGCTCTAAAAGAGAAGGAACAATGGGTGACTTTCACTACTGATTCCTCCAAACCCTCTCATGACAGAATCACATTCACTTTACCTGTTATCAATTCTGCATCCAACATTGCAGCGACCGCCACAGGTGATAGTAAAGCAGATGCTGTACACTTGGCGGCTGGTAAACCGGGGCCCGAGTGGCCCGTGGTGCCAGAGAGGATGATCCGGCCGGTGAAGGCTAGGTTAGTTTGGTTTTTGGATAAGCCAGCTGCTTCAAAACTTAAAACCTTCCCTGATGTCCAATCAGTATGAGCTAAGAAATACCTTGCAAACATTGCAGCAAGTTGATGTATATGGTTATGGTATATATATTGATTCTTGTAGATCCAAACTATATATTCTTTTCCCTGGAATAAAAAAATTTCAACATTTTGATTTTCCTTGCTCTGTCATATGGAGGTTGTTTGGTTAAGTGCTACTATCAATTTTGTAAACAGCCAATAAAGGCATGAACAGTTATGAAAATGACTTTTATCTCAATCATATTTTGTAAATTAAAGTTGAAGTAAAAATCAATTTAGTATAATACAATTTATATTTAGATACACTTTTATAAAAAAGATTAATTCAACATAAATTTATTTAAATGATATATTAAAAATATTAATTTCAGAAGTTCTAAATCTAGAAAAAAAGTCAAAAGTTAAAGTTTTAAAAAGTAGTTTTAGCTTTAACTCAGTTTTAGGCCAAAAAGTAATTTCGCCTTAATTCTAGCTTTTTAGCCGGCCTTTTCAACTTCTAAACACCATGCCACACATAAAAGTGTCGGATAGCAATATCCCAGTTTTCTGGTTCCTCAAAGAATGAATTATTCTACACAATCATTTTAAGGAAGTTCGTTCCATTAATTTTGATCATCGGAAGATACGTAATAATCAATTCAGTCTGAATTTTTTGAAAATCACATCAACTTGAAACTGTCATGGCTTCTGATAATCTTATAATAACAGATTAATCTATCATATATCCTTCTGATTATCTTATGCTACTCTGCTCAGTTGCTGCATTTCAAAATAGACTTGCAACAATACCATAAACCAAATGCTGGATTTAAGGTCGAGACATCAATCTGAACTAAGATTGTCAATATTCCATTACTTGATCAATCTTTCAATGTAATGTGTGTAACCAAAATTTTAATATCATGAAACAGGACAAAGTTATCCTTGAAACATCTGTCGCAATTATTCATTGTCCGTTCCAATCATGGGGGAAAAATTAGGTGTACTATTACTTCTTGCGCAAGTAAAAAAATCCAACTACCACTGAGATGCCAATAACGGCCACAGGAACAGCCCAATATTGCTTTGTCAACCGCAAGAACTTCTCCGACGTGGCTTGATTTTCGGAGGAAACAGGTGGTGAAATTGAAGTGTCAAGCTCACCAATGCAAAACTTCTCCATAAGGTCTCTGGCATCTTGGCTGTGGCCAGCATCCTCAAATTCATCTGTTGCATCTTTCCCTTCATCAAAGAAAAAAATAAAAAAGATGTTTCAATAATTTTATCTATAATTGTCAATTGTCAATGGTTTCCTTTTCTTTTCTACAAAGCATGGACACCATATAATTTTAGGCATGTTGCAAGCTGAACCTATTGCCATGACCCTATCAACACATGTCCCACCCTGACATGGATAATAAGGACGGCTCAGACACAC
Organism: Leucaena leucocephala; assembly: GCA_037074615.1. Lineage (NCBI taxonomy): Eukaryota > Viridiplantae > Streptophyta > Magnoliopsida > Fabales > Fabaceae > Leucaena > Leucaena leucocephala. Next base: position 5,053,614 of record CM073569.1, read on the forward strand.
GCCAAAGCAATGACCTCAAGAAATGCAAAACGACTAACAATTTAAGTAGTACAAGAGATTATAAACTCCGTCCTGATGAGATGATTAACGATCTTGCCATAATGTTTTACATTGCACACGATTTGAATAGCACGGTTTAATACTTGAATATAAAAATATGACAAGATACATAAACTGCTGTTTTGCAGTGCCATGTATCTTATTTGTGGAAGTTTGAGGTGTCAATATGCTGTGTCAAGCATCGATGTTCGTGTGTACTGTTCTTTCCCGACACTTAGTATGGCAGTTTGGCGGTTAGATATAGAATACATGATGGGAAGCACAAGTACCAGTTGCAAGAAGGACTACTTCATCTCCCCCAGGATGATCATCCAAATATGAGGTCACATCATATACCTGCATTCATAAATCATCAACATTTTACCAATTAGAGAGACAAGAAGATAGGGAAGAAGAGAGAGGCCAAACCGCCGGAGTCTAAAAGCAAGTGTCCACGTCCTACTTTTCTTGTTTAACATAAGATAAGATGACAAAAAATTTGCAACGAGAGAATGAAATGAAACCAAACACATATTTTACACTCTTTTTTTTAAAAACTAGATATGCAAGCAAGGTTAAGAATAAGCTTCACTTCAAAAACCCACCCAAAAAAAAAAAAAGTTCAAAGATGGCGAAGCACCATACAGGGATGAAAACTTAAAATTCTAGGAGTCCCATTACTTACTAGGAATCCTGTCTCCAGAGGAGAAAAGGGGAAAAAAATAATAGAAATTTTTTATTCATTGAAAAAGTCTTTAATAGGGCATCTCATTTAACTACAAAAACAAAATGGAATATTATACTCTAATTTAGAGACAAGCTCTTATTCATATCAGAAGCTACTTGACAGCATATAACTTTACAAACCGTTGCAGGCAGATGCAGAAAACAATATATATCAATGTACTCCTCCAGTAGTCTTTAATATAAAACATATTTAACTACTTTGATTAAATTAAAAAAATTAGTTAAATTAGATAATATAGCATATTTTTTCTTAACCACCCTAACCACTTCCTTAATTCCCTCCCTCCCTTTTTTTTATTTGATTATTGTTTGAGAGAGTACAAATAAGGGTAATTTAGAAAAAAATAGATAAATATAGGAAAGAGTTTTTATATTAAAGACCAAGATTAACTTTTTAATATTAACTCCCCAATATTAAGGATCGGAGGAGTATTATGTATGGATCTATGCATATAAATTAGGAAAGAATATAATGGAAAAAGGATGACATCGGAAAATGATCAGGAAAGAAATGGTTACAAGACAAAACTGAGAACGAAATGCAGATAGGAGGCAAGGGTAATGGAAAGATAGTCCTCAGGGGAGGTACAGGAACTACACAAGTAACAATCTACAAAAGCTACTATGTAAATTTATTCAAGGTAACCAATGCTTTTCATAAATAATTATTGAACTTCGCTGTCTAAGCTGAAAACAATGCCAACAAATAATATCCAAGAGCTCAATAATATTGAAAATTCAAGCTCATTCTAAATCCAATCATTAGGTGCAGGACACCTTCCACTTTTTATTAAAACTTCCAATACACGAAAATTCAAAATTTCCAGTGCAGAGCTAAACAAATCCAAACACCTCAATCCTCAAGAAACCAACAAAAAAAATTTGCCTGCTCTTACTGTCTCATAGAATGTCAATACTCAAATACCACCCACTTCTTCTTCATAAAAAGGCTAATTAAATCTCAAGAAGAAGAAGAAGAACATTTTATGCGTGACCAGTGAAAATAGAACGCTACTCAGAAGTAGAAAAATACCCATAAGAGCGAAAGATGCACTTTAAGCGAAAAATGTTACCTTGCCGTCAATAACGATCCAGCAATCATCTTTGGTGTTATGCTGGGAAGCCTCTTGCATCGTATAAAGCTTGGAAAGGGTTGGCATGTTTGCGAGTGTCTTGGCCTTTGAAGCTTAAGAGCCGAGAGAGGGCTTCGCTAATGGGGAGAGGCAGAAATGTGAAGTAGGAGCTCTGTTTCTTCTGACTGTCGCTGCCTTCCCCTCGCTTCCGTCTTTCACCAATCAATCGCATTTGTTGAATTCTTTTTTTTTTTTTTTACAATTTTTTTTTAAAAATAAGTTAGACTTACACACGAAGTTTCTGTTTCTTTTAGTTGATAGTAATGCTAAAGTAAAATAAATTATCTAGTATCTGACGTAAATTTATGTATTTAAGAATTAGGACGTGTTTGTTAAATTCTTAGTCATTAAGCCACACTCAATCCGGCTTCTCTGAATTAATGGGCTTTAGGCCCAAGTAGGCTCACCATGGGCTTGATCCTTCTTCCGGCCCACAAGAAGAATTAAGTTTAATATTAAAATAAATGGTTTGTCAGAGTAGTAAGCGGTTTAGTATCGCTTAAACGAGGTCTTGAGTTCGAGCTTTGGCGTATGCAGAAAATCCCCATTAGGAGATTCACCCACCATAACCAGATGTGCGACACAGGTCGGATCTAGATATAATCGGGATAAAACTCCGATAAATCGGGTGGGTAATAAAAAAAATTTTAATATTAAAATTAATAAAGATAATGATTAAAAGAGTATTTTAAAGTATTATAAATAGCTAATCTAACTAATTTTTAATATATATATATATAAATTAATTATTTAACTCTTATATTTAAAATAAAAAGAGTATTTATTACATAAATAAAGGATAAAATCTTCATAAATAATATATAAATATATTTATAAACAGCCTATAATATTGAAGTTTACCTTATTCTTAAGCTACCACACTCAAAACTTTTTTTATCTATAAAAAAATATTACCATAAAAATAATACTCACTAAGAGTTGAATATATATGGTCATTCAACGAATGGAAAATTAAGATATATTTAAAAATTATTAGGAAAAATTTATCACAAATTCACACTCTTGATATTAAAATTAAAGAATATTCTCGAGGAGCATATAAAAGTTCACTTATCCAATTGACTTACTTATAATTTAATAATATAAAAAAAAAATTTATAAATGAGAAGTCATAAATTCAATCTTATATATAACTTTAAATCGTGTGTGCCTTTAATTAAGTAAAATAATTGAGAGAGAGGAATGGCAACATGTTGGGCAAATGGGTGATATAAGGAGCAAGAGAGGCAGACACATCACATCTTTTTGATGAATCACTCATTTGGTGAAGACGAGTCATCAATAGGGTTAGCTTTCACATTTCCCATGCATCCGGTTATCTTCTTACACATATTACATATATATAATCCTCAAATTAATTAAATCTTCTTTTTAATTCATAAACTCCACCAACATAGATACAACAAAGCTTCTTCAAATAAAAATCGTATGTATGTATGTATGTATGTATGTATGTATGTATGTATGTATGTATGTATGTATGTATGTATGTATGTATGTATGTATGTAGACATCCCTACAATATTTCACTTTTGCACAAGTATGCTTCATATCATTCGTTAGTTTATTAATTAATAATTTTTTGTAGTACTTACCTTAATTTGTTTAATCTTGTAGAAATTAATTTTAATATTTATGTTAAGAAAATATTATAAAAGACTTTAAAACATTTCCTGAAAAAATTTAAAAGTTGATGTTCAAATGATCATCTATTCACAACCTAAATGACTTCAATTGTGAATTGGGGAGGTAAACCAACACAGACTAGAAATATAAGGCCACGTTAGATATTTTTAAATCTCGAATTCAATTTCTATAAGAAACAATTATATTGAGAGGAATGACCATAACATTTTACTAAAAGGATTTTAAAGTTAAATTAAGATTCAGCACAACTTTTATTCTAAAAAAGACATGTATAAATTTTATTAATTCCCATGTCATTCATATCATATTAGGTAATGTTTCAGAATATATATATATTTGGAATATCCAAATGTAGAAAGGTAAATGGAAAAAATATGAAATAGTTTTGAAAATACTTTGGTAGGCTTAATTTTCAGAAAATTATTGCCCAATGTACAAAAACAATTTACCTATTTACATTGAAAGTTATATTTGATGTGAAATTAGGATGACATACCAACTCTAGTATTTCTCTAAAAGCAATATAATTAAGCTTGAAAAAAAATTATGGTAGGTCTTTAATTAATTCTGCATCATAATCACTTTGAAACAGAATGTCAATATTTCATATAATAATAAAAAAATATATCTAATTATAGCTTAAACAAATTTGCAATTTATTAACCACATACCATTCAAGATTCATATATATAAAACCTCCAAATCCTATTTCTAGATATAAATCCCGGGAAGTTAAATCTTAAATCACAAATTTTATTCTATTTATGCCAAACCATATAAAGTAAGTTAATTAAGATCAATACAAACTGATATAATTCAGACACAATCCAACGATAATAGAGGCCAAACAACAAGATCTACAAACGAAAACAAAGGAAAATATCTGGAAGAGGGAATTTAAGATTCAGTAGCAGATTTTAAGGAACATATATACTTAGGGTGTGTTTGGATTAGCTTTTGGAGAATAGATTTTGGGAAAAATAGATTCTGGAGAATAGATCTTGGAAGAATAGATTTTGGGAAAAAAGTGATTTTGAAAATTGGAGATGTTTGGATGATTAGTAGTAGAATCACTTTTCCATTGACAATTTACCAAAAAGGACATAAACAAATTTATATTTTATTGATTAACATAATACATATACATATACATATACATTCGACTATTTAAAACATATTTGATATTTAGTTAATACTATTTTATTGTGGTTATTTAGAAAGAAGAGATATTTTGTCATACTCTTTGATTGTGGGTGAGTTTATTTTTTTAAAAAACATTTGTCATAAATGATATTAAAATTAATTATTTAATTTGTATTTATTAATGATAAAACTCAACACCCAATAGCGGGCGGCACTCTCTCATACAGTGGATACATCATTGTACCGTGGGTGCTAGATAGATTGTCCAAAACCATGATTTTATAAGATAAAACTATAGTTTTGGTTTAAAATCGATTCTGGAAGATTTATTGATGTTTGGCTGAAATCTGTCCAAACCATGGTTTGGAGTAAAAATTAATTTTGTAACCACATTGCCAAACAGACACTTAAAATAGGTTGTAGCCAGTGAGATATGATGATGATGATCATAGAGTAGGTGGTGGGGGTGCAACATATAAGTTTGGCCTATTTAACATTAATGTCTCTCCCATCTTTTTCTTGAGCACAGTCTTGTGTTTCAGATTCATACACACACACACACAGCAAAAATAATATATTTCTCAAAGATTTTTGGAGCCTTATCATGCTGATGTCAATGCCATCATCATCATCATCATCATCAACAGTGGTTTTGTATTATGGGTTGGGTTTGGCGTTTTGTGTAGTAATGGTACTGCTGAAATGGAATGATATAAGGTACAGAAGAAAAGGTGTGCCACCAGGAACAATGGGTTGGCCTGTCTTTGGTGAGACTTCAGGGTTTCTCAAACAAGGACCTCATTTCATGAAAGCTAAGAGAGCTAGGTAAGTTTACTTTACCCTCTTATTTTTCTTTTTTAATTTCTAGGTGGCCTTCTTTTTTGGGAAAAATCGGTGAAAAGTCAAGTCTCTGTTTAAAAATTTTATTGACCAGAAAGACTCTAGTTTGGGTATTGATACTTTTTGTATATGAAAATCCTTCAGATTATCGGTACTATTTGTGTATTTTTATATATCAAGTCCTTTTGACTAATTAAATTTTTAAATAAGGACTTTTCACTGATTTTTCCCTCATTTTTACCTTTTCCAAATAAAAAAGTTTAGGAAAGTTAGGGTTTATGAAATCCTTTCTATGTATGAAATCCTTCATAGTACTTCTGGGGTTCATTAATGTCAAAGTAGGTCTCACAACTAAAAAAATACTTATATAAGTATTTACAATTATCTATCAGCAAGATTCTTACATCGGTACGGTAACATTTGAACCTATGTTCTTGTAGGATATGAATGGTATCCTTACCTGACCAACTTTTATTGGTGGCCTTTTTTTTTTTAATATGTGTGTGTTATAGTTGAACTTAGATGTGAAGTCGTTCTTAAATTATTTGTATATAATTCTCAGTACATAACAAAGACTTCTGTTCTCTCACTGGCCCCTCCAAACCCTTATAAAGGAAACAGTGGGATATAGATTAACTTTCAGCATACAGTAGGAATTGTTCTGCATTACCATTAAAATGTCATGTTTTTGTTGGTGTCTGTAAGTTTTTTTTTTCTTTTGCTTTCTGTTGAGTGTAGTTAAAGAAGGAAAGCAAAAACAAAAGAACAAGGTGAGGTCCACTTAAGTAGGTTTTGTCTAGGCCCTTTCTTCTCTCTTTTAAGAGCATAACTTGCAGTATTAATTAGTCCTTATAAAGATGTTAAAAATATAACTAGAATATCTAAAGTCATTTTAGATTCCAATTAAGATAAAAAGTATCTTCTACCCATAAGAAAAAGATAAAGACATGCACCTTACTAAATTACTCCCTCTAGTATTTAATATAAGAGCTAGTTAATTTTTTTAAGTAGATTAAGGAAGTTGAATAAATTAGTTAATTATGACAAAATCCCCTTAAAATAAATTCATATTATATACTCTCTAATCGACCAAAATTAGTCAACTAGCTATTGTATTAGTTATAATAAATAGATTTATTTATGTTAATTTATCTAACAAGTCAATTAGCTCTTATATCAAGGACTAGAGGAATATAAACAATGTCTTCTGAATGTAAAGTTACTTCATCTCAAGTTTTTCTGTGTCTAATGTCGCTTCAAATATCTGCGGATAACCATTCTGTGATGAGATAGATCTATAAGCACACTAAACCATTAAACTTAAAGGACTAGGAAACCTAGAATGGTACCAGCTTCAGAATTGGACTTAAGAAGTATGCCCAGAAATCAAACACAGACAAATATTTGGGAGTTCAGAGACACAGAAACCAGATGATGATGAAGAAAGAGGAGAAGGAAGAACAAAACAATAATGGAGGAATTTCAGTTTTTGTTTCTGAATTGTTATCCTGATATATATATATATATATATCTTATCACAATGTTCTTTCTGTAGGTATGGAAATCTGTTCAAGACTCATGCATTAGGGTCTCCTACAGTTATATGCATGGACCCAGATTTGAACAAGAACATCCTCTTGAATGAAGCACAAGGCCTTGTTCCAGGGTACCCTGTGTCCATGAGGAACATCCTAGGAAATAACAACATTGCTGCAGTTCATGGTACCTTTCACAAACGTATCAGAGGTTCATTGTTGTCTCTTGTTGGTCCACCTTCAATTAAGGATCATCTTCTGATAAAAACTGACAAGTTTATGAATTCCTTCCTTCACAATTGGGCTGGTCAAACTATTGATATTCAAGACAAAACCAAACAGGTTATTCATTAATCTTCATTATTTTTTTTTATCTGATGCAATCTGATCCTTCATATGCTTAAGTTTTTCCTTGGTTTCTTGTTTTAGATGGCATTCTTTGTCTCAATGAAGCTGATTGTAGATGATGAACCAAAATCTTTCCATGAGGCATTTAAAGCTACATTTGACAACATATTGTTAGGAACAATATCCCTGCCAATTAAGATTCCAGGCACCAGTTACTACATAGGACTTCAGGTAATATATATCGAAAAATTCTCTATGATTTTCACTCTTCTTCTAAGAGGGTGAGCCTTAGTGCAATGGTAAGGTTGCTGCCATGTAACTTGAAGGTTTCAGGTTCAAATTCTGTAAACAATCTCTTAGACCCCACCTAGTAGGAGCCTCCTGTAGTGGGCTGCCCTTTTTTTCACTCTTCTTTTTCTTCTATGGATGCCAATTTGACCTATGTCGAATTGCTGTAATGTTCAGGCAAGAGAAAAGGTCAATGCAATTTTGAAGGAGCTTTTAGCCAAGAGAAGAAGAGCTTCTTCTGCTCCTCATGATGATATTCTTGACAAGCTTTTGAAATGGGAGGATCTCAAGTACAAACTCAATGATGAAGAGATAATTGATCAGATCATCACAATCTTGTACTCAGGTTATGAAACTGTGTCAACCACTACAATGATGGCTATCAAATATCTCCATGATAATCCAAAAGTCCTTCAAGAACTAAGAGTAAGTCAACAAACACCTTCTGAACTTGGAAAAAAAATCTCTTAACAGTCTTGAACTCAGTTCTAAATCTTAACCCTCACATTTTTTTAATCTAATGTAACAGGAAGAACATTTTGCAATCCTAGAAAGGAAAAAATCAGAAGAACCACTCACTTGGGAGGACTATAAGAACATGAGTTTGACTCGTGCAGCAAGCACCTCTTCACTTCTTCATTCATGTTTAAGAGCCTATTTGGATTAGATTTTGAAAATGGGAGTTTTGGAGGGAAAAAAAACCATGCTTTTAGGGTTAAAAGCTATTTTCCCCAGCTTATATCAAAACTAAGGTTTTGAGGGTTAAAATTACTGGGTTTTGAATGGGTGTTTGGCTACTCTGGTTTTGAAACTTTAGTTTGGGCCAAAACTACAGTTTTGGAAATTCTCCCAAACAGGCTCTAAGTTAAAACAATGTTGTTATGATTGGCTAAGTCTATAGATTTTCATTAAATTGTGTATGCAGGTGATTCTTGAAACCTCAAGATTGGCCAGCATTGTGAATGGAGTACTGAGAAAGACCAATACAGATGTAGAACTGAATGGTATGTTTATATATATATATATATATATATACTGTCTACATTTTCATGAAATTTTCTGAGATAGGTCTGGTTTTGTAATATATTGATAATGGAATATGGGTGTAAATGTAATGATTACATGACAGGATTTAAAATTCCTAAAGGATGGAGAGTTTATGTGTACACAAGGGAGATAAACTATGATCCCTTCTTGTATTCAGAGCCTTTCAGTTTTAATCCCAGGAGATGGCTGGTGAGTAAAGAGCCTTTCAGTTTTCTTTCTAAGGAAACCACTTTACCTTCTATCAAACAAACACAATGAAAACACTTTCCCTTTCCTCAAATCCCTTTTCCATGTACCAAACATGGCCCAAAGGCAAACACTTTTTTTTTTTTTGGTAACGATGATATATTGATCAAATGAATGTAGGAGACAAGTTTGGAGGCTCACCACCACAACATGCTGTTTGGATCAGGAGTTAGGATATGTCCAGGAAAAGAACTGGGCATTGTTAAAATCTCCGTTTTCCTTCATCACTTTGTTACTAAATTGAGGTTACTACTTTCTTTCATTAATCCGCACATGGCGGGACAATTGCTGAAAAATCCCTATTGCAAAATTTATTTCTAAAAGATATCTAAAGATTTAGGTCTTTAAACAGCAGGTATAACTCATCTTTAGCTAGGTGCAACATATCCATCTGAAGAAGAGTTACACCCGCTATTGCACTTGAGTTCTTAAATAAATTTCATATATCTTTAGACAATAAATTTTATAATTGAGGATTTTTTTAACAATTTTCCCTCACATGGCTATTTCTTTAATATTTTTCTGAGAAAATTAAGATGCATTGATGGTGGATTGTAGGTGGGAAGAAGAAGAGGGAAATGAACTTCGCCAGTTTCCAAGAGTTGAGGCACCAAATGGATTAAACATAAGGGTCAAAGCCTACTAGAAAATCAAGCATTGAAGAAGATGTATGGGGGAAATAAATAAAATTATCCACAACAAATTTCTAAATCAAAGGTTTTTTTTTCTTTTAAAAAAACCAGTTTGTGTATGAGAAAGTTAATATATATTATTAGGATAACTATTAGGTTTCAACTTTCAAGATCCGTTTGGCTGTTTACAATAATAGATTATGTACTATTATATATCTATTTTGGTTTATTTTAATTTTATACTTGGATAGTTCATAATCATATCATATCATATGAATACTTATATTTGTTTTACTTTTCCATACTGTGAAGTAATAGCATGTTTCCTTCTGCCGATGATGCTGATATATATATATATATATATATCAAAAGTATACCAAATATTTGTTTTTTTAATCGTGCTCATAATATATTATATTGTACTACCTAGTTTTAAATATAGGAGTTACACAGCGAATTTATTTTAGTCCTAAATATAATATTTTAATTTATTTTATCTCCTAAATTTATAAATTTTTTAAAGTATTTCTATTAATTGCATATAATAAAAATTTCTATCAACAGATAGATATAATTAATATAATTATAAAAGGTAATCTCTGTTTTTTTTTAATTTAAAAGAGCAAGCAATGAGGACACAAGAGTATAAGTATGATTAATGATAGGAAGAGTATAATCTAATTTGGAAAGAAAAGTGAAGATTAGGGGTTGTGAGTATGTAGTGAGGTAAATAATAAGACCAAAAAGTTGCATATATTCCGGTTTGAGAGTCTTTTAGGGCCTCGCGACCCTTAAAATCAGGGGCTGCGTGGTTTATCTTCTTTTTCTTTCCTTTTGTCACTTTATGTTATCTTCCAACAACAATTTCTTCTTCTTAATTATTTCTCTCTTCTTTTCAAATATATATTTCAATTAATAATTAATAAGTGGATTCATATAAAAATATGGATTTACTGCTTTAACACCTTAATTGAATTTTTAGCTACACAATAATACTCGCTTATTATCAAATGAATGTGTTAAAAAATTGATAGAATTTGTAACAATATGCTAATCACACGTCCAACTTTTAATTAATTACATGTTCTAATGGATATGATATCACATCCTGATTAAAGTATTTTCAAATATATAATTCAATTTCTTCTTGTGTGATGCCTTAAATCATAATTACTTTATACGTTCATGTGGGCTTAATTTGTTTTTTCCTCTATCTATCCTTTTTATCCTTTTCTCTTTCTCAAACTTGAATTGTTCATCTTTTGATGATTATGGAATGTGGATTAATATGTATTAATTAGTTAAATACTTCGTTTGAAAGTGTCATTTGAGGCCACATTATCAAATAAAATTAATTAATTAATTAATTAACTAGCCATTATTATGAATGCCCTTTAACTCAATTGCCTGCACATGTTAAGTTGTAATTAGATGTTACGTATAATTCATAGATTTTTAAAAAAAAATTGCCTTTTCATTACCTTGTAATTATAATGAATTAGCTAGCTATTTTTTAATCATAATAAAATTTTGATGAATCACTTTTAAATTATTTGAAAAGTATTTACAAATATACTTATAAATTATTTAAAAAAAAAATCGTCACATTTGCAATATGTGCTCAAATGATTTGTTATGTGAAGGTAGGGGTGGTAATACGGACCAACCCGCCGAAAACGGGTTGGCCCGCCGCGGGTTGGGGAAACCCCAACCCGAGACCGCCATGGCGGGTTGGCGGGGTAGCCCCCCAACCCGCCAGTTTTTTTTTTTAATTTTTTATATATAATTTTTTAATTTTTTTTCAACTTTTTTTTTAAAAAATTACATATGTCAATATTAATTAGATTCGAATCATGTCTTAAGTCGTCAAAATATTTATTTAGTCAATTTTGTCACTATCTATAGATAAATCTATCACAAAGAAAATTATAATAAAATAAAATAAATATATATAAAGAAAGAAATGACTCAATGAGATAAAGTTAATATAAATTAAGTATAATGTCTCTTGTTTAACTAAGGCTCTCAAATTAGTAAAGTATAAATGTGTAATATAAATAATAAAAAAAGTAAAAAAAAAAAAAGCGGGCTAACCCGCCAACCCGGCGGGTTAGCCCGCCGCGGGTGCGGGCTTGGCGGGTGCGGGTCAAAAAGACCCGCATCAAAGTGGGTTGCAATTTTTACAACCCAACCCGTCAGTTTTTGGCGGGTTGGCGGGCCCAACCCAAATTACCAGCCCTATGTGAAGGGTTTATCAACATTAATTAATTTGATTTGATTTTGAATACAATACATACATATAACTCACAATTTAATAAAAGTCATTCACACATACACACACACACAAAGTTGGAGACTCCTATATATTATGTCTGATCCAGCTGATTTACATAGGCATATATATATAATGAAAAAAATTCCATTGGATCTATCGACAAGCTGCTCCTAGCTAATTAATTTCTCATTTCGATGAAGAACTAGTTGGGTATAAAGTTTAAACTGTAACGAATATCCTGTTGTAAAAAAAACTAATTAAAGAAAGGGAAAACAACAAAGCAAAAAACAAGAGAGTCAGAAAAAAAAGTTTACTATACACACACACACACACAAAAACACCAGCAGATTCGTCGACATGTGTACTCTAATTAATGTATAAACATATGGAGGAAATAATTAATAATTAAGATTAGTTTAGTGTTTGTTTATATATAATAAAACTGAGCAGCCCCATACGGTTGTGGTGTTTTGCAGTAGAGTGCAAGCTTCTGAAATCGGCAATCTTCACCACCGTCATGATCTTGTTCACATTCTCTTGTTTCTTCTCTCTTTTAAAATCATGAAACTATAAACCCTAATCTGTGTGTGTGTATGTGTGTGTGTGTGTTTAGACACGGACTCCTACACACACTCGTAGGTTGCAGAACAACTCCAACACTTCATGTTCTTGATCTGGTTAAGCCCATTAATTTGCGAGGAAGATGAAAACTCTTTATATATATATATTGAAATGATTCCGAATAATGTTGTTGAGTAGGTTTGAAGCAAGAGTGTGCTCGTAAATACAAACATAGAAGCCATCAAATGATTGATTATTGGCATGTTTAATTTAACCGAAAGATAAGCTGACATTTCCCCATATTAACACTAACCCAGGCCAAGTTTCACATATTCTTAATGCTGAATTATGATTTACTTTGACCCATTAAAGAAATATTTTCATATATATATATATGATTTTATTAGAACTGAGTCAACTTCTTGTTGGTCATGAATTAAAAAGATTCTACTCATGCGCGCACGCGCGCGCGCGCACACACACACACACACATATATATATATCACATTAAGGAGCATCGCACTATGCTAATTTTGAATTTGAGAAAATTAATCTTCTTGTTTCTGTAGTTTTAATTTAGTTATAATTTAATTTTTAAACTTTGACTCAATATAACTCAATTCATATAGTTTTGACTTAACTAAAACTCAGTCCCTAAACTTTAACTAACTGCAACTCAATCCTTATAATTTTAACTATTTAAAAATTTAGTCTCTAAATTTTACGAAATATATAATTTTATTTTTTAAAATATATGGACTAATATTTTAAATAGTGAAACTATAGGAATTGAGTTGTATTTAGTCAAAGTTCAAAGGTTAAGTATTACTGAGTTAAAACTATAGAGATTGAACTAGTTTATTTGAAGTGATATCACTATAGGTTTTGGGTTTGTACTCATGCCATCTAAAATAGAGCCATCTATCTCATAATATCTTCTGACTTAGGGTAAAGAGAAAAGATTTTTTTTGTCCTGAGTCATATAATTAAATTTTTCATATAAAATACAGTTTTATCCTTCACTTATTATTATGTCGACTTTGTTCTCATGGGGTATAATATATATTAAATAGAGATAAAGTTAGAAAGTTGTTAAATTTTAAGGCAAAGTTAATGAAGTTTAAAGTTTTTTTAATATGTGTAAAACATGTTAGAAGTGACTTATAAATAGGAGTAAAAGGTACACAGTAAGCATCCTAGATGCTTAAGTTATTGAATACACTGTATATGATTCATTCAGTATCTTGATTTCAGAATATGGCTACATGATGAAGATAAAGGAGAAGAGCGATGTTTATAGCTATGGAGTAGTTATGTTGGAAGTCTTGACGGGCAAGCAACCCATAGATCCGATGATACCGGAGGGCCAACATGTTGTAGATTGGGTGAGACAGAAAAGAGGGGTTGAAGTGCTTGATTCAAGCTTACTTTCAAGACCAGAATCAGAAATAGAGGAAATGATGCAAGTATTAGGCATAGCCTTGTTGTGTGTGAACTCATCCCCAGATGAGAGACCAACAATGAAAGATGTTGCAGCAATGCTTAAAGAGATCAAACAAGAAAGAGAAGAATATGCAAAAGTTGATGCACTTTTAAAGGGATCTACTGCAAATGATCATCATGTCAAAGCAACATCTTCATCAGAAAGCAGTGCAGAATTTGTAACCAGAAGGCAATAATAATAATACGATCTTCTCTGTATCTTCACTGCTTCATTCATCTTTTCTTCCAGTGCCAAAGTGGGTTTGAAGTGATGATGAATTGCATATAGTCATAGTTGGAACAAGGGAAGCTTGTTGTGTTGTTATATCAGTTTCTTTTCTCAATGTTGGTTATTCTCTCTGTTGTGGTTCTTCAATTATATATATGTAAAGTTTAAAAGTTTGTTATAGCAGAAATGAAAGCTTCAAACCAGATCATGCAGCAATTATAGTCATAGATGTGGCTTTTGGATTATCATTATTATTGATCTCCAAGCTTTGGATTCTGAACATGTCAGCAGAAGAATAAAAATTAGCCAAAGTTAGAGAGCTATATTTTCATTTTTGTTTGACTGACACAACTATTTTTGTTTACCTGTTTTTGTTTTACATTTTTTTACCTTTGATTTCTGGAAGTGTTGATGGAATAATTTTATTTGAAAGAGAAAATTAAATCTCTTCATATTGGATTCTTGAGTTGATGGTAGTAACAAGAAAAATTGAGCAGGGTTCATTATAATATTTTGTTTGTTGCTGTCTCTCAATGAGTTGTTTGCTTGAATTTAAGTTTAGTGTTGATAGCTTAGCACAGATGATAAGGAATGCGTTCGTATCCCACAATGACGTGAGTTCGATTCTCGCTACCGTTATGGGAATTTTTTTAATAGTCGATCTAGTAAGTCCCTTATAAATATTCTTTAAACCCTGAAACTATGACATGATTTTAGTGGAGGATTAGTGCCAACCCATCTAAACTTGTAACAAAAGAAAAAAGTTGAGTGATGACAAATATGTTTTTTTTCCAAACAAAGTAAAGGTTACTCTAAGTAAATTCTTCCCCCATTATATTGCTTTTTTTATTTCTCTCTCCTCTTAAGTTTTCTAATACGTTATTAAACTCAAAGGAGAGAATCATACAAAATAAATGGATTAGAACGTCACTTACGGTTTTGCGAGTTATCTTGCAAGTAACAAGCTAGCTTCAAGCTCACATGTATCATTTGTTTGCACGGAACCAACAACGTGTTGATCACTATCTATCTACTCCCTCCTACTGTATTTTTTATAAGCTTCAGCTATCTAAATAGTATTAGTTAAAATTAACTAAAAACAATAAATATAAAAAAATACAATTTTTTTTAAATATACCTCTATTTATGGAAAGAATGAGTGGGAGAAAATAAGTGGACAAAATAGTTGAAAAAGACATATAATTAATTAAAGTTAAAAATAAAAAAAAATACAATAAATTTTTAGACAAAAAATAACTTGTTGCTTATAAATAGGATCACTCCCATAATAAAAAATGTTACTTATATATAGAACTGGAGAGAGTATCTATTTATTAGTGTATATCATTCATTTCATCTAATGATATATGTTAATTTTTTTAAGTATAAGTATCATCTTATTAGAAACAATCATATTTAAGATGGTATTAAGAGGTTGTTTGGTATGAAAGATTTGAAGGAGAGAAATTTTTTTTTTGGAGTTGGATTTAAAATACTAGGGAAGTGGGGTTAAACTTTTTTTTTATTTAATTTTTCTTACCCTTTTATCTTACATCTTCTGCTTATTAAATTTTTATAATACCACTTCTTCAATCTTTTAAAATTTTTCCTCCCATTTATCATTTATAATACCCTTAATTTCATATAATAGGGTATCAAATAGCTCCAAAATGTGGACACATTTCTTATTAAGGATTTAAATCTTAATTTTCATGTTATAAAGGATTAGTTCCTTCTCCTAATCCAAGACATTGCTTAATTTATTAGGTCAATTTAATTCACTAAAAATATATGTACTTAATTGATAAATTCAAATTTGATTTCAATTTTAGTGAACATGAGCTTCCACGGAATTATATATATATATATATATATATATATATATTTTTGTATAAAAGATTGAGCATGTGAAGGGGAAAGCTGAAAACCACTAGCGAGAGTTAAGTAGTGAGTGTCAATATTAAAATAAAAATAAAAAGAAAAAAGATTAGTGATTGTCAATGACTATAAACGTGCCTATTGTAGTTTAACGTCAATTTATGGGATTCCAAAAATTGGAAAAAAGTATCAAAATCTGTTTTTCTTATTTCCACATTTCCCCCACTTTTGGGGTCACAATTTGGATCATTTCACTTGCCACACGTGATCAAAACCATTAATATTAATATGAAATATAAAGATAGTGTGAAACCATTAATATTAACATACTTCCTTCCTTCCTTCGATCCAATATATAAAAAAGTCTTTTGGAAAAAATTTTTGATTCAAAATATAAAAATGTTGACAAAATAATTAATTATTATTTTTTATTTTTACCTTTTATAAAAAAAGAGATATAATAAATGATAAATATATATTTAAAAATTATATTTTTTTAATAAGAATAAAATAAATAAATTTTATGAATTTAAGAAATATTAACAATACTTTATATATTAGACTAAATGGAGTAAAAGTGTGTATAAAAGCCCGCTTTTATTTAGGCCCTTGACCGTGAAAAATAAAATCCTACTTAATCTAAAAAATATAAAATCGAATTAAACATCAAGTTATAAAATATAACTAATTCTTTTTTAAAATTGTATATCGAACAAGGACTACCTTGCCTAACCTAATCCTATTAGCAAAAGTGCCGCAACTTGTCTCCCACAAGATAATCAAGACTAGTGATTATAATAATTATATTTTTGAAGTTTTAACTGAAGCTTCCATGGTTTGTGCATTGTTTTGAGAAAGGAACCGACATCGTATTGTAAGCGCGTATATAAACGATGCCTATAATATTGAATAATATTAGTTCTAATGCCCCATAAATTACATTATTAGATCTAAACGAGAGGTCTTGAATTTAATTTTACCCATAATTTTAGGTAGTTAATACCTACCTTTTTAAATAAAAAAATCTCTTTTGACGAAATTTTTATTTTTAATAATAGTAAATAATAAATTCAATGAGTAAAACAAAAATAATTAGTATAATCAATGGACACAAAAATAATATTATGATGGAATAATAAAAAAATATAGCAAGATATTTACTGCAACATTATTACCCACTTCAATGGGATGTGGTCATCACCGTTTTTTCCGTTATCAATATTTATTATTGTCATTTTCCAGCATTTTAAAATTTCTTATAATAATTTAATTTTCAAAGACAAAAGTATTCTAAATAAAGTTTTTTAAGATAAATAATAGAAAAAAATCAAAAATAAAATAAAATATTGTGTTATTAATACTTAACTGTAGTTAGTAATACTTAATATATTATTGGTAACTAGCTTATTTTAACATTTATTATATTTTAAAATATTTTTTATTATTTTTTTAATTTTTAAACTATGAGGTCATTAGATTAAAAACACAACGCAATTAGTGTAAATAATGAATGAACAATAGACCTAAATTCGATTCAATATATATATTAATACATATACATAGAATCAGATTTTTTTTCGTGAACTTTTCAGTTTGCAATGATTTGTGGGAAAAAGTTAAAACCAAAACCTCAGAAATGGAAAACGAGAAAATCAAAAGGAAAACTTTTTCGCCTACATATACACATTGAATCAGCGTTGAATAACTCATCCCCTAAACCGTTGATATTTCATCTGCAGAGTCTCTGCCTTTCAGATTTTCTTTCTGCTTCACCTTCGTCATCTCTAATGGCCGGAGCTTCAGCCAAACCTGTGCCCGTTTTGAAAGATGAGCTTGACATCGTGATACCCACGATCCGAAACCTCGATTTCCTGGAGATGTGGCGTCCATTTTTCCAGCCTTACCACTTGATCATAGTCCAAGACGGTGACCCTTCTAAGACTATTAAGGTCCCCGAAGGTTTCGATTATGAGCTCTTCAATCGGAATGATATCAACAGGATCTTGGGTCCTAAGGCTTCTTGCATTTCCTTCAAGGACTCTGCATGTCGCTGCTTTGGCTTCATTGTCTCTAAGAAGAAGTACATCTTCACCATTGACGATGATTGCTTTGTAAGTTCTTCTTCCTTTCTTAATTGCTTGATTTCCCCTTTTACTGTCTCAGTTAGTGCCTGTGGAAATGCCGGATTTCGAATTTACTTGTTGAATTATGTAGTTGGGGTCTGAATTTTTGAAACTAATTGATAGCTGAAGCGTGAGATTCTGACTTAGCTGGACCCGTTTCCAGATGGAACATTTGTCATTGCGAGTCATTCTTTTGAGTGATCGTGCCTATTCAATTCAATTTGGTTATGGTGGTCGAGTCCTATTCCTGAGTGAAATTGAATTGTGCGGGATCTAACTGATTATTAGGGAGTCTGTGTTTGCTTTATGAATTCTGATGCCACTAGTGAACAAGCAGTTGATATTTGAAGATCTTTATGTTGTAGATGGATTTGTTTAGTTATATTCTTGCTGATCTCATGGTAGCTTCAAGAATCTTATCCAGATTGCTAACAATTATCTGGGTTTTGTTCTTCATTAGCACCCCAGAATTATATAAAGCGAATATTGTGAGCAAATGGTCTGGGGATGTGTGTTTGAATTGTGATTTATAATGGTACAGAATATGAACTTGATTTCCCCCCTCATATATTGTGTTGATATGCAGGTTGCAAAAGACCCATCTGGCAAAGATATCAATGCACTTGAGCAGCACATTAAGAATCTCCTAACTCCATCCACTCCATACTTTTTCAATACGCTTTATGATCCTTACAGAGAAGGCGCTGACTTTGTCCGGGGCTACCCTTTTAGTCTTCGTGAGGGCGCACCAACCGCTGTTTCTCATGGCCTCTGGCTCAACATTCCTGACTATGATGCTCCAACACAGCTTGTGAAGCCTCACGAGAGGAATACCAGGTAATGCGGTTTGTTCCTCGATGCGCATAATAATTAATATATGCTTTCTTTAACAACATTGGTCTTTATGGTCTAGTATATTGTGCGTCAGGTATGTTGATGCTGTGTTGACTATACCCAAAGGAACCTTGTTTCCCATGTGTGGTATGAATCTGGCATTCAACCGCGAGCTGATCGGTCCAGCAATGTATTTTGGACTGATGGGTGATGGCCAACCTATTGGACGATATGATGATATGTGGGCGGGCTGGTGCATGAAGGTATATTAAATCACATTACCCTCTCATCTTTCGAATTTTTAAGCCAAATATTCAGATTATTTTGAATCCTCTTTCAATTATGCTTGATGCATTGATGCATGATATGATCTGTGGCTATCAGAGCTGGGAAGTGATGACTGGTCTGCCATACATATGGCACCTTATTTGTTTATATAAAGAGAGTTTAGGTGAGTTGGATCATTGGCCCTCACTAGAGTTAAAGCATGCCTTCATGTTTGAAGAACGCTTATAAATGTACTTATAGATTGTCCACCAATAAAATCTTCATATTAGCAACGGGATTTAAACCCATATCCTGCTCCTTATCAACTAACCTAACCTTTGTTGGCGGCACCTTCTTCTTCTTGATTTATTTATATATGATCTGATCTTTGACCGTTTGAACTTGGGATTGAATTACTTTCATCTATTTTCTGTGTAAGTGAATTTTCCTGGGAAATTGTGGTTCTGATATGTGATGCATTGAATTTATGAACTTGAAGGTAATATGTGACCATCTGGGGTTGGGAGTGAAGACTGGTCTGCCATACATATGGCACAGCAAAGCAAGCAATCCATTTGTGAATCTGAAGAAGGAGTACAAAGGTATCTTCTGGCAAGAGGAGATCATCCCCTTCTTCCAATCTGCTACACTTCCCAAAGAATGCTCCACTGTTCAGAACTGCTACATTGAGCTCTCCAAGCAGGTCAAGGAAAAGCTCGGCACCGTTGATCCCTACTTCATCAAGCTAGCAGACGCCATGGTCACCTGGACTGAAGCTTGGGATGAACTTAATGGCACAGCCAAGTGAACCAGGAATAGTCTATGAAATCACTGGTTTCTTGCGGTTTTACTTCATCACCAGGACCATTATATTATATAGTTATCAGCATCATCATCATCTTTATTAATGCTTTGTTATGATAATTATTAGTTGATATCATTATCTTAAAATGAGTATAAAGTAGTGGAGATTGGAGGATGCTTGTTTGCAGTAAATATTCCAGCGTGGTTGCAATCATGCCTTTTTTTTTTTCCTGTAACCCTTATGATTATGCTTATGAATTTTAAATTTTGAAATAATGGCGGGGGAAGAAATAAACAGCTAAACATGAAGATTTAGCAGAAAAATAATTGAAAGCTAAATGACACCGAAAGCAGTGGGAACCACCAAATAATCTCAAAACGGTGAAGTAGGTTTTTTTTTTAGGGGAAGTTGTAAATCCAGAATGAGAGGGTCATGCAAATAAGGCTCAACACTAAGGCCCATTAATTCTACAAGTAAGGCCCAAAACTAGCCCAAATCCTTTTTGTCCACAAACATTAATTGAACTCCCAATAAAACTCAAATACTACACCGTTCTTAATATAAAAATTAGTTGACACCAACAAAGCTTGACACAGCTGGTAGATAGTTGGTTCTTTTAAATATGATGTCATAAGTTTGAACTAGACTGTGCGTATAGAAGAAGCTTTTGTTAAAAAAGGCAAAATTTATTTTAGTGTTCTCTAAACTATCGACTAGAGGATACTGCCTAATTTCTACAAAAAAAAATTAATTAATTTTTTTAAATAGATCCTTTTTGAGGAATTACATTAAGTCATAATTAATTTATTTTTTAAATTTTTTAATATATAAAAAAATTAATTAACTATTATATTATTAAAAACCAGTAATATCAGTGCCCTATTAATCAAATCAAAGTATCATGTTCCAACTTTGATTGGATTTGAGTGTGCAACTTTTGTTGAGATTCTCTCTTCCCTATATTTATTTATGATCATACGAAACGAAACGAATATATATATTTATACACACACACACACACATATCGTGTGAGGAGAAGTTGAATAGAAAGAGAGAAAAGATTAGTGAGCGAAAGAGGGCCTGTAGTAGTGAAGCCACTCTTGGGGTTGCATCTCCTCGCTAGGAAACCTGAAAGAGACGTCTGCTTCAGTCACATGTCTCTGTCTTCGCCCACAGCAGGAAATGGGAGAGTCTTATTGTGTCCTTTTCTGATGGCACGACCGAAAAAGAAAAGGAAAAATTATGAATTACCTAAGCAAAATCAAGGATGCTTTGGCTCTCTATGTTGGGTTCAGGGGTATATTTACCAATTGGGTTAATCCTCATAGTTTATATTTATTTTAGTTTTCTTCTATGTAGTTTAAAACAAGAAATTTTAGTCTTTTAAATTTATTCAGTCCAAAACTGGTAGTCTCTGTAATTTAAAGAGGACTTAGATGCAAGTTAATGATGTTAAATATATTAATATGTCATTAACACCGTTTAAGTTGCTTACATGGAGAGTTGACTGTGTAAATTAGGCCTGCTGATCTGACTGGATATGCAATTTAAATAAAAAAAATACAAAACTCTCTGAGACACTGGCCGAAAGAAGAAAGGGAAGGGATCGTCGGCTTGACCAGTGCCGTCGATGTTGCAACTTCCACCGCCGGCTCCTTTTTTCCAGACGAGTCCATCTTTCTCTTCGACTCTGAATCACCAAACTTCATCTGATTAAGAATTGGAGCACAGAAAAAGGGATTTTAATGATTACAGAAAAAAGACAAGTGAATAAAATCTTTGCAGGAAAGCAAATCTGACAGATGCTCCCGCTCATATGAAAGTTTTTGAAAAAAAAAAAGGTTTATATTATATAGTTTTATCAGATTCTTCATAATCAAGAAAGTCGATCTTCATTTGGGGAAGAAATTCTGAAGCATCAGAGAGACACTCTTGTTCATATCAGAATTCAAGATCTTATTTTCTACGTCTACAAAGTCTGCCGTTCCCAGATTTCCTCTCTTCCTTCCATCTTCTCCGTTTCGGTCGCTTCCTTATCTCTTTTCCTTATGCCCTCAATCTCCAGATTCACTATCTTCTCTTCCAATCACCGTATCCAATCAACATCTTGATGAAAATTAGTTGTAGTATATTGATTAAAAAATTCTTTGTAATTCTTAGATTCCGCAAATGCATTTGGAGAAGTGGCATCTTTTGGGCATCTAGCAGGGAATGCAAGTGGGAATGTCGACCGCACTGGTGAGGTCGGCGATGATCCCTTCCCCTTTTCCCTTTTCCTTCATTCCGCCAGCATTGAGTTTTGCTTCTTCTTCTTTTTTATTATTTAAATTACTTATCCTGTCAGCAAATCATCAGCAGGCCCTAATTTACATACGCAGCAGGCCCTGTAAGCAACTTAAACCGCGTTAATGAGATATCAGTATATTTAACACTGTTATCCCGTATCAAAGTCCTTTTCAAACTAGAAGGATTAACGGTTTTAGACGGAATAAATTTGAGGGAGCAAAATCTCATGTTTAAAACTATATAGACTAATTAAAATCAAAATAAGCTCAAACTATAAGGACCAAACGAACTAGGTATCTATTTGGATCTTGAAAATGGCCAACCAAATATACTCTAAGTAGGGTTTTAAGTTCCAAACCTAATTGAAATCATGCTATAAAAGCTATCTCTTGTTGGAAAACTTTGTTGAGATCGATATATTCATTCTATAAATAAATGAAGAATGCATATTACTCCTCACTAGTCTTCTTAATATAAGAGTTAGTTGACTAATTTAGTAGATTAGAGAAGTTAAATAAATCTAAACTCTCAATATAAATTTATATTATATATTTATTAATCTACCTAAATTGATCAATTAGCTATTATATTAGTTATAATTAATTGATTTATTTAATTTTTTTAATCTATTTAAATTAATTAATTATATTATGTATAGGGGAGTATGATTGACAATTATCATTCTTGCACAAGATTCTTTGTCAGTGGATGAAGTTCAATCAATCTCAGTACTTGAACTATGTGTGAAGTGATGGACTATTCCGTATTATGGCCAGAAAAGGAAAGAAAGGTAATTGCTGGCCAAAAGAGCTTGCCTTGCTGTGGTTGTGTAAGAGAAACGACGCCTTTCCCTAGGCCACCTTTTTACCATTAATCTATTCAATGGCTGATCCAAACTCAAGTTGCCTTCATTTCATAAGCATCAAGCTATTTAATTCCTTATATTCATATAGTTTTGATATATATATATAATTAATACACATGCGGGAGAAAATGACGAGATTTTGGAGATTCTCTCATGTAGTTTCTTCAAACAAATACAGCATGCCAAATATTGGTGAAGCAAGACCTATATACAAGCCCTAGTTCCATCTTTTTCAGACTTTACTATTATATAGCTAGCTCCAACTTCTGTACATATCATACCATACTTTCAACTTTCAAGAGCTTCAGTTACCGTCATAATAAGCCCTACACACAACACAAGTTCCCTTTATATATATATATATATATATAGTTTCTCGTTTCTGACTTCTATTTCAGCATAAATCTGCAAGACAAAGTTATAGCATATGGATTTTGTTGCTTCATCTCATCATCAACAACTCTGCTATGTGCGTTGCAGCTTCTGCAACACCGTGCTTGCGGTAATATTAATATCATACCATTCTATTCTTTTAAACAAGAAATCTGTTAGGTAGTTAGTGTTAATCACTAGTACTTGATGACCCTAAAACTCTATATAAAGGGCTTTAGCATATAGGTTTGAGTGTGAGATTATGTAATCTTCACCATAGTGAAGGAGAGGGTAACTTGGGTCTCTCCTCAAAGTCCCCAAGTGGGGTTGGTTTATCTCCCTCAAGTGAGGGTAGATTAGTGTGTAAACCCAAGTGAGTTTCTATGATTGTAATGAGCATGTTGCTCAATAGTTAATATAATATGAAGATATTCTTATTCATTTGATTTTCTTAACATGGTACCAGAGCTAAGGAAATCCTTGGCCGTTTTCTTCCTTTCTTGAAGCCCACCTTGAATTGTTTGCGCATTTCTACACGTAATTCTTGTATCCATTCTTAAAGTCCCGATCAGTTTCTTGGGTCTCTTAGGCACGACGTCGTCCTTTCTTGAGTTACAGCCGTGGCAGAATACTTCCTACTCCTTTTTCTTTTGTTTTACGTTGTAACAAGAGGAAGATAGAGATAATGATTTGCAGCAAACAGAGCACCAGCCTCTAACCGTCGCTGAGCCCCTCCAGAAGCCGACGAGATTTATGGTTCATCACCGTCGCTGCAAAGATGCCGTAAAGATGCTGTACGCGATCTCTAGTTGTTCTGGTGATTTCTGCTTCCTCAACGTTTAATCTTATCTCCATCGAAGCTCCGATCTGCCGTCATATTCCAATTTCTTGAAACCCCAATCACATTCATCCTCAACTGCATCGTTCTTTTCTTGGTCTCGCTTTCGCATGACGGTGGGGACTCTCAGCCGGCGAAGAATTGAGAAAAAATTGCTCTCTGGGGTATTCCATTGTTGCCCAGTAAGGCTCATGAGGGTATTGATTCAGTTCTGTTGAAGTTCTTGAAGGCCAAAGATTTCTGCGTTTGTGATGCCTTTGAGGTGCTACAGAAGACCATGATATGGCGAAAAGGAAAACGGAAATATGGAAATCCGTATAATTAAAAAGAATCCTTTCATTTTCTTGCTTTTCCTTCGCCACACAGACGCTGTTGTAAACCCTAATTTGAACATCCGTAATGCTTCTTATTCTTCGATTTTCTGTTTCGTCAGAGTAATTCCACCTCCTCTCTCTGGTAAAGGAACAACTGGATCTTCATTCTTGATCATCACATTGTGGTGCTACATACATATCCAACAGTCTGAACATATTTTTGTCATTTGTGAACTCATGGCTGGGTTTTTGCCTGGTGATGTCCCTTGTAATGGAACACATGGTTTCCAAGGACAACCTGAGATGTTAGAGGATGGCCCTGGTTGGTATTTTGCTAGGAAGGAGATTGAAGAAAATTCACCATCCAAACGAGATGGTATAGATTGGAAGAAAGAGACCTACTTACGCAAATCATACTACACATTCCTACAAGATTTAGGATTGAGACTTAAAGTACCTCAGGTAACCATTGCTACAGCAATAATCTTTTGTCATCGATTCTTCCTTCGTCATTCCCTTGGAAGGAATGACAGGAGGCTCATTGCAACAGTGTGCATGTTTCTTGCCTGGAAAGTCAAAGAAACTCCTCGCCCTTTGAAAGATATAATTCTTGTCTCATATGAAATTATAAACAAGAAGGATCCTGTAGCAGCTCAAAGAATCAAACAGAAGGAGGTATATGAACAGCAGAAAGAAAGAATGTTAGCTAGAGAGAGGATTGTTCTTCAAACTCTTGGTTTTGATCTTAATCTGCACCATCCTTATAAACCTCTTGTTGAGGCTATTAAAAAAATTTAAAGTTGCTCAAAATGCCCTTGCTCAAGTAGCGTGGAATTTTGTTAATGATGGA
The DNA here is from genome assembly GCA_037074615.1 of Leucaena leucocephala. NCBI lineage: Eukaryota > Viridiplantae > Streptophyta > Magnoliopsida > Fabales > Fabaceae > Leucaena > Leucaena leucocephala. Next base: position 5,079,259 of record CM073569.1, read on the forward strand.
CTTCGGACATGTCTTTGCCTGCAATTACAGCCCCATCATATTGCGGCAGGAGCTATTTTCCTTGCTGCCAAGTTCCTTAATGTGAAGCTCCCATCAGATGGGGAGAAGGTCTGGTGGCAAGAGTTTGATGTTACCCCTCGGCAATTGGAGGAAGTTTGTTATCAAATGTTGGAGCTATATGAACAAAACCTAGTTCCACCTTCGAATGACATTGAAGGTGCTATAGGAAGTGGAGCCCCTAATCGGGCTGCTGCAAAGGTTCCGACCAGCAATGATGAAAATGCAACCACAAACAGTTATTCTCATACTGGAGCTACGAGTTCAAAACTTGAAACCTCAAAGCCTGGAACTTCTAAGACATTGTTTGACTCATCTTCTAAGCATGGGGGCACAGAAATGAGGCACAAGGGACATCAAGAAGGCCTTTGAAGAATCAGAAGATGGGTTCTATCAAAGCTGAATTGAAGAATGCTCAAGATTAAGATTCCAAAGGTCAAAGGGGAAGATATCTCCATGGAAGTTGCTGCGCCAATGATTCATCGAGGATAGAGAGTTTTGAAGAAATTTTCATATTGTATTTTGTAAAATGAGAGTGGTTTGGTTTAATTCACCTTACTCCCTTGTGTGTTGTGTTGGCAAGTTGAACACCTAGAGTTAAGGGGTGTCAACTTGAGCGGGGGTGTTAGAAGATTGAATTAGTTAGGTAGTTAGTGTTAATCACTAGTACTTGATGACCCTAAAACTCTATATAAAGGGCTTTAGCATATAGGTTTGAGTGTGAGATTATGTAATCTTCACCATAGTGAAGGAGAGGGTAACTTGGGTCTCTCCTCAAAGTCCCCAAGTGGGGTTGGTTTATCTCCCTCAAGTGAGGGTAGATTAGTATGTAAACCCAAGTGAGTTTCTATGATTGTAATGAGCATGTTGCTCAATAGTTAATATAATATGAAGATATTCTTATTCATTTGATTTTCTTAACAAAATCAATGAAAAGTTACGTTGAAACTAGTTATTATCTCAGTATCAGGTTTCATTTGAGATGAGGCTTAAACTTCAAACCTATATAAAACTTAATGCTTTTGTTGATTGTTATTGTTAATGGATGGTGATTAGGTTGGTATTCCATTGAAGCGAATCATGGAGAGTAGTGTGACAGTCAAGTGTGGACATTGCAGTAACCTCTCATTTCTCAGCACCACACCTCCTCCTCCACTTCATAACCACAACGCTTCTCATCATCATCGTCAGGTACGAACCTACGTGTTAATTAATCATGAGTCTCGTATATATGACACTGACAGGTCAATTAGTGAGGCTTTGAATTAAGTTGATTAAATTCTCTCACTAGACTAGCTAGTCTCTTGGGATGGAAAAGCTATAGCTTTTAACCTAGCTTGCCCTCATGTTTTATCCAATACTTAGACATATTTAATTAATTTAATTAAATTAAGAAAGTTAGTTAAATTAGTTAATATATCATATTTTTCCTAAAATATCCTAATAATTTTTCTTAATTCCCTCCCTCTTTATCTTAGTTATTGTTTAGGGAGTATCAATAGGGATAATTTAAAAAAAAATATGAGAAAAATGTCTCATATTTAATAATAAGATCAACTCCCCTAATTAGATATTATATTAAAATCCAAATGAGTATTATGTTATGAGTCTTGTGACAAGTATAAATTATAAGTTTAAAGAGCTATTTTACTTAATAGACTAGTGTTTTAGAATGAGGTTTCCTTTTCGGATGGATATTCATCATATAATATATGGGAACTTAATTATTTGATTTCTTGGTCTTTTTCTGGTTATTATTATAATAATAATAATAATATATGAGGGAATTAATGTTTTGGATTGTTGCGCAATAAGGGTCAGGGGATTTGCAGTGAAAAACTAAAAGGACGGGCTTCGTCTTCGTCTTCTTCTTCGTTTAAACCTACATCCGACGAGGCAGCAGTATCACCGTCAAAAGCAGCATCAACATTTGTCGTCAAACGTATTCCATCATTAGCACTCAACCGAAATTAACCCCTTTTTTCAAAAAACAAAACTAATTAATTTTAATTATTTCGCAACGCACTTATTTGTGTATGATGATGGAGTGTTTGTCTCTGCAGCACCTGAGAAGAAACAGCGACTGCCTTCTGCATACAATCGTTTCATGAAGTACTTAATCATCATTATTTCCCGTTGTTACATATATATATATATAACCTGTAGTCTTTTCTTTCTTTTTGGGTGAAAAATACATAAAATATGATATTGATTTCATTTGTGCGTGTGTCATCATCAGAGAGGAGATACAGCGCATTAAAGCAGCGAACCCTGAGATCACTCATCGAGAGGCTTTCAGCGCTGCAGCCAAAAATGTAAACTTTAAATCAAATTTGATATTTTCCCATAATATAGCTGCATTTAATAATGTTGTATGAGAAAATTGCTGAAAAATCGAGTATTACAAATTTATATTGTTTAAAGGTAACTGAAATTTATTTAAATATATAAATACTATATTTAGCGAGTATACTTTTTCTTTAAACATATGCGACTTATCTTCAACTATTTCTAAAATAAAAGATATTTATACATAACTAAAAATATATTATACATAATTGAATAAGAGTTGCATCCACTCAAATAAAAGACTTGGGTGTTTTTTGCATTATCTGAAATACCAATGAGTGATTTTTCAGCAATTTTTCTATCATATCATATTTATGCGTGTGTGTGTGTGTGTGGAACCATTGATTTGTTTGAATGGAATAATTATAGTTTGATTATATATACACCTTGTTGTTGGCGGTGCCTAATAACAGTGGGCCATTCCAAATTCACCAACCTGTAGTAGCTCTGGCGGTTCTACTTGCAACAATCCCTAATGTAAGTACTTTTCATTTCATGATGCATGGGTCGCTTCAATCTACCTAGGTTTGACGGGAGATGTGGAAATATTTAATACTCAAGAATACCTCGAATATATGATTGACTCCAATGGAATGATATATATATGTTATGCTTAGCAAAGGAAAAAAACTCAATAGGCAGAAAATACCAAGCCCTAACAGAGCTCTACCAATAATACCCCGGATTCCAGTTTTCTCCAGTTCTTCTATATATACCAAGCAAAAACTAGGATGTTACAGTAGCCCATTATGTATATGTGCTTTATTATGCATCTGCGTCTGGGTGCGTATACTCTTCCAGCAAATTTCCTTAATTAACTTTAAGTATAGCTCATGCATGTGTGTGTGTGTGTGCAGGAATGAAAAATCAAGGCCATGGAATCAATTTGGAAGAAACAAGACCAATATATACTAATAAGTGTGTGTGTGTGTGTGTGTGTGTGTGTGTGTGTGTGTGTGTGTGTGTTCTCTTTAATGGATTGATTCCATATGTATGGGTTTGTGTGTGTCTCTGGCATGTTGGAAGTCTTATAGATAAATGTACCTAAGTCTTATTGTAATGTTAATTTGATTACTCCCTTAGCTTCTTGTTTCCAATTATTTCACTCATTTAAAGAAAAGTCTATTATACGTACATTGTTGTTAAACTTCCATTCCTTCTTACGGGACAATTTACGAGATAACTCATTAAAAGAAAAGGGATAAAAATAAGAAACTATTAAAAAATATTACAGAATATCTCATATATTGCCAATGGTCTTCCATTCCAGTGGCATGAAAATTTATAAATGAAAAGTTATGTATTTAATCTCATTTATAATCTCAAGTCATTAATATTTAACTATCTAAATAAAAAGAAGAAGAAGACACCTTATGAAATAATTCATTAACCCTCGTGGGTCAAAACAATATAATTTTATGAATGAATCCAAACATCGTCCCTAAAAGATGTTGAGTTCTTTTTCTTCTTTTTTGTTACAAAATTTTTAGAAATAAGTTGGGCTCACTTACGATCCAAGAGCAGGGCGAAGTCTCCCTTCCTCCTAGGCAATACCAATATCGGGCAGGGCGAGCCATCTATTACCCTCAGGCGAAACCTAAGCACCAGGAGTTATGATGTCTCCCCAAGCATCGCAACTACAACCACAATAAAGTGGTACTCCCTAAGGATCAAATACTCTCTTCTTTGTTTTTTTTGGTTGCCCACCCGATTCACCGGAGCTTTTCCCCGACTACATCCGGATCCGACCCGCGTCGCGCACTTGACTATGGTGGGTGTCTCCCAACGGGGATTTTCTGCATACGTCAAGGTTTGAACTTGAGACCTCGCTTAAGCGATACAGAGCCGCTTATCACTCAGACCAACTCTCGTTGGTGGATCGAACACGCTCTAAATGGTCGCATATTTTAGCCCTTCACTAGTTGAACCCACGGACGATGGGTAAGATGTTGAGTTCTTAATCATGGGCCTGACCCATCTCAAGCTCGGAACAGTGAGAAGCTGTTGAGTTCTTAATTATGGGCCTGACCTATCTCAAGCCCAAAACAATGAGAAGCCACCCTCGTCCGGTGGAAGCGCACCTTAATTTGTAGAAGACCACGTCACTACCTACCTCTTGAGTGGGCCTAAGTTTCAATCACCATCAGCCCAATTAAAAAAGTTTCTTCGTATATGATTTCGGTTTTTTAAAAGTTATTCTAATATACGTTCCTTTTTATCATGTGTGTGTTTAGATAAGATTTTAAAAATAGGTTTATAAAAAAAATGGGTTTATAGACAGCTTATGAAAAAGGGTTTTTAGAGAAGAGATTATGAAAAAAAAAAAATTTGGATAAATGAGTGTTTGGATAGTTGTTACAAAAAGGGATTTTATAATTAGAAAATTACTAAAAATGGTATGTATGAGAGATGAGAGAGGGTAAAAAGATAGAGGAGAGAGGAGAGATGGTGAAAAAGATAGAGAAGAGATAAGAGATAGTGAAAAAGATAGAGGAGAGAGGGTAGAAAAGATAGAGGAGAGAGGATATAAAAAAAAATAGGGGTAAAATAGTAATTGAATAGTTGAAAAGTGGTTTACTGTTCCAAAAGTTACTCTGACCAGCTTATCTGAAACTATAGTTTTAAACCATGGTTTGGTCCAGAAGCCGGTTTGAACAAATATGGCTGTTTGTTTTAAAATTTCTTCAAACCAAAGTTTGGACCAGAAATTTTTTTAAAACTGACAATCCAAATAGGCCTTATATAGAGAGAGAAAGATTTGGGATACGCTATAATAGTGTCTCACATTTTTTTTTATAATTAATGTATCACATCGTTTTTAAAAAAGATGATGTTACAACATAGTAAAAATAAATGTGCATCTAGTACCTCAAACTAATTTTAAGAGAGTAATTAGCACTTAAAATTATTTAAAGTTATAATTAGCACCCCAAACTAATTTTAGAGGTACGACTAATACCCTAAAATATTTAAATTGCTAAATTATACCAATTTACTGACAGAAACAAATTTATGTCTGATACATGTCATGTAAGCTTTTTATTTCAAAGCTTACTATTTAAAAAATCACATTTATCATATTGTTTATAAAAGAATACGGAATAAATCCTAAAATTGATATTGTATAGAATTTATATATGAAGATTGAGAAATTTTATAATTTATTTAGTATAATTTATTAAAATAATATTATACATATGACCTTTTAGATAATAACATGTCAAAATAAAAAATTTATATGGCATATATCAAATAAAAGTTTATATTTTTGTTAGCAAATGAATACAATTATAACAATTTAAATAATTTAAGGTATTAATTATACTTCTGAAATTAGTTCATGATACTAATTATACCTTTAAATATTTTAAAATATTAATTTTATTTTTAAAATTAGTTTGCACCTTTAGTAATTGAAACTTGAAAGGACGGTAATTTTTTTTTTAATTTTCAAGGTATATTCATTTTACAAAAAAGAGTTAAATTTCGAGTGCTTCAATTGTCATCCTCTAATCTATGGTGTCAAATAGAGTGGGGCACCACCGGGCAAGGTACTAACCTAGTCTGATATACGCGTAATTTCTTATTTATTTTTCATTTTTGTTATATATATTAATTGATTTTGTAGTATATTTTTATGTACATATATTTCACGTCACAACTTAATTGTATGATCATTCTTATAATTTCAATCTTTTAATTATATTTAAAATTTATTTTTAAGCTCAATATTTTGCGAAAATAATATATAATTATTTAATATTTATGGTTTTTATGAATTGAAATCTCATACATTATTAATAATTAATAATTATTTAATGTGTTTCTATAATATTATGAAAATATATTTATAGTTTATAATTGTATCATATTTTACCTATGCAAAAGTCTCAAAAAGTTAAAAGTTACATCACAATAAGGAAAGCATGCAGTATTATTTTTCTTTTTTTATTTCAATCAATTTTTTTTATTTAATACAATTTAAACACAAGCAGGCAAACATGCCAACGGCCACTTGAACCCATGACCTCATCCAAATATAGGAAGTGGCGTCGTCACTAGACAACTAGCTGACTATTTCAATCAATTTAAACACACACAAATATATCAAAGTCAGATTTAAAGAATCTTGTCTAAACATGGTAGATAACACTGTTATTAGGGCATCTTACCCACGACTACAAAATATAGTATTCAAGATATAGCACTCTTTAAAATCCTTTACAATAATATAATTCTCCTTAAAAAAAAGAGCAAAAAGTAGAAGAAATTTAAAAAGGCTTCAAGCAAGCAGCTAGCTGCTACAGCACAAAGGCTTCAAGTAAAAAATAAAAAAGAAGCATACCATCCATCACCTTTTTTTTAATATAAAATTCCAATGCATTAGTTATAATATGAAAATACAAACACTCATTCGTTCAGCAAGAACAGACGAGCAGATTGAGTTAACAAAGCATCTTCAAGAAAAAATCAAAAGTTCCCCCTTTAATTCCCATGCTTCATATTTTTATACAAATTTAAAAATCACATTTTAAAAGTCTTTCCCTTTCTCATCAGAGGTTTATAGTGGCAGCCAAAGAACAGAACCCCCAACAACATAATATCATAAAGAAAGAGAGAATTCCAAAACCACCCATAAAATATATATATAATGAGGAAGAAACATTCCCTACTTTTTCTTATTTCACTTTTGACACCTATCTCCCACAAAGCAAAAACCTTTACTCAAGAGTCTTCATGTGTATGTATGTCTAACCAATGCAGCAATGGAAAGATGCAGCTGATATAAGGAATAAGATATGAAAATGAAAAGTGTAAAGAAAAGTAAAGGTCAATAAAATAATACTAGTGATTACAAATGTTTCTATAAGCTTTCAGATTATAATAAATACACCACAGATTCCAACAACAGCTGGAAGAAAATAATTGAAAATTCTCATGTTAGGTATAATTAAGACCCACCACACAGTAATATGGATGTTTAAAATTAAAATAATTCTGATGATAATTATATTGCAACAACTACATGCCTTTTTGTTGATGGTTGCTGCATTATAATAAGAACAAGTTGTGTTTCATGCAAATTGAAAAGTCAGTATTGCTCAGGGAATTTGCTGGCTTCATTCTTGACTTGTTGAATAGCTTCTTTTGAAGAATGCTTAGGCTGTAAAGGGGATTCCTCAGTGGAATATGAAAAGCATATACTAACAATAGTAAATTGTTTTCGTTTTTGCTTTTCTTTTCTACATATAGACATTTGAAGCAGACCATGTAAGGCCAAAATTTGCAAAAAGTGATTTTTCCTTTAAGGACCATGCCAAGGCTATCATAATCTTTCCACAGAGCATTCATGTTGCTGTATATTTTAGTAGAGTTGAACACTTATCCAGTCTTAAAAATCCTTATCTCTTCTCCTGGACAACTGAAGAGCCAACCCAGGTGAATAAAATAACTCAAGAGAAGAAAAAGCAAAGTGAGCAATATTAAATTATAATTTCTTTTTCCTGGTGGCCTGATTCCGTTTTGCATCCTCTTTTTTTTTTTTTTAAAGCCCCCTTGAATATACCCCCTGAACCTAGCTGGGCACATGAGAACTCTGTAGAATTAACAATTGTTTTAAAATTATGCATTATGCATGAAATGATATCCATGACAGTACTTACATCATCATGCTCCATAATTGTTGACAATTTATGTCCTTTTCATTTCCCTCTGCCTTCAATGAAACTGATTTCTTCTCTAGTTTTGTTTACTTCCTGTTCTGTCTGTTCTGTTTATTAAATTTTATGGTAGTCTTAGTTTAATAAGCTACAAGTCAATCATAAAGAGATAACTAAGCCAGTTAAGCACACTTGTTACTGAAACTTGTCTCTGACTTGTTTAAATTTCTGTTCATAATTGTTGGGGTCTATCTATCTTCTTTGTCTAACAGGTAAGCTAAAAACTTCCGTATCAATAAATGACATATTAACATGTCGAAAAGTTGAGCTACAGTTTCAATATTGGACAGCTACCCAAAGGCAAAAAAGAAATCGCTTTTGCTTGTAAATTTCAAACAAATGGCTACTAGATCTTTTTATGTGCCAGTGGTATCTGTGCTATACAATTAGAGATGGATATCTATTTCTTGATTTCACTTTCCCTCTACTTGAAAATCAACTACCATGGCTAATAGTTTTCCTAGCTTCCCTTAACATCACATTCATTGAGAAAATAGTCCTAAATATTAGGATATGACAATAAAGATACGGATAAAAATGGATCGGTTAATGACACTTCAGTCCTCACATGGTTGGAAAAAAGCAGCCGTCCCCGTTTTCATGCTTCACTTGAACATAATTTCTCTGTCGTTCCACCCTTTGAAGATGTGATGACAATTGGAACAGATCCACGGTGGAGCTATGTCCGACAGGAGAATGACTATATTTGGCATTTAACAAATCTGATGGTTTGTAAGTATCATCATCTCCATGGACTTCAGGTTGAAGAGCATTACCAACATCAGAAGGCGTTATGGGTCTGTTCTTGGTAACTTCCATGGAGTTTATCTCACATGAAAAGGACTGACTTGGGACAAATTTATCCAGAGAGCTAATCACAAAAGGTGTTTCAGAAACTTGGCCATCACTGTGCTGTGTGCAGATGCCTTGAGAAATAAGGGAACCAGCCGAGCAGCGTGCTGTTAGATCCTGTGACTGAGCTGACAGAAGAGAGAGAGCACAACTTCTGAAGTTGGAGGCCCTGGATAACTCTTGACCATTTGATAATTGAGAACTGTAAATTGATTCATCTTCAAATGTGGTGTCTCCAATCTGATGATTTCTTTGTTCATACTTTCCCGAGTAAAAAACACCACCTTGAAACACGTCGTGAAAGGCAAACTGGGGTCTCTTCTGTAATGAAGCCCCAAAATATTTGGTACCTGGAAACGCATACAATATAAGAGAAGCAGATAAAAGGGTAAACTTTTGGCCTTTTTTCCTATCATATCTATTAGGGAAAACCATTCTATAGGTACATATACTTTCCCTCAATTTTTAATTTGGTACCTATATTTTTTTTCTCTCCTTATTAAATCCTTTAATTTTTCTCTGTTAACATCATTAGTTCCTATAACTTTGCTCTATCAGCACTGTTAGCCTCTGTACAGGAGCTAATTTCTCAAAAAGAGCAAAGTTAAAGGATTTAATAAGGAGAGAAAAAAAAGATAGGTACCAAACTAAAAATAAAAAGAAAGTATAGGTTCATTCAAAATGGTTTTCCCTATCTATCAAGTTACTAAACTTTTAGGTCAAGTGGAGGAACAGCATCAGAAAAGAAAGACATTCGGTAAAGGATTGATTAGGAGCAAGAATCTTTATTTAGCCACTGCATTACTTAGCAATTTGCAAAAGTAAGCATAGATTAATCTTATAGTTGATGAAGCTGAAAAGTTTCTTTTGGAAATTTTTAAGCTGGTCAAGTCTTCAGAGAGAATGCGAACATGTAAAAAATTAAAAGTACTTCTACAATGATAAAATAATGAGACAGACTTTTTCTCTCCGCCTTGGTGCATAAAAGATTTTGACAAATACATAAATATAGTTTGGTAAAAGATACATATCACCCAGGGGACCACAACAACAGAGAGTAATTAAGATGATAAAATAATTCATAGGACCTTTGTCCTCTAAGTGCTGCTGTTGTCTAGTATGTTTGTTTGAAAACACATTCAGCCTAATTTTTATTGATATCTGCTGTATAAAATGAACGCTAGTTTGACTTGCTTGATTCTCTTTCTAAAGTTCCCTTATGCATATTTTTCAAAATATCATTTGATAGAGAGCAAATATGGAGCTTTCACTATCGCTGAGTTGACCAAATTTTTAGTGTAGCTACGTGCTACTCATAAGGCTATCGACATATCTGAACTAACAAGGTTTTTTTTTTTTGCCGCTAAAATGACACTAAAATGACAAGGTTAGAAAATTAAGATATATATATTTATATATTGTTTATGTCAGAAGGCTACAAATACGATATCCCAAACCTGGATTTTCCTTCTCCCATGAGAGCCATGCTACGAAATCGGCATATCGTATACCAATCATGTTGAAGATACATCTTATCAAAAGAAAAGAAAAAACAGAAGCTAGACAAAATTATATGCCTATTGATTTCATGTTTGATGCATCAGCCAACAAAGAGCTACCCTGGTACAGAGGCTTCAAGTAAAATGTAAAGCATACAATTAACCTCCTTAATTAAGCTCCATATTAATGAAAACAGAAAAATCGGTTCCACTACTACAGTTTGAGTTTGAGAATCACGAGAATGAAGATAATAAAGCAATTTCAACAATGAAAGATTATCAACATATAAAAGGGGCAAGAAATTTATCAATGTGAAAGTGTGATATCTAAACTTCTTAATTATCAAATTAATTATTACCAACTTTGCCCATCAAAGACTATGGATTTAGTGGGTTGAGTAGAGGGCAGGAAGAAGAATAGCTTGAAGATAATATGTGTGTGAGAGTGCGTGTGTGTGTGTGTGTACCGATATGCCTAGCTTTCTCATTTTTATGTTTTCTGTCATGTTGGAGACAAGGATTTACATACCTTGACATGACTGCAGTATCTTCTGTGGTTTACCAGAGATGTAATCAAACTGAGGCTTCCTCCGACGTTCATTGTGTCCAGCTAGGCGTCTACGACAACTACGCTTGCCATCATCAAACTCAGCTAGCAGATGGAACCTAATTAAGAAACCAAAAGGCGATACAATTCAATTCGTAAAGTAACAACCAAGAAGTTCCATTTTCAAACACCAAGTTCTAGCTATGAAGAAGGATACAATTAAGTGATGTCATTACATAAATGGAAATAATTAGCCATATATGAGATAATCATTAAATCATTGCCAAAAATTTGACAAACTCAAGATAATATTCCTTTATCAACAAAGTTCTTTATTGGCCATATATGACCAGAAGACCAAAAAATAATTAAATCATGACATAATCATCTTAGTATAACAAAAATATGTAATATTGAAGGAGGAAACAATAATAACCTGCTGCACTGCTGACAAAACCTTTGTTCAATGCCATTAACAATAACTTTGGCTGTCTTGGAATGAACATCACAAACTTTGTGCCTTTTGTGGTACTCTTTTGAGGAGCTAAGATCCTTGTTACAACCATAAACTTGACAAACAGGTGTTTTAGGTAAACTAGAAGTTCGAGCTCTCTTCGTAAGCACGGACGCCGGATACATAGGTTGAAAAGTGAACCCCTCATTGTCATTTTTATCACTGCTCGAATCTTTACAATCTCCTAATCTCCCTAGCTTTAAATCAATCAGTGAAGAGTCATGAATCTTAGATTCAACTAGAGAACATGAATGCCTTGACTCAGATTCTACTTCTCCCAAAGGTGAATTTAGAGCAATAACATGAGTAGAGGAATTAACTTTCTCCCTAGAATTACTGTCATGTTCATAGTTTGATGTTTCCAGTGGTGGCTGGCTACCATGAACAGGCCTTCTGAACAAATCAGTAAACCCCAAATCCACAAACTCAACGCTTTTAATTACCTCTTTATCTGAAATAAACCCATCTTTCTCAAAGATATAAGAGGCTTTATTATTGTCCCATTCAACCATTGCTCTTCTACTTCTCATATAAGCTTCCAGAGAGAAATCCATTTCATCTGAAAACAAATAGCTTTTCTCTTCTGAGGCATAACTCCAAGATTCCATTAGTAAAGATGAATATGTCTGCAACAATCCAAAGAAAACAGTTACTCTTCCGCTATATAAGTCATACATGCAAATATAATAAATTTTTAGAGATGATTGACAAATAAAATCATCAGTGAAAAGTACGAATTCCCCCAAAAAGTTCGAGTGAGAACGGCAAATAAAAATTTACCAGATCCCACTTCTATTCAGAGGCATGAAACAGCGTCGGAAATCCAAACTTACAGGAGCGTTGTCATTAATTCAAAACAAGGAACCAGACAGACAAGTTTTTTTTAAGAGGGTCGACGAAATCAAAACCCAGGTTGGAGGATTTGATGCTGTCATCAAATTTGGAATCGCAATGGTTAAAATTAGAAAGCTTAGAGGTCAAACTTTGCTCCAGAATAAATTATGAAGACACGTTAAAAAAATGCCCAGGAAACAATCATTAGAAGAAGTGTGGAGAGAAACCAATTGCTTTTTCTCAAGAAAATAGCCATAACAAAACGGTAAACTTGGCTGCTGACGGATTAAATGAATGGACAGAATACTGGGTAACATACTATTCCATGTTTCTGTACCAATTCAAGATTTATCAACACAGTTGCACAAGAACCACACAGGATATGCCTCAAAAAACTGATCTCTTTGAAATAACCTGATAGAGGGGTGGCAGCGTGTGAGTGGTTGATTGCAGGATAGAGTAAACAGTGATCAAGTGAGAGAGAGAGAGAAGGAGGGATTTTTCAGAATAGTGGCAAAGTCGAAGCAGATACAGCGTGAGTCAACATGATTTCCACTGGGAACCAAAAGCATGTCAAGGTCTTTTTGTAGCATTTGAGAGATAAGGAAATTCCATTTCGCCCCACACAACTCCATTCTATTCACGGAAAATGGACAGTTCCGTTGAGGAGTGCATTGATAGTTGACAAAAAAGGTAACAAACACTAACCTGAGTCCCTGCCTTGCTGAAGCTACAAGATGAAGATTATTAACAAGGTAATGAAGTTATCATAGTTAAATTAATATAATTTAATTAAAATATATAAATATATTTATATATAATTTAAAAAAAATAATATTTAAATAAAAAAATATTAATCCACGATTAAATAAAATATTCATATATAAATTACATATAATAAAAAAATAGAGTTATTTAAACATAAATATAATGTATTGTTATCATTTTTTCTTTCTTTTACTCAAAATGTCATCACTTCAATATCAACAAATAAAAAATATAAAATTTAACTTAATTAATTTATTTAAAAAAATTTATCAGACCGATCAAAATATTAATTTTTCATTTTATTGATCTGATTAGTTAATTTTTGATACTATAATTATTAATGAACTTGTATTATTGCGGGGAAAATTCTCTCTCAACATGGGAAGGTTTTTCTTGCCCCATTATTACAAAAGGCACGAATAAAAGTAATAAAAGTCAAAATATACGTAACAAATTTAGTAATTAGGCGAATTAAAATTTGAAGAGGGCATATCAGATTTGTGAGTGGGGAAAAAAGAAATAACATTTTGATAGAAAGGTCAAACGTGTGGGGAGCACAAGCTACTTGATAATTTAATAAATGGATAGTGTGTTATATATTTTGAGTTACTTTAAGACTAATTGTTATTTTTTAATTATTAATATTATTCCCCATTTAACCACTAGTTGGCCAAAAGGAAGGAAAATAATGCCCCTACTAACTAATTGAATGTAAGTTTCGTTGTTCACCTTGAATACTAATTTGGATGTTTTATCACTCTCTACATATATATATATACTTAATATTTTTATTTTAAAAGGTATAAAATATATAAAAAATAATATTTTAATTGTCTATGAAAAGTTTAATTTAATTTACTAAGTTAAGTTAATATAAATGGTAAGACTCTCATTTTTCAAATAAGTAATCAAATAATTTGATTTTCAATCATTATATATGAAATATATCCAATCTCTATCTCTTGCTCTTATTATGAGAAGGATTAATGTATAAAAAGAAAAGTTGAGATGAATTTTATTAAAATTATAGTAAAAAATTATTCGAAATTGTTTGAATATATATAAAGAAGACAGTTAAAGATATTGGTGAAAACAATATATCAGATAATGTGAAATTACTTGATAGATGATAGATGAAGAATAAAGAAAATACTCAATAGAGTTATTGAGCGAGAGAATTTGATTAACAATTTATTTAATAAATTTAATTATTGATAAATTTAAATTATAATGAAACCGTATAATTTATATGATCTATCACGTTTAATTGGATAAAGTTTATTGTGATAATAATTTCAGATACACAGACTTGAATTTGCAATCTTTTTTCTACGGAAAAGATTTCCATGTCCTTATGAGGAGATTCCAAAGGTAGTTGTAATAGAACATGTTTGGAGTCTGTCTTAGTGGCCCCATCATCCATTGTGGGAAATGGAGGCCAACAACTCCCACACGCCTCTGTTTCAAAGCATGTCATTTTCTACCCACAAAACTATATTATTATAGTGGATAAATGATTAAATTTTTTAAATATAATATTTTAATTTAAATTAATTTATGTGTGTAAAAAAATTGTTATGGGAGATAAAATTCCTTTTAATAATATTTATTTTTTGAGATAATTAGTCTCTAACTATTAGTTAAAAGATAATAATTATACTCTTAAAAATTGACATCCTTACCTACTAACAATATATATATTATTTTTTTAAAAAAATAATATAAAATTTTGAGAAAGAAATATAATCACTAAAAAATTTTATAATAAATAAGTATATAATAATAAATTATAGTAAAAAAATTATAACTGATCTATGTAAAGCCGATAAAAACTAATATCTATATCTATATTATTCTTAATTAACATATTATTACCATAGGAAGTAATGTGTATGATTAAGAAATCGGTAAAGATTTAATAAATTGAAAAAATAATCTAATTAAAAATTAAATAAAATTATCATGAAGAATACACACTTATTTTTTTTCCATTCCATTTCATCTCATCCTTCCTTTTTTTCAATTTTTTCAATTTTAAAGTACTTTTTCGTTATCTAAAGCATTATGGATGTTTCATGATTAAGTAAAAAAAAAAAAATCTCATCATTGGATTGATTTGAAGCCGGAAAATCCATTGCCATAATTTGCATGATTTGTTAGGAAACATGTAGTTGTCTTCTGTAACATATGAGACAAATAATCCTCGCGTCATTTTTGATAAGATTTTGGCATTCTCTCTCCATATTTAACCTTTTAATCATCATAAAATATTTTATATACACCACACCTTATCTTACAGGATAAGTTATATAAATCCTATGATATTATTATATTTTCTTTAATAAGAATTATATTTTATTAATAATTAAATATTTAAATAAATTATTAATTAAAAATTTTTTATTTAATAATTTAAATATTCTCTCTTATCTTCCTCTATTTCATTTTATAGAATTTCATATTATTTAATATATCATCCTCACTAATATATTTAATAATTTTTTTTATATATATCTGAATTACCTCAAATAATTTTATATTCAATAGATAGCATGCTAAACCTTTTTTATATATATTTAATATAAATATTATCTTTTTATATGATTACACGTCTATATCATAGCCCCAACTATCCAATTATATACTTTTGTTGACCTATTTTTTTAATTTAAAGAACATGTATTAATAATATAAGATTATAAATAAGATCGAACTCTGACTCTTCTACTTATAAAAAAAAATTATTCCATATTCTATTAGATTACAAAGTCCTTTTAAAGTCAAGATTTATTACCCTAGCTTATATACAGACATTTTTGTTATAGATTAAATTCACAAAAAGAAAAAGACTAAATCAATATTAGATGTTATATATATATGTTTTTTAATACTTAAAATTCAATCTACAGGATATAAATATATTTCCATTTTATTCTTTATGAATAAAATCGCCATCACTCGTATCAATTATTAGATAATTTATTATCAATAAAATTAGCTATCAATTAATTATGATTAGGTGATGACATGTCAAAATTATACCCATTTTATTAAATTTGTGAATTTTTCATGCAATACATTAATTTTCACGTTAATTTAATATGCTTTATAATTATTGCATCTGTTTCTTTTAGCCAACAGTGGAGTGTGACACACCCATTTTAAAAAAACACCTTTTTGCAAAGATAAGAAACAAAATGAAGAGATGTAGGGAATTTAGATTTTCTGAATCTTTAAAAAAAAAATTAGATATATACTATTTAATATTCATCATATTTTTTAATATAAAATATATTTAACTAATTTATATAGATTAAAAAAATAAAATAAATTAATTTATTATAATAAATATTACATAATTTATTTAAAATATCTCAAAATAATATTAGATTATATATTAATTTATACTTTATAAGTTAAGTAAATTAATTTAAAAAAAATAACCCTCTAAATAAGTGTGATGAGTATTTAACTAAGATTGTTGATATAAATCCAGATTATGAACGTCTTTAAAACAAGAAATTAATAAGCTTTAGATCGTTCCAATATGATTTGAAATATCCACATCGATCAAACATTTATTGCACATCAGCATATTAATAAATCAATCACCAGCGTGTGTATATAATAAAATTTATGATAAATGTTATTAATATTTATAAATTATGTATGTAAAGTATGATATAAAATTTATATAAAAATTGCGCTATATTTATTTTCACATAATTCATAAATTAGTTTTAAAAAAACATTAAAAAAATATGTCTTTTTTTTTTTTAATTTACACAGCTATCAAGTATTCTGATAAGAACAGATGCTATAATTGAACTTATCCAAAAGGCTAAGGAAGATTTGACAAAACTATTGAGTATTTAAGTGTGTGTTTGAATTTTATTCAAAATCAATTAGTACTAGCAAAAGTATAGTATTCTTTAAAAGAAATATAGACAGCTCTTAAAATGCTAAAATATATTTTTAAGTCTAACACAATAATTTTATCATAAGTCATATTCATGTCTGTATTAAAAAATATTTTTAAAATTATAATTAAAAATCAATTTTTTTTATTTTAAATATATTCTTCTCCCTAATGCTATTAGATCAGATTTAAGTATAATTGTTAGGTTGATGAAACATAATTTTTTTTTCAACCATAGAATTTAAAACTCTCAAAATTTAGTTAAAGAAAATTGAATATCTCTTGCTTATCAAATCTTTAGATGGGAAGTGTGAGTGGGACGTGTTTTTGCCATTTCTACTTGACACAAATGCTTTCATTTTCAATCCCTATTTCATTGCATGCCACACAATCCCCACCAACTCCATTTCTTTATGCTTCTTCTTCTCTCTTTTTTTTTTTTTAAATACGCATTCTCTCCCTAATATCTACTAAATTATATATTTTTCATACTATATGAAACCGATAATGAGATAAAAATAATATTATATATCTATATAAATATAATATTTAATATATAACTTTTGTTCCATATGGGAATAGAAATTGGCATAACAAAAAGGACGCGAAGTCCAAGAATATAATAATAGAAATAATTAATTAAATTAATTAGAGTGATAAGCAATCTTATTCCTATAAATGAGAATACATGTTTGAATCTCGTAAAACGTATTTATTAAGAGATGTGAAAATTTATTTTAGCTCTAAATATTAAAAGAAATTAGTTTCAAACCTAAAGTAGCTTAGGGATATCTTTATTTAAATAAAAATAATAATAGAATTGATTGAGATGATAAGCGATCTTATTCTTATAAATTTAAATCTCGTAAAACGTATTTATTAAGATATGTGAAAATTATTTTGACTATAAGCTTTGAAAGGGATTAATTTTAAGTCTAAAATGACTTAGATATACCCTTATTTAAATAAAAATAATAATAGAAATTAGTACATATGCTATTTTGCTTTTGCATGTAAATATGTTAAAATTTGCTAAATTAGACTAAATTTAATAAATGAAAGGTGATTACCTTTTACTCCATTAGATTTACTCTCATCAATTACCATACTCATATGACTTCAATGTTGATTAATTATAGCAAACACCATGCCTTTAAGCATGGGTGGTAGCACTAAACTCAATCTTCAAGTAATTAATTAATGAGAATTGACGATAATACATAATTACGAGTCAAACTTCATTCTAATTCTACCATTTTTCTACATATAAATAAAATATGGGCAATGACTATTTTTTTAAAAAAAAAAAAGTAATGACAATTTTTATAAATAAATGTGATTAGACTAGTTGTTGTCTTCTTATAATTTTTATATTTTAAAAATATATTATATATCACAATTGAAAGATAATGCCAAAGGCACTAACAAAGCATGACAAGTAAGAGATTCTGCTTGACACGCTTTTTAGGACTTTTTAAGCGTTGCCACGAAAGTCCATGAAGGTTTCATCCTCCATACTTCAATTATCTTCAAGTGTTCAAAAATTAAATATGGAAATATAATTAGATAAGACTAATTTTGTTACTACAAGTGGCCCCCAAGAGGTTTTATTGCTATTAAATCAATAATATCTGCTTTTTATATATGCACCTTTTGTTCACACCTTGTCTATCTACCCTCCAAAATTTGAAAAGGGTATTTTAGTCACTTTTTATTTTTAAATACTAAATATGCATTCCATATAAAATTATATAAGGATTCCATTTACATAATAAACACTTTTTAAATCAGTTTTCATTTTTTCAATTCATATTTCTTTTCCTATTTTAATATTTTTTTTTATATTTACAGGTATTTTGTTGGAGCCAATCTCACTCCAGATATTGAAAATGCTAGATGTAGGCACCTCTCTCATGAGGGATTTGAATTTTTAAATATTTAGTTTACCATATTATGAAAAACTAATATTTTTCGCTAGAACTTACTCCTATTGATTTTTCTATTTTAATTTCTTCAAAGTTAATAATCAATATATTTGATCATTTGTTTGGTACAACGAAATACTCATATAAAATATTTCTCCAGTTCTTAATATATTATATAATGAAATAATTTTATTAAATTAAGGGAGTTAGTTTATATGAAGTGATTTAATTTATCTAAAATACCTTAATCATCTTTCTTAATTTCCCCACTCCTTCTCTAACTTAATTATTGTTGGTGGAGTATTAATAGGATTATTTAAAAAAAATTGATAAACATAGGCAAAATTAATATCAAATTTCTAATTAGGTTTTATATTAAAAATCAGAGGAGTATTAGATATGGACTATGCATTCATAATCACAGGCCCATCAATTCAGCTTGGGAATGAATATGGACTTCCATTACAGGCCCAGAAGTTTGGGTCAGCCCATGACTATATTTATTTCAGTGCCCTCCAACTTTTTCTTTTCTGTTTTATAGTCCTTCAAAAATATGTTTTTCCTATCAACGGGGTTGGTCCGAGTGGTAAGCGAGTCGGTATCACTTAAGTGAGGTCTCGAGTTCGAGTCTTGGCGTACGCAGAAAATGCCCGTTGGGAGACTCACCCACCATAGCCAGGTGCGCGACGCGGGTCGAATCCGGATGTAGTCGGGGCAAAGCTCCGGTGAACCGGGTGGGCAACAAAAAAAATGTTTTTCCTTTGTCTTTGTGAATGTCAAGAGTAATTTTGTTTTAATGTACAAATAAGAACTTAAAAAAAAGGGGTTCATTTGGTAGTTATGATAGGAGAGGTTTTCATCAGGGGTCATATGGCGCTCATTGCTTTGATGAGAATCTGAATCTTTTAAATTTAACTTGGACATTTTAGATTTAAATTTATAATTTATATTTTTAATTCAAGTAAAAGAAAAAACCTTTTCTTTTTCTTTAATACAAGGTCACAAATGGAAGGCTCTACGTAGTAACAATTGCTAAAGGGATGAAAAATAATAACTTTTTCAGGTTTGAATAATGAAATTAAAATTGGAAAACTAAGCACAATTAATTAATCATGATCAAAATCTTGTTGGCATCAGTCTAATCCATTTCCCTTTGGGGTTCACACTTCACTGGAAAAGTGGAAACAAGCATGTACATCTCATTAATATATGCTTTATAGCTCTAAATGAGATTTAACGGTGGTAATCGAGCATATCCATCATTAACATATGCTTTATGGCTACTCAGACTTCGAATTTCTCCTGATGAGGTTGTGCTTTGTAGCGGTAAAATATTATTTATCACGAATCTCAAAATGATCTGACGGTTGAAAATTCTCTGAGAATAACCTTTTTACAAAATAAAGAAATGATTTGATTGCATTGTAAAAGATAGGTATGTCTTTCTATGTCCCTATTTCTTCTCTTGAGCGGTGTGAAGTTTAGCTTCTCTTCAGTGCGTTCAATCTTCTTACCCCCAAACGCACATAAAATCTGGTTTTGATAAAAAACACACAAGTTTGAGTTTGTAGATACTAATATCCTTTTTTTAAAAAAATATAATTAAAGAGTATACCGACTGATAACTGAGATGATTTCTCTAGGTGCAACGTAGTTAGGGAGAAGTTAAAATTCAAGTTTGTTTTTTGGGTGTGTGTAGATAAATAACCTTTGGAATTGCAATGACAATTCAATTTGAATTGCAACATTCTGGTCCCTGCATCCACTCAAAACTGATAATAGCTTCATTTTTTTTTTGGTTGGGACCCACATCATCATTTTGTGTGGATCATTCTTTCAAAAAGGCTACCTAACTCAAAGTTCATCATCTTCCTCCCTTCTCCCACTAACTTTAAAGCTTTCCAGATGTAAGAAGAGCATGCATACCCAGCAACTTCACTTCACACAAAATGCAGTTTAAAGTCAGATTACTTAATAATTAGCCCATATGCACTTAGCTTGTTTCCTAAGGCCTACAAATGGCATTTTATTTTATTATGAGAACAAAAATTAAATATAAATATATATGTTCAGAAGATGAGAAGCCGCTAAACACTTGTCCATATTGATTATTGATGAACATGAGTATGTGTTTAAATTTCTCTGTTGCTTTCAGTTAAAAAATATGTAATAGTGAACTTGAAAAGTTGTGCCTGATATATCCCTTCCTTATTAATATTCTTGGTTCTTGTTTGGATTCTGTCTCTAACACCAAGAAATTACATAGAATAATAAGATTTGCTTATTTACTATGCTGATGATTTGATTGGGATGATAGATATTTCTTTGTATCGTTATATCAAACCCTAATTATTGAGTTATCTTAGCTCAGAAAGAAGCTGGGAACAACCATGGATATATATATATATATATATATAGGTACGGATTACGGAACTTGAATAATTCTTGTGTTTTGCTTTTCTTCACAGTTCCTAGTTGATTCAGTAACCCCAGTAATTAACATGGAAAATGTCACATCAATTTCTCACCAATATATTTGCTTTCTCTTCAAGTTTTACCCTAATTTCAACCACCTTTCACTGCATGATGATCAGCTTGTGATTTATATGACAGCAATTTGTGGCTTCTCTATCACAGTCACAGCCAGATTCTCTCATATAACGTTCATATGCAAAAAGAGAACGAGAAAAATAATACCCTACTATTGAATATTTAATTCATCATTCATCAGTAATGATGAAAACGATGAATCTTGTGAGACTCCACATATATGTTTTTCACACATCCAACTTACCAAATTAACTTGTAGCTTAGTAGCATAATGAAAGCTCTTTTGTAAATGGGAGATAGCGGACTTGATCTGCCTGTAACTTCACATAGTTAGTGATTGCCCCCCTAATTCAAAAAATGGCCTTTCGTGCATATCAGAGAAGCCTGCAGGTAAAGGGGTTTGATTCTTCAGTCACCAAAGTCAATAAGGTTGATTATTAGTGCAACCCTCATGAGAATCTTGTGAGAGAACAACTATAATCACGGCATAAATCTGATGAATGGTGGGTGGATATCTTTATTTTGTTTTTGTTTTTTTTTTTTCTCTTTTCTTTTGGCACGATATAGAAATGTCCAAAAGCAAGGAAAAAAGTAGAGAAAAGATAAGACAAGCAAACAATCGCACCTGTGCATACAGGTAAAAGAGCATTAAAAGGAGTTGCTGAAAAGAAGAATATAAGAGGAAAAAAAGCATAATATATAGGAGATTTTTAATTTCTTTTACAAATCTGTTAACAAACTTAAGACAAGAAACAACTAAACAGAAAAAAAATACAATATTATCACAGAGGACCATTGGAAATTGGTGCTCCTATCTTGATGTTATCCATGTTAGTAGTTTCATAAACAGGAAGACCACTTGGGTAGTAGCCCAAGTCATAGTTTTGCAACTCAAACAGATCAGAACTTGAATCACTCTCTGCACCATCATCATCCACTCCATTATTGAACTTCTTGAATTCTTCCTTTTCCTCTGCACAGTTTTTCTCCACACATACCCTATCTTTCTCAGCAGCTGATAGGACATTTCTTGTTTTGTTGTTATTTGCATGATCCAAAACAGTTGGCTGATGATGATGATCTCTCTTTTTCTTATCATCCCACAATGACACATTCTGAAAGGAAGTTGACTTTACATGATGATGATTCCCACTATTATTGTTTTTTGACACTGATTGTTGCTGCTGCAGCTTCTGGTCTGAGATTGTGGTTCTGAATTCCTTACAGCTTTTTGTTGGGGTTTGAACATAAGGAGGTGTTCTAAACCCTGAAGAACTGAATGAAGAATACAAGGACCTTGAATCTGCAGAAGTACTTGAGCTTCTGAAATGGCTAATGCTGCTCCTCCTCAATCTCCTCCCACCTGGGCTCTCATCCTCATCCTTCATAGATTGTGTAGAGGTTGATTTTGATTTCTTCTTCTTCGACGCGGATTGACTGAAGAGAGAATTCAAGAAGCTGGCAAGTCTGCCACCTGGAGAGCTTGGCTGCTTGCTGTGCTTCTTCTCCTTCCCATGATGATGATGCTTCTCCAAGCCATGAAAGTGTTGAGGAAGTAAGCTTCTCATGGGCATGTCTAAGCTGATTCTTCCTCCTCTGTGTCCATGCCTATCTTCTCTCATCATGATCTTCTGAGTAAAACCAGAGCCGCCATTAAAGCCAACAGCTTCATTGTATCCTGAGAAGTACCTTGCAGCTTCAAACACATCAAGCTCACCTGACTCATTTCTGTAGTGGAACAACTTCTTGTGACTCCTTTCAGAGTCTATAGAAGAACTTGCTATGGACATTGTGCAGTGCAAGTTTCGAGAGCTTTTGATAGAGATGAAGGAGTTAATGATGAAGTAGCTATAGGTGTAGTAATATCCAACACTAAGAGGGTAAGGGGCCTTTTAAAGATGCAAAGGAATCAACAGGGTTTGAAATGATTGAGATTAGTGGGAGGGTAATGAGAGAGCATCTCAGTTTAGAATAATCAAAAACTACAAATCCAGCTATAATTTTATATGATGAACCACAAGATTTGGAGGGTTTTTAGGTGAGACCCACTTGATATGAATTTGAGCACAAGTAAGAGAGAAGGGAGTGGGCTCCACATTTCTTTTCAAATATGCTAAGAAAAACTGAGGTTTGTGTTATTAGAGCAAAAATAACTGTGCTTCCTTGGATTCTATTTACTTCTACCAAATTGAGTGGGGGATTGGGTTTTAAGCTGGAAATAGCTATGGATCCCCTAGTCTCTCATGAGCATGTAACACAAGCTAGCTAGCTGTCCAAAGACAAACAATAATTATGTAGAAACCCCACCAAGGCCTTTAAGTCGCTCTTAAAAGGTTTAAAGTAATTATTTGGCAAGTAATTTCTTTTGATTTTCATAGATCTACTATATAGTTAGATAGTTCTATTTCCATAGCCAAGCATTTTTCATCATAACAATTCTCTTATTAGTGGGCAATATTTCAATTCCCAACCACTGGATGATTCAAAAATAGGATAAAAAATGTCACATCAAGGCTCCTACAAGGTAGAGTTTAGGGAGAGATAGGGGCCCTTAAACTTATCCTCCCAAGCAGAAAAACTGTTTCTAGGATTTGAACAAAAGTTTCCTCGGGCCACATGGAGATTGACGCTCGAGTGCAAAGGCAGAAGAGAGCTTGACTACAAGAATCATTAAAAAAAAAAAAAAGAAGTATCACATTCTACCTCCAAATCACATGATAACAACCTTACCGTTACACTAAAGGTCATCCTCTTCATTCAAAAAAATGATAACTGATATATAAATATATATATCTCAGTTTAGCATATTGTTAATTGATGTCTTATACTTAGCTACTCTATATAACCTTTTTAAACAACTCAAAATCTTCAGAAGTATTATCATTATCATCATGTAATATGTAATATATGAAGTACCACCAAAGGAGCAAAAGATAATGGTGGCCTGGACTTTTCATTGTTAAAGAACTGGTACACAAGCAAACAGCAAAACATAGTATAAACATCTTTTAATTTTCCTTTCTAGATATTGGTGTTAGTCAATAGATCATTTGGCCCATCACAAATATACATAGCCCCCACCTGTTAGTGTCGGACGTGGTAGTAGTAGTGGTCTCAATAGTAATCACTGTATGGTGTGGGCACACACACGTGTGTGTTGCATATGAACCAAAAGAGACACATCACAGACCCTGCATGAAAAGCATATGTAAGTATCCCAGTTAGTTGAAGCGTGAACTAACTTGAAGAAGAAGAAGAAGACCATAACAGTTTCATTAAGATCATATGATTTCCAATGAGAATATCTGCAGCAGAAGATTTGGTTTTAGGAAAAAGAAAAATCATGATATGCTTCTTCTTACTGCAGAATTTTTGTGCACCACTAGTTCTGAAGCATATGAAGAAACATATGTTAAAGCGACTTCTTCAGCTTCATTCATGATAATAAAAAGTATATCAGAAATCAATATTGCATGGTTCTGGTTTCTTGGCACTAGATAGATGTTGACAGATGAGGATGGTAATTTGGGTCACTCGTTGTCGCCTTTCAAAGTAGATGTATCATAAATTAATAGGACCAGTCATGGAAGGGCATTTCATCAAACGTGTAAACTGAAAAACTTAATATAATAAATTGGGTGCGGATTGGATGGTCATCTTCGCTTGCTGCCTGCATATTGAAATACGTCTGGTTGCTTTCATTGCCCAGAGCCGTTAGAACATTTTCGTACGCAGATTTTTTGTTCTTGGACTAATTAATTACAGCACACAGATTTGATTTCTCTCTGTTACCGGCAAAGCTATGCAAGGCCACAAAATACTTAGAGATAAATCTCTCTCTCTCTCTCACACACTCTCTCACACACACGCGAATGGCCTAAATATCAAATGAAATGGTTGATCAACCAAGTAGACGTATTATGGAACAAGGGTTTTTGGGTAGTCCTTTAGAGAAAAACATGACGTTAAAAGAATAAGAAAAAATTCAGCTTTATAAACAAAAAGATAAAGACATATTTTTTAGCTTTTTTGACTTTTTCAAAAGTAATGTTTTTCTTATGGAAAAAGGAAAACAAGAGCTAGCATAGATTATCATACTCATATATATTTATTCATGATAATTTTGATTGATCTGTCCAGCTATATAGCTTTTACAAATTGAATTTGTATAATTTTTTTCTATAGTAGTCAATGATAGAGCAACACAGTTTGTCTTGATTCATATGTTGCTACACTAAAAACAGTATCTTGATGATCATCCTCATGCAATGTACAGAAGGGTTTTTCTCCAAATGATGTTGGAATAAGGAACATGTTTTGACAAGTTTCATGGGAATTCTTTTAATGAGAACCAAGCATTCTTAAAGTAAAAGGTTTCATGGTCATGGTTGTCCCAAAAGTCCCGTCTTTTATGCTTCGTGCATGCATGCCTGCTTCAATCCCTGTGAATAATGTTCCCGATTTATCTTTTTCCACTCAATTGGATTAGATCCCATGACTAGATTTGTTGTGACATATAAATGAATCTCTAACGGGCAATTCTCAATTGCTATGAGATTGAAGCTATGTTTGGATGGAGAGAAAAGTAAAGGGAAAGTAGGGAAAGGAATATTAAGAAAGAAGATTTCTTAAAATGTAATTTTTTTTTACTATTTTAAAGAGTTTTTTCTTATAGTATTATTTCTTCCCATCCAAAAAAGAATTACTATTTAAAATTTAAAAAACCATACGGCTAAAGATGGTCTATTAGGGTTCAGAAGGAATGGAGGATTAGATGTACATCAGGTTTATATAGAGAATAAGTAAAAAAGGATATAAATCCTATTATAATAAACTTAAATTGGTGTGAGTAATTGGAGCTTTTGAAACTCATACAAGTAGCTAAAAATTTGATCTACATGTATAAAGCAAGTCTAGTTAAAAGAACTCTATCTTTTGTTTTGTATCATTGGGGAAACCTATCTTTATGAAAGAAAAATTTCAAAAAAAAAAAATACTTTTTTGGAACTTTCTCCCCTAATATTATTTCCTTTCTATTTTTGATGTGGAAGGGGAAGGAGAACCCTGATTAACCCTTATCTCATATCTTTTGTTCTGTATCATTGGGGAAACCTGCCCTTTAATCACCATAGCCTTTATACCTCGAAGAAAACTTATCTTTACGGCTTGGTTTGAATAGAGGAAGTGGAAGGAAAATAGGGGACAAGAGAATACTATGATTTTTTTATTAAAAATAATAAAAAAATTACTAATTTTGGAAGTTCCCCTACTATTCCTTCCATTGTGTTTTTCTTCCCATCCAAATCAGAGAGTAGTCTTTCAAAAAAAAAATTTACTATTTCAACAAATTCTTGATTCAACATTGATACATAAAAATCAAATTCCATTATCAGTAGTAGTATCTTGTATATCTCTTCTTCTCTTATTTGATTAAAAGTCAACAAATACAGGGTGATAATTTAAAAGTCAACAAGTACAAGGTGATAATTTAATTTTTCCTTATCCTGAAGGACCTGAACATAGATTATAAGGTGATGTAACAGTAAAAAACAGTGAATGATGTATGGGAATAGACAGGTCATACGAAAATGTGGATGAAATTTGGAGTAAGGAGAGGGAGTTAGGTACAATGACCCTACAAGATAAGGATATGGTTACAAGTTGAGAAGACAATATGAGGTTGAAGCATAAAACCTGCAAGTACTTGTTGTGATGAACTTCTGCACCATATATACATTTGAGTGGCCTTCGTCCCTTTCACCACTTTTATTGCTCTGCAATTAATCCCCAACTTCATGTGGGCGTGCCTTAATTGGCTCAAATTAATCTCAAGAAAACAGCCACGTTAATTTGTGAGAATTATACATTTTATTATAATTAAAAAATTTACGATATATAAGATAGATTTAGATAGATACTTTGATATGGAATTATAACATCTCCCTCCCATGGCATGATGGCAATATGACCAGCGATCTCTTTAACAACACTCAATAAGGGAAGCAAAGTTTCTTTTTTGGATAATCCTTTGGGTCATCCGGTATACAACATTTGTTTTTATTCTTTTACTAAATATCCAAACAATCTACTCTCTAATAATCTTTTTTAACAAAATGGGAATCGAACTTCAGTTTACCCATTCTATGATCTAATTGGTCGACCACCATATCAACTACCTTAGAAGGGTAAGGAAAGCAAAGTTTAGTGTTACAATCAACCGAAAGGAAAAACAAAAGAAATTAAATGAAAGGCTAGCTAGGCATTTTTGTGGTATATAAGTGCATAGCGTCTTCTTTATGCGGACTTTATTCAAAAATCATTAAACTACTTGGTGATAACTGAAATAGTAATGGAAAGGGTGGTGTAGGGGGAAGTGTGAAGCTCATCAATGCGTTGAACATATATAGCACTTTAGAGATAGGATGTATTTACTTTGATTCAATGGAAAAAAATTGATGGAAGTATTTACCAATTGTACCATCACTTTATATCTTTCTATAAATTAATTAGAATAATATATTAAAATATTACAGGGAGAAATCTCTAGTTAATTAATAAACTTTTAGGAATGTCATCATAAGGGATTAAACGGTCATCTTGAATCATATTTTCAAAAAACGTAACGGAACTGATGCACGGACTGATTTGCTCATCAAGCCAATCATTTCAGCAAAAATACTAAAATGATGAGGTAATAAAAACCTCATAATCTTTTTTTAATATAAATTAGTCGTTTTCTTGTCCCATATATAGTTGTGCCCGTGGCCTTTTTATTAAAGAAAATGGGGACAATAGGTTGGGCTAGCATACTAAAATTATATTGTGGGTAATATATAACTTCTTTGCCCAACTAAGCTTGGTACGTATCGTACGTGCATACAAATTTTTTCTATTTTTAATTAAAAAATTAATTTTAATTCTAAATATAAATTTTATTTTATATATTTATTAATTTTTTTAAAATTATCCCTATTAATATTTTCCCATCAATAATTAAATAAGAGAGAAAGATATATAATTAAGAAAAATAATTATAATATTTTAAAAAAATATATAATATTAACTAATTTAACGAACTTTCTTAATTTAAACAAATTACTCAAAGTGGCAGTTGATATAATATTTCCCATTTACTTGCCTTTAAATCTTTTTTTTTTAACGTCAAAACTGTTGTATATTAAATTAATGATGGGGAGAATAATTTTATGAAAAGTGGAGGAACATGAACTCGTTATTTATTCTGTACTCCCATATGTCCTATATAGGAGTTAATTGAGCATTTTATTTTAGCCATAAACATAGGATTTTAATCTATTTTGTTACTAAAATTTATAATTTTTTTAAATTATCCTTATCAGTTCCACATATTAAAATAATTTTCATTAGGAGGCAGTGATTCAGTGTAAATAATAAAAGATGATGTTTTATGAAAATTAACACATTATTTTTACAAATAACTAAATTAACTAATTTTCTTATAAATCTTTCTAAATTATTATTTGGATCTCTACACTTTTTATTTATGTATTCTGAAAAAGTATATGTAAAAAATGGTTATATGAACATTACGGTCCATCTCTTTCGCAAATGATTATCATACATACATTGTCTCTTAATGTCTGCATCTATGGTAATAATTCAGATGTTTGTTTCGTTTTAGTTTTACGATGAAGTGTTATTATATTTAAGGCATAAACAATAATCAGCTGATTTAGTATTACTTTAAGCTTAACTAGCTTAATTTTGTTTTTACTACAAAACCTTGAAAAATTATTAAAAGACAAATAATTTTGTTCTTTTGCCAAAATAAAGAATGACCTATCTATTAGCTACTCTACAGAAGAAGAAGTATTTCCCTAGGGGAAAGATTAAACATCATGTGAGGCAAAACCCTACATAGAGGAAACGGTACAATAACCAACCAATGAGAGATCGACAACACAACATCAAAAAAAGGCAGAACCCTAGGTTTCTCATCAAACCAGCTGTCGCCAAACCCTTATTCTAATTTCCCACTTGTTCTTATTTCTTCTCTCTCACTCGGCCTCGCTATCTGTGTTTTCCCATACTTGTCCAGAAGAAGAAAGATTTTGAAACGCCCCATAAATTACGGTTCTTTCTCCTTCTTCTCTCTCTGCATATAAAAGTCCTTCTCTTTCTCTTTCACAACGCAGGCATTCATATCAGAATCAGAGGGCTTGTTTTTCCTTTCCTTTCTAGGGTTTTCTTTTTTGGGGGAAAAAAGGAAAGGAAGTTTATATATATATAATTATGGGAAGAGGTAGGGTTCAGCTGAAGAGGATAGAGAACAAGATCAATCGGCAAGTGACTTTCTCCAAAAGGAGAAATGGATTGTTCAAGAAAGCTCATGAGATCTCTGTCCTCTGTGACGCTGAGGTCGCTCTTATTGTCTTCTCCCACAAAGGAAAGCTCTTTGAGTATGCCACAGATTCTTGGTATAATAAATATATATATTCCTTTTATTTATTTATATCTAGCAAAGTTTTGTGAGATAACTTTGGTGCAAGTGTTAAATTTCTTTCTTCTTTCAGTAACTGAGATGATGAATCTGTATATTATTTGCTCTAATGTTTACACTACTTGTTTGTTTTGCAGTATTTGAGGAGGGTTTTGCTTTTGAGTTGAAATAAAACAGTAAAAATGAATTGTTTTCGAGAGACTGTTCTATAGAAGCTAGTTACCTCGCTTAAACAACATCAAAACCATTTTTAATGTTGAAATTCTAAAGAAGAGGGTTTTTATATATGCGATTCGTGAATCTTGAGTTATAAAAACAGTGCTGTACTTCAGATCTTGCGAAACCCTTAACCGATTTGCTTTTTTCTTTTCTTTTTTTCTGGGTATAAATTCCTTCATGAGAGGTGAGTGAATCTTCTGCAAAGCATGCTTTTGCTTTGATTTCCATAATCTTTGGAATTATTATGGTTTTTTTTCTTCGTCTTCTTCTTCTTCTTCTTCTCCTCTTTTGCATATAGTTGCATGGCTGCTTTGTATCTGGCCAATGAACACTTTGATCTCCATATTCTTAAGCAAAATATGTTTACGATGCGCAGCTTCTCTATGATTAATTGATGTCGACTAATTAGCTATAGTGGTCAAAATAAATAAAAGAATTGATTCTTTGATTCCTTATTTGATTAATTAGATTCTGGCAAAAAAAAGAGGAAGACAAAAAAATACTATTTGTATTAATTTCTCTATGTTTTTTTCTTTCTCTTCTCTTAATTCCAGTCCCATATTTTAAGTACTATATAGTTTATTTTAATTAATCACGACGTAGTTGTATATTTTGCTTGTAGAAAATATATAGATCTTACTAATAATTAATCAAATTCAAGCAAAAAACACGCTCATGTTGTTCTTTAATCGTTTAGTTACATTCATGATATGCTATTTAAAGTCAGAAATATAATGTTTTGCTTTGAATACCTTAAGTTTCCCTAAAATTAGTAAGTCAAAAATTGTCTTATAAAGATAAAGAAAGTAGAGTAGATAGATCTCTCGTATATATACACGCTTTCATCTTTATCTTTTCATCTTTTTTCTTTTTCCTAAAACACACTCGATCTACTATATATCTAGCTACTAGTTCATTGAAAGAATGGAAATTCAACCTTGTGCATAATCCTTTTTTCATCATCAAGATTATATATGATGTGCTTGTATAGTAATTTCATTATTATTATTTTCAACTTCTAATCCTTTTTTTCTGTTTGTTATTCATTTTTTTGCTTATATATATATGCATATAGCTAGGTTTAATTCATACGTAGGCTGTTGTGCTTTGTTTTCATCTGGATCAATATTATTAATTATATGAACTGTGATCAAAATTTGTAAGCCTGTATTATATGAATTTCCATTTCTGGTAGAGCTTGATCGGCAAGCTAGGTTGATAGTTTTCTATTATTGATGAATCATAGCAAAAGCAACATTAGTGTAATAACTGTGTGTGTGTAACGGAACAAAACAACCTTATACATGTCCTGAAAAAGTATAACAATATATTCATGAAACCATGTAGATGTTTTATATTCATGAAACCTCATATTGATATTTGTTTTTATTTTTTACATATATATATGTATGTATGTATTTAGTGCTAACATTGGTGTCATGTGGATCATAATGAATGAAAAAGCATGGATAAGATTCTGGAACGCCATGAAAGGTATGCTTATGCGGAGAGACAGCTAGCTGGAGGACATGATTCTGAGTCGCAGGTTCGTGTATGCCATTATATATATAGAGAGAGAGAGATTGAGAGATGAATATATATATATATATAAGCTAAATGATGATAGATTATTGTAGCTATATCATCTCTATGAGCAGGTAAACTGGACGATTGAATATTCTAGGCTGAAAGCTAAGATTGAGCTGTTGCAGAGAAACCATAGGTACTGTGCTTGCACTGTTTAAATATCATATCATCACCTACCTTTTTATTTTCATTATTATGAAATTTATTTATATGTTTAATAATGTGTGTGTGTGTGTGTGTGTGTGTGAGCAGGCACTATATGGGAGAAGATCTGGCTTCCATGAGCCTCAAAGAGCTCCAGAGTCTCGAGCAGCAGCTTGATACTTCCATCAAACAAATTCGCACACGCAAAGTAATTCAATCATATATATATATAATTATTTCCATCTACAACATTAGCTAGTTAGTCAATATTAATAATGACTTGCTTTGTTGTCCATGTGTATGTTATTTTGTAACAGAACCAGCTCATGTATGATTCCATTGCCGAGCTTCAGAAAAAGGTGAGAACCAACGTCCGCCAACTTTATTTAATTTTCTTTTTATTCCTAAAAGGGTTAATTAAAGTAGTTTTAGAAGACACACACACACATGTTTATTTATGTTTGTGGAAATTAGTGTTGTGAGGGAAAATGGTTTATGATGTAAACTGTATGTCTCAACGTTTTTGAACGACATACAGGAGAAAGTGATCCAGGAGCAGAATAGTATGCTGGCAAAGAAGGTATATTTATTATCATTATTATTATTATTATTAATTAGTGTGTGATTAGATATTGTTACTATTATTATTATTATTGCCTTATCCATGCACACACACACGTCTTCGTGCTATAGTGAATTCTTCTAATCAGGTAATTGTCTTTTCATGGGCGGCCGTTACGTTGATATAATATATAAGAGATTAATTAGTTAATTAGTTATGTAGATTTGAGATTTATTTATATTAATAATAATAATAATAGTATGAACAGATAAAGGAGAAAGAGAAGGCGGCGGCGGCACAGCATATGACATGGGAGCATCAAAACCATGGAGCACCTAATTCCTCTTACCTTCTCCCACCTACACTTCCCACTCTCCATGTCGGGTAATTATTTCATTCATTTATATCATTTTTTTTTCATTAACTCAATATTTTAAAGTATTTTTTCATTATTTTTTTTATATTCAACGTCTTAAAATATTTTTTTTAAAAGTACTCAAAATTTAAGATGCTCATTGCTGCTGAGAAAAATATTTTAAAGATAAAATTATACAAAAAATACTTTAAGATATTTGGTACTAATAAAAAAAATTTATGCTATGTTCTTATGGAGAAAAAAGTGTGAGAAAAATAGAGGATGAAATGCAAGGAAGGAAAATTTCCTTAAAAATTTTTATCTTTGAGAGTCGTTCCTCCATAATTGTCTTTCCATCCAAACATAGAGTTATAGCGATTGATGAATCATAAATTAGTTTAAAATATTGAATGTTATTTAAGAAATATTTAAGGGTGATTGATGCATCTTAATCCTTTCTAAAATTCAATAAAAAAAATGGAAGCCCCTCTCCCATACTTTCTCACTCTTTTTATTACCAAACATGATTTTAATACTTAATTATGCTAGTGATAAACAAGGAAACATGCATGCATACATATATATGTATATATACCATGGAATCCAAATCCATCATAAAATATATATGCTTGAGTGGTTATCTAGGGTAAATTTATGAATTAAGTCTCACATGCAGTTGTTGTGTGTGTGTGTGTGTGTGTTGCAGGGGGAGTTACAGAGAGGAAGCAGCAGAAAGGAACGAGCTTGATCTAACCTTGGAACCACTCTATTCCTGCAACCTCGGATGTTTCTAGAAACTTGTTGCGTTTCCTGTCTTTTGATATGGCAACAAGGCATCGTATCGTACGTATAATGTGTGTACGTATTGATTAATTATATAACAACAATGACAACGTGTTAATTAATTCCTGTACTCATAAGTATTTTGATGTCTCTGGTTTACATACAAGTTTGACGTGTTCGTACGTGTTGTGAACTATATAAGTACTCAGCTTAATGCATGCTAATTAAGCTTTTTGTTTATCATATATATCAAGTTAATTATCCTCATAATCTTATATATATATATATATATATATATATATATATATTCTGCTGCTTTTCGTGTCTTATAGAATGTGTTGGGATTAACTTTTATGGAATAGTTTATAGGAAAAAGTAATAAAAGTAATTTTAGAAAATAATAGCTTATGGAAAAACATATATCTTGGACTTCTAAAAACATTGCCATAGTGCCATGTTTTTCACCCCTAACCATGGTTTTTGATGTATAATGCTCTTGCAATCAGCTGCTTAGCATTTCTTCCTCAAAATCATAATGTTGAAGGCCAAAAATATTTTTTTATATTTACCCAAACAAACTTTTGTTTAGATAAATTTTTGAAGAAGAGCTTTTGAGGAATAGTGATAAAAATAATTTTAGTAGAGAATAACTTTAAAAAAAGAAGAAGATAACAATTGGGTTTCAGGAAGCCATATAGCAGAAATTATGATTTTCAGTGTAAAAGTATTTTTATAAAAAAAACACCAATTGTTTGACATTTTTGTTCTTTAAACTATGAGTTTAAAGGCTAAAATGGCTTCCCTTTCTTCTTTTTGCTATGAATTTGCATTGTTAGTGTGAGATTTTACGGGTACAAATTTAAAGGCAGGACACATTCCAAAAGATCAACCTATTGCTCAATAAAAGAATCTTTTAAGACTCTCCGACGGGGAATCATAATGTACATGAGAAAAAGATCTTTCTGTATATGTCGATTTTAAAGGGATGTTACTGATATCTCCGGAGTTTAAGAAGAAAATACTGAGGGAATTAAAGTTGAAATCTGGTGATGTATGTGAAGTCGGGATTTTAAAGTGATGTTACTGTTTGTGATCCTTATTTATTGTTATATGTGTCAAAATAAAATATCTTGTTGAGTCAAAGTCGACATAAGATTTTCCAGAGCAAAAGTAACAGTGAATCATGGAGGTTTATCTTATCCTATGCAGCTACAGTCCCTAGCAATTAATACACATATAAAGTATAGGTAAAGGTCTAGATTATTTATACCTCGGAATGCAGCTAAAATAAAAAATATCTAATTAAAATAAAAAATATCTAAAATATAATAATAAAATAAAATAAAATCTAAACCGTTGATTTTAAATAAACCATCCAAAGGATCCTATGGTGGAAACCATTTCCGATTGTGATATTAACAATAAGAATTCAAATTTTGCTATAGTTGAGTAAACGATGAAGTTCTCTTAAACAGAAAGAAAAAGACAAAAAAGCCACAATGCCATGAAATTAGTTTCCTATTGCTCACAAGAAAATTAAAAAGAAAAACAAAATTGGCTTGAAAATGAACGGGGGCCGTTGAGTGTAAAAAAAAAAAAAATCTCCAAATAATTATATTTGTTGAATTCAGGTCACTCTCATTTTGGCATAATTAGCCAAATAATTCTTTAACGATCAGCACCTGCAAAGTTGATCCATATTAATTAGTCTCAAATATTCATTATAACTGATTAATTTATTTTATTTTTTAATAGATAATATCTACATAAATTAATTAAATAATTATTATATTAAAGATCAGAAATATAATAATATACACAAACTCGATAGAGAGATACATACCCGTCTACAGTTAGGGCATTCTTCACTTCTTTGTTGCCATTCAAGTATACATTGAAGGTGAAAATGATGAGAACATTCTCCAATTATCTTAGGATTTTCATCAGTATAAGCTGCACTCATTAAAAAATAAATAAAATAATATTTTTGAGTGTGTTAATAATGTTGCAAAAGTATTGAATTTCTTCTGACCTTTTGAGGGTTTTTAATTAAATTAATTAATGAATAGGATTTGAAGTAATAATATGCTTACTGTCAAAACATGTAGGACATTCTTCGGATGGGTCGGAATCAGGTGCGGCAGAATCCAATGTTATTCCTTCAAATAATAAAAACACAATCTTGATATAATGGAAAAGAGAAAACAAAAACTCTTATATTAATTTTTGGTTAATTATATTACTTCTTCTCCAAGTTTTTGCCTAGATTTATGATTTTATGTAACTGAACTACATGTATTATTTTTACATTAAAAATAAATTAAAAAAATCATATATTAATGCTGGAAAACTCTAAAAAAGTATGCTTCAATAATATTCAATTCTTTGCCAATTATAATAAAGATGAAACAAACCAAAACTACCAAATAATGCACTAAAATTTTCTAAAGATATATTATGTATTAATAAATAATTAAACTGATCTCCAAGGATATATACTAAATCATTTATTTTTATTTATTATACCCTGAGGGAATTGAATGGAGTGAGTGGGAGGGGATGAACTATTATCCGCAGCTTCTGGGCGTTGAACTGGTTCTACCTCCAAAATCCATGGGTTTATTATTAAACTAGCCTGCACATAACAACGAAATTAATTAATTAGAAAGAAATTTATACATAACTAAAATTTCCCTTATCAAACTATATATCTCCCTCGCTATACAAAAATTAATCTTTTGATTTTCAAAATTTTGATTTAATTGTAACAAAAGTAGAGGTGGAATTAGGGAAGGGGAAAGGGGCGACCGCCTTTTCTATCAGCCGAAATTCCCATATACCCTATTACCTACTCAAATTATTATATTTATAAATTAGGGAAGGGGAAAGGGGCGACCGCCTTTTCTATCAGCCGAAATTCCCATATACCCTATTACCTACTCAAATTATTATATTTATAATAGTTATATGGGGAGTCTACTTGGATCCTAAATATAAAATCTCAATCTATTTTTTTTTAAATTATAATTTTCTATCAAAATATTCTTATATGATTGCACAGAGGTTTATATCAATGATAATTTAAATGTACATAGTTAATGGGATATTTTAGAGTCCCAAATTTTTGGCTTCACCCCTACAATCCAGTCCCTAAAATTTAACTCATTACAATTTAATTCTTATAATTTTAATTATATAAAACTTAGTCTCTATATTTTATAAAATATATAATTTTATTTTCTAAAATATAAGTATATATAAATTGTAGAAATTGAGTTGATGGCGTAATCAAATTATAGGAATAAAAAAATTAATTTTCAGTATGTATGTATATATATATATATATGAATTGCCATAATAAGCAAGTATATATAACCATATGAGCTATTGTCATTTAAATAATTACTAGCTAGTTATAGCGAGAGTCCAAAATTGTTTATAAATATCTCTTCAGAGAATTAATTGCCCAATAACACTATGTGATATATTTTATACTTGAACGATTTCATATACAAAAAAATACTAATATTTAAATTTAAATAATATTAGGTAATTAATTAATTCTCTAAAGAGGTATTTATGTGTGATTTTCCCTTAGTTATAAACAAATTAGGTTTTGTCCGTAACTAAATTTTGGATTCAAGACTGAAAAGTTTGATCAAGACCTAGTTTGAACTCCGTCACTTTGTCTGTGAAAGCAAAATAGTAAATCATGTGATGACATCATATTGTATCAAACTATCAGAAAAATTTTAACCTATTCAAATTGCAAGAAATCTATGTAGAGGAAGAAAAGCTATGATCAACAAAATAAGAATTAAAGCACAGAAGAAAGTGCGAGAGTACATAAATAAATACCCTGTGGAAGAAAGAAACAATTCTGGGGTTGACATGTTGATTCTGATTCTGATGATTCCTAGTATTCGAATCTTCGCATGAAAAAGAAGAAGGACTAACTTCTGCGTCTTGTACATTGAAACAAGAACAAAAAGCTCCCATTATTATCAGTGTCTCTGCAATTCACAAGCTCTGATTAATTTCCTTTAACCATCGTTTTCCATTGGAGCATCTGTATATTATATATACATACATACATATATATATATATAACAATCTATATTTTGTTGAATTGAAAGATATCTTTTTCTCTAAGTTATCTTTTATTAATGGAAATATTGAAATTCGAAGATTTGGATACTTTGATCGATTTGTTAGAGAACAAAATTATCGAAGCGAAAATTAATTTAATTGTGTATTAAAATAATTTAGATTTATTTAACTATTATTTTTTAAACAAGTAATTATTGATATATTATCTTTTAGATCATTAATAAACATAGATATTATTATTTGAAACATCGGAATTAAAGATAACTTAAATTTGTAATTGCAATATGTTATAGGATTTTTGTATTTAATTAGAGAATTATTAAATTGGGATATTGAAACTAAATTATTTTTAGAGATCAGATCATGATTAATTATTTGATACTTCTCTAGTCCTTGATATATGACATATTTAACTAACTTAATTAGATTTAGTTAAATAAATTACTTAATATAATATGTTCTTTCTAAAATCCTCTAATCATATTTTTTAACCCTATCATTCCCTTACTTGATTATTAAGTAGGATGATCAATAAGGATAATTTAAAAAAAATTGATAAATATAAAAAATAGATTATATATTTATTATTAAAATTGACTTCATAATTAAGTCATATATTAAGGACCAAGAGTATAAATTAAGGAATTAAAATATAAGATGTAGTTATCAAGTACTATATATGGTCAAATGCGTTATCTTTTCCCAACCGAAAAAACAAATACGTTATCTTTTTCATGAACAAATTATGATAAATATGATAAAACTTCTTAAATTAACTTCTTAAGAATCTAAATCTTCACTTTCTACAAATTAATTAATATTTTTAATCCCAAAGATTGCCCTCAATTATTTGATCTATAAAATTTTAAAATTTATAATTATCATATGAAAATTTTGATTAAATTTAATTGATAAGCTAATTATTTTTTAGAATTAATTAGAAAATAGAAATATGTCAATACTAAATTTTAGTTAAATAGATTCGAGCCTAGAATAGAAATATAAAACATGGGCCTAAATCAGACCCTGAATACAAGTGTTTTTTTTTTTTTTAAATTCAAGCTTAGGCTTGTAGAAAACTTGGAGTCTTTTTAAAAGTTTATTTACAAAATTACAATATACGCCTAATGAAAATGGCCTCATGTTGTAAGCCTAAAAGACCACAAGTAAATTTTAAACATAAATATTAATAGGCTCAAAGCTAACATATTTATAAATTGTAGATTTTAAATAGACTAAAAATTTATTTAAAGATTACGTATAATTAAAATAAAACATGGTTCTTTTTATGAAAAATAAAACCTAATTTTTAATGATTATATTAGAATATAACATCGAGAATACTCTAACACAACAATCAAACATTCCAGATATGATAAAATCAAACATCCCCATGAAATGAAAATTAAATAATGCAACAACATCAAAGTTTTAATATAATCTCCTCATCGTCTTTGGATGGCTCCTATACACTAAAAGAATTAATTTAAAATAAATATAATTCTTAGTCTATTAAATTTATTTTTATTTTAGTTTTAATCTCTTAAATTTTAAATTATAAATTTTAGTCTTTTAAATCTCTATAATTTAATAAAAATTTATATTATTTTACTTTATGTGAAAAATAAAAAGTTATAGATTAAAATTTAAAAAACTAAAACTAAAATTTGTGTAAATTTAAAAAATTAACTATTATATTAACCCTATTATCTTGCTAATTGACTACTAGTAAAAAACTATCAAATATTTCAAATTTTATAATTATATTTTTATCAATTAATTTAAATAATTTTATAATTGTAATTAGAAAATAAAAATAAAAAATTGTTTGAAGATTTTGATTTATTGTATGGAAAGTACTCCGTAGAGTATGTTCAATCATCACAATGGTCCAATGGGTCCAATTTTATAGGATTTTTTTCTTAATACATCACACACACACACACACACGAAATAAAATATTTTTATTATGATTGGAAAAATTTAAAAAAATTAATAAAATTTTTTTGTTTAAAAAATTTATTAACTAAAAGTATTTAAACTAAAGCATCAGTATTTTATATATATAAATTTTGTTGAATATTAATATTTTTTATATATAAAAAAAATTATCAAATCTTTTTTAATTAATAAAATTTTTAAATAGCTATTTTTATTAATTTTTTCAAATTTTAAGAATTCAATATTTTAATATTTTTTAAAAATTCATCATTATTTAATTACTTTTAATAATTTATTTAGGACCAGCTCCAAATCTAGTTTTCTGTAGCCTGGAACGATTGTGGGTTCATCGTCAGTCCCTCTGAATGAAGCAGTAAACGAAGCAGCTTGCTTTGATTGCTAATTTTCATTCCCTCTATGATAAGCTTCTAGCTGCCTTCTTCTAGAAAAGAGCGAACATTCTGCTGAACCTAGCTCCGAAGCCACCGCCAAGAATCCTCGAAGAAAAATTCATTTCCTTCTTACAGTCATGTAGAACCCATAAACAACTCCTCCAGATTCAAGCTCAGGTTACTGCCCATGGATTTGGGTATAACGAATACGTTACCCCGAAGTTCATCACAGCCTGTGCGGAACTCAAGAAAATGGCCTATGCCCGAAAGGTGTTCGGTCAAATTCCTGATCGGAATACCACTTTATGGAATGCCATGTTTAGAGGGTATTCGCAGAATGAGTCTTACTGGGACGTCATTTTGCTGTTTATTCAAATGAACAGAGCTGGCGCACTTCCTAATTGCTTTACCTTTCCCATTGTTCTTAGATCTTGTGGGAAGGTCAATGCAACAACGGAAGGAGAAGAAGTTCATTGTGCTGTAACAAAAGGAGGTTCTAAATCAAATCCATTTGTGGCAACCACATTGATTGATATGTATTCAGGTAGGGGTTATCTTGGAGCTGCTTATAAAGTGTTTGGTGAGATGCTTGATCAGAATGTAGTTGCATGGACCTCTATGATCAGTGCGTACATTTCTTCTCATGACATGGTTTCTGCAAGACGCCATTTTGACTTTGCACCAGAGCGTGATATCGTCTTGTGGAACACTATGATTTCGGGTTATATCGAATTAGGAGATATGGCTGCAGCAAGACAGCTTTTTGATAAGATGCCCAATCGGGATATTGTGTCATGGAACACAATGTTGAGTGGATATGCGACTAATGGGGATGTTGAATCCTGTGAGAAGTTGTTCAAAGAGATGGCTGAAAGAAATATCTTTTCTTGGAATGGATTAATTGGAGGTTATGCTCGCAATGGGCGTTTATCTGAAGTATTGGAGTCTTTTAAACAGATGCTTATTGAAGCTAATGTGCTTCCTAATGATGCAACACTTGTCACAGTGTTGTCTTCATGTTCAAGATTAGGAGCCCTTGATATGGGTAAGTGGGTGCGTGTGTATGCAGATAGTATTGGTCTTACAAGAAACCTGTTTGTTGGAAATGCTTTGATCGACATGTATGCGAAATGTGGAAATATAGAAAGTGCAATTGATGTGTTCAACAATCTGGATAGAAAAGACATAATTACATGGAACGCCATCATCAATGGCCTGGCCATACATGGGCATGCTGCCGATGCGTTGAGTTTGTTTGATCGGATGAAGAACGCAGGAGAAAAACCAGATGGAGTTACTTTTGTTGGAATTTAGCTGCCTGTGCACACATGGGTTTAGTAACAGATGGCTTTTCATACTTTCATTCTATGGTGGATTGCTATTCAATTGTGCCTCAAATTGAGCCTCATGGATGTATGGTTGATTTACTAGGAAGAGCTGGTCTTTTGGACCAGGCTATAGATTTTGTGAGAAAGATGCCAATGAAACTAGACTCAGTTATATGGGCTGCTACTAGGGGCATGTAGAACATACAAGAATGTTGAGTTAGCCGAATTGGCTCTTCAACAGCTCATCGAACTCGAACCGAACAACCCCGCAAATTTCGTCATGCTTTCCAACATATATAAGGATCTTGGAAGATGGCAAGATGTTGCTCGATTGAAGGTTGCAATAAGAGATACTGGGCTCAGGAAATTGCCAGGATGTAGAGTGACTGAGGTCAATGATAATGTGGTGGAATTTTATTCCTTAGATGAGAGACATCCTGAGACAGAGGATATATACAGGACGTTGAGGGGATTGACTTTATTGTTAAGATCATATGGATATGTTCCAAATCTAGCAGAGATTGGACGAGGAAATTGAATGATGAAAACATTGTCAACTATCCCTAGCTCAGCACTGAAATCATCCATAATTTAATTCTGAGGCCAAAATCGATTCTTCTTCAACAGCTCTGAACTGTACCAGAAGAATTATGAAGTGAATGTTCCCTGCCCTGTTGTAAATCTCAGTAACCAATACTTTAAAAATCCGGTAGCATGATTCAACTGCTTATCCTAGTTAGGGTTTATTTAAACCTTAAATTTATATTATTCTATAATTTATTTGAGTTTTCTTATAAGGCTTACTCTCTATCTTAACGTTCTCAGTCTAATTTTTCATAACTTTTATATTATTCTTAGAATGCTTTTCGTATTTATCCCCTGCTACCAATATATAACCTGCTAGTGTTAAATGCACGAGAGAAATTCGATGAATTTATATAAAATATGAAACTATTTAATGGTTTTATTAATTTGCTTACTAAGTTTTATGACATAGAGAAAATAACTGAACATGAGCCTTGTACTATGTGCTTTAGATTAATTCATAGCGTATTGTAACCGAAATTTATTTTCACAATGAGTAGTTTAAAGTAACAATCTCACTTGTTCTTCTTCCTATTTTGGCCTTTTCATCCTTCAAATGTTCTAGAAAACTACTGTAGAAATGCATACATAATAATCATATAAATAATCACTTTTCACTTTGGTTTGCTGATTGATTATCAGGGAAAAATTGTGTGGAAAAGGGTGGATTTGACATCTTAACGATAGTGATAATTAGAAACTCGTTGAAGTCTTAGCAGAATTCTTTTCTTTTTCTTCTTAATTAATTACCTAACAGCATAATCATTCTATTCAAAATGGGTCGTCTTGTTCAAGAAGAGAGAATCTGCTTTTGCCTTCTTCATTCAGGTCATTTGGATCTTTCCTTTAAGGAGTCAAACAGGAAGTTAGCTAGTTGCTTTCGTGTTCTTCCTTTTTCTTCCTTTACTATTTTGGTGTTTTAAGGGATCTGGCCATCAGCATTCATCACCAATTATAATGAATTTGTTTAATCCTCTAATGACTCCATGACACATGTGAATCTCGTTTTAATTCACTAATCACTTTACTTATTACTCTCTTCATCATCAAACATCTTAGCCTTGGATTCCAAAACTCGACTCTAGAAAATGACTAGTCATAGTTTTAAGAGGACTACAAAAATCTAGCAAAATCCCAAAGCAATGCCATGTAAAGAACATATAGCTTGTGAGATTAGCTGATTCATAAGCGTAGGTTTAAGGAGTAAATCTATCTATAAACTTTTTGCAAATATGCATCTGGATACTGTTATTTTAGATGCAAAAGTGTATATGAAAATTTTAAAATAGTATACAAATACAACAGCCGTTAATATAACCTAACATTCGTTACTTTTATACACTTTGATGATAGTGTGGGCCCCACACAAAAATTAACCGATGTTAATAGCCATGTTATTTTTACACTATTTTAGAACATGTGTATTTTTGTACCTTATCTTATAAATATATGAATATATCAGGACCTCCTACGAAGCAAGAGGCAATTGGGTACTGATATATATATGTATGTATGTATGTATGTATGTATGTATGTATGTATGTATGTATGTATGTATGTATGTATGTATGTATGTATGTATGTATGTATGTATGTATGTATGTATGTATGTATGTATGTATGTATGTATGTATGTATGTATGTATGTATGTATGTATGTATGTATGTATGTATGTATGTATGTATGTATGTATGTATGTATGTATGTATGTATGTATCCTA
This sequence comes from Leucaena leucocephala, assembly GCA_037074615.1. Taxonomy (NCBI): domain Eukaryota; kingdom Viridiplantae; phylum Streptophyta; class Magnoliopsida; order Fabales; family Fabaceae; genus Leucaena; species Leucaena leucocephala. The sequence continues at coordinate 5,123,000 of CM073569.1, forward strand.
AGAAACAACAATGTCTGAAGTATTTATATGCAATTTGTAGTTTTTTAAACGTCGGTGTTCATGGATTAGGACCCTCTGTCTTTTGCAGAACAAAGTTCTCCATTTGAACGAAGCCTATGAAACTAAAATGTCATTCTCAGAACATGTCATAATCCAGGTAAAAGATGCAGAAAATATGTGAGACTAGAAAGATATTTCGTTAAGGGAAGCTAAAGTTGAACATGGAGGAAGCTGTAGCTTGGAAGCCACAGTAGCTTTTGAAGTTGTGTTATTACCTAAAGAAGAAAAGGTATAGGATATTATTTCAGCTTTGCATATTTTAATCATTCTTGAATCCTTTCTCCTTATGGAAAACATCATTGTATTAGTTGAGTTTACCAATTGAATGAGCATCACCAATATGATGAGCCTGTGGCGTAAATAGAAATATTATTGAAAAAATGAAAAGCCATTATGGTAACGTTTTTCAGCTGCTACAGAATTACTAAGCTCGGAGTGAAGGATACTGCTACTGCAACAAGGGTTAAAGCTGCAAATGAGGTATTTTACTTTCTTCCATGGATGGTATCCAAAGCAGCAGCAGAAACAAATATTATCCCACAATGTGAGGTTGGCTACATGGAAAGAATTAAGAAGTTGAAAAGTACCCAAAACAAAAGTTACAACTGAATATTTTTCACACTAAGTAATGAATTGACGATTCAACTGTTAAAAATGATAAAATTTCAGCCCGATCCAATAGTTAACGAATGCGCCCTTTGAAGTTGTGAAAATGATTTTCTTTATTCTTCTCTCTCAAATGGTTGCTCTCTTCACTCAAAATAAGACCTCACTCACTTACCCTAATTTGACCCGTTTCCACTTTAGTAACAAGTGAGACACAAATGTATTCCAAATATTATTGAGCATTTCTCCACATAGAAAGGGAGCCCAAACCTAAAATATTATTCTTTGTCAATAACAAAATATTTAGATGAATTATTAATCAAAATATTCGTTTAAAAAATGTATTAAGTATTCTCTTTAGTCTTATTCTACTATTTTTTTTAGAGAGTTTTATTCTGTTTGATCTATTTTTTCAACCGTGACATCTGGTGGCCTTCTTTGCTTTATGACATGGATCAAAGAAGAAACTGCAAAGCAATTTTTATTTTCTTCACATGGTTTGTCATTGTTAACCTATGCCCCATCCCCTGCTTTAGCGATAAAAACAAATGAAAGCAAAAAAGGAGAAGAGAAAAGGAAGCATCCTGTAATGATATGAAATGTGGGGCTTTGCAAATTGCAATCAATCACTGAAGAAGCCTCTAATGAGGTGTTAAGAGTGAGAGGAATATCACTTTAATAATGTCTTTGATTGCTTATTCATTTGCGTCTTAAATGCTCACGATGCTAATAAAGTCGATACCTAAAGAATTTCTTTTATGATATTGTCTGATTACTATTCGCTGCTAAAACTTTACCAAAAACTAGAAGATAATATCTTTAGTGATTTGGGTTAGAATAATTTCGGATGAACAAGCGAGTAAGATTGGTATTTTAAGGGAAAAAATATTTTTTTTCTTTTGCCCATGCACCGGCATCTTAGGCCAGCCCCTTGCCATGGGAACTTCACGAGCTCAGACTAATCTAGATTTGAGGCTTAACATGACTATTTTTCATGTGACGCGCCTACTATTTTACATTGTTGCATTCTCAAGGCTTAAACTCGAAACAATTTTTAAGCTAGAACAATACCATGCCAGTTGATCTACACGTTCAGTCGTAGATTTATTTAGTTTTGAACTAAGCACGAACAATTCCACAAAATTGTGGAGAAAATGGTGACAGGTGAGGCTAAAGATCTGATCGAAGAGGAGGAATGGGCTTGCAGTTTGATGACAGGCACGTTCATGAGGGACATGGCCACCAAAAACAAATCAAAAAGAAAAAAAAGGTCCAGAAATGATTGAGTAGAAAAGTCAAAAAAGAGAAAGCAAACCACAAATTGTACATGTCCCAGGCCTCATCAGGGTCCTTATTGTTTTTGTTGATTCCTCTTTCTCTATGTTCTTCCTTCTCATTGTTATAAACATTGGTATCTTCTTGCACACGAGGTGATTGATGAAATGGGCAAGATAGGAACAAAGTTGCCAGGCTTCTGTCTTAACAGAATCCGCCCTCATGCTCGTGTCCGTTCCCCGCCTGTACAACCCAAGCTTGATCCCAGTGCCGTCAAAACCGACCTCAAAGCCGAGAATCCCGGCGATGATTGCGAGAAGAAACCTGGCGACGGCACGAAGAACGGGGTTGTTGTTGTTAGGAAAATCATGATTGTGGTTGATTCTAGTTTTGCAGCCAAGGGGGCTGTGCAATGGGCACTCACTCACACTGTTCAGAGCCAGGACATGATCATACTTCTTCATGTCATTAAGCCTTCTAAACAAGGTGTGTGACTCAAACTGTGATTCTAGTATCATGTTTTCTTCTTCCCTTTAACACCTCATTTTATTTGGTTAAAGATTGAGAATGGTCCTAAGTTTGGTTCATGTGTTTATGTAATTCGCAGCCACAGATGAAGATTCCAGCAAGGAGATTACTACTCCAAATCCAAGGGCTTATGAACTTGTCTCCTCCTTCAAGAATATGTGCCACGTCAAGAGACCTGAAGTGAGTTTTTTTCTCTCAACATTCCAAATGCATAAAAGTTTCAACTTGTTTTCACTTTACCTAATTGTCCCACTACCACCTGCAAAATGTAATAAGCTCCCAGGTAGTGGAAAGATTAGAATTTTGCTAATAATAATAATAAGAAGAAACCCATTTAAACATGGTGATTTTCATCTTTGGAAAAGGGGTAAAGATTGAAGCTTTTTTATGAAGTTGTATGAAACAAGCATGCTACTTTAGTCAGGAGAGTAAAGCCCACGTGTCAGAGATATATAAATACACAATATATAATTCTGTTTTTTTTAAGTATGGATGTTGCATAGGCTGTATACATTAATCGATACATGTGATGATTGAATGTTATGAGATGATTATTATATGGTTCTGATAGGTACAAATTGAGATTGCAATAGTGGAAGGGAAGGAAAAGGGACCAAAAATAGTGGAGGAAGCAAGAAAAGAAGGCGTGTCACTTCTGGTTTTAGGGCAGAAGAAGAGGTCGACGACGTGGCGGCTTCTGATGATGTGGGCCGGCCACCGGGTAGCGGGCAGCATGGTGGAGTATTGCATACAGAATGCTCATTGTATGGCAATTGCAGTGAGAAGAAAAGGCAAGAAAGCAGGAGGATATATGATCACCACAAAACGTCACAAGGATTTTTGGCTCTTAGCTTAATAAATTAATAATCAACTAGACAACAAGAAGATAACCATCCTGCAGATTTGTTGTCGTCCAAAGAGAGGTTTTTTCTTTTTAGGTATTACAATTGGTTTGGTCAAAGGAAGGCAAGAGACATTGACTGAGAGATTAAGGTTTGTTTATATAGAAGCATTTCTAAATCATGCATACTGGTGTGTGTCTGTAATCTTAAAGTGTTTGTAGATGATAAAAGCGTCTTGAGAATGAGAAGGGGTTGTAATGATGAATGGTAATGTGATCACATGTCATTATGAAGAGGGAAGAGTCAGAGGGGTCTCTAGGTTTCTATGTTGGTGAATAAGAAACCACGTGATCCTTGAGCCAAAGAGGACCTAAGTTTAGTGGCTACTCTCTATCATCACCGAAGGTGGAGTTTAATTCCCACATCGGTAAGAAGTGTGCGTTGGCAATACCGACAGAAAAAATGTGGTTAAAGTCATGTCTAAGGATATAATCCTTAAAAAGCGTTGTTCTGCCAGACATAGTAAAATGCAATATAAGGATATAATCCTTAAAAAGAGTTGTTCTGCCATACATAGTAAAATGCAATAATTCTCCATGCTAAAGCAGGAGCATATTGTTATGTGTTGGTTTGCATTCACTTGATTATCAATATCGTGTACGCTAGTCCACTCCTCCTCTCTTTAACATAAGTAATATAGAATTTGTTTTTTAATAAACTTAAAATATTTTCAAGCCACTTTAGACTAAAATCTAATCTGTCAAAAGTATTAAAATTAAAGTCTTCCTAACAAATATATTTTTTAAAATTTAAATTTATATAATTTTTTTAAAAAATAAAATCACTTATTATCTTAAATAATAACTTGTCGGTGATGAGAAACTTCTTTTGATACATACAAAACTGCAACAATGTGTGTGAGTACTAGGCCGACCTACTTATGTGTGTGTTTGTGTATAATCAAGCAATCAGAATTTGGTCGGTTTTAAGTTACTATTGGAATTTGTTTCATGCCAAAGGATTTTCGTGGTGGGGTGTTTCAAGTTACCGCTTTTTAGGCTCTGTTATGAACTTTGCTCAAAAGATGAAGAACACTGGTAACTGCTTTTTTTTTCCCCAGCAAACTGGAAGCTGCTTTAATTTATTGCCATTTTGTTTGATCCTTCCGGAGGAATTTACCATCCAGTTTTATAAGTTAACGTTTTTATCCCTATAAAATTTTATTATTTTCTATTTTTTGTTTTGATTTATTAATAGAAAATAATTATATTATAATTTGTTAATTTCTTATTTTAGAAATGTTAATATTTTGAACTTATATAAATAATAATTTTTCCCTGAATAACTAATATATAATAGACCATACTTACGTCAACTTTTTTTCTATCTATTTCGTCAAATTCTTCAATTATACTTGGTTGTGCGCTATTTTTTTTAACGTGAGTTTAAGTTAAATAAAAATATTTTAAAAAAAAGAACACATGTCCAAGTGAGATTAAAAAATTTGATAAAATAGATAGAAGTAATTTGATCTAAATTTTCTCCTATATAATATTACAATTTATCAATTTGTAGCTAATGAAGAAAATGTTAAAATTTTATACATTAATAAATTATATAGGATTATGAGGTAATACAATTTATTCCCCTTTCCTCCCTCCACCAAGTACCAACCAAATAGTCTTTCCAAAAAACCAAAAACCCTCACAAATAAGTTTTCTCTCTAAGGAGGCGAAAGACAAAATTAGCCTCAACGCTATCATTTTGAAACTCAAGCTGGACCGGGTGGTCCGATATGTCGAAACACCATCCGGACTCGGGGACGGCTCAATTTTTGGGTTTGAGCTATTTGGGAGGTTAACGAGCTAGTTTGGATAATTTTTAAGCCAGTTTTAGACTGGAATACGCTTTTGGGCCGAACCAAAATGAATAGTAAATACAGGACTGTCTGAACCATTTGAGATGGAATGACAGAAAAAAAAAGGGGACAAAATTGATAAGTAAGAAGGCCAAAACAAAAAAAGTTCTAGAAGCCAGAACAAAAAAACTCAGCAAAACTGTCCCTTTTCCCTCTAAGAAAAAGTTGGTCGCGTTCGGCCTTCGCCGTTATATCGCCCGCTTCTCCTTTTGCTCTCTGCCTCTGTCCTCGTCGAGTCTGTTGTGGGCGTGGTCCGCCGTGCGTGGTTCATTCGCCGCGTTTGGTGTGCGTTTCCGTCATATCGTGCTGCCGTCGAACAAAGCTCCAACATCTATTGCTTTTGTTGCTGTCATCTAGTGTGCGTTGCCATCGAAGAAGCTCAAGTCTGCTTGAAGAGGTAAGTTGCCGTTGAACAAAGGGTGGTTTACAAGCTACTTTGAAGAAGAAGATGAAATGGATGAAGGGGAGGAATCATACAATGTCTCTCTTTTATTTTGCCTTTTGAGATTTTTTTAACTTATAATTCTTTTGGGTTGCTTGTTCGATAGTTATTGATATCGTAGACAAGTGTTTACTCTGTTTAGGTGTTTTAGCTGTAAGATTATACCTGCTTATAAGGCAGCCTAGGCATAGGTTTATTTACCTTTCAATTATAATCAAATTTTTTAGTTTTATCTCATTGTGCTTTGTGTGTACTCTTTTGATTCTACACAAGGCCTATAAATGAAAGTGAATTCAGGGATATTATTTATATTATGATTATTTCAAGAAACTCACATTCTTCTTGTGTGAAGAGTCTATATTTCTCATGGTGAATTGTCACTGTACTAATATTTTTACCTTTGATAGGTTTTGCCAAACACCATGCACAGCAAAGAGAAAGTTTTACACGACAACGAGTTCATTAGTATAATAGACTTATAAATCCTAAACCTTAAAAGGTGCTCTCCAACACTCTCATCAATGGGGAAATCATCGAAGCGGGAACTTGGTACCCAAAAGAAGAGTAAGAAGAAGAAGAACAAAGTTGGTCCAGATATTGTAGCCATGAAAGTTAAGGCCCCCAAAGAAAACCCTTTTGAGACCATTTGGTCTCGAAGAAAATTTGACATACTGGGAAAGAAACGCAAAGGTGAAGAGCGTCGGGTTGGCATGGCTCGTTCTCGTAGCATTGAGAAAGTAAATGCTTGCTTACTTTTTTCCTATTTTATTGTTATTGTAACCTTTTGTCAAGACTTGTTATGAGGAATGCTTGTAGATTCCTTGATCAGAGTGCATTTTTTGTGAATCAAATAAACGTATTGTTTGCAACTCTCTATCAAATATAAACACGAGAAATCACGGTTCTCATAGTTTATTTTGCTGTTGTGAACTTATCTTGTTTCTGGTTTGGTAGAGGAATAAAACGCTGTTGAAGGAGTATGAGCAGAGAGGGAAGTCGTCTGTGTTTGTGGATAAGCGAATTGGAGAGAGAAATGAAGATCTTGATGAGTTTGGCAAAGCTGTTTTGAGATCACAGCGTGAACTCCAGGTGATTTTTTCTTGCATTGGTTACCAAACCCATATGAGTTTGATCATTTAAGCTTTGTATTTTGGGAAGTATCTTTCTCTTTCTTAATCGTTTGGAGGCATGAATAATTTTCAGAGATGATATATATATTCCAATTATCATATTTTATACTGCCAACGTGACCCTTGCTCACATTGAAGGCTAAGTTAGAGATATCGCCCCTATGGACATCAATGTCATGGTTCTGTTATTTCTTTTATTT